>OZ024734.1:8567074-9270407 GCA_964016875.1 Fallopia convolvulus
TCTTTAGGTAACGCCTTCACCTGGAGAAAGAATAAGACAGAAATTGACAACATCTATGAAAAACTAGATAGAGTCCTTGTAAGTAATAACATCATACAAAAAATCCCAAATATTAGTGCCAAAAACCATGCGTTTACTAGTTCAGATCATTGTAAAGTAACGGTGGAAATAAGTAATGATGAAACAATCAAAGCACAACCGTTCAAAGTAGAAAAAATGTGGATGTATAGAAAAGACTTTCGAAATGTGGTAAAGCAAGCTTGGAGAGTGCAATTCCAGGGTTCGAATATGTTTAAATTAGTGAAAAAACACAACTTTTTAAACAACATGCTAAAAGATGGAATAAGCATACAATAGGCAACACCTTCGAGCAATTGAGAGAAATTGAGGAACAATTGGTCGAACTCCAAAAGAATATCCTAACTTCTCCCCAACCAAGCACCATCCAAAAACAACTAAGATTGTTGAACAAGAAAGAATGCATCCTAAATTTTCATAAAACATATTGGAAACAACGAGCTAAAACGAAACACATCAAACTCTCGGATGCTAATACAGGATACTTCCACAAAATTGCGAGTGGGAAGCGCAACCGGAAAATAATCAAAGAAATTACCACGTCTGAAGGTACACAAATCCTAGGTATAGATAACATTAGAGAAGAAATACGAAATGACTTCAAAAAAAGATATACTAAGCAACCAACTTATCTAGATAATTCAAATGAATATCTTAACCTGATAACCAAAGAAATCACAGACCAAGACAATAACATGTTAACCAGTGCTGTCACGAATGATGAAATTAAAGCAACGATAATGCAACTAGGCCCTGACAAATATCCAGGACCAGATGGTATGACTGCGGAATTTTATAAGAGATACTGGGATATTGTAGGACCAACAGTAATCAAAGCTGTAAAAAGCTTTTTCCATTCAGGAAAGATCCTACGACAAATTAACCATACGTTTATAACTCTTATACCCATGATAGAGAACCCAAAATCAACTAATCACTACCGACCAATAAGTCTATGTTCCACTATCTATAAAATCATCTCTAAAATCATAACGGAGAGAATTAAAAAGGTCATAACCAGGATTATCCATCCCCTCCAAGGGGCTTTTATAGCAAACCGGTCTATTCAAGATAATATCCTTATAGCCCATGAAATCTTCCACTCTTTTAGAAACACAAAAAACAAGGATGGATGGATTGCCATCAAACTGGATATAAAAAAAAGCGTACGATCGAGTAGATTGGGAATATCTATTAGACGTAATGACTAGATTCGGGTTTGATAAGAAAGTTGTAAGTTGGATAAGGGAATGCATATGCACAGTGTCACTGTCGCTACTTGTAAATAATGGACCCACAGAACCATTTAGCCCGGAACGAGGACTCAGACAGGGTGACCCCTTATCCCCTTTCTTATTTGTTCTTGCTTCGGAAATCTTAGCAAGAAAACTACAATTAACTAGTGAACTAGATAAAAAGACAATAGGATTTCCAATTGCTCGAGGTGGGACTCGAATCCCCTTCTTAACCTTTGCAGATGACATCATAATATTTGCCAAAGGATCCCAACGATCATGTGAAAAAGTAAAGATCATCATTGATGAATTTTGTAGAATTTCGGGACAAAAAGTTAACTATAACAAGTCAGCTTTTCAAACCTCTAAAAATATGACGTCCCAGCAAAAAAATGTAGCGCAACAAGCCTTGGGGATTGCAACAATGACGAATCTAGAAAAGTATTTAGGGTGTCCAATTATAAACGGTAAAGTCAACAAAGACACTTTTAAAGACTCTATTGGAAATGCACAAAAACAGCTCACAAAATGGAAGGCAAACTCGCTATCTCAAGAAGGAAGGACGACACTGATTAGAGCCAACCTAGCCACAAAACCGAATTACGTAATGCAAAGTTTTATGCTTCCGTCCTATGCCCACTCAGAAATGGATAGGATTAATAGGGGATTCTTCTGGAACAAGGATAGAACTTATAAACCCCTAGTGGGATGGGATAAGATTTGTAAACCTAAAGAGGTAGGAGGATTAGGAATCAGGAAAACAGAACATATGAACAAAGCGCTTCAAATGAAATTACTCTGGAAAATTTTGGCAGAACCAAATAATATATGGGTAAAGATAATTTCACAAAAATATCTTAGAAATGATAGTCTATTTACATACAAGATAAAAGCAAACACCTCATGGCAATGGAAGAAATTGATGCATCTAAGAGAAGTATTCTATAAAGGTCTAATCTGGCAAATTGGAGATGGGAAAACGATCAAATTTTGGAAAGATAATTGGCTGCTTGGTGGTCCCCTTAGACTCCAAGCAAAGAACCCATCAGATGTAGATGAAACAATAACGGTAAATGCTTGGTTTACGACTGATCATAAATGGAAAATACATGAATTAAGACAAATCCTTCCTGATAACATTGTTGAGCAAATCCAAAATACTCCAATCCCGGATAACTATATCCAAGACCGATTGTATTGGGCCCCAAACAAGAATGGTTGGTTCTCCACCTCATCTGCAGTAGACCTAATTACAAACGTAGAGAGACAGACACCGCATATAAATAACTGGTTGTGGAAATTAGATACATACCCAAAGGTTAAAAACTTTCTTTGGAAAGTTGATAATAATGGACTTCCCACTAAAGCTAGACTTAGGGATAAACAAATCATAACTCCAGGAGGATGTGTATTGTGTGACGGGAACAATGAAGACATAAACACCTACTAACAAAGTGTCCGTACACAATTTACATAGCTAATAAAGTAAACCAAAATATTGCTAACTCCATTCAGGGTTATGACCCACAAAACAAAACACCAAGAATAATTCTTAATAAAATTTACCATCTTCTAGGGAAAAAAGATTTCACGTGTTTGGCAGTGGTGTGGTGGAGTATCTGGCATCAACGCAACAAATTGATTTTTCAACAAGACCAAAATGAAGGAATATCATACTTAACAACATATATAAGAAATCAAATAGCAAACTGGGAGAAAGCGTCGAAATGGAAAGAGGATGAAGAAGCTATACCAACATCTCAGTTAAAGAATAGGAACAAAAACATAAGAAAGCAAAGGAAATGGAAAAAACCTAAACCGGGATATATTAAAGTAAACGTGGATGCCTCAAAGTTACCCAATGGCAACACTTCTGGGGGAATTGTATTCCGAGACCACCTTGGTCAGGTATTAGATATTTTGACGACTAGCTTTGGAAAAGTGTCAATATTGAAAGCTGAGGCCCTGGCCCTCCGGGAAGCGATAAGGCAAATAAAAAACAGATCAATAAGGAAAGTGGAAGTTGAAGGGGATAATCTTCAGGTCATTAATGCAATTAAAAGGAAAACCCATTGCCCTTGGGAGATCGAACTCATTATCACTGACATCCTTGTTTCCATGTACGGAAGTCAGGACCTAGTGATCAACCATGTTCTTAGGGAATGTAACGATGTGGCCGACAAAATCGCTAAGTTGAGCCACAGTCTCCCTGTTGAGTGCATCAAGACTCATCTAGAACTTCTAGTTCTCATCCGAAAGGATGCTCTAGGGCGCCCTCCGTAAAGGAGAGCACCCTAATCCTTACCTAATCAAAAAAAAAATCACGTACTAACTGAAAGTTGTTTGTATGTTGATGCCAAAATCAACCCATCTATTCAAAGACCAGCAAATCAAACCCATCTAGTTGAAACTTGATACATTTACATGCAACTACACCCATAAAGAACCCAAAAAAAAAACATGTAAAGCAATAGACATTATATGTGTATTAAAAAAAATTGACCTTAATACACCCAAATTTCATTAATTAGTTCCTTAAAATAGACAAATTCAAATACATAACAAAATATGGTTGATCCTAATTCAGTCAAAACCAAAATTGGATCGTACAAAACCGAAACCAAAATTTTTCGGTTTGGTTATCGGTTGAGGAATTTTCAAAATTTTGGTTTCGATCTGTTAGTAGAACTATTAAAATTTAAAATGCTACTTCTCTAATATTGCTTGACAGAACCCACTTGAGAGTTGACTAGTGGAGTCCTTGACCACTACTTCTCTATTCTAATTTCCTACATGTAGTCTCGTACATAATACACCTCGCAAACCCGAGCCAACAGAGAACCTCCAAGTTGCCAATCTTTTGCCGTCGAACCTTCAATTCTTCAATTTTCACCGATTTGCCATCTTCCTAGCTAATATTCTGGTGGTATGTGCTCTCTTGTTTTCGTCATCTTTGAAGCGGAAATTTTAGCGGACGAAGCCGAGAAAGTGAGGAACAAAGATTACCCTCTAGTTTGTCAATCTTCATCTCGTTCAAACCCAATCTTCCACCATTGGACCTCTAATTTGAGCTAATGAAGCCGTGAAAGAGGAGAACAAAGATAGACCGACACCGTTCTAGAGACAATCAAAAGGTGGAGAAAAGTGGAAACCCTAAGTGAAAAGCACATAGTGAAACATGGAAATCAAGCGCAATAGAAGAGATGAAAGATATATGGAGCGGGAAAACCGCGAACCGAGATAAATCCAACCTAGAAGCTCAAATTGTGCTCGAACCTAGAAATCAATCACTAGGGTAGAAGGATTGATTCGAAGGGAGTTGGTGACATGGAAGGGGTAATTGGTTGAGTATTGAGATTGGGAATTTGATTTTGTATTTTGATTGATTTGCCAAGAGGCTCACCTGATTATATATAGGGTAATTGAGTTGTAGAAATAACTAAACCGGTGATGAAAGAACAACCCGGGTTTACAAAATTATTTATCTAGGAACACATAAAACCTTGTTATAGATCTCCCTTGTTGAAACAATCCTTGCCCTCAAGGATCAAAAACATATTCTTTACAGGTTATTTACTCAATTAAAATGTTTTTATCATTTGCTAGATTGCATAGTTTCATAATATAACTAAACTCAAGAGCGTTGAAATAATTAGTTATGGTTGGAATGTCTTAAATCACACACTGTGTGTTTCTTGGGTACCAAAAACTAGTTGGAGTTTTCCAACTAGTTGTAGAAACTCGTATAAACGTTGTTTATTTGACACATAAAAACTAGCAACTAGTTGTAAAACTAGTTTTTTGACAAAGTTAGTTTTTAAAGTTTTTGCACTAGTTTTTAGTAGTTTTTCGAATTGAAAAAATAATTATTTCCTAAATAAGAATAACTTTATAATAAAATAAAATTTTAAATGATAAACTAGTTGAAGTCCCGTGATATTCACGGGATAATTTTACTAAAAAACTATACAATTCTACGATATTAATTTAAAATATTAAATATATTTATATAATATCATAATAAATTATGCAATAGACAAATTTTTTTTAGATTGTAATCCATATTTTAATTGAATATATTTTTAAATATTTTTCCATTACTTGTAGAGATCTTGTCCAAATTTAGATTGAAATTATTAAAATATTAAATTTATTTTTTATTGAATACTTTTAAATAATATTTTCTTATTTGTTTAGACACTGAAATTAAGAAAAATATAATGTAAATTTTTATCAAAATTCAATTTAACAAGTATTCATCAAGATTTGTAAATTTTTTCTATTTTTTTTATCAAACTTTGATTTAAGAAAAATCTTTAATATACATGCATAAAAGATAAAGAAAATATAATTTTATTAATTTAAATTAAAATTCGAATTTTTATTTATTTTTGACATTTACATATTAACATAACAAAACTTATTATTTAAAATTATATCATTATATAGAAATAAATTTTATACTTGGAGATCAAGCCTTGTTAAAAGATAAAAAAATATATTAAGACCCTAAACCCTAAAAGATAAAAAAAAGTTATGTATATAAATATTATATAAATATGTTATCTATTGTAGTAAACTAATACATAATCCATAGATATAAAATTATATACATAAAAAATTATATAAACATGTTATCTATTTAGTATATATAGCAAGAGTACTATAAGATGTTACAAAACTTATTCAAATATAATTTCACATTAATTTATTTAAAAATGCCAAGTGGCGCAAATTTCACAACAGACTTGAGTTCTGCTTTATAATGTATTAGGGTAGATTACCACAATAAACTAGTTGAACATTATCGAGCAGTGTTTATATATTTTTTGAAACTTCAACTACTTTTACAGCTATTGTAGTTTTACAACTTCAGCTAGTTTTGCAAGTCCAACTAGTTTTTTTGGTGACTTAACAAACATAGCCAAGGGTACCAAAAACTAGTTGGAGTTTTCCAACTAGTTGCGAAAGCTCGTATAAACGTTGTTTGTTTGACACATAAAAACTAGAAACTAGTTGTAAAACTAGTTTTTAAAAAAAAACTAGTTTTGAATCTTTTGCACTAGTTTTTAATAGTTTTTCGAATTAAAATATAATTATTTCCTAAATAAGAATAATCCTACAATAAAATGGAATTCAAAATTATTAATTACTGCAATAAACTAGTTAAACATTATCAAACAATGTTTATATATTTTTTGAAACTTCAACTACTTTTACATTTAGTTTTACAACTACAACTAGTTTTGCAACACTAAATAATTTTTTGATGACTTAACAAACATAGCCTAAATTTATTACGGTTTTTCTAGTGTGTGCCCATGGGCTCACACTAACAATGATTAATTTTCTCTAATTAGAAATTAATTTATTTAAAAGATTAATGTAATTACTAATTTAGGTGGTTTTAAAAGGAGATTATCTCCTTTCAAAATTAAGGAAAGATCTTCTACCTTAATTATAGTCCGAGTTATCCTCTCCCTTATTTACAGGAACAAATCTCCTTATCAAATACAACCTCTTCCTCAAATTTATGATTTACTACCTTCTTTTCTCATTATTTACAATTTTTTCCACCATTAAACCCCATGAATCCTACTGTACGTAATTAAGTTACATACTCATGCTCACATTCTTCTCTTTCTTTAAGAAGATACTTTAATATGGATGATGTCCAGTAAAGCAATTCAAAATTTTCTTTTGATTTGAATTTGCCATTTGCAGATGAGATCATAGAAGAAGAGCAATTAAACGTGGATCAATTAACTTCTCCACATTTGCAAGGGAATATCCAAACTTCAAGGGGTGATATTTTCGAGCCTTTTATCGGTCAATGTTTCTTGAGTGAAAATGAGGCTTACATATGTTATCAAAACTATGCGAAACAACATGGTTTTGGAATTCGAAAGGCTCGATTCGACAAGAATAAGAAAGGAGAGATCAAGAGGCGAGATTTTGTTTGCCACTGTGCCGGTAAGCAACCATTGAAACTACTTGATCCGTCCAAAATTCAAAGGAATAATGGAACAATTAGATGTGAATGCAAAGCACATATGCGAGTTGCCTTGAAAAAAAGCATTGATATCTTTCCAGATGAGTGGCATGTCATGGAATTTGTTTCTGAACATAATCACGAATTACTCCCTAAAGAAGAGGTACGGTTCCTTTCATCTTACCGCACCATTACAAAAGAAGATGAAAATCGCATACTTCTTTTGAAGGAAGGAGGGCTTTTGGTGAGACAAATTATGCGTGTCATGGAGCTTGAAAGGAATTTGGCGCATGGAGATCTTCTTTTTATCTCTAAAGATGTTCATAATCTGTTTAGTAGGAATTGCATCAATGATATGAAAAATGATGCTGCTGACATTCTACAATATTGTAAAGATGCAAAAGAAGAGAATGGCAAGTTTCAATACTCATCCACAACTGATGTTGATAGAAAGTTAGAGCATATTTTATGGTCGCCGTCCCACTGTTTTGAGTGGTATCAAAAATTTGGAGATGTAGTGATATTCGATACTACTTATAAGATTAATGCTTATGACATGCCACTAGGTATATTTGTCGGGCTTGACAATCATGGTAGGACTATATTATTTGGATGTGCTCTTCTTCGAAATGAGACAAATAGTGCTTTCTCATGGCTAATGAAGGTAAATTGAATCTTTCATTGCTATTTTCTTCAAATATCATTATTAGTATGTAGACATACCTATGCATCATTATTGTATGTGTTTGTTCAAGGAGTTAGTTTTAGTATTGGTACATAAATAGGAATCTATTGTTACAGATTTCTCTTGGGTCTTGATATTTATACATAGATAGGCTTCTACGCATGACTATGTATCATTATTTATTTCTCATGGCTATTAATTAGTATGTACATTGGCATCAGTGTATACTTGCATATGTATATACTATTTTTTATTTGATTATACTTTTTTATTGTTGTATATTTTTACATACTTTTATATCCCATATGAGAAAGTCGCCTAGATCAATTTTAACTGATCAGGATCCTTGGATGACTAGAGCTATTGCACAGGAAATGCCATCAACCAAACATGCATTTTGCATATGGCATATCACTTCCAAATTTAGTTGTTGGTTTACTGCTCTTCTTCGAAGCCAATATCCAAACTGGTGTGCTGATTTTTATGCTTTATATAAACTTGATACCCCAACAGAGTTTGAAAGTCAGTGGTATCATGTGATTCAGAAGTATAACATGGAGAATAATAAGCATATAATTGGTTTGTATGAGATAAGACAATTTTGGGTGCCCGCCTATCTCCGCGGGTATTTTTTTGCTGGAATGACAACAACAGGAAGATCCGAAAGTATCAACGCTTTCATTAAGCGATTCATAAGTTCACACGTATGTTTGAGTAAATTTATAAAACAAGTAAGTATCATTGATGACTCTTTATATATAGAATTACAAATATATGGTTTTTGCTGTATGTACTTCTTTTGCGTAATTGTATTGGTATTTATGCTAGGTTGACTTAGCTATTGAAGATGTTGGACAAAACCAAATGCGTGATCATATGTTTTTCATCATTAAGAACTTTATCTCCATTAGAAGAGCAAGCACAAGCTATGTTAACCCCATTTGCTTTTAGAAAGTTTCAAGATGAATTTGGAAGAGCTGCACAATATATGGTGTCTAAGAATGATATTGGTGAGTTTCTTGTGCAATATTATAAGGAAGGTGAGGTTCAGAAGCATAAAGTTGGTTGGAATGGACACTCAGCCAGTTGCTCATGCAAACATTTTGAGTTTTGGGACATTCTCTGTCGTCATATCTTAAGTGTTTTTATTCATGAAGGCATTTTTACAATCCCTTCTTTATACTTCCCATTACGTTGGCATCGTAGTGTTGTCCTTTGTGAAGCAGGTGCCTTGCCAGTTGATGAAGATACTGATCAAGAGAATGGAAACGACAAAATTGATGTAGATGAGCCTATTAAGCGTCCTCCAATGTCCAAGCCTAAAGGACATCCAAAGCTAAAACGTCAAAAGGGTGGAAAAGAATTGAATACCACCAAGCAAGTGAAGACTTGTCGGTTATGTAAATCTCCTAGCCATAACTATACTACTTGTCCGAATAAAGATTCAGTAGAAGAAGCTCACTCACAAGCATATCAGAAAAGAAAGAAAAATACATTGGAAAATGAGGGTTGTAATCCAGTATTTCATTTTAAATTTTAAGAAGATAAGTGATCATAAACACATTTGTATTGTAAGACTTCATGTATAACTTGATTCCTATTTCAATTTAGAAGTTACGAGTTTTTTTTATCTATATTGAATATTGAATATTTACACGTATAATTACATGGCATTCATAACAAGGTGTACAGATGAAGAATAATAATTTTCTTAATTTAAGATGCTAGTGAGTGACCAAAACACATGATTTAACAATATTTTTTACTTAAAAAAAGTATCTTCTTAAAGAAAGAGAAGAATGTGAGCATGAGTATGTAATTAATTAATTACGTACAATAGAGATCCATGGAGTTTAATGGTGGGAAAAATTGTAAATAATGAGAAAAGAAGGTAGTAAATCATAAATTTGAGGAAGATGTATTTGATTAGGAGATTTGTTCCGGTGAATAAGGGAGAGGATAATTCGGACTATAATTAAGGTAGAAGATCTTTCCTTAATTTTGGAAGGAGATAACCTCCTTTTAAAACCACCTAAATTAGTAATTATTATTTGTCTTTCAAATAAACTAATTTCTAATTAGAGAAAATTAATCATTGTTAGTGTAGAAAAACCGAATTTATTAGCATATAATTCTTGAGCTTTTGTTCAAATATTAGTATTTTGTATTTTTTTGAAATTAAAAAAATGTTACTTATATTAGAAAATATTTGACTCATTCAGCTGTGAATCTCCCAAAAGGTATTTTTTACCTTAACTGGAATTGAACTCAATTGTGCAAATCCCCAATGAATTGCACTTGATCTAGCACCAGTATATTCTTGAGTCAACTACTTTGGTACCAAATGCACCCTTTAAGCTGCGAGGAGTATCTTCTTGAAATAGGAAATAAAATTGCATAGAGTATCTTATTGTTCTATTAAAATTGTCGTTTTAACGTATATACTACACACTTTTGGAGGGGTATCTTCTTGAAATGGGAAATAAAACAGGCACAAAAAAACAAAATTACATAGAGAGAGTCACGAAGAATCTGCCTAAACCACTTCTTTCTAGCTTCCATATAAGACATCGCTCACCGCCAACACCGAAGAATGTGATCACCGCTCCAATCTGTGTGTTTACCACTCTTAATGAATACTTCTTTAAGGAATCTTAGTTTTCAGAATTGCCAGAAAACAACAAAAAAAATCGAAATTTCTAAACCAAAAACCTACTGAAAATATAACCAATCATCCAGAATTGTACTACCATAAGAAACAGATCAAAATCAAGTTACATAATGAATCTCAATTAAATTTTAAAGTCACATCAAATAGAACAGAACAAAAAGGTCGCAGAGAGATGGAGAATTTGGGATCCAGGAGAGACTTGTAGAACAGTTCAACAAGGGTTTTGAGAAGAAAGGAAGAACTCAGGCCCAAACGTGGCCCTACAAACAGGGCAAACCGAGTTCCTAGACAGCCACGTGTCGGCGCATTGCAAGTGGAAGCCATGGTTGCATCCAGGAACCATCCGCGCGGTTTGATCGCTCTCGATCTCATCCAAACACACCGCGCACTCGTTCCCCATCACAAGCTCTTCCCCCCTCACCTTCGGCATCTTCTCCAGATCCTCCGCCGACAGCCCCTTCCTGGCCGCCGCCTTCACCGGCGAAATCGCCCCCGCGGCGCCGCCTTCGGACGTGAACCACAACAGGCACAAGTAGACGACGAATACCGCCGTCATCCCCGCGCACGGAAGGAACAGCGCCATGAATATCGCGAACAGCATTTTGGATTCTTTCTCCCTCCCTTTTCGATCAATCGAATGAAATAGATCAATCGATGGTGACCTAATCGGGATGAATTTCAGATTCAAATTGCTAATTCCATGAAAAGAGTTTCGATCCCTTCCGTGGAGAGGGGGTTTATGGAGGTTGGAAGAGGGGCGAGAGGCAATTGGAGAGAAGCGTAGCGTACACCATAACCCTATCGCAGCCGAAAAAGGTAGGGTTTCTGGGGAAATGGAGAGTGCGTGAAGAGTGAAGGAATGAAAAGGAGCGTTTGGCTGGCGGGAAAACGGAAAGGGTCTTTCTGTATCTGTTTGATAAAGGGGACAAGGGGGACGAAATAAAGAGCGAGGGCGTATATCTGTTTTTCAGGGGAATGGTTTTCATTTAAGTTACGCAAATATAGGAATTATTAGGCTAATTAGTTGCGAATGTACACAGCTAAACTACAGGCTGGCTACTTGTTAAGTTTTATAGTCGTTAGTCTTGTGACTTGTGAGGGTCTGTGTGTAATTTTGTAGCATATCATTTTTTTTTTGAGAGAAAAGTGTCATATTACTAAACATCAAGTTCTGACAGTGCTATAACACCAGACGGTACAAAAGAGGTAAACAATTGCTCATAACCAGACTCGAGACGTGTACGAGCGAGCTAAGTAATGGGCAATGGTATTACCCATTTTACAAACCCAAGAACAAATAACATTATTAAAAACTAGCATATTAGACTTGATATTATCAACCACACCTCCAAAATAAGTGTAATCTATAGGTGAGAAATTGACTTGATTAACCACCAGGATGGAATCGGATTGAAATTCAACGTGAGAAGCTCCGAGAGATCGCACCAGAGACTCCATATAAAAGAGCCTTAGCTTCAGCAACATGAACTGGGATAGGTCCAGGAATCCGACAAACTGCAGCGGCAAATATTGAAATCATACGAATCACGTACAACTACGCCCAAACCAACCTAATTATTCTCCAAAAAGGCAGCATCAATATTAACCTTAAGGAAATTAGGAGGCGGAATGAAGGTTTGTATAGAGAGGCAATTGTGTAAAGAGATGTGAATATTATTACGCAATAGGTAAAGTATTTATACAAGAGTAGATTGTATGATAGGCAAAATAAACCCTAATACAAATACTATCCATAACTAAAATGTTGTATCTTGGAATAAAAGGATAGAATAAACATAAGATAAAGATATTATTCTGACGAGATATCAATATCCCCAGCAGGCTGGACGGTCTAAGTGTCTAACAGAGAGTCCAAGCTTGGAGATCAATGACATAAACTGCGGCCGTTGAAGAGGTTTGGTGAGAATGTCAGCGAGCTGATCTTTGGTGGAGACGTGTGCAACTCGAAGAGAACGAGCTTGAACTTGCTCACGAACAAAATGATAGGTCAATGCAATATGTTTCATGCGGGGATGAAACGGAAGATTTGGAACTAAGAAATGTAGCACCAATATTGTCACAATACATGACCGACTGACTAGAGAGTCGAACACCCACCTCAGCAAGTAAGAATGTAACTCATAAAAGCTCAGAACAAGCATCAACTAAGGCCTTATACTCCGACTCTTTTGACAAACGAGAGACAGACTTCTGTTTGCGGGAACTCCAAGAAATAGGAGTAGAACCAAATAAATAAGATAGCCAGTAGTAGAGATGTAGTCATCACAATCACCTGCCCAGTCGGCATCCAAGAAGCCATGCAACTGAGGCGAGGAGTGAGCTGAAATGTGCACCCCAATGTGAGGCGTGCCACTTAGATACCTTAGAAGCCGCTTCAAAGCATCCCAATGAACCGATGTCGGAGCTTGCATAAATTGCGAAAGCTTGTTAACAGCAAAGGCCACATCAGGACGTGTTAAACCCAAATATTGCAAGCAACCAACAATCATGCGATAATCAGATGGAGACGACAAAGGCGAGCCAGAATGTCGAGAAAGTGTAACATTAGCATCGAGTGGTGTAGTGACCGATTTTACAGATTTCATACCAGCCTTGAGTAAGACGTCTTGAATATACTTTCGTTGAGACAATTAAGAACACGCCAGAAGAAGATTTGATAACTTCAACACTAAGAAAATTTGAAAGTTCACCAAGATTTTTGAGCGAAAACTGAGTAGCAAGCCGAGTAAGTAGTTGATTAACAAAAGCTAAATCATTCCCAGTGACAATAATGTCATCAACATAAATAATTAGATAGACAGTATGAACACCAGGACAGTAGATGAACAACGAAGCATCACATAAGGAGGAGCGACAATCAAGTCGAAGAAGAAAACCTTTGAGCTCATTATACCAGGCCCGGGGTGCTTGTTTGAGACCATAAATGGCCTTATGAAGCTTGCAAACATGAGAGGGAGCATCATCTTCAACGAAACCGGTTGACACATAAACACATCTTCATGAAGAGTGTCTTGTAAGAACGCATTATTAACATGAGAGGGTGCTCTGATACCATATAGAGAGGCCATTGTGTAAAGAGAAGTTGTGAATATTATTATGCAATGAGTAAAGTATTTATACAAGAGTAGATTGTATGCTAGGCAATAATAAACTCTAATACAAATACTATCCATAACTACAAGATTGTATCTTAGACTAAAAGAATAGAATAAACATAAGATAGAGATATTTTTCTGATTAGATATCAATAGTTTGTAACCTGAAAAACGAGTGACAGGCGGTTCAAGTTGCTCATGTGTTGCTCCTAATGAACTCTCCAAGACTACTTGCCAGCTCAACAATCTGAGGATACTATAGAAGTTCTTAGAATACTCTAGTGTAAATCTTAAGCGGGAAAGTTAAGGCTTGTTCAATAACCATATAAATTTTCATTGTTTTTGTTTTGAACTTATAAACATATAGATAAAATGGATGCCCAACCAAAGACCTTATTTTATGTTCCATGAACATATGTTCCATGGTAGAATAGAGCTCGTTAGATGCATCTTTGACATCAACTTCAGAGCCTATCCAAAGGCTCCATGCTCGTCTCGACTATATCGAAAAGAAGTGGGCCCTTACTGATGAAATTGTCGAATGTTTGTGTGTTATTATTCAAACAAGGATCTTGTCTCTTATATATTGTTTGGTCTAGGATCGTAGTTTTCTTCCTTTTTATCTACTTTCGCCATCAGTATAGAACCCGTATCTTCTAATGAGATTCTTGGGCACTTGTTGCGGAAAGAACATTAGCTTGAAGAGGATGCATGATCTCTCTCAGATTTCTTCCAACCCCCATCAATGTGATATCAACCCCTAGGCATCAAGGTCGTGGTCATGAATAGGGCGGTCACTGGGTCGGGCTATGGGTGGGTGGAGTCTTTCCACTACCTGAATCACAAGTAAAAATGCCCTACCCGACCCACCCGTCACCCATGGGATGTTCCACCCATCACCAAACCACCCAAAACTTACAAGTTATTCGGGTGACCTGTTCACCAGTAAAATTGTTACATTTTCTTTTTTATTGTCTGTAAGGAAATATTTAATACTACTTATTAAAAAAGACATGTAAAGATAATAGTCATACAAGTAAATTTTTAATAAACTATAAATAAATAAAAATATAAATCAATACAAAACATATAAAGATAACAATTCTATAAGTAAATTGTCAAGATACAATATAAATAAGTGGATACACAAATGCATAATTCCATAAAGTAATATTCATGTAAATAAATGGGAATAGAGATGGAGGCTTGAATTAGAAGAGTTTAAGTTAGGATGGGATTACTTGTATATATATAGTATGAGGATCTGGTAGAAAGTTTTTTAGGGTAGAAAGTGAGTGTTATTATAAGTCATTAGATTGTAAAATTTTAACGCTTTAGATTTAATTAAAATAGGTGTACAATTTCACTCAAATTGCATTGCCCCGGATTCTCCCACAAAAGCGAGATTTATGGGCAAGTGAGATACAAGATATATTCTCTCCATAATTAACTTCTTTGAAAATTGAAGAAACGAAACGAAGAAGGGAGAGTCGGGAGCAGAAGATCTACGAAATAGAAGCAAACAGTCTTGGGTAATCTTCTGCGTTCAGCGACTCGAAGATCCACTGCTTTCTTATTCTTTCTCTGCCGGCAACAACTAAACATCACGTTCGAACAATTCGGCGATTGCGGATTTATCGCCGTTAGTGTCTAATTACTGTGGTGGGATTATAATCATATTATATAGATATTCATGTTGAATGAAGGCACGAACCGCCGTGAAACAGTAGTAATGTTGTACAGACTCTAATTATTTTGTGGTGAAAGGGTGGGTTTTATGATTTTCAATTCCTTTATTTTCTCAGATTAACTCTTCTATCTCTTGTTGATGATATCGTGTATTATATCATGTGCTTATCTTACTTATGGTTCTAAACTTCTAATAGATAATAAAAAATCTTCAATATTTTTTGTATATTGTTTTTCATATTTGATATTTTGTGAGTTTAATTGTGTGATCTTTCGATAATTTTAATGTTTAGGATATCGTTTCTCATTGAACAAACATGTGATTTCGATCTGTAATCGAAGCCCTAATATGATCCATTGATATTGATTGATCTCTCTTGTTATATATGTTGGATCACCGGATTGAATATTCGTCATTTTTTAAAGTGATATTCATTGGGATAAGAGATATTCACAAAATTAGGTAGTAGTATTCATGTAATTGAAATATGGCATTCTTGCCCAAAAAATAATATGTATTATTTTTTGGGGGGAGATTTTATGTATTGTTATGAATATTTATCTACTCTATTTTCTTATTTGAAGGTAGCAAATGATCGGAAATGTCGAAGGAAGATGGAGTCTACATAAGGGCAATAAATAATCATAAATTTCTCATTTTTATTTGTGAGATTTGTACTTGGGTGATCATATTCACCGTATTAGCCAGTGATATTCATGTCACTAGGTAGTAATATTCACTATATTAGCTAGTATGGTCATGTAAAATGGGTGATCATATTCACCACATTACCTAGTGATATTCATGTAAATAGGTGATCATATTCATTGTATTAGCTAATGATATTCTTATAATTAAATAGTTATATTTATATAGCTTTTCGATTCAACTTATGTATGTATTATAATGTAAATTGATATTCACAATTTTATATAGCAATATTCATTGAAGTTGATATGGTTGTCGAAATTATGATGAGATTATATAATTACTAATGATCATATTCATTATAACAAATATAGATATTTATTGTGTATTACGTTGGTATTCATTTAGCAGCATGCGATAATGAAGATAAAATAATTATGTCGATATCAATTAATTAGAAAAAATAATATATATATATAAATAATTAAAATTAAAAACATGTCAAATTGATTGATAAAAGAGAAAATACAAAATCTAAAAAAGTATTTTACGTTATTTTTTTAGCCTGATATTAAATCTTTTCTTTTTAATATTTTTTTAAATCACCTAATTGCTAATTTTAAGGAATATGGATTCTTTTTTTTCAAATGAAATCTACTATAGTAATATTCACCCCATTTCACTTAAAATGGAACATCAAATCTGACCATTAATCAATTCCAATCCAACACACTATATTCACCTTCACTTTTTACTATAAAATCCTTTCTACCGGAACCTCCTCATAAATATATATATATATATATATATAGAGAGAGAGAGAGAGAGAGAGAGGTAGGTTCTATAGAGAACAAGATCCTATAGAGAACAAGATCCTATAGAGAACAACAGAACAAATCTCATCAATTGGATGAGATTGAGGATGGATAGTAGGATTAGTATCTACAATATAAAAAATAGAAAAATAGCAAAAAATCAAAAATAGGAGAGATCTTCTCCCCATGATTTAATCCTACTAACTACCATAATTAAAATTTTTGAAAAATTGAAAATTGTGTTTAACGTGATAAATCGCCCATTGTGGGGAGAAGATCTCTGGAGACAAATCAACGATATAAACCGCTCCATTGCTCCATTGCGCCGGCCACGTTGAAACCGGCCACCATCGAACCCGCCGTCGCTGGAGACCCGGCCACCACCGAGACCCGCCATCGTTGGAGACCTGCAACTTCCATTGCGCTGGAAGCGCCGTCGGAATTGCTCGAACCACCACGTCGCCAAAACCACCACGAACCACCACGTCGAACTGCTCGGAACTGCACGCTGAACGTCGGAACTTCTCGTTGGAGAATTTCGGCCACCACGAACCACCACGCCGAGCAAGCGACGATCCTTTGTATATATATTGTAATATTGTATATAACAACTTAATAAATGTATATACAGAATTGATGTGGCTGGATACTATTTGCATTATTGTATGTACAATTAATGAAAACATGTCTTTTACATGTACAATTTGAATTATGTATATATTCGTTTTAGCGTATATACATGTAATTCACAGTTAATATACATGACTTATTTGTAAACTATTTTTAATTCTACGTTGAATCAAAAAAATGTACAAATGTTGAACATATACATCGTTTTAGTATATGTGTACAATTATTAGAAATTAATATAACAATTATACACGAATGAGTATGATATGTCTATATTAATCTCAATATACAATAGTTGTATTGTTATATACATTAAATGTATATACACCAGAGGGGGTTGTAACCCCCACTGAAATTTAGAAATTTTTTTTTTACCGAGTTCGTCATTTCTTCCGTTCTGATTCTCTCCATATCTCTTTCAGCTTGTTTGACTGGTTCCTAGGGTTGTTTATCAATTTAATGGACATGGGCTTATTTAAGAGGCCCACTTGACTAGAAAAAGGAAAGAAAATAATGATATTGTACGTGATCAATCCGATTATTTACTCAGCTATTTTTCCATAGGGATATCTATATATGCACCATCACGTTTTTTAATTTGAATTTCCCCCCCTGGTATTTGATTAATCAATTTGGATGTTTGTTATTCACCCTTTTTCCTATTACTTCAGCCCATTTGGGTATAAGGATGATTGAGTTTTTTTTTTTGTAAATTATTAAATTTTTTATAAATTATAATCATAATGCACTTTTTTTTTGTTTAATTATGATAATCATTTGTATCAGCTTTGTTTTCCTTGGTCATTCGTACGGAAATTTTTTTTATTCCCGTATTTTAATATTTAGCCCCCACTCAGCTAAATTTCTGGCTACGCCACTCGATATATGTATTACGTAAACATGTATAAATATTCTCTGTATACACCGTATTTATGTCTATATACATGTAATGTTATCTTATATACAATCGGTATTCCTGATTATACATGACGTATTTTGTAATACAATTTCAGAGTTCGAGGGAGATGAATTCAATTATTTGAATGAAGAGAATTATACACATCAGATGTTGAAATTTAAAATTGATAAATAAATACTTGTTATAATTAATGGATTGTGATTTTTGCTATAAATCCGAAAATTATACATATCCAACACATTGTGATTTTTGCTATAAATCCGAAAATCAATAAATACTTGCTATAATTAAGGGATTGGGTTGAAATTATGTAATCTGAGCCATCCAATAGAATATCATCCAAAGGCCTACAATTGCTCTCTTATTCTATCATATTTAATTGTTCTCTATTGAACCTCAATATATATATATATTTAAAACGGTTTAAACGGGTGTTTCGGGTTAAACAGGTGATGGTCGAGTTCTTCAAGTTACAAACTCTCCCACATCCAACCCGTAACTTGTTTCACCTGTCACTTGCTTTGTTTGGGGTTTCCCTCATTTTCTTAAGTCAGGTTAATCGGGTGGGTCGGTCACCTGTGGGTAATTACCAACCCTAGTCATAGAGACGTCCCTCTTTTGATCAATCCTCTAGCTATTACGATGTCGAGTTCTTCATCAACTTTAGATTGTTCTCACCCTACTTGTTAGATCTTTGGGAATTGGTCACTAAGCTGCTAATTGTTTCAACCAGCTCAATCTCAAGGAATTTTTTTGTCACAAATCGACATGAGGCTACTACAGTTTCTCACCTAGACTCCTCTATGTGAAAAGCCATCTGCATTGCGGGCTGTTAATCGGAGATCTTGAATCCATTGGTGGTCTGCTTTGGGAACCAGTCACCGTGTCACCACCGACATGACCAATCTCAATTTGCAAATCTATGACGACACCAATCAATTGGTGGTCGAGATGGTATGTCTCTCTCCATTACTTGTTTAGGTGCTTTATTTTAGCTATTAAGCATGCTATTAAACTTTTACATTTATTCAATATTTTAATTGTTCCAAAATTGCCAAAAACATGCTTAGTTTTTTCGAAATCAGTCAAAAACAATAATGTTTACCTTGAATTTCATGTCAATCACTGTCTTGTAACGAATTCGCAGGGCCAGATCCTTCCAAAGGAAACATTTAAAAAATTTCCTTTACCATCTGCCTCGTCTTCAAATTGAGTCGTTCTTTCCCTTGTATTCGAGTCGATCATCATGTTGCCTTTGCCGGTGAGCGTGACTCCATCCCCTATTGACATCATCATTTTGCTCACCAGAACAAGTCAGTCCTTTGTCAAATAAGTTGGCCTTAGTATGTGATACTTGTCTACTTGGTTATAGTCGTTGTCTCAATTTGTCTATTCGAATTTTTACTAATTTTAAGCCTATTGATTTAATTTATTCTGATGTAGGGCTGAGCACGGTTCGGTTCAAACCGAAATTTTAAGCCGAACCGACCGAACCGAACCGAACCCGATATGATTCGGTTCGGTTTTTGGTTTAGGAATTTTTCAAATTTCGGTTTCGGTTCGGTTCGGTTTCGGTTCGGTTTTCGGTTAAATTTCGGTTCGGTTCAAATTTTCCAAAGAAAAACCTTCTATTTATGTAAAACCGAAACCGAACTGAACCGAACCGAATCAATTCGGTTCGATTTTCGGTTCACATAAAATGGGATTTCGGTTTTCGGTTCGGTTCGGTTTTGGTCGGTTCGGTTCGATTTTGAACCGATGCTCAGCCCTATTCTGATGTATGAGATCCTTCCTCAAGTCTTTCAATCAATGTCAATAGATAAATGGATGCCTCCAACACCCCATAGCACTAACGCACAATAAAAGCTCAGAGCTTTCAAGACAAAGCAAAGCCTCGCCTGCCAAAGACGAAATATTATGGGGGGAGAGAGAGAGAGAGAGATTCTAATTGCAAAGGTGAAAACTTTGGTTTTGAATTTGGTGTTTGGTTAATGGAAGCAGGAGTGGGCACTTTTTAATCAAATTCTTGGTTGGGTGCACCAAAGCAAATGCTGCCAACGGTGGGGGGAATTGTTGAAGAAGGCCGAGATTGAAATGTCTACCACCCATTGTATTGTGTAAGTGTTAACAGGACCAAGCCAATTACACTTGAGAAGGTGTGCAGAGAATATAGGATTTTCATATCTAAAGTTTGGGACTAAAAAGAATAGGATAAAAGTCGGTGGACTTATGTACTGGATTTATATATATATATAAGGATTATAAGCCGCCCCAATTCATCGGCCTATAAGAATTCAATATACATATATAGATATAGAAGATGAAGGGTCCAAGGAGCTCAAGTGCGCCGAATGGTTTTGCCACCTCTTACGGATGTTGTAGCTAGAAATTTAATAGAGATTCAAGCCTTGCTACACTTGCTTATTAGAAAGTAATTTTTATAAAAAAGCTTACTTATTACATTTTCCAAAGTAAAATTATAACTATCTTTCACATATTTCAATGTAAAAAAGCATTATCAATTAGCAAAAAGTGCTTATTTACAAAAAAGTGTAGCAAGGACTGAATAGAATGAGGGCATAGCCAACCATTTAGAGTATGCATAGGGGATTCCAAGACTTGGACAATATACATGGTTCCTCACTTGCTACTACACATTCATAGTAATCAACAAGTTAAATGGAAAGTTACAACATCAAATAAAAGTACATTGTAGTGTGTTTCACATTTAAATTGCGTACTATTGGTACATTGTGACACACAACCCTAAAGTATGTAAATGTAATATCAATCAAGTAAGAAGCCAAAAGTGACTTAGGTAGTTAATGACTAATCTACTAATCATTAAAAAAGAAAATCCGAATGAGAGTTGGCTTTGGCGTTATAAAAGTCAAAAGCTACAACATGGCCAAATTGCTAACCCCGGCCCACTTTCTTCAGCCTTTGCTTCTGAAACAAGTTCTGCTGAAATCAAAGGACAAATAAGGTACTTGAGTTTTAATATTGTAATGCGACAGATTTCAACAATTTTCGCCCATAATTGCTTAACGACCGTACTTCATACCATACATAATTAAACTACATTTTAAAAAAATAAAATGAATCTATCTTAATTAATTTCCTGTATATATAAACACAAATTGACCCATGAAATACGCACGATTTCCCGCAAAAATCATTCGCCTTCCGTAGCACGTCCTGGTCAACGTTTCTCCTCTCGATCTAAAGTTCCAAACCCCTCCATCTTTCAACTATCCATTAACGGCATATGCTATTCCTTACGTACTAGCATTAATTTTTATATAATACATTATCAACCACTTAGTCTTATAACATGGCAACTTGCTAAGGATACCATACTTTATAACATTCCTTGTATATAAATCAAGTTGCTGTTCTTTTAATATTGCTGATATATATTGATGATAACTCGTTTTTGATAAATTTTTCCACTTGCTTATCGCAAGGAAAGAGTTAAAAATCTGAGGCTCCTAGCTATATCGTCCCCAATGATTGCAAAAGGACCTATATATCGATCAAACTTTCATACCAACCATGCTTGGATATTACAAATTTACAATCTCGTACAAAAAAGTAGCATTATCGCTTACATCTAATAATTGCGTTCGTTTAAATTAATTAAGTTTAGTTACTTTTAACAAGAGAACGATCAAATTGTAATTAGCACGTACGTTCTTTCTCAAAATATATGTATCATAAAACATGTTAGGTTATTCATATCAATATCATTATCATCTTATTCAAAAATCACAATCTCAATTTTTAGCCATTAATTATATTTGAAAGTCGATCGTAACATAAATCTCCATATCCACATATATAATAAGTTTTGTTACTAGTCTTTCCGCCAATATACATCTACATGCATGTATATATTAGGTAGACTTAGCAAGTTGCCATGTTACATGCATAAAAAGTCTGATCTCCAACATTTCCACTAGTATACGTACATATTATACGTACCAATGGTAGCATGGAGTAATATAATTAAGCTTGATTTTTTTGTACGTCTTAAATGACGGAGGACATTATAAACAAGAACACGTACCATATAAGTTATAAGAAATGGAATATATTCAGAAACCACCCACCATATCGATCAATATTATATCATCGCTGATAACCCAGAATGTAAGAAATGGCTTATCACAAATCAAGCTTAATTGATACAATTATGTATACGCGCGTTGACATGTGCACAACACATGAGATGATCAGAGATTAATAATCCACCAATAAGTTCAATCCAATACGGCATTACCATGTGCTTCTGTGTTTATTTCCACCCATAATAATTAAAATACATTCCTGGAATTCAATTAATCCTATTATTTTTTTTTAAGAAAAGTAGTTAGGAGGGACGTTAACAGGCTAGCGATTTTTTTAGAGCATTCGATCCTAATGGATGAAGTTCTGAAGAGCCAGATTAACAGTGAGAGGAGCATACGAGACAGTGAGACACGACGAAAAGAAACGATAATATATATAGTCTGCCACTGAATTGCAATCCCGGACGACGTGGGAAATACTCCAACACTGAAACCGGACAAACAAGCAATGGATATCCGCCCGCAACATCTCGATCAAATTTCTCACAAACACCGTTAGTCACCAAGAACGATATTGACCAGCTGTAAGACGTGGCATATCCACTCAATTTGAATATGGGATAAAGATTGAAGGAGATTAATCCTATGCATTTAAAATTAGATTAAAATCGTAAAACGATTTTTGTATAATGTGTAATGAGGTGCACATAATAATTTAAGAAACTTTCTACCAAAAAAATAATTTAAGAAACTAAAAATCTTAAAAATTAAAACAGTAACCCAATTAATTTGAAAATCCAAAAAATAAGCAGCAATTTGTGAGTTGAGTTCGATTTATTCACGACTTTTCTGCTGAGGAGTTCGATCGATGCATGTGCGGTGCGTTAGCTAGAAGAAAATTAAGCTATTTTGAATCCAACGTGGCAATGATTGGAATTAATTAACTTAATTAATGAGGCCATTATCCTTTTCAAATTTGTGCAAGGTCAATCCCCAATTAAATAAATAATTTAATTAATTAATTAGCTCCCATACATTTTCTAGCTTTTAATTTTGATCTTATGCTCCGCTAGCTGCCCATGTGATCACTCTTCCCGTACAACTCTATAAATTGGGCACATCATTTCACACTTCCAATCACAAGTAACACAACCAAACATCATTCTCCATCTCTACTTTCTTCTTCCGATCTTCGATCTGCTCCAGATTTGAACTCAGCAAACAGAAGAAATCAATGGCAAATTCAACTATTGCATTCGGAATCGCTCTCGCATTAAGCTGCCTGTGTCTAATAAGTGTAAATGGGTATACTGCTTCTGGCTGGAGCAAGGCTCATGCCACCTTCTATGGCGGAAGTGATGCCTCAGGAACTATGGGTATGTATTCATTGATTTCCAAGCAATATCAGTTTTTTGTATGGGTTTTTTGTTTGGTGAAATCATTTTCTTAAAGATTTCATTATTTTTTGGATTATTAATAATGTACACTATAACTTTTATAAAATGTATCTTCTATACAAAATAAGTATATCATTTTCTCATATATATTGTCACGTACAATTTGTTCATATCTTCCAAATGGAATATGTTTGTAAAGGAATTAATTAGCATCTACATTGGAATATAGTTTTTTAAAAAAACATTTACTTTATCATTGGCTAAAATGTACTTCGCCGCCACTTCTCTTACACATAATCATCCCTTATTTTACAAATTTGCAAGAAATTAACCATCCCCTATTTTACAAATTTTATTACACTGTTACACATTGATCGACTTATAGCAAAACAGGAGACAAAAAAGTTGCCCTTATATTGCAAGTCTGATCAATCTTGTATTTGGTATGATGCAGGAGGAGCTTGCGGGTACGGAAACCTTTACTCCACAGGCTACGGAACGAGGACGGCGGCTCTGAGCACGGCTCTGTTCAACAACGGCGCCACGTGCGGGCAGTGCTACAAGATCATATGTGACTACATGACTGACCCCACCTGGTGCAAAAAGGGCTACTCTGTAACGGTCACCGCAACCAACTTCTGCCCGCCAAATTACGCCCTCGCCAACAACAACGGCGGATGGTGCAACCCGCCTCTTCAGCACTTCGACATGGCTCAGCCCGCTTGGGAGAAGATTGGCGTCTACAGAGGCGGCATCATTCCTGTTATCTTCCAAAGGTAACCAATAATCACTATATATTATACTACAGGTTGCGCATATGTAAGCCCAGTACATAACTAATGATCATGTTTACTTTTGGGTTCCAGGGTTCCTTGCAAGAAGCATGGAGGAGTAAGGTTTACCATCAATGGAAGAGACTACTTTGAGCTAGTCCTCATCACCAACGTCGGAGGAGCAGGCTCTATTAAGTCGGTTATGATCAAGGGCTCGAAAACGACCGCGTGGATGTCCATGTCAAGAAACTGGGGCTCAAATTGGCAGTCTAATTCCTACCTCAATGGTCAATCCTTGTCTTTCAAGATCACCACAACGGATGGCGTCACTAAGGCCTTCAACAACGTTGCGCCTTCCAATTGGGGATTTGGTCAGACCTTTTCGACCAAAATTCAGTTCTAATCATCATATACATTTCAAGGAATCATATATATATATATTGGGGGTTTCTGGTTAATTTGAAGAGGCTTGTGATAGGCAGAGGCATGCTAACTGTTCGTTTTTTTTCGGTCTTTGGAGCTGCCCGCCGTTTTTCTATCAAATGAAAGTACAAAGAAATGAGTGAGCCAGGCAAAAGCGCCTTGAAACTCATCGTTTTATATATGAAGATGAAGATTTGGTTGTTTTCATCTTGAAACTCATCGTTTTATATATGAAGATGAAGATTTGGTTGTTTTCATTTTGGGCTCTCTACATTACTTGGAAGGTTTATTTTATGCTTCAATAAGAAGAAGAAGCAACCGTTTATTGTTGCTTTTTTTTATCATCTTGTACACATATCTACAATTGTGGTTCCATTTTTACTATATATATACAATTCTGCTATATTTATCAGTATTTTCTTATTTTTACCCCAATGTATTATGTAAATTCACGATAAATGATAAAAGAAATTCTCTTTTTGAATTGTCAATATTTTCTTTTGTATAAATCATGAATTTCACTTTACAAAAGTTGTATCGAGAATTATTTTAATTCTGGGCTGGACATATATGATTAAGCCCATTCGGCCCAATTTTCGCAAGCGGCCCATAGCTCTTGTTACCGCCAACAAGAGAGAGAAAAAACTCTTTTTTTTTGCAATGAGTAGTAAAAGTGTAAAACCTAGAACAAACCTGTAGTGAATCGAGTTCGCTTACACCATTGCAGTCTGTGTTTGTTTCTATTTTCGTCAATGGAGAATGTCGCCGTAGTAGAAGGAGGTGAGGTCAGCAATGGCGTCTCTGTTTGTAATTCATGTCCCGCGAAGCAAGAAAAGCAACAACAGCAAGATGGAGGCGATGAAGAAAAGGCGTTGCTTGCTCAAAAACCAGAGGTTGAAGATGAAGAGCTCCGAAATCTTTTGCTTTCTGATGTTGGAGACCTTCCACTATCTCCTCCTTCCATTGTAGAATCTAATTTCGCTCGATATTTCGCTCCAGGTTTCAATCGAATTCAGAAACCCTAATTCACATTCCTCGAGCCTTATTATTCGATTGTATATCCTGATTTGATTTGAATTGATGAATTGTTTCAGATTTCATCAAGCCAGGGCACGACCAGTATATTTATCGACACGCCAATGGGTATGTTTCCGTGATCCTCTAATTTAATAGTGCCTAATTTTACATTAGAAAATAGTGAAAATTTTGAAGTTGGTTTCATCAAAAATTTCAATGAAGAAAAAAGGATTAAATTTGATGGTTATGCTTCGGTGTTTCTTTGAAGGGAAGTTTATGTGTAATTGGACTGGCACCAGCTCACGTTGCTCTTCAGGCTGGAGTCTCCTCTGTGGATTTTAATGTTGGCAAGTCTGATAGAAGTGAATTTAAGGTCACTGGAAAACGCAAGAAGGTAGAATTTTGTTTCTAAATCACCATTTTCATATATTGCCTTGTAAAATGTTTAAATTATTTCTTCAATTAAACTTTTCACTTGAACGAACTTCTACCTTTGGCTTTCTTCGTTGCCTGGCTCATCTGAATAGTTTCTGAACTTGCTAAGTCAATCATGTAGGATGTTCTATTGAGACATAGAGACTAGAGAGATATGGAATGTGATTGTAGAAGCATATTAGTATATTATCTGCCTCCCTAAACCGAAAGGGTTAATCTTTTGAAACAATTTCTTCAAGAAAGATGCTTTAATCGGGGTTTTATGTATAGTTGTTTGAGCACATTCTTCTTTATTAACTTGTTAGTATAATATTTCTTACCAATAATTAGGTTGTTGAATATATCTTTTGGTTGGGTTAACTGTTTTTGATGATGTCCTTGTGGCAGAATGCACAACATTTTGAATCAAATACAGCTTTATGCAAAGTCTCTTGTGGAGATGATTCTTATGTTGTTAGGTAAGAAAGTCTTCTCGATCACAATCCAAGTGTACCTTGTAGCTTTTTGGCGTATCTCCATTGATTTCCTTGCATTCTTGATGTTGACTTGCTCCAACAGATGTTGTGTTAAAGGATCTTTGTTAGAGGTAAATAGCAGATTAATCAAGAACCCTGAACTCCTCAATAGATCAGTAAGCATCCTTGAACTTCTTTGTATATTGATTGGAGATTCTGATTAGTGCCTTGTAATATATCTTTGTATGCTAAGCTAATCAAACTATTTTACCATTCTGTTTGGTGTTTCTAAATTGCAGGCTGATAGAGATGGGTATATTGCAATTATTATGCCAAGACCAACTGATTGGCTGAAGATCAAGGATTCACTTGTTGGGGTTGATGAATACAGAACTCTGAGAAAGCTTAGCTAATCCTAAAATCAATGGCTTCTGCTGGCAGTTTTGCTTAATTAATGCTCCACAACACTGCCATTAGGGTTTGTACTCTTTACTTTTTTTTGTTCATCTATTTGTAAAACTACTCTTTTCCCCCCTGTATGACGATGAATCTCCACAAGCTTGATAATAAATGGAAGAAGTAAGTATGTGGCAGCATTGTTTTATTACTGTCATATAGTATTGAATTCTTCAGTGATTTGATATTTATAAGACTTTTTTCTTTGGATGTTGTCACCATTTGGAATCTGTTTTATGTACTTCCGTATTGTTTCAATGGTGGTTGGTTGTTACCAGTTCAGAGTTTATGTACTATGGTAATTCTATGCACATGCTGTCCATTTCTTGTATAATCAGCCTCTGAAACTAAGTCCAGCTGCTCCTGAATTCCAACAAACTTGTATATTTTTTTTTGTATTTATTGTGCTGAACTTCATCATCTTTCCAACTATATAGGCAATAAATACTTACAAGTTAATTCAATCTGTACTATAAGCATCATCATACATCAGCCTAGGACGATCGATGTACACTGTTTTGGCTGTAAATTACAATTTACAACCAAAATAGTCCGGTAAACTGGAGTTGCTATCATGCTATGACAATAACTCATTTTTATGTAATAATACAAATTAAAACTCCACTAACACAATAACTAAATTTATAGAGGCCCGATCCTCAAGTATTGCTGCTCAGGTTCACGCTCCTCATTGTGTTTTTGGACCTCTCAAGCCAAATTTTCACTAGAGAGAATAAGGCTTCTTGCTACTCTGTCTTCAACTTCAATGTTGATCAAGTATCTCACTCCATGTTTATTGAACAAGAATTCAAATCTCTCCATGTCATCATTCATTATCCTTGCCCCGGATCCATCCTTGTTTACCACCAAAAAAACCCTATTTCTATTCTAACTTATCTAGAGTTAAGGGTTTGGATTTAAGGCCTCGTTGTATATTATTTGGCAGACTGAAATATGGAATCGATTTCATTCTCGGGAATGGCTCATTCGAAACCTGTAGGCAAAGTTGATTCTAACAGAAAATAGAAGTTATATCATCCATTCCAATAAATTTTAATTTTTCATCTTAAATCTTAGTACTCTAAAACTCTTAAACTTTAAGTATTGAAATCTAAAAATCATAAAGCCTTATAAGGTCTAAAACCTAAAATTTAAACTATAGTTCTTAGAAATGGTTCATTTCAACAACATATCAAACAAAATGTCACATGATTGGTTCATTCCGATTCTTCTTTCCATTTCGATTCCTGATTCCAATCCGATTCCAACTGCATACCAAAGGGGGCCTAAAGGTCTAATGCTTAGGATTTTAGGTCTAGAGTGTATCGGGGTTTAGGGACAAGGGATCAAGTCTAGAAAACTCAAGATAACTATTGGTTTAACGAAGATAAAAATTTCTTGTTCTCGTATGGGAATGAAAAATTTCCATCAAATCCTTTTAAACTTCCCGTTCGATGGCGAGGAGTCTCCGTCGATCAACGAAAATCGTTGGTTTGGTGGGGGATCTCTATCCTGAAGGACAGGGTAGTAACATTTCTTGGTCTCATACATACGGGCATCCTCTAAAATTTTTCATTCCTTGGAGGTGAATCTCTGGTGTACTACCACTTATACCTTGCGTTAAGGTGGGCAGTACTTTACCCAGGCAATTAAGTACATTGTAGCCTCTTATGATGTAAGAAAGAATATATTCTCAAATTAGGCTACAAAAGTTGAATCTACTTTAAAATAAATCAAATAAAAAAATTCACAATGTACTAAGGGCAAGTACTTGCCCCAATTTTTTTATGGAAGGGACTAGGCGGCCATCTGACATTTGCTCAGCGGTTTGCCTTTCACTTTTGCTATTTGCAGTTTTAACCCTTTCATCTGTAGTATTTGTATTTCATCCCCATTATTTCTAGATAATTATAAAATTAATTAGTAAGTCGTAAAGCATATTTAAAAAATTTATGGATTTAAAAGTATTAGCTTTAACTAATTTTATTCTATCGTTGTAGTTTTTAAAATTGTATTGGTCCTAAAATTTGGTATCAAAACCAAGTTAGCAAGTCTAAAAGCTGGAGATTGCGGATAAATGTCCTAATCGAGAATCTACACATTTTAAGTATTAAAAATTGGCGAAAAACATTATTGTAAGAGGGTAAATAATTAAACATTATTTTCTGTAAGCATCTTTTTAACTACCTTATTTATTTCCTAATTAAATTATTAATTTTTTTATCATTATAATGGAAGAATATATCTTAGTCAAAAAATAGAATTTTCACGTGGATTGGGGAGCAAAATATCACTTGCTTGGGCGACGAGGCATGCCAGTCGGCCCTAGGGGTGGAATTTTCAGCCCCATACTCCCTTTTTCTTCCATTATAAATATATGAGATCACCATGTATGGTAAGCACATTCATATTTGTTGAACTCGCTCGCAATTCTTACATTTACCTTGACTCAATTTTAAGAATGTGCCACGAGTATGGATTCGAGAATGTTTCCCTAGGAGAAATGGAAGAATTAGTCTGCAACTCCTTATCACTATGTCTATCGAACGTAGAGAAGCGAGAGCTTGAAGAGAAAGAAAAGTACCACAAGGTATGTGTGTCACATCCTAGTCTGTTTAAATTTTCAATGATGGAAGAAGTTAGTAGGAGTTGGTGTCGATTTGGGCATCAATTGGTGAACCATTTGATGACTTTGCGAGTATTTGAATTGAAAGTAATCAATAAAATACTTACCCTTTCTTAGGAGCTCCGGGAAAAACTGAAGGGTTATTGGAAGTGTAAAGATTTTCCAAAATGATATTCTTATGTGATGAGTAGGGATAGATGTCCATATTATAATATATGGAATGGGAAACTCCAGTTCTCTTTCGTGATAATTTTCGGAATTAGAGAGATAAACTTTCTTGCTAATTCTTCTGAGTATATGGAATATTAAATGCATGAGATTATGGAATGTGCAACGACATATATGAAAAATGACATATGAATGGTGTCCAATTGAAAGCATTTCATCAAATTATGTGTTCAACAGAGTCAAATTATATGGGAAAGAAGATAAGATAATGTGTTTGGTGCACGGTGCGAATATGGGAACGAAAGGAGGAAAAACAAGAGCACCTCACTAGTTAGGTTTCTTTTAGACCAGTTTATTGTGGATCCAATAACTATAAGGCAACCAATCCTGAAAAAACTAATGAAGCCAAAACTATGAGACTTTTCTACATCTATGAATACAACAAGCAATATTAAAAAACCGACATGCTGATATTCAAAGTAGGATTCACTACTGTTATAGTTCGAAAAGAGTTACAACCATATTTTTCAAAAGCAATAAAGTCATCTAAATCAATCCATGATTACTTATCACAGATAGAATATGGGAGATATTTATCATCCAAAGGTCAAGAATTTATTTCGAATAAACTGATGCATTGAGATCCAAAATATTCAGAAAATTTTATGAAACAAATAAAGCTCGATTTCAAAGAGGATGGTGCCAAAAATTAGGAGGATAATGTTGGAGCACAAGATGCATAACATCATTTATTGCATGGGTTAACTATAAAAAACCACATCATGAGGTCAACTCTATCACATGGACCATTAGAAGAAATCTCTTCAGTGTGTTGTCTTTTCTTTATTACTGCTAAGGCTTAAGGGCTTGCTATACTTTCTCATGAAAAGTACTTTTTAGTATAAATATACTTTTATTTACCTTGAAATTTGTGAAAAGTGAGTATAGTTCACATTTTTCCAAGCAAATAAAAGCATATTTTTACTAAAAAGTACTTTCTACGTGAAAGTATAGCAAGCTCTCAAAGTGCTTTTTCTTTTTTAAAGTGATGGCATTGTTTGTCGTGTGAGCGGATTTTCTAAGGCTTTGTCGATAGTAAATTGTAAAATCCATTTATAGAGCATCCAATGCTCTCTCAAGCTCTATAAATAGGACCCTTCTAAGTAGAAGAAGGGGGCACAAAAAATAGAGAAACAAAACCTGGATTTAGAGAAAGAGAAAGATGAAACTTTTAACTTGAAAGTGAAGCGGTGTTCCCTCACTCTAAGTGTTCAAATTCTTCTATGAATCTTTTTAGTTTGATTGTTTATTTCAGAGTGTTTGTGCGCTTATAATCATTTCAAATTCAATAAAAAATTATTTTTATGTAAGGGAAAGTTACTTAACTGAAAACTATGTCTTGAATAAACATTTTTCTTGATTACAAATCCTCCATTCACTAAATTGAGAGATTTTTTTGTTAGAGACTATGACATAATCGAGGTAGAAATGAAGCAGATATGTGTGGTGCTTGAGCTAAGGGAGTCCTAGATGATGATTAGCAACCCCTTGAAATCTTGAAGCTATAGGAATGTCAGAAACCCATCGATATCGCGCTCAAGTACGTAATGGTTAAACCTCTTTAATTTAAAATTTTCTTTAATTACGGAGCATGGTGGGCTTGTGTTCATAGAAATTAGTTTATTCACGATATAGTTAGTAGATTGTGAGCGGATAAAATAATAATAATTACCTATTTAAGTTATTTTCCGCAAGAAAGATATTTTTATTTAATTATTTTGCTATCTTTTTCTAAAAAGGTTTTTTTTTATTATGGTAAGATTTTATCTTCTTAAATTTGGTAATTAGTTCGCCATAATGGAAGATTCTATCTTAGTCGAAAGGTGTAATACCCGTGTGGATTGGGAGCAAGAAATCGATTGTTGGGCCCAAAGGCAGTTAGGCCGGCCCTAGAGGAAGATTTTCGATCTCCTCTTCTCCCTTTCTTCGATTATAAATACATATACTTGTCATGTACGGTAAGTAGAGCTGTCAAATAGGTCGGTCAAGTCGGGTTTGGGTCTGGTTATTTCAGGTTTGGGTTGAGTCGGGTTCGGGTCGTAACGGATCATCGGTCAAATCGGACCGGGTCATAACGGGTTTTCGGGTGGGTCGGGTCGACCCAACATGTAATAACTGCGGTTTTTGAGGATATTTTTGAATTTTCTCGGATATCTTTTTAACGCTTAATCCGATATTTTTGTTGGAGATTAAATCCTAGAAAATTGTTGGTGATATCCTAAAATCACAAAGAAATAATTTTATGGATCGGTGTGAATTCTAGGATTTTTCAATGGAAAAAGAATATTTATTGGATAAGCCGTCTTTTTAATTATGTACTGGAAAGGATTTAAAATACGAAACGGAAGCCTTAAAAATTGAAGGTAGCGTTATAAAATCATGGAAAATTGATTTTATTGGTCTACATAATTTACGGGACGTTTTTCGTTTAGTAAGTTTTTCCATCCGAGGTACATAATTTTACCGCTTTAATGCGAGTCCCGTTTCGAGACGGGTTTAGTTTTAAAATCATTTTTCCTTTGTCTTAGTATGGAAGAAACCTGGAGATTGAGATAAGGGAGGGGGCTCAAACTTTTGAGTTGGAACAGAGGAGGGGTTCGAGAGTGTGCAGGACGACGATGGATCGGGAGACTGGAATTCTCCACCGCTGCAAATCTTCCCTATCCTCTGCCTCACCTCATCTTCATCATCTCATCTCCCTCTTCATTTTTATTTCTGGTTGAGCTCAGTTGTTGTTGCAAACGGAACCGAGAGAGACGGAACGAACGGACTCGGTGAAAGAATTCATCTTCACCGCCGGTGCCAAGCTTCTCCGTCCCCGACCACCTTTCCCAACCAGCCTTCTTCTTAGCCACCCCAAGCTCAAACACCTGTTCACCTGGCTGGCTGTTCAAGAGGGAGAGGAGTAGGACGGAACGTGAACTCGGGGAGGAGGGGTGAGGACGTCACCGCCGGAGGTCATCTTTTCGCCTCGCCAAAGTGACGCCGTCGGCGTTCCTCTTCTCCTCCGACCACCACCATGGCAAGAGCTGTCATCAGGCAACGCGCAGCCACCCTCGGGCTCGAGGATCGAGCCATGATCGAGCCACACGAGCCATGGGCTCGAGTGAAGGTATATACGATCAAAATTAATTAGCGGTTTGATTGCGGAGCCACCGTAAGGGCCTTTCGGTGCCGCTTTGCTAATTAAATTTATGATTTTTATAATCTTGACGTTATTACGGTTCTACAGGTTCGAACCGCTCGTGAAACGGACGTCCGGATCTTCCGTTATAGCGAAGACAAGTTTTGGATACCGATTGTCAGGTAAAGGACTTCGGATAATTACTTGGGATTCGTCGTTAATCCGTTTGAGCTGAAATTTGGTAATCTTTTAGAATTGTTGCTGATGAACAATTTTTATTTAGAAATTGTTTCAAAAGAGAAGCGGATAATTAGTTATAATTCCGCCAAGATGGCTCCTTGAAGCATGATAATTAAGGATTTATTATATATCGATATTCGGAAATTAAATCGTTTATCGATTAGAAAGTTGTGGGAGTTGAGAATACAACTAAGAAGTATTTCTGTGAGCTCGTTGCTGAGAAATCCTTTGGTTATATTTGTCAGAGGGATGATACAGATTACTGTTGGAATTGCTAAGGACGTCGAGCACGCCTTATAAGGCAAGTGGACGATTCTCTCTTGCGTTATTGTTATTAAATGAGGAATTGGATCTCATTTAATATTTGCGTTGGGAACAACTTGTATGATTAATAAAATATGATAGGTCGTTATATTTGTTAGAAATAATGACCATGTTATTTATTCAGTTTCGCGTTAGAACTGGATTTAGGTCCATTATGTGTGACCTTGTTTGTTGTCTCATGCTGAGACATTATTGTGAAGTAAGTTAGTTTTTCAGGGGTAGGAGCCGAGTCTCCGATAAACTCCTTATAACACAGTCTATGTTGGGAGGTTTAGCTCGTTACTATCATATCCCAACATTCGGGTCATGACTCATACCTCACTCAACGCTGGAGGAGGTGTTTATGCACTCTAGCTAAGTGCAAATTGGTACTAGGTGTTCGTCAATGATCATGGTTGAAATAATCCCTCTCATCTTGGCGTCTCCATGTACAGGTGGATTCTCTGCGGTTTTAGCCGCCTAAAAGTTACCAACATGTTTGTGAAAAGTTCTGGAAGTAATAAAGATAAGTGCGTTAGGCACATTAATGTACCCGAATGGTTAGTCTATTCAATAACCATTCTTACTCCCGGTTATGAATGATTCTTAATCAAACTTTGATTAAGTCAATTTGATTAGTCGACGAAGACTTTTCAAGATGTTATGTGATTAATATGAGTTCCCAACAATTGTTTATGCTTCTTAAAGAAACCACAAGCGGTGGTGTTCTCTCTCTTGATTATGCAAGTCTCCTTCTTATTCTCTATAAGACTGCTAACTGTTGGATCATAATCCGAGTCTATTCGGATTCTGGATGCCAATATGTTTAGTTACAACCATAAGAACCAAGTTAGATTCTCCGCTTGCTAGTCTATCATTAGACTAACCCGTCCATTTTCTTTTCTTTTATATGGTCGGATGTTGTCCACCGTTGTATACCATACATCAGGTTCTTCTTGGAAGTTGATTCAAGAGGCGGACTCAGATGTTTGAAGCTCCAGAAGTTGAAGAAAGATTTCCAATGGTTATACTTGAGTGAAGATCATGGTTGAACTACTTCAAAGTGAAGCTGAGTTTCAGAAATAAGAGTTTAAGGAAGACTGGATGAAGATTTTGTTCAACTAGAAGGTTGTTCTATTTATTTATTCTTTTTGGGTTAAGATTTGTATAAGACCAATTGTTTTTATTCCGCTGTAATGTTTGTTTTAGTTTGTTCAGTCAGTTTAAAGCCTTGGGTAGCTTCGGTTTAGTCTTAATCGAGGTTACTGGCGGTAATACCTCCAGGGTAGGAAGGGGGTGTTACAGAAGTGGTATCAGAGCTAAAAGTTCCTAAGTCTTGCTTAAGACTTTCATCCTTCCATATAGAGTTATGGATAATTCTATATTGGTGTTGTCTTAGAACCATTTGTGGAAAGTGGTTAAGATTGGAAGCCAGACTCGTGAAGAGATAGAAAGAGGAAAGGGAATTGGAGAACATGAGGTAATAAGTTTGTAATAGCTTTGGTGAAAAAGGTCCTATGGTGGACATTTGATTCCCTGGAGATGGGAAAGGATTCCGAGAAGGATCCAAAGTAAGATTAGGTGAAGATTCCTAAAGTTGATCCGGTTCTAGACCAAGTTCTCAATGAATTCCTATTCTCTCTTGAGAGTCTGAATTGGGTGTACCCTCGTTGTTTCTTCCATATTAGGAAACTTCTTGTGAGATTTTGAAGTTAAGTATTATACTTCATAAAGACTTTCTAGTTTGAAGGTTTCCTATTTTAAGATTGTATGATGGGAGATTTCAAGTTAACAATTTTTGTTAGAAAGTTCATGATTCAAAGTTATGTGAAAGAAATTGTTAATTTCTTTTCTTGATATGTGAAAGTTCAAGCGTTGTCTTGAAGTCATAAGAGTAAGAGTTTTCCCGAGAATATTTCTTAGGAATTTCTGAATTTGGTTGAAATTCAATTATCAATAGAAGTTTGGAGTTGGAACCTCCACTTCTCAACGTTGAGATTTGGAAAATCTTAAGAGTCTTGAGTTATTCTAAAAAGATCAGTATGGATCATGAAGTGATGTAAAAGAATCCTGAAAAGAAAAGGATTGTCTTTGAAAACTTTCTTCAACAACTATGTTTGTGACTCTATAGTATAGAATCATGGATATTCTGTACTTTTCTTTGCTCAGTTGGAAGTTAAAGAGCTTTGAAGTGCTCAAGTGTTGGATCGATTGAATTGTTAATCTATTGGAAAATGCAATTCAATTTTTAACCTGATAGTGTTTAAACTCAGATTTTCATATATGCTGTTATCCTTTGAGTTAAGAGGATTGAGAATCCTAAATGGAATGGGAATTTCTTATGGTTATAGTAAGAAAGAAAGGAAGAATGTTGGTTCAGTTTAGGTTGTGAACAAGTGGTTAATCATCAAGGTTGTTGTGAATAAGGTTGATTGGTCAAAATGGATTGAACAGGTAAAAGTTCATCAGTAATGTGTTTATGTTCAATTAACTACTAGTGCAAGTGTTAATTGATGACACTGAGTTGTTGATATCCTGATGATTAACCTATGTGACAACGTTATGGGAATTTCGTTGTATGATACCTAGCTTGGGATAATGAGAAGAGACTTGAGGTCTATAATTGACTAGTAATGGAATCAGCATTGAGATCTTCTAAAGTGCCAATGGTATTGGCTTATGTTTCTTTAAGGATGGAAATGATAAAGTTCAGCTTTGAGAAGATCATTCAAGGAATGATTTTGACATGGTTGCCTTTGATATTTTAATCGGTTGGGAGAAAAATATCAATCATTCAATATTGTGGTCAATAAGGCTTAGACCCTATCGCTGGAAGATAATTTCAGTTGTGTTTGGGTTTTGAAGATTTTATATCAGTCAAATCCAAAGCCTAAGGTGGTACTGGTGAGACTGTTAAGTTGTCAGCAAGCTTCCTAACCACAATCTCTTTCTTTGCAATTTGGTTTGAAGTTAAATTAATAAAAAGGTATACGAATTGAATCTTTTGAATTAGATGCATAGTTTGAAAGTTCATTTTTTTTATATATCGAGAAGATTAAGTTATAAGAGGATTGAAAGTCCTTAAACTCATCAGAAGAGTTTGATAGTTTACTTTTGGATATCAGAATTTATATGAAGATTCACTTGCAGAAGGCTCGTTGTCTTGTGAATGGATGAACTCAAGTATTGAATTTTGTCAATGGATCATATTTGCATAACTTTAAAGTAGTATGTCAAGGAGGCATACAAGTTGAGAATGATCGAAGAAGAATCTTCGCTATGAGTATGAAGATGTCGGAATCACATTTTTCCTAAGGATTGCAAGTAAGTGGATTGGAGTGATCAACTCTTTTCTTGAACTTGTGAAGATAAGTTGGGCTAGGACTGAGTAAATCAGGTAGAGATTACTCAATACTATGGTTTATAGAAAAGTCTAGCAGTATGTCTAAGTGAGAAAAAGTCAAGGTATTGCATCAGGTTCTACCTTGAGAAGGGAATGAAGTGTCACATTCGAAAGGAAATGTGGGGCACAGAAGTGAATTGGATTATTTTAGCTCCTTTGAAACTCGGTTTTGATTCAAAACTTTTGCCAAGTTGGTAAGGCCAGCTAATGTGGAAGTATCATCATAGAATTAGAACAAAGTGTTAGTAGCATCATTAAGATAAGGTCAGCAATTTTAATGGATGCATTGGCTTGACGCGCCAAATTCTTCAATAGAGTAGCTAATCTTTGTTTCAGCGGCATTCAAAGTGAAAGCCTGTATGCTTGTAGACAATGTCGAGTTCTTGTCAAGCTGTTATGATTCAAGGGATATTTGAAATTGTTTTGTGATTTTCTCTTTTGAGAAAACTCTTAGGACTTTATAGAATTCAAGTATGAATTTCTTTAAAAAAAAAAGAAGCAATATTAGTGTATTATAAAGAATTGAGAATATGTTTTTCTACGGTTTTCATAGTGGTGAGTAAGAATGTATTTTGTCTTCCATCTTGATCACATGGTAAGGCAAGATTACATGTCTTATTCCTATGAGTAAAGGATTATGTTTATTTTATCTCCCCATCTTGATCACATGGTGGAATAAGATCACATAATTCCTTGGGTTTTAAAGAATAGTTTCTAGCATGATTTGGCAATCATATAAGTTTTGCAATTATATGAGTTTTGCAAGTATAGTTGGTCGATATGAAAAGATGCAAGCTTTCTTTTGCATTATACCATTTAAGGAGTATGGTCAAACTTCCCAATATAGCTCGATTATAAGTAAAGAAATTGGTAAGATTCTTTACACATCTTTGAAGGTCTCCGAAGGATCTGGAGTAACTCTGTACTTCTCTAAAAGTTTGGGATTGTTTTTAGTCAACGATTATTGTAATTCTCTAAGCAGTTTGCTAGTAGTTCATATTGGTTGACGTTATGACCTAAGAAAGTCATTGCCTTTCTAGTGGAATCGTCTTTGAAAGTAAGTTGATATGAACTCCTGGGATGGAACCCTTCTAAGGAATGATATTGTAGTAATCCTTTCTTTGGAATAAAGGATGTACTAGTAATTTCTCCATTAATTGTTATTTGTTTTCATGTTGTCTTGAAAACTTAAATCTCTTTGAGATAAGATAGTCAAGTGAGGACTTTAAGCAGAACTCCAATGGGTTTGGAGTTTGGATATGTAAATTAGTATTGATATTCAATCTCAGCCTGATAAGTTGTTGGATATAGAGAGTGGACACGTGAAGATATGTTTTTAATCCTAAGAGTTAGGTTGCTTAGCAAGTTAGAATGTTAGGTGAAGTCTAAACAGTTCTTTGATGAAAAAGACTGAAAATTGTCAATGGAGACAATTTTGTTGGAAATTATTGGACTAAAGGTATTATTGTCCAATATGTTGGTATAGTAATGCGTAAGAGTGTAGTTTGAAGTAGTTGAGAGAGATAACTACTTTTGAATGTCAGTATGCCCAAGCTGAGTTTTGGTTGAGAAAAGAATGTAAAGGATTGACAAGATAGGTTAATCTCTTGTCATGTGTTGGATAAATCTCATATCCTTGGTTAAGGTAATACTGAGATTTTATCCCAAGAAAGGAAATTGAGTAAGGAGTCTAAGTAATCCTTGTAAAGAAAATAATTTGAGAAGGACTAAAGGTTTAGATTGGATGACAACAAGTTTGTGTGAATCCCCTAGGATGTTATTCAAAATCTGTTGATCAGATCAAGGAAAAGTAGTATGGGAAAGTAATATTGTTTAAGATCAATGGAGAAGATCAAGAAGGTAAGACACCGAGATTGGTTATTCAAGAATATGGATTGCTTGGTTTCAAGACTGTTCATGTGTGTCTATTGTTGACGAGCTTCGAAAGCTTAATTCAAAGGAAGCATAGTTGTTTGCTTAATTAGTTCATCCTGGAACGAGTAAATGTATAAGGATTTAAGATAAAACTTTTGATGGACTGACATGAAGCGAAATGTCACCGAGCTTGTTGTGATGTGTTTGGTTTGTTTGGAAGTCCTAATTAGCATAGAAGACTAGATGAAATGTTATAGTCTCTTCCTTTTCCAGAATGGAAGTGGGAAGATATTACAATGGATTCTTGTCATTAGTCGTTTAAGACTTAATGAAAGAAGGATGTAAGAAGGATTCAATATGGAGGTTGTTAAGAAACTCACATAGAGTTTTCTTTTTAATGCATTTAAGCTGACTTAAAGAGTACAGAAGTTAGCTGAGGTGTTCATACATGAAGTTTTTCATCTTCATAAAACTCCGAAGATTATTATCTCTGATTGAGATGGATGGTTCATGTCAAAGTTTTTGAAAGAAGTAACATCAAGTTTTGTGGAATGAATTGAATTTTAGCGCAAGCTTCCTTCATCAAAGTGATGAACAATGCAAGAAAACAAATTCAAACTCCCGAGGATATGTATTCTGGATTCCACACGAGTTGGAATGGTAGTTTGAGGTTGAGTGAATCCACATCCAAGAATTTTGATTTCACGATAAAGAAAATGAATCTTTTACAGCTTTGTAAGGCCAGAAGTGTTGGTTGTCAATTTGTTGGAATGACAATACTGATAAGGTTCTGCATGGGCCAGATTTGGGCATGGGAACAATAGTTGATATCGCTCTAGCACAACCAAAGGTGCTAACTGCTCAAAATCGACAACAGTCGTGTGTTGTTAAGTTCATTGTAAAGAAGGATGTTTTTGTTCTAATATCCGCCTTGAAAGGCATATTCCGCTGAGAAAGGCGAGACAATGTAAATGCTCGCTATGTTGAATCTTTCGAGATACTGGAAAGAACTGATAAGTTTGTTTATCGGTTGGCATTGCCTTCTTCATTGCATTCTATCCATGAATAAGAGAAAATGCCAGTTTGGTTACCTTGGCCTATAAATGGAGGTAAAGAAAAGACTTAAGAAAATAGACAGGAAATGCTGAGTCATTTTCCAAAGCCAGTGAACGTTGTAAAGAAGAAGTTTGGTAATTAAGCAGTGGTTGTTTTGTGCTTCGTGCAGAAGTAACAACAATTTTTTTTAAGGGGGTACTACAAACTTTTGTATAGGTTTGTAGTGGTTGTGTGTGTATGCTTGTGCTATCCTTCTTTGTGACCCGAGTTCTCCTTGGTTTCGAGGACGAAACCATTTTTAAGGGGGTACTAATGTAATAACTGCGGTTTTTGAGGATATTTTTGAATTTTCTCGGATATCTTTTTAACGCTTAATCCGATATTTTTGTTGGAGATTAAATCCTAGAAAATTTTTGGTGATATCCTAAAATCACAAAGAAATGATTTTATGGATCGGTGTGAATTCTAGGATTTTTCAATGGAAAAAGAATATTTATTGGATAAGCCGTCTTTTTAATTATGTACTGGAAAGGATTTAAAATACGAAACGGAAGCCTTAAAAATTGAAGGTAGCGTTATAAAATCATGAAAAATTGATTTTATTGGTCTACATTATTTACGGGACGTTTTTCGTTTAGTAAGTTTTTCCATCCGAGGTACATAATTTTACCGCTTTAATGCGAGTCCAATTTCGAGACGGGTTTAGTTTTAAAATCATTTTTCCTTTGTCTTAGTATGGATGAAACCTGGAGATTGAGATAAGGGAGGGGGCTCAAACTTTTGAGTTGGAACAGAGGAGGGGTTCGAGAGTGTGCAGGACGACGATGGATCGGGAGACTGGAATTCTCCACCGCTGCAAATCTTCCCTATCCTCTGCCTCACCTCATCTTCATCATCTCATCTCCCTCTTCATTTTTATTTCTGGTTGAGCTCAGTTGTTGTTGCAAACGGAACCGAGAGAGACGGAACGAACGGACTCGGTGAAAGAATTCATCTTCACCGCCGGTGCCAAGCTTCTCCGTCCCCGACCACCTTTCCCAACCAGCCTTCTTCTTAGCCACCCCAAGCTCAAACACCTGTTCACCTGGCTGGCTGTTCAAGAGGGAGAGGAGTAGGACGGAACGTGAACTCGGGGAGGAGGGGTGAGGACGTCACCGCCGGAGGTCATCTTTTCGCCTCGCCAAAGTGACGCCGTCGGCGTTCCTCTTCTCCTCCGACCACCACCATGGCAAGAGCTGTCATCAGGCAACGCGCAGCCACCCTCGGGCTCGAGGATCGAGCCATGATCGAGCCACACGAGCCATGGGCTCGAGTGAAGGTATATACGATCAAAATTAATTAGCGGTTTGATTGCGGAGCCACCGTAAGGGCCTTTCGGTGCCGCTTTGCTAATTAAATTTATGATTTTTATAATCTTGACGTTATTACGGTTCTACAGGTTCGAACCGCTCGTGAAACGGACGTCCGGATCTTCCGTTATAGCGAAGACAAGTTTTGGATACCGATTGTCAGGTAAAGGACTTCGGATAATTACTTGGGATTCGTCGTTAATCCGTTTGAGCTGAAATTTGGTAATCTTTTAGAATTGTTGCTGATGAACAATTTTTATTTAGAAATTGTTTCAAAAGAGAAGCGGATAATTAGTTATAATTCCGCCAAGATGGCTCCTTGAAGCATGATAATTAAGGATTTATTATATATCGATATTCGGAAATTAAATCGTTTATCGATTAGAAAGTTGTGGGAGTTGAGAATACAACTAAGAAGTATTTCTGTGAGCTCGTTGCTGAGAAATCCTTTGGTTATATTTGTCAGAGGGATGATACAGATTACTGTTGGAATTGCTAAGGACGTCGAGCACGCCTTATAAGGCAAGTGGACGATTCTCTCTTGCGTTATTGTTATTAAATGAGGAATTGGATCTCATTTAATATTTGCGTTGGGAACAACTTGTATGATTAATAAAATATGATAGGTCGTTATATTTATTAGAAATAATGACCATGTTATTTATTCAGTTTCGCGTTAGAACTGGATTTAGGTCCATTATGTGTGACCTTGTTTGTTGTCTCATGCTGAGACATTATTGTGAAGTAAGTTAGTTTTTCAGGGGTAGGAGCCGAGTCTCCGATAAACTCCTTATAACACAGTCTATGTTGGGAGGTTTAGCTCGTTACTATCATATCCCAACATTCGGGTCATGACTCATACCTCACTCAACGCTGGAGGAGGTGTTTATGCACTCTAGCTAAGTGCAAATTGGTACTAGGTGTTCGTCAATGATCATGGTTGAAATAATCCCTCTCATCTTGGCGTCTCCATGTACAGGTGGATTCTCTGCGGTTTTAGCCGCCTAAAAGTTACCAACATGTTTGTGAAAAGTTCTGGAAGTAATAAAGATAAGTGCGTTAGGCACATTAATGTACCCGAATGGTTAGTCTATTCAATAACCATTCTTACTCCCGGTTATGAATGATTCTTAATCAAACTTTGATTAAGTCAATTTGATTAGTCGACGAAGACTTTTCAAGATGTTATGTGATTAATATGAGTTCCCAACAATTGTTTATGCTTCTTAAAGAAACCACAAGCGGTGGTGTTCTCTCTCTTGATTATGCAAGTCTCCTTCTTATTCTCTATAAGACTGCTAACTGTTGGATCATAATCCGAGTCTATTCGGATTCTGGATGCCAATATGTTTAGTTACAACCATAAGAACCAAGTTAGATTCTCCGCTTGCTAGTCTATCATTAGACTAACCCGTCCATTTTCTTTTCTTTTATATGGTCGGATGTTGTCCACCGTTGTATACCATACATCAGGTTCTTCTTGGAAGTTGATTCAAGATGCGGACTCGGATGTTTGAAGCTCCAGAAGTTGAAGAAAGATTTCCAATGGTTATACTTGAGTGAAGATCATGGTTGAACTACTTCAAAGTGAAGCTGAGTTTCAGAAATAAGAGTTTAAGGAAGACTGGATGAAGATTTTGTTCAACTAGAAGGTTGTTCTATTTATTTATTCTTTTTGGGTTAAGATTTGTATAAGACCAATTGTTTTTATTCCGCTGTAATGTTTGTTTTAGTTTGTTCAGTCAGTTTAAAGCCTTGGGTAGCTTCGGTTTAGTCTTAATCGAGGTTACTGGCGGTAATACCTCCAGGGTAGGAAGGGGGTGTTACACAACAGGTCAAGAAAATCAAAAATTATATAATTATTATATAATTATTTTATTTAAAATGATATTCAATAATAATCTATTATTTTTATATATTTTAATAATAAAATATAGTATAATTTTCAAAATATATTATTTATATTCTAAAAATATAAAAAAATCGGGTCAACCCAACGGATTTTGGGTCTATCGGGTTCGGTTTATTTTGGGTTTCGGGTTCAAATTTTCGAGTCTTGACCCTAAATTTTTCGGGCGGCGAATCAAGAGGAGCATCCACTAGGGATGAGCCACCCAAGATATTCGAAACGGTGACCTCGATGTACTACCACAAAGGTCAAATCGTTGAACCAAATGGTCGAAGGCTTTAGGGTAAATCTTATAATTTAACATAAGTGAGGCGTCAAGCAACCTCTCATTAGCCGCATAGCAGACATCTTTTTTTACCCCTTTCCACCATCATCTCTCTCTTCCACGTCATCTATACAACCTAATTTACTTTTGTTTTGGTCGAAAAATAACACAACTTGTGTGTTATCTTTGTATTTTAGGATGATAAAATATATCATTTTTTAATATGCTATAATTTATTAGAACAATTAATCAAATTCATTTTATGCATAAATTTCCATGTACGTGTAATGTCTTGGAATATATTTATTTTATATATAAATTTATTCAAATTATTATTTTGTATAAAATATAAAATTATTTACTTAAAACTAGCAATACTAAAAAAATGTGAGATTATTTTGCTCATATGTTTTATTTATATCATTTAAAAAAAATATATGCAAAATGGGTATCTATATTAGGTAGTAGGTACGTACATAAAAAGAAATTACAAAAATATTATTTTTCCTAAAATTATTATTTTTAGGATGTGTTAAAAAATTATAAAAACATTAATTACTTAAACTCTTAAATAATGCAATCGTTTTTAATATATTAATGCAAACAATAAATAAAGTATAAACTTTCACCAAAATGATAATTTGGGTTTACTTAACTGTTACGTTATATCTCAATAAAAATATATATTCAAATCTAAATAATAATTATTATATTTTTATAATATCAACAAACCTCTTGTAGTATCATAATTTATGGAAACAATTTGTATAAATTGATAAAACCTAATATTTTAATATCTTTACACGTTTTTCTCAAACAAATATTATATATATATGTATATCTTTTATCTTGTGATGCGAACTACATCTGTTATCTACAAACTCCAAACAATCTCTCAACTTTCTACATTGCCGATTCTCGCACTTAAGTTTTTTTAAATTACTCTATCGATCACTTGTTCTCTTCATTAGTTTCTCTTGTTTCTTTCAATTTCAGTTTATCTTGTTTCTTTCAATTTCTTGCTAAGAATCTATGGAGACTATGATCGCTTGTTCCTCTATTGGTGGTAGCAAGAGCGTTGATAATGAATCCTCAGCCACATATTCACATCAGGTATTATACTGTGTTCTTTACATCATTATAAAACTCTGAAATTAGGTCAAATTGCATAAATCCATATACAAAGTATGAAGAATTATTAGAAGATATTAATTTATTTTTTCCAAATTTATATTGTCTTGGTTACTTGGTTAGCAATCTATCAATAGAAAAGAAATCAAATATTCCCGCATAATTGTTGTCTCTCTAAATCAAAACTAAGACTATAATTTTGTTGTTTATTTAGAATTCCGAGTCTTCAAGTATTCTTGGATCTTCAAGTGATCACCATATTCAAAGGAGGAACTCACCTTGGAAAGACAACATGAATCTTGGATCAAATCATCGCGATCGACGCGATTATGTTCAAGGCCCTCGATTCAATTACCATTCTCCATGTTTTAATCCTATGTTAACTCACAGACCACTTTTCTACGGACCACATATATATGATGAACCCTTATAGTTATCCTGGTAAGCGTTACGGTTTTCATATATACTTAAGTTGGTAACTAACTATTGATTGGTGTTCAATTAATCCTTCCATATGTTTTCTTTCAGATTTGGCGATGATGGGATCACAGCTTCCTTTATATTACAACAGGGTCATGGCTTTTAGACCTCCTCTGACTATAGAGTCAAAGATTGTCATACAGATAAACTATTATTTCAGGTATGATGAATTTCCATTTACCCTTTATTTTTCATTTGTGTTTATCATTAACCATGAATGTTCTCTGAGCTTACTTGTTGTTTCATCAAATTGTGCAGTAAGAGAAACCTGGTAAAGGATATGTATCTAAGGTCAAAGATGGATGAAGAGGGATGGGTCCATATTTCTGTGATTGCAAGCTTTCCTAAGGTAAGTTCTTGAGGTCTTTGTTTCTTGTTGTGATTGAATATGATTTCTATTGTTGAGATTATGCATTCCCACATCTAAAAGTGGAGACTATTATATCTATATATGACGATATTATGGTGGAACACCGCTGGGCGAATATGATATTAGAGTAAGGTCCGGTTTTGGGTCCATTTTCAAGTGTTAATTGAGACATGCTAGTTATGAGTTACTCTTTCTATCGTCAATTGGTTTGGGCTTGTGTGTTGGGCCCGGCACGTATATGCATTTGGACGGTCATTTCCACAATGGCCCACTGACTTTAATAGCTAATGCATTACTTCTTCTTTTTGCGTGTTACTTGCCCTAAAATTCCTATACTAAATACTAATGTATGCACTTTACATTTCAGGTCAAAGAGTTGACCAAATCCATCCCCTTGATACTAAGATCATTAAAATCCTCCTATGATACTGTTGTTGAAGTAGAAGTATGTATTCATTTTTTTTTAATTATTATTAATGTGGCTAGCTCTTTTAATTAAGCTAATTAATTAGGTATATCCTTTATAATAATGCTGGTGTTTTTATTTTGGTAGGGTGATAGAATAAGGAAACGTTATAGCTGGAAGAGTTGGGTACCACCACCACACTTGTTGGCAAGCTCGAGTTCATGAATTATGTTGGAGTAGTTTCTGATGAAGATTGGAAAGTGGTTGGAGATTGAGGGATCCGACCACATAAAGCTTTTAATTTAATTCGTATGAGCTCCATTAGCTCGATCATAGCTCTTGAAATCAGCACTTTTGGCAAGTTTATGAGCAATTTTTTAGTATATAACAAGTTTAAAGAGTTAGAAGTTCTTGTATCCAAGTATTGATCATTAATAATCTAATATTATAACGTTAAGAATTTGATTTGCAATTCTCGGATCCATTCCCCCCTATGGTTATATCTACTTTAATTTTTTTTACTATTCTTTATGCATTTTGATTTGTGGTGAATTTAGTATTAAAAAAACAAAAAAAATATATAATTCAACCTGTCTTAGGTCAATTATTAAGCATGTAAAAATTTTTATCATCAAGTATAGATAGAAAAAACATAAGATAGCTGTATTTGATGATGTAATATAATTAGTAAACAAATATTTCGTAATTAAGAAACCCCATTGAGAATCCCATATGGATACTCCATCGAACATGGGAGTTGACAAGGAACAGGGTTGGGGCTTTCATTCTCATGCCCATGTTGGACATATATAGTATGCTACAAAATCAAAATTTCCCATTTTTTTACCGATACTAACGGCAAGGGCTCGTGCTTTCGGATCGATAGCATCATTAAATATAGTTTCAAGCACTTGAATTGTTGAGGACCACAAAGATAAATACGAACAATGGTGGTAAAGTGGGAACCCAAGGTGTAACTTCCGGCCAAACTAAGCTAGTTTCTTGATTCAATCCTCTCCCGGTAGAAATTTCACCATTTACTAAGCTCACCACCACGTCTTCATGTTCTTTTTTGTCAAAATTGATCTTTTCTTTTGCAGGAAACTCCAACAATGTTTACAATCATGGACAAATACTCAAAAAAGTCCATCACAAATTAATTGTTTTAGTTGTCCCACGTACTTGGGTAGGATCCCCACCAATGACTCACCTTTCTTCTCCATCGTCGGTGTCTCCTCTCCCCTTTTCTCTCTCGTGTGTTTTTCTTCCATGGATCTCAGATCCCATCCCTTCATGTTTACTTGGTCATCATTATTGTGGGCAAAAATTGATCAAATGGCCATACTTACTGCGCACATAATACAAATCTCATTGAGTCCTTCATACTCAACCAAGATTGTTTCCTCATTCATTGGTATTGCAGTGCGTAGTGGGTTCTTCATGTCAAGTTCGAGGCAAACCCTTGAAAAACTTGCCTCTCGTTGTAAGAAGTTGTTTTTGTCCAATTGCAATGGTCACCCCACACTCTTTGTGATTCACCGATTTCTTCCCTCGTAGAAGATTATTGCTAAATTTGATAGTCCGACCTAGCTGCAAATTGTTATGATCTCCTCATTTCGAGGTTTAACGCTCGGATCCCATTGTTTAAACATCAAACACCAACCAAAGGTATTCCATGGACCGCCTATGAGCACCACCCAATAGTCTTACTTAGACTTGAATTGGACTATTGAGAACCCATTTGCTAGATCCATGAAAGTCATCCTACTACATCTCGCTCAACTTACATTCAAGGAGTTGATACACCACCAGGCGGCCAAGTAGCTTAATGATAATTCAATGTCTCTAGGTTTTCATGACCTCTTAATCGATAGTGACTGATGGGGGCCTCTTTTCTCCGAAGGGATAATCTATTCGAACCTTTTGTTTCAATAGTTTGTTGTCCACCGCCTCCTTTTGTTGTTGGTGGAAGCCCTATATCAACATCTCCTTGAAAAAGAGCAGCATAACAAGCAACTTTAGCGATGGAGGTGCTTTAGGGGCGGCTTTCATCATCATTGAAGATGTTGGGTGCTTCTTAATAAGCTTTGGTGATCTCAAAATTCATTTCTACAAGGAAGGAAACATGGTTGCAGATTTTGCGACACCTAGAAAGTATGGCATTAAGATCATTCAAAAGAATTGTAGTGAAATTGTGACATTAAAGCCATTCAAAAAAAAAATTGACTCCCTCTGAGCCATTTTAAGTGTTATTTAAGCTTCTCTTTTATTTTATTTTATTTTATTTTATTCAATTTAAGTATCATTTGAGACTTATCTAAAATATTTACGTCATTTCCAAAAACTTTTAAATAAAGTTGACATTTTTTCCCTTCCAAATTAATGGGCACCATGAGATTTAATTGGCCTCTTATTTAAACATCTTCATCCAAAAAGTAAAAATATAGGTGTATCACCATTTTCTAAAGTAAACTAATGTGTTTAGATGAAAATTAAAATCTTTAATATGTGTGCAAATTATTAAAATGTTACTTGAAATAAACTAGATAGTAGTAAAGATCCGCACAATATAACAGATAATAATATCCTTGTAACAGTAGCAAATTCTAGTAAAATGAAATTATTATTTTTATTAATTTAAATATTTCTTTAAAATAAAAAGCTATTCTTTATTATGACTTTTTTCATAATAATAATAATAATTTTGGAGAAACTTTTACTTGATAGCAAATAAAAATTGATGTAATTAAATATAAATGATATTATGATTTAATTTCCATTAACTTAAGATTTTAATTAAAAAATGAAGGAATTGGATTGAAAATAAAAATGCTTGAAGTGGGACTCAAACCCTTGACCTCTTGTCTTTTTCAACACCCAACACTCCTTCCATCTGGCTATGCTATCAAGACCTCTTATCACTAAAGGAAAACTATTTCTTTTATTTCTTCTTTTCAAAGCTTGCAAGAAGGCCTTCTATGGTGGAATTTTGATTTGACACTTAACCAATTATTCATCTTCCATCTCCCTTCTCCTCCAATCATTCTTCCTCTCTACCTCCATTTCTCACCAATCTCTTCAATGCAAACAAACACATGTAACCATTCATGGAAGACCTCCTCCATTATTAGAGGTCTATCTTCGAAGTGGTGGATTGAAGACCTCTTCTCCCTCACTATAAAAAGGGTGTGATCAAGAAGGAAAACCACACCATTTACTCTCTTCTCTCTCTACAAACTCATTCAACTTCCAAGTAGAAAAAATTAATTCAGATTTGATAATCTCCCAAAAATCATATTTTTCCTTTAAGTTAAGGGCTATTTTTTTTTCATTTTGGGTTAATTTTTGGTGGTTTTTGGGCACCACCACCTCCGACCACTAGCTGCACCTCCGACCATCACCACCACCTGCTCCCACCGGCCACCATCACCACCGCCAATCACCAAGGAGTTGTTGGTCGTCCATCCCACACCAAGGAAGAAAAAGACAATGTCCTTTTAAATGGGTAATGGGCTAGTCTTCTAATTTTAAGTTGTGGGCTTTATTAAAAAATTAGTCCATTTGCAAATTATAAGCCCATCAAAATATTATAAATAAAATCTATATCATAATATTAAAGATGTACCTTTTCAAGCCAATAGAACGATTCTAGACCCACCTCATATTTACAAAATTAATTTTTATTTCTAATATTTTAACTTTTTTCTATTAAGTTTTTCTTTAACTATTTAAATCTAGAGTTTGGTTCAAATGAAACAAACTCTTATCCTAAAACGTGAAACGAATGAACTTTTCCTATTTAGTAGTGCGTTTTTCATACAAAAGTGCATTGCAAAATACAAAAAGTACAATATGAAGAAATGCACTACAAAAAGTACGAAAAATGCATCACAAAGTACGAACTAGGAAAAGTGCACTCTGAAATAGGAAAAGTGCAGCATGAACTAGGAAAAGTGCATTCGTTTCACGATAATAGTTCGTTTCAAGATAAGAGTTCATTTCATTTGAACCAAACTCTATAAATTTATCTTTAACATCAAACAAATATCTATTTAGTATAATACTATCTTTTGAAAACTTCCATATTCAAATATTTAAAATTAAAGATAAAAAATTTAAAATATTTTAAAATAAGTATAATTATCTTTTATCTTTTAGCATGATATCTTTTCATGAATTTATTTATAGATATATATATATATATATATTTCTTTTATAATAAAAAATTAATGATAAATACTTATAATATTTAAAAATAATAAAAATAGGTAATATAATATTTAATAGATATATTGAAATATTTGATTATCTCTAAATTAAGGTACATAGAAAGTAATAAAAACAATAAAAAAATATAATATTTAATCTTATCTAAACTTTATTTTATCAAGCTAGGAGATGAGTTTGGTCACACCTTAAATGAAAATAAATTAATTTTTTAATTATTTTCTATAATAAATTATTTTTATCTTTATCTTTCATATTTTACTATATCTTATTTATTAATTTAATTATTATTTTATGTAAATCTTATCTCTTCCATATTATAATATATAAATATTTTTTTATTCATACGTTATCTTTTTTTAATTAAATATCTATGAAATATCATCAAGGAAAAAGAGAAATATACATTATTTTACCTTAATAATCTTTTTTATTCTCAACATTAAACTTAATTATTTATATTTATTTGATTTGATTCCAAAAAATTTAAAATGTGTACATTGTACGATCAATAAATTACTTACATTAATTTTCATATTATATTTTTATTTAATATCTATAAATTACAGAACAATAATCGTGCATGGCACGACGGGTATAACTACGTTTGATTATGTTAGTCCAATAATTTCGGCCATCTTGATTTTTCGTGCCCAAACCGAGCCCGTCTCGTATCGATGTTATTTTCCGACCCATATTTAACTTGTGTCTATTTTAAATTTTATTTTGAGAAAAAATATTATTTATTTAAGATAAATCAAATAAATATTATAAAAGGGCTATTGCATATGATTTTATGAAATTATTTAAATGCATTCTCATTTAGATAAGCTATAAATTTTATTAAAGACCTCGTCATGAAATAATAATATAGGAAATATTATTATTGAAATTTCTAAACCAAATTATTAGAATAATAATTTAGATTATTCCCCCATTTATATAAAGTGGAATTATATGGATTTAAAACCAAGAAATAAAATAAAAAGAATTAATATATTTCATTTCATTATACGACCTCGGTGATTAGGTAAAATTCTCGAAAACTGATGTTCGTGTTTTTAGTATAGTTTTTAGGTGTTTTTCTTAGGTTGTTTAGTTTAGTTTTAATGAGTTTTAGTATTAGTCTTGTGTGTTTTTGGATAAGTTTGCATATTTTGTGAAAAGTATGGAAGTTGCTCCGTTTTTTGTATTTTTCTTAGGTTTTTGAAGCGGAAAGGAGCATTTTGAGAGAAGCTGGAGTCGAGTGATTGATGGTGGATTGCATAAAGAGAAGAGAAGAAATAATACGTCTTGAGGATCCCGATGAAGTCTCAGAGAAACTATGAAGAGGGTACAAATATACAAAACAAAGAGCTCGTTACTAACCTGTGAGGGTAGGTACCGAGCTGTGCAACAGAGCTTTGTAAGAAGAATTCAGCAAGAGTCTACCGACCGTGTGTAGCTCGTTACCACGGTGGCATGTGTCGGTAGGCGGCGCCGACTTTGAGAAAATCTTTTATCGCAATCTTTTTAGTTTAGAAAGTTTTTATCTTTTAGGCTCTTTGTTAGTTAGTTTCTTTTAGTATAAATACCCTTGTTCTAGCCTAGTTTAGGGGGGGTCGTTATATTTTGGATAGCTAGTCGTTGGAGAGAACACGACCGAGAGAGAAAGAGGATCGTGATCAAGCCCTTGTTCTTGTTCTTCGTTGTTTGTCTTGAGTTCGAACGTGGTTGTGATTGTAAGACAAAGTTTTTATATATTTCAAGTAAGTTTTATTTCAATGTTTTATTTCAATATAGTTGTTTGTTTAGTTTCAATCATTAGTGAGTAGTTTACTTTTCTAGGATCGTGGTTAAAACCCGAATGAATGAGTTGAATGTTTGATTGCCTTTTATCCTTTTATCTACTTGTTTGTGCTAATACTTAGACGAAAGTCGAAGCAATTTGAGTTTATCGCTTGATCGAAAGAGAAAGTTGTAATCTTGAATGTTGATATTGTTCGATAACGAAAGTTTCGAGGTTTGGATTCAAACCAAGTAGAAAGTGATACGATTTATGAAAATTGATTGATTTGCTTGTTTAGGTCAACGAAAGTTGATAGATTTATCTTAAAGGCATGATAATGATCCTTCACACTAGTTTATATGCATGATTATGTCGTGGTAACTCTTGTCCTAATTGTTTTTATCCTTTGAATTTCCTTCGTTTTTTCTTTCGTACAGACTCGTTACCGAGGCATACAGGCCGGTACCGAGCATATAGTTGGTTTGTCTTGTTTGCGTAGTTTTAGTAGACACCCAACGTCGTTACCGAACCTGGCAAGGTCGGTACCGAGGGCTGTCGTAGCCTAGTTTGTTCCTGTTTTGCTTTTTTTTCTTGCTTTTGTAGTTCGGTAATCAAACATTTTTGCTTCCCGTGGACGATCTTGACTCCCCTGTACTCAGCGGGGTCTTGACTACAAATTTATTTGTTGTTAAGTAAAACCCTCTCAACAAAAACATTATCCGTTCGTGACTTCAAGTCATTCTCAAGGCAAAATCGAGGATAAGGCAAGTGGATATTCTCTCTTGTAACCTTTTTATATATATTTCGTTTCCTTTAAGGAAATTCTTCTATGTTGGGAACTACTTGTTTGTTGAAATTAACGAACTTAGGTTTATTTATTTTCTTAGAAATAATGACATATTGTTATTATTATTCGTACTATGCTAGTATTGAATTTTAGGACCAATAATTTGTGGCCTTGCTTGTTTCAATCTCTTTTCGAGATTTGTTCTGGATTAGCATAGGCGATATTGTGCACTAGCTAGATGCCTATATGGTGAAAGAGACCTATATACTCGGGATGAAAGAGACCCGATATCCTCAGGTTGAATGAGGCCTGGACACTTAGGATGGAAGAGGCATGAACACCCACGATGAAAGAGGCCTGAAATTCCTTTATTTTTTTTATGTGGATCAACCTTTGTAGCCACCACATCTAGAAATCGTCAATTAAATGCAACGTTTTATGACTTAATAAAGATATATAAGTGCCTAGTGCACAATAATAAATGGACCGGGATGGATCGAGTACAACTTGGAAGTTCCATTCTTGCTTCCGGCTTTTGACAGTCATTTTTCCAATCTGAATTCTTATTTGGGTTTGTCTAGGTGGGCTCGGTACTTAAGCGCCTTCGGGCTACCTCCCCGATCTGGAGTTCCGAATATGATGAGGTTGGTTGAGGTCCGATAAGAGTACAAGAGACTTTTATAAACCTTCATGGAGTGACTTACCACACTCTTCAATGTTATTTTTTATACGGCTAAGATGCCAGAAGAGTGGAGGCTCAGTAGCTTGAAGGGGATATACAACGGTGCACCAACTACAAGGGTATTAAGCTTCTCACTCACACTATGAAAGTGGGAAAAAGTGATTGAAGCTAGGCCGAGGAGGATAGTCAAAGTGTCAAACAACAAGTTTGGTTTCATGCCAAGGAGATCGTCTACCGAGGCTATCCATTTTATCAGAAGGTTGGTAGAAGCATACAGAGAGAGGAGGAAAATTTGCACATGGTTTTTATTGACTTGGAAAAGGCCTATGACAAGGTACCTAGAGAGCTACTTTGGAAGTGTTTGGGAGCTAGAGAGGTTTCAGGCTCATATATCAAAATCCTCAAGGACATGTATGAGGGTTCGTTAACAAGTGTGAGCACCCCCGGGGAAAGTACGGAGTACTTCCAAGTTCCAAGTGGGGGTTGGCTTGCACCAGGGGTCGACATTGAGCCCATTTCTTTTCGCCACCGTTCTGGATGTATTGACGAGGGAGATACAAGAAGAGGTCTCGTGGTGTACTCTTAGGAGGAGACATAGTGCGAAAAGGGAGATGTTCAAATATCTAGGCTTAGTGGTGCAAAGTGATGGGAGCATCGAATAGGACATAAAACACCAGATATAGAGAGGTTGGCAGAAGTGAAGGGATGCTTCTGGAGTACATTGTGATAGAAAGATTCCACTTAAGTTGAAGGGCAAGTTCTATAAAATTGTGGTTAGACCAGCCATATTGTATGGGTCAGAGTGTTGGCTGATTACAAAGGCGCAAGAGCAGAAGTTGATGGTCGCTGAGATGAGAATGTTGAGGTGGATGTGCGGACATACAAAATCGGATAAGATTAGGAATGAAGAGATAAGGAGCAAGTTGGGAGTGGCCAGCTTAGGGGAAAAGTTCCGAGAAGCAAGGCTTAGATGGTTTGGGCACATGCAGAGGAGGCCGCCAGATGCCCCGGTTCGGAAGATCGAGAGTTTGATCACTAGCGGGTTTCGCAAGGACAAAGGCAGACCAAAAAAGAGCTGGAAGGAAGCCATTAAGCAAGACCTCACTGTTATGACATTTCAGCGGATATGGCCATGTGTAGGGACAAATAGCGTGAGAGGATTATAGTGATTGAGCGGTAGTAGGGAAAACCCACGCTCTTTGTCTCCGTTGCTTAGTTTTTTCTTTTATAGCTTGTCGGGTTTTCTTCTACGTATCGTTTTCGTTTTCGTTTTCGTTTTTACCCCCGTATGCTTCTCCCCCTTGTTTTCAGTCTTGTTTTTAGCTTTGGTGTGTTCATTTGTTTTGGGCCTGTCACAAATACCCTCCCGACTTCCATTCGGGGTAAGGGTGCCTACATCTTTAACCCCCCAGATCCCGCTCATAACGGGATACATCTGGGTTGATGTTGTTGTTGTTCTTGTTGTAAAAGGAACTACAATCTTATAGTATCCTTCTTCTCGTAAAATAGTTTATCTCTTTTCGAGGTCAACTAAATTCCGTCCTTATAAGCTCCACAAAATAATTCTAACTTTCAAGTACATCCCTTCTATTTATCTCCTTGATAAAATTATTGAAATTACCAAATTACCCTTGAGAATTTCCATTCTCACTTGCTTAGTCTCCTTAGATTAATTCCGCTATTTTCGCATTTTGTTTGATATTTCTCGCTCTTTGCGATAAATGACAAACTCTAGGAGGTCCCACCACAGTTTTGAAGACAAAGACTAGAAGGTTTGAAGAGTTATGTAAGGATAGAAGGTCAAGGCAAGATAACGTTGAAGGCAGGAAATATTTTTTATAGAGCAAAGCATTTAGAAGATGATTCATCAAGCTCTTCCATTTTAAGCCAAGCAAATCATCATCATATGAGTTATCTTGGAGAAAAATAGTTGTATTTTCAATACGTCTTTTCAACTCTTTTATAATATGGGTTTAATTTTCCGATGCTACATTCTTTGTAAAACAACAACCATTGTAATGAACAAATGTTCTTATCAATGAATAAAATTTCCGCTTTTAGTTCATTGTCCTTTAATTATATTTAATTAAATTATTTAAAGCCTTGGGTAACTTTGGACGGTAAAATCCGAGGTCACTGGCGGTAATACCCACGTTGCAAAATAGGGGTGTTACAATCCTTTAGTGCCGATATCTTTTAGTATGGGTGTCCAAACCCTGTTAACCGAAATTCGGTTAGCCATGATTTTGGTTAGTTAAAATCATGAACCGAAACCGAACCGTGAATCTCGGTTAACTGTGATTTTGGTTAGTTCAATTAACCAATTTCTCGGTTCGACTTTCTCGGTTAACCGATAAACGTTTTTGTAATTTTATCTTAAATAATTAAGACTAAGATAATAAAATTTGATTAAAAATTGATCAAGCAAGACTTTTATTTTAAATATGTATTTATATCATATTGTTTAGTTGTTGTAAACAAATTTCGAGAGTATATGCTGTATTGTGTAGAATCAAACATTGTGTGTATTAATTTTTATCCCATCGAATTTAATAAACGACTCTTCTATCAATGAGAAGTGGAAAATAGTGTAGAATCAAACATTGTGTGTATTAATTTTTATCCCATCGAATTTAATAAACGACTCTTCTATCAATGAGAAGTGGAAAATAGTGTGTAAATTGTTAAAATTGAAGATGAAAAGATTCAAACTAGATTAACATTTTGAAAGTAATAGAGTTTAAAGGCTAAATAAATAAAAGAAAATTAATATTTAAAAAATATTAATATATTTTCGGTTAACTGTTATATATAAAGTCGTGAATCAAACCGATGAATCGAAAATATTTTCAGTTCAATTAACTAAACCAAAATTTTATAAAAAAGTCGATTTGATTAAATTAAAAAATAATCGATTTTTTGGTTAGAATTTTGGATGGACACCCCTTTCCTTCAGTGACCGATATCACAAAAAAAAAACATCCGTTTAGAACTTTAGATAATCTAAATTGGTCATATTTTAGGAGGACCTCCCAAAATTTACTTTCTTATGAATAGTAAACTGTATTCTGTATAGTTTCAACCTGCAACTTGCATAAATGTGCATCTGTAATTGGCAACCAATAAAAATCTACTGCAGTGTTCACTTGATTTTCGTGCGAAGAACCATACGTTGTCATCATTCACGACGGGATCAATCTGTTCGTAATTCAAGAATTGAAGAAATAAAGCTGTAAATAAATTGAAATGAATTATTTGTGATGATATGTCTCGAGTAAGGAAAATACACCATTTGTCCTGAAAACCTAAGTGCTACCAAAGATTCTTACATCACAAAAGTCTTGACTGACCCATTGACAGGCTAATGTCCATCAATGTAAATAGTACCTTCGTACTGGACCACTAATTTAATACTCCGTATGTGATTTTGTTTTGCAACAAATGTATGAAGTGTGATTTTGCCCCCAAGAAATGTATGAAGTGTGATTTTTATAATTATTTTAATTAGGGTTTTCATAACCGGACACTCAATCCTTATATTGTTGATGCTTCTATTGTGAATCCTAAATGGAAAGTTTGAGAGTTAAAACAAATTAGTATATAAGGTTATGGATCACTATATTATAAATTGATTTTGGGATGAAACTTTATGGCTTATATAATAGGCTTGGCAATTGATCGAGCTTGTCTCCCCCGTAACAAGTGATATCAGAGTCAATAGTTCGGCTTAGGGACCAAGAGGGTTCGTCCTTCAAGCTTTTGAGAGATTCACAAGTTAGGAGTGAAAACATGTCATGAGTCACTCCTTCTATCACCAATTAGTTTTGGGATGAAATCTCATGGGCTTGTATTCTAGGCTTGGCAATTGGGCCCGTCTCCCCCATAACAAGTGCATGAAACCTCATGGGCTTGTATGCTAGGCTTGACAATTAAGCTCGTCTCCCCGATAACAAGAGTTTTCTCTTGGAAATGCAATTTGATCCCCTACATCAAGGGAGGACACAAACAGACTCACGAGAGAAGAATTGGAATAAATAAGAAGAGAAGAACACAAGAATTTGTTGACCCAGCTCGTCAGAATGACTACGTCTGGGGGCACAACCAAGCCAGGACTTTGCATTGGATTTAAGAATTCCAAGGATTACAAGACATGATCTACATTGATCTGATCTGTCTAACCTAACCTGTCCAGCACTCTCTAGATTTTTCCTTTCAAGCTTTCACGATATTACATCACACAATTACAATAATCATAGTAGGGTTTAAATAGAGAACATAAGGCCTTAAAGATAGACACAAGATAGTATCTTCCCAAAAATAAGAAGACACAATCTATCCAAAAAGATCTCGTCATACTTATCCGTCAATAAAACTCGCCCCTTCACCTACTCAAGTTAGGGCACGGGCGCGTCCGGGAAGACGCGGTCGCGTCATCCCCTCCCGGACCGCGCTCTCTCCTCGAGCTCTCTATCGGCATCACGCGGGCCCGTCCGCCTAAGACTCAGTCGCGTCTAGCTTGGACCTGGCCGCACTATCCCGAATCGCAGTTCAGCTTCTTGCTCTGCCTTCGTCTCCTTTTCCGCCTAATCCGAATCAAGCTCCCAAAATCCCAACATATATCAATTAGATCGGATGAATATTCATATTTGTTTTTTTTTTTATATTTATGTTTCAAATAACTTATTAATCGATAATTTTCATCAAAAATCATATGAATAGTCATCCATATAAAAGAAAGAAAAAGAATAATTTTCAAAAACAATACTACAACTTGCACCCATGGGAGAGGTATTGTTTTTGAAAACAATACCGCTACTATTGTTTTTGAAAATTTTCAAAAAGAATAATTTAGGGGTGTTCAACGGGTCGGGTCGCCCGCGACCCGCACTGACCCGACCCGCAATATTTTTAAAAATATATTTTTTTTATAATTCTAGTAATATATAAGCTATTTTTTAATTAAAAAAATCGGGTCAACCCGCAACTCGACTCGACCCGCAATGACCCGGCCCGCAATTTGCGAGTCGGGTCGCGGGTCAAAAGTAAATTTTTTTGCGGGTCAATCCGCAACCCGCAATTTCGGGTCGCGGGTCGACCCGACCCGACCCGTGAGCATCCCTAGATTGGACAACATTAGAAATGAGGTAATCAAGAGCAAGGTGGAGGTGGTAAGCATAGGAGACAAGTGGAGATGCGGATGCTTTGATGTTTCGGCCATGTTCAGAGACAAATTAAAGCCTTGGGGAGTCGGTCCTTAGATGCGAGAGATTGATGCTTGGGGACTTTCGTAGAGGTAGGGGACATCCGAAAAAGTGTTGGAAGGTCAACATAAAGTAGGATATAGACCTTTTGGGGATTTTAGCAGAGCTGGCAGTGTGCAAGGACAGTTGGAAAAGAGAAGATTAAGGTGATGGATAGATAAGCGTCGGGGAAGTGGGTTTTCTTGGGTCTTTGCGTTTATGTTGTTTGTTTGTTCGTTTTGTGGCTCTTTTGTTCCGATGTTTTGTGTGTTTGTTTTGTAGTCATTTTGCCTACTTTTTGGGTTGTTTGGTCTCTCCCTTCGGACCTTTAGGGCGCACCGCCCCCCTTGCATCAAGTAAGAGGTGCCCCATCTTGCCCCCTAGATTCCGCTGTAACAAAACTTAAAATCACGAAATGTATATGTATAATATTATATCCCCGAATATCCGAGGGGTAAAAATACAATTCGTATCTTGTCCAGGATCTCGGTAATTTTCTCGGATCGGATAATGTTCCGTTGAATTTAGATTTTTTCGTATCATGTCGTTGGATCGCCAAATCAGAATGATTAGATCCGATATTCTTGAACACCCCTAATGTATAGGGCACTTGATTTTTCAGTACGAACTCGATATTTTTATAATGGCAAAAATCAAACAAATAAAGTTATAGAATCCCCCAAAGAAAAAGATAACCTAAAGGCTAAGATGGTACCAAGCTGTGGACAGAGCATCAAATAAAAAAGAAAAATCAGCCATCTTTTATAGAAATGTTTGGTGGAATGGTATAAATTTTAGAAGATGCCCTATTTGGACATTACTTCTACAGGCAAATAGGACAAAAACTTCTCTTCCTCTATCAAGTATCGTCCCAAAATGTCCCCTTCCCTTATGTAAAATCACCAAAATCTTAGCTAAGAAATTTTCTTTACCTTTAGTAGAAATCATCATTGAAATGTGGAGTCAAAGATCAACAATAATAATTGCGAGAAATAAGGGACCTCCTTGCTAATCAAAAGTCTAATTGCGGAGTGACAAGGGAGCAATTTACACTCTTACTCGGTTGGTTAAAATTTAATACGTACATTTATCCATAGTGATGTGGCTATGAAAGTAGACGATCAAAACATTATCTATATATAATAATAAAAAATTGTGTACAAGAAGTATTTATTACAATTGGTACACAAATTTTATTATATTAAATTTCTTGCTAGATTGTCAAGATAAGTTCTTTAGTTCAAGGAGCTTGAGTATTTGTAGTGGAGATTTAAGATTCGAGTCTCTACACACTTATTTTTGCCAAAATCAACATTATTTATACATGTTGTAGGAAATAACGAAACCAGATTGTATTCGAATATGAGATTTTTGTATTTTAAAACTACCAAGCTTGATTGTGTAAGAAATTTATTTATTTTCCAATTAAAATATTAATTTGGCACTAGACACGTTATTTTAAATATTCGACTTCGAATAGACACGTTTTTTTATCGTACATATGCTATATATGGTTGGCGCATTATTGACATATATATGGTAAATATTTAAGGTTCAAGTCTTATGGTGAAAAACATTTCTAATTTTTTAGTCATGTAAATTACTTAAACAATAATTTTTGTTAAAATAGTGTGTAAATGTTATAAGTATTTAAATGTATAATATGGATTAACAACACATAGAGATTCTCTTAGGATGCTTATTCTCTTATATGTGTACTTATTGTCACATTACCACCCCTAATTACACCCCTATTTATGTGTATATATGTTTGACCAATTAAATTTCATGAATTGACCTATATATATATATATATATGGTATTGTACAAAGAGATCCAATGGTGTACACATTTCCCCTCTCTTGTGTCACTATTCTCTCTATGGTTACAATTTGTTTATAAATAATTATCAACATGTTTGAATAGCTCAAGGTAAGTGTAAATTATTTTTTCTCTATGTCTTGTTGGTTATTGGGGTCTTAATACAATTATTATATATGTATTTGTGCAAATCTCTTCTTTGATATTATATTGGAAGTCTATTCTCATTAAAATATAAAAATAGTATCTTGAATATTTTTTTATTGTATTTCTACTTTTTAATATCATATTGGTATTGCTCTTTATTATCTAACTAAATTATTGTCAATTTAGATCTAAAATTTTTTCCTTTAAAAAAATCTCTATTGTTGTAAATTATTATTTGCTATTTTTCCTATATTGTTTTGTGAAATGATCATCGATTTATATTGTTTACAATGAAAAATTTGATACTAATTATTTGATTTTTTTTTTTTTGTTGACGAACAGTAGAAAGTGGTACTTTGTATATTCTTTTTGGATGCTGTTCGGTTTGATCTTGGTGATTTTAGAAGTGAAAATTGCATTGGTTATGCGGTTGTTTATTGTTATAAAATATGTGTACATGACCTTTGATGATTTCTCCATATTATCAAAATGTGAATAGATTTTTCCCTTTATATCTCTGGTTATGGTTCCTCCCTGGGGTTGTTTATAAGCTGAATGGGCAATAAACAGGGAAAAAAAATTCAATTGGGAGGCAGAAGTTCAAACCGTTCAGTTTTGCAGACGAATTTGTGGACTTTGACGAGGCAGAGAAGTTAGCCAGCGGTGAAGAATTGGATTTATTTCTCACGAGCGTCGTTCCGTCAGAGAATCCTCTCCAGTTCAGGTTCCTCCCTAGGATTGTTTATCAGTTGAATGCGCAGTACGAAGGAGGAGGTGGAGAGATAAGAGCATCAGGAGATCAGAACCGCACGATTGTTTAGCAAATTTGTTACGGGATATTAACGACCCAAATCTAGAGTTACACATGCTTTTATGTTAGAATAGATATATCAATTGCTTAAACTATATTTTTTGTTAAAATATTGTGTAAGTGTTATAAGTATTCAAATGTATAATATGGATTAACTACACATAGAGATTCTCTTAGGATGCTTATTCTCTTATATTTGTACTTATTGCTCACCCCTAATTACACCCCTATTTATGTATATATATATATATGTTTGACCAATAAAATTAAATTTGATGAATTGACCTATATGTATTGTAAATATTTAAGGTTCAAGTCTCAAGGTGAACATTATGTCTAATTTTTATAGTCTTATTTAAATTGCTTAAACAATTAATATTTTTTGTTAAAATATTGTGTAAATGTTATAAGTATTTAAATATATAATACGGATTAACTACACATATAGATTCTCTTGTGATGCTTATTCTCTTATATGTGTACTTATTGCCCTAATTACACCCCTATTTATGTGTATATATGTTTGGCCAATTAAATTTCATGAATTGACCTATATATATGGTATTGTACAAAGAGATGCAATTGGTGTACACATTTTCCTTCTCTTATGTCTACTATTCTCTCTATGGTTACAATTATGTTTATAAATAATTATCAACATGTTCAAATAGCTCAAGGCAGGTATAAATTATTTTTTCTCTATGTCTTGTTTGTTATTGGGGTCTTAATACTATCATTATATACGTATATGTGTAAATCTCTCATTCGATATTATATTGGAAGTCTATTCTCATTAAATATAAAAATAGTATATTGAATGTTTTTTGTTATATTACTATTTTTTAATATCATATTGATATTGCTCTTTTATTATTTAACTAAATTATTGTCAATTTTAATCTAAAAAAATTCTTCAAAAAAATAACAATTGTTGTCAATTATGATTAGTTATTTCGCCTCTATTGTTTTATGAAATGATCATCAGCTTATATTGTTTAAAATGAAAACCAAAATTCAACTATTAAACCTCTAACTACGTAAGGTTTGCTTCTCTTTAAAGACATATGTATGCAACACGTTATAATTCGGGCGCAACCCAAATCCGAAATTATATTAAACTTAAAAATCTCTAATGTGTCTATATTATTAGTAGAGTTGTAAAGATGTATATATAGATAAGGATCGAACTTAACAATCAAATTAGATGTGTTTATATAATGTTGTTTTCATTTAACAATTTTTTTCTAACATGCATGATCTAATAATTAAGTGTGTGTATTTCGAGTGTACATGATTATATAACCAAATTTGCATTGTGATATAACTAAGTGTGCACATATTGTATTATAACTAATAAAGTGTGTATGATCATCTAAATGCATAGCAAAGAAGACAACGATAACACTAAACAACAGTCCGTGAAACAACACACTTACAACTCCAAATGTATAAATATATTTATAAAATAAAAGTAAATTTAAACATAAAAAACAATTGTAAAATACATGTCCCGTGCGTACGTACGGACCTGTTCACCTAGTCTTTTCAAAAAGATATGTATTAATTTCAACTTTAGAATAAGGTTTTATTATTTGCATCAGAACATTTTAAATTGTGGATGCCAACAACCTAATAGAATTTTGTAAATGGGAGATTCAAACATGGAACCTCTGCTAAATAAGACATCTATCTTTCGTGCAAATGTAGTAGGATTTTACACCACTGCGTCAACATGCTAGGTTGTTCACTTTAAAATTTTAATATGTTCAGTTAAAAAAATTCTTAATATATGGAAACTGGAAAGCAACTCCCGCAATTAAGGTTGCAGATGAGTTGGGTTATAACTTATAAAAGGGTGGAGCCATTTCACCATCTGACTCGTGGATTGAAAAATGGCATGTCCTACCCAACTGTAATTCGTAAAACAATCCATCCATACTCAGCCTACCCATTACCCATGGTTATTTAGATGAGTCGTTCACCACAAAACTAATATATTTTTGTTATATATGCTACTTTAAAGTAATAATTCTTGTTAATTGTGAAGTTTAATTGAAAAGTAATAAAGGTTTAGGATCAAATCCATACAAATCAATTGGCAATTCATCCAAATGTTTGAACGCAAAAATCGGTCAATAAAGCGATACGTGTATTAGAAATACAACTTATACATATAGAAAAAACTAGAGTGATAAATTTCACCCATATCAGATTTATAAATCATTCACTCGTCATTCAAACTGCCTGTCATTTATAATGTTGAAGTTTGCACCCTTGTATTTAGATAGGATAAATCGATCACCAGCTGAGTAATTTCCAACTTCCATTCAAATATCCTATTATTATAATTTGTTAATAAGTTGTAAATTTTAGTTATAATCAATTAAATATTGACATGTTGTGTAACAATTTTTTTTTGTATATTGGTAAAAGTAATGAAGATCTCAAGCTTGATTTAGAGTATCCTTTTACATGAAAATTAAAAATTTTAAGTGATTTTAAATATGATTCAAAGAAAGTAACTCATATTAGGCAATTTTATGGTCATAAAACTCCCTTACTTCACAACATGTTTAATACTATAAATTGTCAAAAAAAATTAAATGAACAAGAATGTCAATATTAATTATAGTCATCTCAATTTCTGATGAGAAGTCAAACGGGTTTTTTTCCCTGACATAATTATTAATTAACCCATTAAATCTCTAACTTTCTTAGGCCATTACAGTCGTTTGGCTAGCTACTTGAATCCCATTTCGGAAGGCAATTCCCTTAAGGCAGAAATCGAGCCCCACTTCACCACATTTATGCCCTGTGTTGGAAAAATTACCTATCCCACGTCCATGGATGGGTACAAAATCTACTAGTTCCACATTTGTATCCGCCGTATCATATACGATTACGATTCAATATTTTATAAATATTATAAATAAGATATTAATAAATAAAAATTAGATAAAATTAAATATTAAATTATTTATATTTTATTACTTTTTATGTTCGTAAATTTAGATATTATCAAATATTTTTATATATCTATTAAATATTTATTATCTATTTTTTTATTAATTTTAAACATTATGAATATATACCTATATATGTTAAAAAAATCAATATATATTTATAAATAAATTCATCAAAAGATACATGCTAAAAAATTTATATTTATTTTAAAATATTTTTAAAAAATTTATCTTTAATTTTAAATACTTGTATAAGGAATCTTTAAAAGATATTGTTATACTAAATAGATATTTTTTTGATGTTAGAGATTAGAAGTTGTCAAAAGCTGACCGAACCCGCTCGATAATTTTAGGGTCAAGACCCGAAAATTTGAACCCGAAATCAACCGAACCCGATAGAACCCGAAAATCGTTGGGTTGACTGATTTAGTATATTTATAAAATGTATAAAATTTATTTTAAAAATGTAATATCTTTTATTAAAATACATAAAAATAATCTATTATAATTAAGTATTATTATTTAATTAAAAATCTATTTTAATAATAATAAAATTCTATGTTTTTAACCCGCTGGTCAACCCGACCCGCCCGAAAACTCGCATTGACCCGACCCGATTTAACCCATGACCCGTAACGACCCGAACCCGACTCAACTCGAACCCGATATGACCTAACCCGAACCCGCACGACCCGACCCGATTGACAAATCTATTAGAGATACATTTAAATAGTTAAAAAAAAATTAATAGAAAGAAATTATAATAAAAGAATTAAAAATTAAATTTTTAAATATGAGGTGGGGCCAGAATTATTCTGGTAGCTCGAAAAGGGATAGTTTTAATATATAATTATAGATATAACAGGAAGGATGAAGCTCTACTTAATAACTTAAGCTTTTGAATTAAAAGATGAATTCCAATTTTATATACTAAGTGCTAAAAACCCCGACATATCACCTATTTTTTCGGTCCCCAGAATCTAACATTATCAACCTTTCATAGGTCAAACATATATTTTTGTAAGAACTATTATTCCCAAAAAAAACTTTTTTAAAATAAATAAAATCTTGCAACTTTTTTTAAAATGAGGATCTTAATAGTCTCAACGTTCTATGGTAGAAATTTCTAGTGTATTAATACCACTACCCTCAAGTCTCAAGCGAGAACAACTCGTCAAGAGAAAAAAAAAATCACCTTGAAAAAAATATCCCAATCTCAAATAAAAAGTGTGAAGCCCATTCAAGTATTCAACCACTTTCCATATTTCGTCACAAGTCTCACAACCACAAAGATTATCCTCCTTAAAGATCGATATCCATGGAGGACGTGTGGAAAGACATCACTTCTCATTCCTCTTTCCTCCATTCCCCTCTGACCCAGAACGACCCAACCCACCATGGCCCGATCCTCCGCGACTTCTTCGCCGCCGCCGGCGAGCCCGACACGTCAGCACCGGCCAACTTTCTGAGCTTCAACAGGTGTGGTGGCTTTCCATGCCATGGTGGTTCCTCTGTGAATGAGGCCATGGATGCTTCTTCCACGGCTTACTTGATGGACTCTTTTATGAAGAAGAGGTGCTCCGAGCAGGAGAATGATTGCTCCGGTGACCGGAAGTACAAGCGTATGATGAAGAACAGGGAATCTGCTGTCCGGTCTCGTGCTAGAAGAAACGTATTCATCCTCTGTTTCCTCTGATCTTGTGATTCCTGTTTGGGATGATTCATTCTTGTTTTAATCAATATTTCAACAAATCACTCTTCTATAGATATGTTTTAATAAGAGTAAAATGGGTTTAGGTGGGAATGAATGATTGTGATTGTGATGATAAAGGGTGGTTTTGTGAAAAGTGGTGCAAAACAGGGGTGGTTTAGTAAAAAAAAATGTATTCACATTTCTTGTTTTTTGTCTTGTTGAAGGCTTATAGATTTGAATTGGAGAAGGAGAAATCACAGCTGATAGAGGAGAATGCGAGGCTGAGAAGAGTCCTCCAAGGACAACAGGTGAAGAACCCAAGACATAAATTAGCTAGAGATTCGTTCTTGGCTTTCTTCCTCTCCTTTGCTAAAAAAATTAAAACAAAGAAAGGGGGTCAATAATGTGTTATTTTTCAGAATTCAGGTGATTTCAAGAAGCTTTAATTTTTAATGTCCAAAAATGGTTTGTTGTGCAGCTTTTCTCAGCTGCTACTGCTTCTTCTTCTGCAACTACTACTAATGAGGAAATGGGGGCACCCAAACAGCGCAATCGTTTTAGATCTCTTTCTACCCTCTTCTGAGTATCACAATTCAGGGCTCATTTTGGGTATGGATTTAGGGCTTCTTTTGGTAATAAATTAGGGATTTTTTTCTGGGTTGAATTTAGGGCTAGTTTGGCTAGTTTTGTAGATGATCAGTGAGAGACGGTTGAATGTGACATATGTTGAAATATCTCCATCTCTAGAGGACACCGTTTTTTGTATGAAAAATGAGGGAGGGTGCAAGAGGTGTTTTTCTTGTGTTGAGAGTAAAATTAGTGACTGACTAGTATAATTGATTGGCCTTAAGATCGATGGTGATGGGTTAATTACCATATGCTATATGATCCGATCCTACTTGTATAATAGGCCTTAATCTCGATGGTGATTGGCTAATTGCCATGTATCTTGTAAAAAAAAAGGCCTTCATCTTGATGGTGATTGGTCATTTGCCATATATGTATATATGCCTATGTTCATGCATGGATGTACATAAATGACACAAACAAGTTGTAGTTGTGTGTTGGATTTTTTGCCACTTCATTGATTAAATAAAACCATATATTTTAAAAAAAATAGGGGTATTTTGGGTATTCAAATTTCATGATCAGTAAGAATCTTGCAAGTTGCAACCTCTTCTGTATTTTTCGTACTATTTCACCAAAAAAATAACATTTTTCGTACTAGTATTAAATAATTTTCCTATCAAGTGGGTTCCTCACTTCCTCTTACCTTTCAATTAGCATTTTTAAACCTTATCCAGTGCATTGATTTCTTACCTGATACTAATTAGTCTCCTTATCTTTTGGTTTTAGTGGCGTGTGCATCAATTATAATCAACGATCGAAAAATGTGTGGTGAGCTCGTGAGGAAGTAATTAATAATTCAACTGTCCTGAATCCTGATGTGGTTTAGAATGAATGGAAATACTCCAATGTAGACGTAGTCCTTTTAGTTTGAGTAGTTAGGTGGTGGACCACTATTTTCTTATTCGCCTATTATCTTGGTACTTCAAATTAATACTCCCTCCTATCCAAAATAATTGTCGTTTTATCTTTCGACACAAGAATTAAGGAAAACATTAACTAAACTCAAAAAAGTAAAATTTTGTATAAATTTTACCATACATAACCTTTTTCAACCAATGAATGAATAACATTAATTAATAAAAACACATTCCAATAACAATTCTCATAACTCACTACTTATCAATTGCCTAGAAAACCTAAAACGACATATAAAATGGATTAAATTTGAAGTGCTAAAACGACAATTAATTTGAATCGGAAGGAGTAGATAATAAGGCTAAAGTATTTGCATCAATATATGTATTTTGTGTATCATCTAATCTCACCTACTTGATTTCATTCAAGTCATATCATATTGGTGCAATTTAGTTTTGTTTATCCCAAACATGGTTTCTTCAGCTTCGACTGGGCTTGGCCATTTCTGTAATCCTTTAATCAAAGATTAAATATATTATTAAGATTTTTAATATGTTTTCACCAATGAGAGCACAATATATGGAATAAAATTTGGAAAAGAGATTTGAATCAATAAAATACAAAGCTTGAAAAGTACGTGCAGGGAAAAAAAACTTGTTCTTTGGTCATTTCTGTGAAATTTAAACATTTGGGTTGGTTTTGCTAGGCAGTGTTGTTCCCCCTTTAACAGTCCATGACGACAAGGCGCATCATGGTTAACACTTAATTGTTTTATTATTTTTAAACAAGCGATGAATAAGCCCGACATAATTATATAACAATAGTGCAATACTACCAAAGCTTAAACAAGCTTCCTAAAAATAAAAGTAACAAATACTCCAATAATAACAAATTAACAATAACAGGCTCAATCAGACCTCATGTTTGTCGTCCAATCATATTGAAAAGATTCAACCAAAAGAAAAATCATATTGAAAAGAATAATTGCAATCAAGGGAAGCCACTAATTCAACCTTAGCTGGTCCATCTACCAAAATGGGTTGTCATTTTTTTGTTGGCCCATAGCCCGGACCCTCTGTTTTTAGGTGCCCACCACAAAAAAGATCGAATGAGGCATGTGAAGACAAAAATCTCTCTTTATTTTTTAAAGTTTTTTTTCCCTTATTAAAGTATTATTGTACCGGCCACATAACAAATCAAACGAACCAAAAAAGGCGAGGAAATAGGATAAAACAAGGAGTTGCAGTCAAAAAAAATTACAGATTTATTAAAGCATGAATTGAACAAGAGAGCATGCAGAATTGCAGACACAAAGTTCCTTTAATTTTGATGGTCAAAAGACCCAAAACACAGGTCCTTTATTTGCATTGATTGAACACATCAGAAGATCAGCCTATTCCACAAGTCTAGTCTCTCGGTAGTCTAGTCTCTCGTTAGCTCTCTATCCAACTGAACCAAAGAAACACATGATTACAGAGATTGACACTGCATGTAATTTTTCCAGTTGGGTTGCAAATAACAATAAGATCTTTAGTTCTTATGGTTAATTTTCACAGTTAAACAACATATCCAACTCTTTAGGTTTCTAAGACTTAGTTATGTACTATTTGTTTGCTAAAGATTGTCATTTTCCTAAAAATTCACCATTTATCAGTTATCATCTCATTTGTAGTCAATCAATAAAGAGAATTTGCATGCCTTCGGGCATTTTGTTCAATGGTTAGGCCTTTGGGTAGTACCCCGAGGTCACCGTTTCGAACCCCATGGGCGGCGGTTTGCCCATTCTTCTCTAGATTTGGTTAGTAATTAGTTCTAAACCCTAGTGGATGCTCACCAATAAATCAACAAGAATCTAATACTCTAAAATGACAAACATTTCTTAACAAAATTAGAGGACTAAAATGACAATTTTTTAACTGAATGTATGTTAGTAACATATAGATGAGAGCAATCGAAGAAAAACTTTTTTACCCCTTGGGATACTTGTAGTTGGGATAAGTCCTCCTCAGAATCTCTACCATATCCTTTGGTTTTATAGTGTGTGATATACAAATATATCTTCCTTGAGCCTCAGGCTTCTCATATAGTACGAGAGCATCAGCAACATCCCTTACATCCACAATCATCCTGGTCTTGTTTTCCAACGTTTCATATCTTTCTGCAAGTGTCTTTATTCAAGCGACGGTACAATCCACAAGGTCAGAACATATTAAAGTGCTAACGAGAATGTATAGCCATTTATGGGTTCTCAGTAAAAAATTTACTTGTTTGACAGTACATATTATAAGCACATTTATAGTTATAAATACTTATTTTCAAAAAGTGTGTTTGGTATAACAATATAGTTTCCATTTGTAAGTTTGTAACCAAGAGTCTTAAAACACCAGGCAAGTTCCAAAGTTTTGAAATCTCTTTTTACCATAAAACTACATGCTAATTAGAATTGTTGTTATAAAATGATTTGCCAAACAAAAATTCTGACAATGTAATGTAACACAATGAATAATGATTAGTCAGAATGGGGTACCTCTTAAAAGTTTGACAAGAGCTAAGCTACTAGTATTTGTAGTAGGTTGCACTAGAGGGCCTAAAACAAGGGTGGGGCAAAGAGTCACCACATCAAGGCCGGTTGCTTTTGCATACTTAAGAGCCTCAATCTCTGCCTCAGCCTTTGAAAAGCAATACCAATTCTGTGCACAACCCAGCAAGCACTCTAGTCATATTCAGTGAGGGTAGACGGTTTAAGCATATCACTGAATCAGTAGATAATGTCTATAAGAAGCATAGATAATCAGTTCAGTTTCAGGCATTCAGAATAGAAGAAACAATTAAAACTTGAGACTTTGAAGAAGGCAAGCATTAGCGCTTAAACATTCATACAACATGTAATGGAGAATATAACTAATTTCATTGATTCAATTCCATCTACAGACTGTGTAGAAGCAACACATGTTACAATTTGTAACAGACTGATATCAACTTTGAAAAATATATTGTGAACGAAATATCAAAATGCAGCAATTCTAGAGTTCATACGTTACTGTTCCTGCAATACTCCTTGCCAGACCAGCAGCTTTCATCCATGACTTGATCCTTGGGCCAATTAGGGTTCATGCAAACAGAAACAATCGAGGAAACACAAACTACTCGTTTTACATTGGCCTCAGAACACGCTTTCAGAACATTAAGAGTGCCCTTCACTGCAGGTTCAACGATTTGCTCCTGTTTGAAGCACAATTTGGAGCCAAAATTAATCCAGACTGCTCAAACGAAAGTACAAAGGGAGAGAATGAGGCCAATTTTGCTTATATTATGCCCTAATTAAGCAGAAACCTGTGGATTAGGGAGAGATGAAGCAGGCACGGGGCTAGCAACATGGAAGACGCCATCACAACCCGCAATTGCAGTCTGCAGAGAAGAGAAATCGAGAACATCGGCCTTGAACAGTTTCAATCTGTCCGACGCATTGTCAAACTTACTCAGATGTGCATATTTCTGGTCACCTGCAATGTGAACCAGGCGCCATAACTATTATTACCAGAATTGAGCCAACTCAGCCCAACTGTTAAGAGTTCATTACAGACAGCGACGGATCTAGGGGGGTGCAGGGGTGGGCAATTGCCCCCCTCCGTTCGCCGGAATTGTCAACATAGAGTAGGGATGAACAGTGATGGTGAGGGGCAGGGCGGGGCAGCGGTGAGGGGCAGGCGATGGGGTGACAAATTGAAAATGGAGGATGTCGGAGCAGCAGATGACGAGAGAGGAACGATGGAGCATGGAGATTGTCGGAGCTGCGGAGCAGCAAATGACGACGGCGGCAGACCTAAATGCGTGAAGTAGAAGGAAGATGACGGGAGAGGAAGTCTGATTTGTTGGGCTTAATTTTTTTTTAATTCGTAGTTTTAGCCCAATTTTGTAGTTACTACTACGTTGCTGCTTTGATAATTGGAGTTTGGGCTTACACTATGTAAATCAGAAATTTGGCCCATCAAATCAACAATCAACATTCTTTGTCTAGGCCTAATTTTTTATAAACAAATAAACAAAATTGAGGCAAAAGAAGCACCAAAATAACACAGTAACAACTACATAGATATAAAGTGAAAATCTTCTAATCTACAATTCCAATTAATTTTATAAATATAAAGTTAATGTTAAAAATATTTAAGAAATTATATTTCTATTTAAAACACCTATATACATATATGTGCAAACTTTTAGCTTAAAAATCTTATTATACAATTTTCAAAAATTAAAAGGGTGCTATTTTGTACGAAAATCATTCTCTTAATTAAATTTTTTTTTATAATATGACTTTTAGGATATAAATTTATAAATATATACATACAGTTATTTACAATATAAATTTAATTTTTAATTTTTTTTTTAACATTACTTTTATATTTATTAACTAATTGGAACACAAAAGTGAAACATAGATAATGGAAAAGAGGATTTGCGTCGATAACCACTAGCGAGTATAGTCACATATCTCGCTCGTCGAACATCGCCATCCACTGGGCCGCACCCCCACTCAGTCGATCTTGGATCCGCCACTGATTACAGATTACTCTCTAGTAGCAAAATCTAAAGCATAATTGAAATAGAAGCTATACAGAACCATGTGAAACTGGAGAGAGATAGAGAGAGAAAGAGAATCTGACCGGGATCACGAGACACGAACGGTGCCGTGAACGATGTAATCTCGAGAAAGGAGAAGCTTTGACAAGCCAAGAAGCGACGAATCCTCCAGCTCCAGTTACGCACACTCTTCCCTTCTCCATCGCCATCGCTCGGTCAACTCTGTGCAGAAAATGAAACCGAGAATCAATCAAGATGAATCTAAGTTTCTTTATCCAGAGGGAAACACTGGGTTACAGGACAATTCGTATGCGAATTTGAATTTGATACCCAAACCTGATATACGTTGACATTGTTGATTATGGCATAGTGGGCCCTAAAACGTTATTTATCACGATACTGGGCCTGGCCCAAACATGGAATCATTGAACTCTTCTTTTCTTTTATCGTTTTTATTAGACTTTGGATCAGGAATGGAAATTAGGATTGTTCAAATGACCCGACGATCTGTATCTGACCCGATCTAGGCTTGGTCACGGATTAATATTTTTGAGGGCTTGAGGCTACGGGTTATGGATCGTCCCTTAACCCGACCCGTAATATTATTTTTTAAACATTTTTATAATAGTATAATACTATATTAATACTTAACCTTGAGGTTAAAGGTTACAAATCGACCCTTTACCCTGATGCACTTCCACATGTATCTCGTTTGGGCCTACAACTCTCGTACTCTTTGGACCGCCTCCCAAACTTCTTCCTTAGAGACGCGCGTGCAAAAACTCAACTTTGTCCGGCTCCTAGGGGCAAGAGCCCCCTGATGTGGTATGTACCCCTCGTTTAGAAGCTTTGAGAAGCATCTTTTCCACCTTTGTTTAATCTGTTGATCATCCACTAGCACGTGATCGCCTTCATCCTTAATGCACCACATCCTATCCAAGATTTTACTCCTACCTTCCTTTGCTCAACCTTTTCCTCTTAGGTTTTGTATAGGTTTTCAAAAGCTCTCGCTTTAGCCTTTTCCACGACCATCCTTACCTCTCACTTGGCGCTTTTGTACTCAATAACAAGTTGAACACTTTCCTCTTCGCTAGTATTGTTCAACACTCTAATACGCGACTTGATTGGTCTTAATTAGACCTTACCTTGAACCTCTTCATTCCACCATACCTCTCCTCTCTTGTGGATAGTGTTGCCTCTAGCCACGCCCAACATCTTACGTCTCACGGGCCACATGGAAAATACACTCAGCAATTCGCCCCAACATCAACTTTGCATTGTCTTCAACCTGCCATGCCCCCTTGTTCGATGCCTCCTCAAGGATCCTCTTCTGTGGGGTTAGGGTATTATCTTCTAACAACCGCCACCATCTAATCCTCAGTTGAGTCTTGTTGTTGTTCCACTTTTTTCAACTTGTAAGCACAAAATCCAGGATTAAAAGGCAATGGGAAGTTGTTAGACCAACTCTTGGAATCACCTTACAATCATGAGACCTGCTCTTATCCTCCTCACTAAATACGAAATAATCGACCTGAGACCGACTTGTCGTAGTTTGAAAGGTGATTAGGTGGTAGTCCCTCTTCTTAAGCTAAGAGTTGGTGATTGCACATCTAAAAGCCCTCGCGAAATCCAACCATGTCACTCCATCTTTGTTTCGGTCCCCGAAGCCGAAACCACCATGGGCCTTTGCAAAGTCTTCTTTGGTCCTCCCAATGTGACCGTTGAAATCACTGCCTACTATGAGACGCTCAACCTCATGAATGCTCCTAATTAGGCAGTCCAAGTCTTCCCAAAAACTTCTTTTTTCATTCTCGCTTAAACCCATGAGGGGCGTAGGCGCTAATGGCATTGTGTGTGGAATCTCCAATTACAAGTTTGATTACCAATGTGACACCCCTATACCCTATGACGTATACTTAGTAATAACTTATTTCTTATATAAACAAATAATTCACATATATCAACTATTCATGGAAGCACAAAGCAGAAAGCAACAACCATAAAGGGTTGCACACACACACATAGGTAGTTACTTCTTATGCTAAAACATCTATTACTCTTAACTTCTATTACAACCCATATGTCTAAGATGCAAAATGAGGAGGAGAAGGTTGCTTAGAGCTTCAGCCGGCCGACCTGTATGAATGTGACCTCTAAACGGACACACGTCAGTAAGAACTAGCTGAACCTGAAAAATTGTTTTGCGATTTACGTGAGTCGCATACTCAGTGAATATAAACCATCATCAATTATTTCACACAGAGTCAAACATTTAGTCAATATACATATTCCTACATATTATATATGTCATATATGAATTTACTATGCAAATGCAAATGCTGATGTATCCGATTCATTATTCTGTGAACTGTTCAAGCCTGAATCTGCCCCGGGTTTACTGTATATGGACTCTTATGGTCCCTGTAAGAATTATGACCCGTAGGTCCTGTATGATCCGAAGATCCTGTATGACCCGTAGGTCTTGTATGATCCGAAGATCCTGTATGACCCGTAGGTCCTGTAATACAAATTCAGGGCGAGACAGTCACATGTCCTTTTAATCTCATTGCAATATGATATGCAATCAAATGCATCATGTATTCATATATCATATGCCATCTGTAATCAAACTTTCTGTGCAAACAACTCTGGAAATTTCAGAGCTATCATATAAAACACATATATCCATATAATCCATATACCACATATATCCATATAGCGCAAATATTCATATATTCATATTTCAGATATAGCACATAGGGTTGAATCTCTAGTCTATACTCACATATTTCCATACAGCACATATAGCACATAGGGTTGAATCTCCGGTCTATACTCACCTGTTCAAGACGATTACTATATCTCTCCCCCTTGACTCTGACCACGGTCTATTACTTGGGCTCCTATATGTAACCCAATGCAAATTAGGCTATTTACTCTTATAAACTCTAACCCCAAATGCAACGAAATGCCAGAATGCATTATAACTTCTTGTGCATCTTTCCAAATCCTTTAAAACTTGACAACAATAAACTATATATATAGAAGAACATTTTTCTAGTTCAAACCTTTCTAAAAAACTTGATCAAAGGGCTCCCTATTATCATTACAAAGAGAAACCCTAAAATCACTCTGAAATCTTTTACCGAATATAAATCCGATATCGAAAACACTCTCTGAGAACTATAAATCGACTGATTTTCAAATCAAAATCAAATGTAGATCTAGATCTGGAAAAATTAGGAAAAATTCAGATAAACTATTAATTAATTAAAAACTTACCAAAGTAAGCTTGTACTTTGAGATTAAAACCCGATAGAAGAGATCTTGTACCAAACAACGGTGGATCTACTTAGTGCCCAGTGGGGGCTGTAGCCCCCACTGGGATTTTTAAAAAAAATAATTTTTTTTAAGTATACTAAAAAACTAATTTTTTTAAGGTTTAAATGCACGCCTATCTCTTTAGTATTTTGTTTTTGTACGCGGCGCACGATTGAAATCCTGAATCTAAGAGTGCCCGACGCTCCTCCATAACTCCGATCCTCATATTTGTGTTAGCACCAATATCATAATTATGAATTTGTGTTAGTAGTTTGACTCCTCTCTTCTATGGATTGATAGTTTGATGAATTGTGTAATTGTGTGTGCTGAATTTCATATTTATGTTAGCCCCAATTTCATATTTGATGAATTTGTGTTAGCCCCAATTTCAGATTCTAGCTAGGTATTTGTGTTTGTGTGTTGAGTTGATGAATGTGTGCTGCATTTATCAAATTTGTCTACTGCTAATGTTGAGGTTGGATCTTATGATTTGTCTGCTGATCTAGGGTTAAAGAAAAATATATTTCACTATGATTTGAAGGATAAAGAAAGGGTTAGACGAGTTTATTTGTAAAAGGGACCTTGTCAACCTAGAAATCATGACTTTCCTGCGACTTTATTTGAATAAGGCGATAAGTTCATATATTTAGCCCCCACTGACTCCGAATCCTGGCTACGCCTCTGATACCAAATCCAACCAAAAACAACCGAAATCATCAAACTTGACTTTCTCTTTGACTTTTCTCCCCCTCTCTTTTTTTTATTTTGTACGTAACTTGCTGTAGAGAATCATGAACATACATACTTATATAGAAGACAAAGTCGGTGAAACCGAAGTCGGCCAAATTTTGGAAAAAAAATACATTTTTCACCCTCAAATCTTTTTTACTATAAATTTTACCCTAATACAATTATTAATTAATTTTTACTTAAAAACTTTTTAAAATATAATAAACTTAATTCAAAAATAAATATTACTTATAAAAATTCACTATATATCATTCATATGCTCTTAATATGATATGAATGCAAAATGACGTATGCATTTTGGCCGGGGATGTTACAACCAATAAACAGTCGCTCCTTAAATTCACTTGAACCACGTGCTCTCTCTCCACTCGTTGCTAATGAGGATACCAACCTCGTTTCTTCTCCTAGAGACTCTTGAGACTTGTTTCCCGCCCACTCAGTCTCTTGGATACACGCTATATCCACTCTGCGCTGCTAGAGGATCTTCACCTACTTGATGGACTTGCTTGTAAAAGTCCCTACATTCCAGGATCCTAGCCTCAACAAAGAGACCGCCTACGTAGCCCCCACCCTCAAACGTGCATTAACTGCTACCCTCATCCCAAACCCGAACAATTTACCAAAAGGGGTTGTCATTTTTTGTTGGCCCAAACCCCGAACCTAGCCTCAATAAAGGGACCATCTGCATATCCCCCACCCTCGAATGTGCATTAACCGCTACCCTCGGCCCGAATGGGTTGACATTTTTTTGTTGGCCCAAACCCCGACCCCTCTGTTTTTGGTTGCCGACCACAAAAAACCTCTGATTCAAATTAATTGTCGTTTTAGCACTTTAAATTTGATCCATTTTATATGTCATTTTAGGTTTTCTAGGCAATTGACAATTGATTAGGAGTGAGTTATGAGAATTGTAATTGGAATGTGTTTTTATTAATTAATGTTATTCATTCATTGGTTGAAAAAAGGTAATGGGTGGTAAAATTTATAAAAAAAATTACCTTTTTGAGTTTAATTAATACTTTTCTTAATTCTTTTTTTTTTGGTCATTGCCACCCTAGTTCAGCGGAGAGCTTTGCTCCATCAAACGCTTACGTCTAGAGTTCGAGTCTCGCGAAGGCCCCTTTATTTTGGGTGGGATCTGCTCTCCCAACAAGTTCATTTCTCCTCCACTGAGAATCGAACACTCGACCTCAATGAAGGGAAGCGTAGTCGTTCCCACTACGCTACATGCTTGTTGGTTACTTTTCTTAATTCTTGTGTCGAAACCTAAAACGATATTTATTTTGGATCGGAGAGAGTATTAATTTCCATGTGAACACAAAATTTCTCTTTATATTTTTTTAGTTTTTTTGCTTTAATATTATCCTACTGGCCTCATAACAAATCAAGCGAACCAAAAAAGGCGATGAAATAGGATAAAACAAGGAGCTGCAGTCCAAAAATTACAGATTTATTAAACCGTGAATTGAACAATAGCATGCAGAATTGCAAACACAAAGTTCCTTAAATTTTGATGGTCAAAAGACTCAAAACACAGGTCCTTATTTGCATTGATTGAACACATCAGAGATCACCCTATTCCACAAGTCCAGTCTCTCGGTAACTCTCCACAGAAGCAATCAGAGTCTCCTCTAGTGGCTTATAGCTCCACCCTAATCTCTCTAGTTTCTGAGAGGTAACGTTTGTTTCATCTTTACTTTCTATCCAACTGCACCAAAGAAACACATGATGAGATTACAGAGATTGACACTGCAAGTGAGCAAATTACAGCATAATTTTTCCAGTAGGGTTGCAAATAACATCAAGATTGTTAGTTCTTATGATTAATTTTCACAGTTAAACAACATATCCAACTCTTTAGGTATCTAAGACATTTGTCAATCAATAAAGAGAATTTGCATAACGAACCTCATAACTCACCAATAAATCAACAATTGCCTAATACTCTAAAACGACAAACATTTCTTAACAAAATTAGAGGACTAAAATGACAATTTTTTTAACTGAACGTAAGTTTGTAACATATGAATGAGAGCAAGGGAAGAAAAACCTTTTTACCTCTTGGGATATTTGTAGTTTGGATAAGTCCTTCTTAGCATCTCTACCATATCCTTTGCCTTTATAGTGTGTGAATTACATATATATCTTCCTTGAGCCTCAGGCTTCTCATACAGCAGTAAGAGAGCTTCAGCAACATCCCTTACATCCACAATCACCCTGGTCTTGTTTTCCAATGTTTCATATCCTTCTGCAAAGTGCAGACCAAGGTCAAAACATATTCAAACACGGTTATAGTTGCACTCTGAAATACAGATTTTTAAAATGCTAAAGAGAAAGTACAGCCATATATGTGTTCTTAGTAAAATTTAGAAGCTCATTTAAGACTTGTTTTGGTTGTTTGACACTACACATTATAATCACATTTTTAGTAAGAAATACTTATCTTTGCCAAGTATGTTTGGTGTAACAATACTTTTTACAAATAATGCCATTTGTAACCAAGAGTCTTATAATACCACACAAATTCCAAAGCTTAAGAACTTATTTTTACCATAAAACCGCATCATATTTAGAAACGTCATTACAATATGGTTTGCCAAACAAAAATTCTGACAGTGTAATGTAACACGGAGGAGAATGATAAGTCAGAAAGAAGTACCTCTCAAAAGCTTGACAAGAACTAAGCTACTTGCATTTGCAGTAGGTTGCATTAGAGGGCCTAAAACAAGGGTGGGGCAAAGAGTCACCACATCAAGGCCAGTTGCTTTTGCATACTTAAAAGCCTCAATTTCTGCCTCAGTCTTTGCAAAGCAATACCAATTCTGTACACAACAAGCAAGCACACCGATCATATTCAGTGAGGGTTAGAGGGTATAAGCATTATACTGAATCAATATATACATTCTAGAGCAAGTATACATAACCAATTCAGTTTCAGGCTTTCAGCATAGAAGAAACAAGATAGAGTCCTACTTTGAAGAAGGCAAGCATGAGTGATTAAACATTCATACAATGTGTAATGGAGAATAAATTTCTAACTACATTGATTGAAATCCATCTACATATAGAACTTTATTAAAAAAATAGATTGTGTAGAAGCAAGGAATATAGTAACATTTTATAACAGAATGATATCAACTTTGAATAATATGTTGTGAAAGGAAAATTTTAAAATGAAGCAATTCTAGATTCATACGTTACCGTTCCTGCAATACTCCTTATCAGACCAGCAGCTTTCATCCATGACTTGATCCTTGGGCCAATTAGGGTTCATGCTAACAGCAACAACCGAGGAAACACAAACGACTCGTTTTACATTGGCCTCAGAACACGCTTTCAGGACATTAAGAGTGCCCTTCACTGCAGGTTCAACGATTTGCTCCTGTTTCAAGCACAATTGGAGCCAAAATTAAACCAGACTGCTCAAACGAAAGGACAAAGGGAGAGAATGAGGCCAATTTTGCTTATATTGTGCCCTAATTGAGCAGATACCAGTGGATTAGGGACAGATGAAGGAGGCACGGGGCTGGCAACATGGAAGACGCCTTCACAGCCCGCAATTGCAGTCTGTAGAGAAGAGAAATCGAGAACATCGGCCTTGAACAGTTTCAATCTGTCTGACGCATTGTCAAACTTCCTCAGATGTGCATATTTCTGGTCACCTGCATTGTGAACCAGGCGCCATAACTTTTATTACCAGAATTGAGCCAACTGTTAAAGAGTCATTAAAGATTACAGACTAGGAAGCATAATCTAAAGAATCATCAAAGAAGAGGCTCTACGGAATTATGTGAAGTTGAAGAGGGATAGAAAGAGAAAGGAGAACTAACTAGGATCACGAACGGTGCCGTGAACGACGTAATATCGAGAAAGGAGGAGCTTGACAAGCCAAGAAGCGACGAATCCTCCAGCTCCAGTCACGCACACTCTTCCCTTCGCCATCGCTATTGCTCCCTCTTCTCTGTGCGGGAAATGAATTCGAGAATCAAGATAAATGTAGAAGTTTCTTTATCCAGACGAGCGCGATGGAGTACCAAATGGAACACTTGGTAGAAGTTGTGCCGTACTACTGTACTAGTGGCAGGACAATTGACAAGCGAATTCGAATTTGATAACCAAACCGGATATTTCCATTTCGTTTGCATTGTCAATTATGGCGCAGTGGGCCGTAAGTCGTCATTTAACATGCTACTGGGCCTGGCCCATTCATAGTAACATTGACCTTCAACTAAATTTTGGTAATATTTACATACATAAAATGTTGAGAACGAAGGACGGTTACATCAGCCACTCGAGTTTATTTCCTCAATTACCCAAAGGTTAGGCATACAAATGCTGATTTAATAGCTATATACAAAGTGACGTCGAAAAGGCATTTCAATGAGAGCAGTTCACTTCGGGTTATCGCCCAGGAAGCATATCAACAAGACTATACACAAGATATTGATCCGCTTAGTCCGCTAAATGACCCAAGCGGCAACAAAAACCTCGTTGATGTTGATGGAGTGGCCTGGACGTCTAGCAAAACGAAAAAGGGGATTTTGAGTACTGAATCAGATATCGACGAGCAAGAGTTGTAATGAATTTGATCACTATTGTATAATTTTCAAAGCAATTGGATGGATTTATTGATTTTAATGTAACTTATTCAAATTATGTATGAACTACTTATTTTTAGGATTTATTTAAGTTGAGTGAATTGAGTTTTGGGAAACATATTTTTGTTCATTAACGACCCCAAGATTGTGCAAAATAGATGAACAATTGCGAGCAAACTCTCAATTAACCTACAAGGTCATGCACATATTTTCATATTTAGCGACCAAGTAGTTGCTAAATACGAAAAATATGGTGGAAAATATGTCTAAAAGGGGGGGACTTAATTTTTTGAGTTCAGCGACCACTTGATTGCTAAACCAAAAAAAATAGTGCGAACACATGTGACACGCAATCCAATTTAGCGACCACTTGGTCGTTAGGTACAAAAGGTAAAATACAAACAAAATATTTGCCACCAAGTGGTCACAATATAGCGATCACTTGGTCGCTAAGTTTGTTTTTAATATCAGCACGCGAATCTCATATCTCATTTTTCTTTTTCTCCTCTACCCAAGACCTCACCTCCTTCTTTCTCCTTCTACTTCCTCATTTCGAAAGCCTTACCCTCTATTCCGCTCCTCCACCCAAAACCTTACCTCCTCTCGAACCCCGATCTCGTGGTACCCCTCACACAATCCCACCGTGTGCTATTGTTTTCCTTAGATATAATTAAGAAACAAATATCTTTATATTGTTTCAACTTTTGTTTACTTCCTTGTAAGCTGCCTTTGAGATGCTTTTAAGGAATAAGACATTCTCTTTAAATTCATTTTTCTTTTTCTAAGTGTTTTAAAGCCTTGGGTGGTCTTGGGTAGGCTAATCCGATATCATTGCGGTAATATCCCTTATGATAAAAATAGAAGTGTTACAACATTCGAGTTCACACTTTCAATTATGCACTCGACAATTTCACTCAAAACACGTGAACATCAGACATATAATGAATGAGTCGGATACGAGTGATGGATTTCAAAAGTGTCAAATAGATCGTGTAGAGCGATTTAACTTGCTCATCATGTCTGATCGATTTATGTCCCTACTTCATAATTAAAAGGAAAGTTTATCTCAAGTATACTTGACATGTAGCAAAAAAAACAAGACCGACTAAAGAATCTTTGGTGATAGATAAAAGGACCAATAGAAGGGGCATGCATTATAACTTCTTTGAATGGTCTTTGTGAAGTTATGCTTAGTGGTATGTAGATAAAAAACATGTGAATAAGGTAAATAATCGTGTTAAACAAGACCTTGAAGCTATAAAGACTCTCGCCGTCTTATATAACAATCAGAAGGCAATATCACACACCATTGTAACAAGGCGGGGACTCGAAGAACAATGGACAAGGTATTGCGTATGAGTGCAATATCCTTCTTCTCAATGCAATCATGATGACTTCAAAAGAAGCCACAAGCTATTCCAATGGAAATTGTGGCGTACCTGACCTCGTCGTCCAATAGCGGAACACCACCTCAAACGTCCTTAAAAAGCTGCGTGCATGTCGTAAAGTAGCTAAAGTTGCCCACCAATGGTGAGAAGACATATCATACCCTACTTGTCCACTTCTAAAGTTGTAGGTTCAATCGAGTGCACCGTCCAATCAGAGGATGACAAATCACCTACACTACAGGCTATCCCACATCGAAACTTTAAAAGAGCAGTTCAACCTCAAGGTACTATAAATAGCAAAAAAATAGTGGGGGAATAAAGGGCAAAAATCATCTCTCACTGGAGACAAAACCTCGAGAACAAAAAATAATTGATTTATATGATATGCTAGTGAAAGGGCGAGATAACGAGTGGCTTAATTTCGAGTATCATCACTAGCCCCAACTGTGAGGGCCTTTTCATCATAAAAAGGTCTAACCTCGGATTTTCGCTCTCAATATGTCTTACTCAAACGATCTTGACATGCCGCAACAACAAGGCGAAACCAGCTACTCAAGCAACACAAGTTGACCCCATGATGCTTAGTATGCACCTAAGTCCCAAGCACAGCACAATAAAGGGACCATTGTTGAGGTATTCTGAGATTTTCTTATGCTTGGGGCATGGGCGCATACTAAGCACCACATGGCTAGCCTAGGTTGTTTGTATAGTTATTGTCTTGTTGGTGCAGGTATAGTGCTTAGACATCCAAATTAAGACTTCAGGTAGTGAAAAAAGAAAGTTGAGCCAATCAAGTAAAAAGAATATTTTGATTTAATATAAAATAATATGTTAAATAGTATAATCCAAACACAAATTCCCCTTAATTTCATTCGTAGTAAAATATTATACTTCTTCATTCGTAGTAAAATATTATACTTCTTCTAAATTTGTTTGGATCGCATGTATTATAATGATATTTTGCATATTTTAAAAATTATATTATAGTACATATTAATGAACTTTTATAGTATCTTGCATTATTTTAGATCACATATTATTTTGAGTAGTCTATTAAAACTTGGTACTGAAACAGTAGCTTACTAGTTGTACCCGTCATGTCATGCACGACTACGACTCATCAATTTTTAGATATATTATAAATATGATATTAATAAAGTAAATATACAAAAAAAATCCAAAAAATAATAAATTCTTAAAAAAATTAATCAAATTCAATTCTTTAAAAATATTTTCAATAAAAAGTTAAAAATATAGTTAATAAGAAAAAGATAAAAAAATATAGACTTTTATAGATAAAAATCTTCTATATTTACATTAAAATCCAAAAAGGAAATTAAGGAAAATATAATATAATTTGTTTTTATAAAAATTTAATTTAGGTAAGTAATTATATAGATATTTGAAATTTTTACCTTTTCATCCAAATTGGATTTAAGATAAATATTGTTTATAAATAGATAAATAGATAAAGATAAAATAATTTTTTGTTATTTATAATTAAAATTCGAATTAATTTTTTTCCACATTAATAAATAGAAAGTAATTTAATTGGAAAAAATAATATAAATGTTTTTTTTAATATAAGTTGGAGCGAAAATTAATGTGGTGGCTTGAAAAGTTACAACTTTAATATATAGTTATAGATAGATGTGGTTGTTTTTATTTCAAAGATATATATGTGATCATGTATACATATTTTTTTCTTATTTTATTTAATTTACCTTTTACAAATATAATAAATATAATGTATTTTTTTATCTACTTTGGTCAAATCTACTAATATTATTTTATCTTTAAGTTTATTTGGGGATTAATTTTTACAAATATTAATTTATTTTTATGTTTAGTTGGAGATAAATTTTGTGCATAATTATTTATTTAAAATTATTATTTTAATAAAAGGGTGATGTGGCGCAACGTGGTGACAGAAATTGATTCGGCTTTAGTTATTAGTAATAGATAGCAGTATAAATGTAATTTAGTGAAAATAATAACAATAATATTTTTTAAATAAACATGTATTAAACATAACAAAACAGTCCATCTAAACATAGTTTTACTATTTTAACGAGGAAAAATATATTATAATGTAATTTTAAATTATAATATATACGATCCAAATAGGTCCTTAACCTCAGCTTTACATGTGTGTTTGACTAAAAAATACTCATGTGAAAGCATTACATTCTTAATGCATTATCTTTCATTATTGCACATTTGCACTAAATCCTGCATTCCAGTCCCACACTAAAGTTTATAAAATAAGTTTAGCAAGGACTTGTGTCGCATAGGAGAGAACCGAATCCGCAGAGTAATTATATATACCGGCAGTAAAAAGTAAAAGCTACATAAAGACAGAGAGAATAGAACTCCTTTTTTTACCATTTCAAGCATTCAATTCCGGCGTCATTTCACTGCAAAAACAAACAGACGGGCCACAGTTTTGTACAAAAAATTTCAAATCTGTCAGCATCCCTTTTCGATCCTAACCTATGCTACCTAATTCCCATTTTTCATTTTCCTTTTTTTTTTTTACCCTTCTTCCCTTCCTAATAATCCTAATTCAGAGATACACTTCAATCACACCTTGTTTTACAGATTGGCAAACAGGGCAGATCTCCAAAAGCCTTCCACAATCCCTACAAGCACAGAGGTGCCTGCACGGAAGCAACACAGTGCACGATATCTCCTTCCTGCACCACTTACACCCCATTTTGTCGTCTTCCGCACCCCCACCCCCACCACCGACGACTTCGCACACTGACTCCGCGTCTTGGGCCTGACCCTCGCCATTGGGCCTAGAGGCCCAGTAAAGCCTCTCCTGGGCCTGGCCCAACATGTTGTTTAGGCCTGGAATCATCGCCTCGTTCTCCTTGGCCACTCTCACCCACAGCTCCGTTTCCATCTCCGCCCTTCTCAAGCAATCCTCCAGCTCCCTTGTCTTGGTTGTGGCTTCTGCCAAATCCTGCTCTGCTTTTCTCATCCTCGCGAACGCCTTCGATTCCAGCGACCTCAACATCGCTGATAGTTGCTGCTTCTTTTGCTCCTGGATTGCGTATTTTAACCTCTCGTTCTGTTTCCCAAAAACAAAAAAAAATCTTTAGGTTTTGACTTTTGAGTAAATGCATGTACGTGAAACGGAGAAATTGTGGATAATCACGTACCTGATGGTGCAGAAAGATATCGATTTCACGACTCTGCCTCTCGAGCTCCCCGGATAACGCCTGAAACTCAAAAAGCTCGGATCTTTGGGGTTCATTCACGTGGAAAGGCTGAACCGGGTTGATAAACGGGTCGGGTAATCCATACGCGGAAGAGCTACCAGCCATCCAATCTTGAGAAGCGGCGTTGACAGGGAGGAAGGCGAGATTCTCAGAAAACAGAGTAGCTTGAACAGCCATTTTTTTTTTAGGTTTCTCTCTTTTGTTTCTTCTTCTCTCAAAGAAGCAACAACAGATGGGTACAAAGAAAAGAAGAGGAGTGGAGAGAAGAAACGGATAAATAAGGGGGAGGGGTTTGGCTTTGACTGAAGGGGAATCGTTTCTTTTTCTCGGCTGGCAAAAAAAGCTACAAGTAATAGAGATAGTATTAGGTAGGCATAGAATAAAAGGGGAAAGAAACAGGAGTGGCAGAAGTCGAAGGCTGGGGAGGGAAATAAAAGAGAGAGAGATTGTGAGTTGTTTGGTTGTGGTTGTGGGCGGAGAGTCAGAAATGAGGATGCTCAGAGGTCCCGAAAAATGCATTTAAAATGCTCAGAGGGATATGGAGAATTTGAGCAGAGGAGGGGTTTGTAGTGTAGGTCCAAAAAAGTGGTGGGGGACTAAGGATGCTATTTTGGTACAAGTATCTTCGTTTTCAATGTGGACAAATTACACAAGATAGACTTCTTGTACCTTGAAAAAGTTTCCACAAAATATACTTTTCGTTTGCTCATTTTTTTTTACTTATCATGATTTAGTTTAATCAAGTTAATACGAAGTAATAGTTAGTTTTATAATTTAAAGAGGACAATTGCAATATTAGTGTAATTAAAGAGGACAATTTGATTAATTTGAAGCAAATATTCCAACAATATAAGAAAATACAAAAATGCCTAATTGAGATATTGCTTCGAAAAAAGCATTCAAAAGTCGCAAACCCTCATTTAAAAGCATTTACGTTTTTTTTTCTCCAATAAATTAGTCTAATTTTACAGTTTCAAGAGATAGCAGCACACAGGTGAAAGGTGAAGTGCAGCAGCAGCAGCAAATCAAATACTACTATCAATGAATCAATGTGAAAGAAAGAGTGAGTCAGATCAGAAGAAACGTTTTTTCACGGAGAGAGTGTGAGAGTGAAAAAGGGCAGAATCCCAATTCTCAGAGCTCACCTCCCTCAGTTTTTCAAAGTCATTTGGAACTCTCTTTTGAGTCTTGACGTGACACCACCTCTCTCCCTTATTAAAATTACACCATCAACCCCGTGATCCCTCCTCCTCCTTCCCCGTCTTTTCCCTCATCCTCCCGTCACTTTTTCATTTTTTTGCCATTTTTTTGAAACTTTACAGAACGGTAATTTTCTTCATTTCTTGTGACCAAAGCCAAAATTCTTGATGTACAATAAGTACCCTTTATTTTATTTTATTAAAAAAAAAAGACAATTGTTTGTACATGATTTTCATGTATGGAGGATACTAATACGGAGTAAGTCTTTAACAATCGAGAATGGAGTGAAAGTGGGGTTTACATTTTCTTTAATAGAAAGTGAAAGAGAAAGGGAGATAAAGAAACTATTACAACCACCATATATATATATAGCATTTGATAAGGGCGGATAACGATGATAATTTGTTAGAAATTGAGGGTCCCTACGTTTTAAATTCAAACCCTCAGAGCACGACCATTCTCGTGGGTGATAATTGTCCAAAAATAAAGTTTATCACAAACCAAACAAGAATAGTCGTTGCATAGAAACACAGAATTTGAAAAATGAACATCCAGCCAAGCCACCCTAAGTCGACGCATTAGGGCCGATTTTCATAGGTGCAGGCCCAGCCCATGATGGCGACAAATGGGCCAGCTGTCAGCCCAATACACCTCCCACGTTAAAAAAAAGGGTAGCGTCTTCAATAAGCACTATTATTGACGACTTTCGGATGCGTGGACTTTACGCGTCCAGTGGAGAAGCCGATTTGATAACGATTTTGGGGATTTTGGGACCTTTTAACAAAGCAGCGTGTGGAAGCCGGAAAATTGATTGCGACAAAATCATCAAAATTTTGAACTGGCCTCGTCAATTACAACTATTCCAACATGGTGATAAAAAATCTCTGAAAGTTGAGTAATTCTTAGCCGAGGTTGTGTGCACTAGGAAACAAAGGGATGATCATGCACGTGAATTATGGCACTTTATAGCTTGAATAAAAAGGCATACGGTTGGGAAAAAATCACAAGAAGCATCTCCGGGCAGTATCATTTGAGTTGGATGGATAATGGTACGAAACACTCACGGATAACAAGTGTGGTGTGTGAACAAAAGGGTAGATTGCAAAACCAATATAATTGTAGTTGAAATCCAAGTTGAGTTTTTTTTTTACTACTAGCTATTTATTTTGCTAATTTGAGGTTGTTGTGTTGGTATCTTTCCAGGCGTTTTGTCCTTGTAGTGCCATGATAATGTGTTTTTTGTTGCTCTGCAAGTTTCTTACTATTAGTTGTCTTTTGTTGTCAAGGCTAGACTAAAATTAACCTTGAAAGTTTCCTAGCTAGTCTATATACTCTTACTTGCTTTTTATTTTAAGGCAATGTATGGATAGATGATCATTTTGTCAATACATGAAACTTTGTATAATCTATATTAGATTTAACTCTCTATGGTTGCATTAGATACCTAAACCGCATCATCAGATTTAAAAAGCCGCTTTATTAGATATAAAAAATTGCAGCATTAGACCACAAAAACCGCTACATTAGAAACATAAGCTGCAACATTAGATTACAGAACCGCTGCATTAGAAAAACCGCCACATTATAAATATAAGGCAACGATTTCAATACCAAACGCAGCAGTTTTAGAAGTTGAAAATAAACCGCTACATTAGACTAAAAAACCGCTTCATTATACATAATGCTACGCCGCAGATGTTCCAGTCAAAAACTGTTGGATTAGACCTAATGAAGCGGTTTTAAGGTATAATGCAGCGGTATTTGACCGTCGCTTAAGTGACGGCTGAATGAACGACTGGAAAGGGCGTTTTCTAAGTTTTGCAAGAAAGATCACTTTAGGGAAAATCTGTCATTTCTTCCATGACGGTTTAAACTATGGCTATAATCCCTTATACCTAATTCAGTTAGAACGAAAATCGGTTTAAATACCAACTCCTTTATTTGGGGCGGTAATGAGTTGAGACGACGAATCCATTTAGTCAATTGGGAGAATTATGTAACCCAAAACATTTGGACGGCCTTAGAATCTGATTTATGAAGGAGACCAATCTTGCTTTATTGGGGAAAATTAGGTGGCGTATCCTAACTAAAATTGGCAAGCTTTGGGTCGAGGTTTTGAAAACTAAGTATATGTTCGGACATCCTTAAGCGGTCTGGCGAATCCTTCCTACCTATGGAGAAGCCTTTGTGATGGAATCCAGAAAGTTGTCAAAAAGGAACTCGATGTTGTGTGGGTAATGGTCGCATTGTTAACTTCTGGATTGACTAGTGGGCCTAGTGGCTCATCGAAGGTAGTTTGAATGAAGTGGTGAGGGTTACCATTTCAAGTGATCAATTGTTGTGTATTATGAGTGATTATTGGGTTGTAGCTTCGAGCTAGTGTAGGGATGAACTTAACGATCTGTTGCCGTCTTTGATCTTACTTCAGCTAGCATCAATGGTTGTGTCCCCTGAACTAGAGATGACAGATGTTCTCAACTGGCGGTTCTCGCCTTGTGGTGCATACACCGTTTCTTCCACTTACAAGATGTTATGGAGTGATGGAGATGAACATTGCCTTACAAATCCATTTGGCGCATCCTTACTAATTAGGAGAGATGTCGTAGGCATTTCACTACCAATGCGTTATGCTCTATGTGCACGAACGAGGAGGAGTTGTTGATTCATCTCCTATGTGATTGTAACATTACTTCGCGCTTTTGGGATGATCCTCAGCCTCCTCTATCAAGGGAAGATTTTTTTACTCCTATGGTTTTTAGATTTGAATTAATATTTCTTGCACCTTGATTTGGCATGGAGTTCCATTTGGCTAGCGCTTTTGCATCTACTCTTTGGTGGATTTGGAATTAGCGTAATCAAGTTGTCTTTGAACATAATGCCTTTATAAGGAATAGAACGTGTTTTCTACAATGGCATGTAGAGGAATATAAGCAAGTAATGACTTCTTTGGATGATCGACGTGTCTCTTGTGACCGAGAAGACCAAATGAAGGATGGATTGCACTTAATATTGATGGCTCGGTTAACGATGGGAGTTTGGCAAGGGCTGCAAGTGTAATTTGAGATAGCAATGGCCAATGGCTAATTGAGTTTGTTCATAATATTGGAATTTAGACTGTCCCAATGGTGGAACTTTGGGGAGTCTTGCAAGGGCTGCAAATTGATTGGCAATAGGAAAACAAGAAGATTTTCCTAAAGATTGATTCACAATTGATCGTTCTGTTTCTAGGTAAGTTTATGGATCTTTATCATCCTCTTTTTAGCATGTTATCACAATGTTAGAGCTTCTTATGTAGGGATTGGCAAGTCTAATTCCATCATATTTATCATGAGGTAAATAGTGTAGTTGACTATCTTGCTTCTTTAGCTTTTTCTTATAGTCTAGGATTTCATGTATTGCTTGACATGTCAAGGGATGTTTTTCTTTATATGTTGCTGATGTTAGGGATAAGGCTATCCCCATATGATTACTATTTAGCATGGGTGTTCATAACTGGATATAGGTTGTCAATGGGTCATGTTATAGGTGGGTGGAGCACTTCCACCACCCGACCCACCCGTCACCCGTGGAATGTTCCACCCATCACCCAAACCACCCGTCACCCGTTGGTTATATGGGTGAGCCACGCTATTTTTTCTTTCCAGTGTCTATATGAGACCATTTAATATTGATAATTCAATGCTAAAACACATATAAAGATAATAATTGGTTAAGTAAAATATCAATACACTAAATAAACGAAAATGTAAATCCATAATTATAAAAGCCATTTAAAAAAACACAAAAAAATAAATCACAAAATATGAATGTTAATAAGATATTTGAAATTTTCCTTCAAAATATGAAAACGCCTTCAAAATATACTAGGATAACTAGGGTTCAAAACAAGGTAAGTTGGTGGTTCGGGTGAAAATCATGATAGGTTGGGTGGTGGGTGGGTGATGGGTAGGGTTATTTGGGTGACAAACTCCCACCCATATCTGACCCGTCACCTGTTTCATCTATCACCCAATCTGCCCATCACCCGCTTTGTTTGGGTTTTTCAACCATTTATTTTGGGTGGGTTAAACAGATGGGTCAGTCACCCGTAGGTAATTAACAACCCTAACCTGATATCCGATCCGATCCGGCTAATCGGATATCCGTAATAATATTTTCGCTAAAACCATATCTGTATCCGATCCGGAAGTATCCAGATGTTGATCCGTATATTTCGGATCGGATATCCACCATGGATATCCGGATATTCATATTTTTTGTATTGAAGTTCCAAATAACTTATTCAATCGGTATATTTCACCCAAAAATCATTATACAAATAATCATTCGCATAGAACTATAAAGGAAAGAGAAAGAATAGTTCAAAAAAACAAAAATGGGGGGTTAAATATAGATTTAGGATTTATTTATCATTAATTTTATTTGTGTGGTGAAATATATTAAAAGCAATTAAAACACAAACAACAAAGGTGTACTATTAGGGAGTCAAAACACATAAAACTACTTAGACTTATTAAAAAATTTATCATTACACAAAATATATATGTATAGAATTATATCCCCGGATATCCGGGGATTCACGATCCGATCGGGTGATCCCGCAAATTTTTTCAGATCGGATTCATATAATTTTCCAGCAAATTCGAAATTTTGCGGACCATGTCACCAGATATTTTTGAACACCTACTATTTAGCTCACTTTCTTTGTTTAATAAAATTCCTCCCTAAGAGAATGGAGAGAACTGCCTCTCTTTCTACCTAAAAAAAGAGACCAAGAAAGCAAGATTGTAAAAGCCATATATACTTTTTTTGTTGGTATAAATAAAGCCATATATACTTTTAATTACCGAAGATTGTAAATAAACTAGCGTACTACTTGTGTCATGTGCGAATTTTGTTAAAAATTTACTTAAATGTTATATTTATAAAACATATTATTCTACATATTTATTTAATGCAAGTTCATGTCAACTGATTGAATATACGAAGTAAATGGCCTTGTATGTTAATACATATACTACTAACTTTTAACAAAAATCAGTTGAAACATTTAAAAATAATTTCTATTTAATCAAAATAATTAATTTTCATCCATTTTATAATTAATGCAAGGTTCAATATTTTAACTTAGTCCATGACAATGTCTCCCCACTTCCACTCTAGTATCGGGTGTGGTTGTAGTACTCCTCTTAGTCTTCTATGTTCAATCTTCACTTTTTGACATACTAAACATTTAGATACAAATTCTGCTACATCATTCTTCATGTTGGGCCACCAAAAATTTCGGCTTAAATATTTAAAAATCTTACTAGAACATGGGTGAACTGTATAAGAAGAGGAACGAGCTTCCTTCAAAATCATCTTCCTTAAGTCTTCAATTGCATGTCCACAGATTCTATTCCGAAACCACAAAGATACATCATCTTGAATAATAAATCATGGGGCCTTGCCCTCTTGCACTTCTCCGCTAATCTTAATCAACACAACATCTTCTGCTTGTTTTTCCCAGATTTGATTTAATAAAGTAGCTTGAATTTCCAAAATATTCAAACAACCATGTTGTCTTTCAAACTAAATCTCAATTTCTGTTTGAATTGGTTCTTGTTGCAACTTTGGTAGAACTGTTAACATTGCTATTAAAGTTTCGTGAGCAGTTTTCCTACTTAAGGCATCTACCACCAGATTGGCTTTACCTTAATGGTATAACAATTCAATATCATAATCCTTCAACAATTGCAACCATCTTCGTTGTCTCATATTCAAGTCTTTTTGAGTAAACACATATTTTAAACTCTTGTGGTTAGTAAATATTTAACACTTTACACCATGTAGATAATGTCTCTAAATTTTCATTGAGATGAAAGCATTGAAAGCAAAGAAATTATTCAGAGAAGATCTGGTTTGCACACCCTTTGAGAAATCAGTGAGGAGGTTAGTGACAAGATGATCACTTTTCTGTTGATAGTTTCTGACTTGTATATCTGTCAAGTCACCGACTTGAGTCTGATGCGTTCTCTCTGAATCTTCTTCTGAGTTCTCCGAACTTATGCTCCTATTAGGTGTTTTTTCATCATCGGACTCACTATCGCTTGAACTTTGATTTTGACTCCTTCCCCCTGTACTGTCTGAGTCGGTGACACCAAAATTGTCACTGACTGTTGATTCTTTCAGAGTTATAGAGACTGGAAGTGAGTCATCTTAAACTAGATTGTATCCTTGATCACCATCATCAAGATCTTCAATCGTCGAGCCTCCCATAGTGTTCTCATCAAACACCACATGAACACTCTCTTCAATCCTCCTTGTTCTTTTATTGAACACTTTGTAGGCTTGCTATGAGGGGAGTACCCTACAAAAGTCCCAACATCACTCCTTGGATCAAATTTTCCCAGTCTATCCTTGCCGTTGTTGTGAACATAGCATTTGCATCCAAAGGTGCGCAAGTGGGCGACACTAGGCTTAACTCCTCTAAGCAATTCATACGGAGTTTTTCCAAGAAGTGGACGAAGCATGGCTCGATTCATCACATAGCAGGATGCATTAATGGCTTCACCCCAGAAATTCCTTGGGAGACCACTTGAGATAAGCATGGTTCGTGACATGTTCTCCAAGGCATGATTCTTCCTCTCCACCACGCCATTTTGTTGAGGAGTTCTTGGCGCTGAGAAGTTGTGACTTATGCCATTTTTCTTGCAGAAAGAGAGAAACTCAGAGTTATCAAATTCCGTTCCATGATCTGATCTGACTGATACAAGAGCAACTCCAAGCTTTTTCTCAACAACCTTCACCCATGCTTCAAATTCTTCAAAGAACTGTTCTTTAGAAGACAGAAAGATTGTCCAAGTATACCGTGAAAAATCATCAACAATGACAAAAATATAGCTATTTCCTCCACGACTTTGGATTCGCATGGGACCACATAAATCAATATGAATAAGCTCTAAGGGTCTATTGGTACTTACCTCCTTCTTGGATTTGAAAGAAGACTTCACTTGCTTACCTCTCACACAAGTTTCACAAACTTCATGCTTGTTTGAATCAATCTTGGGCAATCCTCTAACCAGTTCTTGCATGTGAAATTTGTCTAGCAGTTGAAAGCTTGCATGACCAAATCTCTTGTGCCAGAGGTCGGCGACATCTGTAACTGTTCTAAGACATAGTTTTTCTTTAGGTTCAAAACAGGGGTCCACCTTATATAGATTGTTTTCACATATCCTTTTGAGAAGAATTTTGCCTGAACTAATCTCTTGTACTTGACAGCCATTCTTATAAAAAACAACTTGATATTTTCCATTAACACAGATTTTGGAAACACTTAGTAGCTTGAAACTGAGATTATCAACAAGATTCACATTGTCTATAGTTAGCTTATCCGAAAATCTTACCGTACCTATACCAGAAATACCACCTTTACTGTTGTTGTCGAAGGTAATCTTACCTCCCTTGTATTCTTGAAGTAAGACGAAATCCCTGGGGTTTCCCGACATATGAGTTGAGCACACGCTATTAGTAAACCAGGGCTCCTAGTCACCCACTTCAAGCTGCATTGAAAGAATTAGTTCTTACGAACCCAGAGTTGTTTAACTCCTCTGGGTTTGGCAACATAGTAACTTTTGGAGTAACTTTTTTCACAATTTGTACACACAGATTTTGGATGGCAGTCACTTTTGGATCTATTATGATTGTCATTTAGAGTCTGTGACCTTGCATTTTCATCATCTCTTGCCTTTTTGTGACAATCATGTTGGTAGTGACCAGGATTGCCACAATACTAGACCTGGGTCACGGTTCGAGTGAACCGGCGAACCGCCGGTTTCTGAACCGGCGGGGAACCGGCGGTTCCGGTTTATGAACCGGCCGGTCCGGTTCCCCCCCGGTTTAGGTTCCGGTTTGTCCCCCCCGGAAACCGGCGGTTTGGAACTGGCGGTTCCAGTTTTCCCGGTTCGAACCGCCGGTTTAAAGAGTAACGGCTATTTTTTTTGAATGAAAGCCGAAACCGCGACCATGGCCTGAGACCCGCGATCGCGGTTATTTCAACAGAATGCTCGGTTTTCAGCCAAAATCGGAACCGCGACCGCGGGTCTCAAGCCGCGGTCGCGGTTTTGGATAAAATGCCAACGGCTAGTTTTTAACTGCTAGTTTTCAACGGCTAGTTCACATTTTCAACGGCTCTTTGATAAATTTACCTATAAATATCCACTAAATGATCTCATTCCCACCCACAATACGAATCTCTCTCAATCTTTCAATCTCTCAAGTTTACAAAGCTCTCTCAATTCTCAATCTTTACTAGTTTTTACAAATTGCAATTGCTTTCCTAATTGTTCTTTTCAAAAATTAGCACAATTGTCCTTACATCTTATTGCTTAATTACATATTTCTTTATCATACTTTACTCTTTTTGCTTTCTTCTTTAGTTACATTTTAAGAAAATGGAAGGATTTCTTAACATTGATCAAATTTTTGGCTCACAAGAGAGTAGCCAACGTGTAGAATTTGCACCTCCTATTAACTTGTCGGAATTTACGAATCCCAATCTCAATGAAAATGAGCGAGTGGGTGCGGATGAGGATCATGGATCCGAGGAGCCTTCCGAGACGAGCGAGGTTCCATCCCTTAAATCCGAAATTTTTACAAAACATTTTCGGAAGGGAGTTTACAATCCATCTAACAAGAAATTTAAAATTCATTGTAACTATTGTACTAATGTTTACACATGGTTGTCGGGATCGGACTATGGAACATTATCCAATCACGTGAAGAACAAGCACCCGACAAGATAGGCATGTTGCAAGGACAATCCCAACTATCCGGGTTTGCAACTTCTTCTTCCCTTAATCCTCATCATAACCCTCATTTATTTACTTATAACCATAATGATAGCATGTATGCCTTTTCCGAGTCTATTTGTGTTGATCACTTATCATTTAGTTTTGCCGAAAAGTTAGGATTTAACCATTGGATGACTAATCATGCACAACCCGCTTATAAACCGACTACTAGGAAGTCGATCAAAAAAAATGTGATGAAAGCATATAAAACCCGTAAGATGGAATTGGTGAAGTTTTTTGCTAAAAATGATATTAAAGTTTCAATTTGTAGTGATATTTGGAGTGATCATTGGCAAAATCATTCATACATGGGCTTAACACGTCATTTTCTTGATGATCATTTTAATGTGCAACAACGTGTTTTGGCTTATAGAGTATTTGATTTTTCTCATACCGCTTTAATGATTAGTAACATTATTCGTACTATTTTGGAAGAGTATAGACTTCTTCATCGAGTTTTTTCTATCTCCTTTGACAATGCATCTAACAACACCGCTTCAATCCGAGAATTGGTTCCGCATTGTCAACCAATTCTTGGAGCGAAGTATTTTCATGTAAGATGTGTTTGCCATATTTTAAACCTTTGTGTGAAAGATGGTTTAAATGTTATGTCGGGTTTAATTGCTCCTATTAGATATGTTGTTAGTCGTATGTGGGCTAGCCCCCGAACCGCCCAAGATTGGACGGCGTTTTGTAGTAAAAAAGGTGTTCCACCCCGAACATTTCCAAAAGATGTTTGCCACCGTTGGAACTCCACTTATAAACTACTTCATGCATGCATGCCTTACAAAGATTTTTTGACTTCTTTTGCGTCCATATATTTTCCCGACAATCCCATTATTTCTCAAGTATGGGATTATTGTTATAGAATCTTAGAAGTTTTAAAAATATTTCATGATGCAACATTAACTTTAGTCATGTTTATAAACCTTGTACTCATTTGTTTTGTTTTGAAGCATTGAATGTGGCGGGCGGTTTTTGTGAGGGGCGTAAATTCACCGAACTTTATGGTGCTATTGAAGCTATGAAAGTGAAATGGTTGAACTATTATAAAGTTATCCCCGATATCTATCTTGTTGCTTGTGTGTTTGATCCTAGGTTTAAGATGAGTGGTTTAGAAGCATGTTTGGATGGTTATTATGATGCATTAGAGTTGGATGTTAATGATGATATTGCTAGTGTTGGGGATATACTTAGTAAAATTAGAAGATCAATTGAGGAATTGATTACCGAATATTCATCTAGTGTTAGTTCTTCTCCATTACCTCCACATTCATCCTCCTCTTCGAGTTCGAGTGTCCTCGGTGCTACTAAAAGGTATGGGTTTAATCTTTTGAATACCCTTACCAAGAAACTGAGACATTCGAGCTCGAATGCGGAGTTTGAAACATATCTAACAACCCACTTTGAGTTTGGTGAAGGAGAATTTGATATTTTAGATTGGTGGAAGACCCACAAGAAGACTTTCCCAACCTTGGTCAAGATCGCGTCTCAAGTGCTTGTTGTTCCCGCCTCGACCGTATCGGTAGAGCAAACATTTAGCGAAGGAGGACACGTCCTTGACGCAAAACGATCTAGTTTAAAGCCCGATGTCTTGGAAGCCCAAGTGTGCGTATGTGATTGGAAGAGGGCGGAAATTCGTCAACAAAAGGCGGAGGTATCCAAAACTTCCGACTCGGACGGGCAAGACGATGAGTCCCAATCCCAAAGCGCTTCGGATGCATCGACATAGATGGTAAGCAAATCGGGGTTTCATATCGAAAGGTAAGAGAACTACGTGGGCTTTGACTCCTCTATAACCCCGAGAGGATACGTAGGCAACTTAATTTTAAGTCCAAGCCCTTTAATTATCCAACTTTTTTTTGTTTTGAAGAAGAAGCATTAATCGCAGATTCGCCTTAGTCTAATTTTCAAGGTCAGTTTGGGCAAAACTATATAATCGCGATCGCATCCCAACCATTACGTGGTCGCGTAATGGAACCGTGATCGCGTCCCTCAGGCCGCGATTGCGGTTTGGACTTTGGCCCAAAAACAGAGTTTTTGTTTTTTGGGCCCGCGATCGCGGGTGACGGACCGCGATCGCGGTTCGTCGCGAGCGATCGCGGTTGGTGTTTTCCGCGATCGCGGTTGAAACGGTTTTTTTTATTTTTTTAATTCCCGGTTCCGAACCGGAACCGTGTGGAACCGGCGGAAATCGGAACCGGACCGAAACCGGGGAACCGGGCCAAGGCCGGTTCTGGTCCCGGTTCCATGGTTCCGAGGAACCGGAACCGCTAGTTCCGGAACCGGAACCGGACCCAGGTCTACACAATACCAACATGTCCTATGAGACTTTAGGGCAACCTATTTGCTATAGCCCGTGTAGATAGGTTTGTTGTTGATGTGTGATTGAAAGTCAATTTGTGAGGGAGTCGAGTTCTGGGTTTGTTTTCCGCCAAATTTTGTGCACCTTTTGATCAGGATACCATTGTTGCTTCCCTTTGTCTTGATTGGCCACCACATGAGTAAGCAACTTGCATTGTCAGTTTGTCACTACCCATAGGAGCTTTTCCTTTAAACACAAGAGAAGCAAGATTGGTACCCTGAGTGTTAGATGCACGAGCATATCCAATCCCAGACCTATCAACCTCCTTCACAAATTTCCTTTTATAGTCATTTCTCACATTTTGAGCCTTTTCAGCAACAACTCATCTAGCCATTTATGCTTTTTAGTCTCATCATCAATCTTTAAGTCCTCTAGATCTTTGGACAACTTAGCATTACCTAGTCGAGCATGAGTCTTTCACCGTCTAGGTCAGTGACTTGTTTTTCCAAGTCGTTGACTTGTTTTTGTAAATCAGTGGCTTGGATCTTTGAATCTGAGCACGACTCACAGGTTACTGACTTAGGAGATGAAATCTTTTCAAGCTTAATTGCTTTAGAGGACCAGTGTTTGTTATCATCGAAGAGATTGGAGATTGTTTCTTCATTATCTTCCAAGCTTTTCGGTGATAGCAATCAGCTGTTCTCTAGACTTTTTGGCTAAGAGAGAAGAAAGTTCAGAGTCATTTACCTCTTGGGAAGACTTATCTTCAATGGCCATGCAACATTTTCCTCTTGTTGGCGCCACCTCATCATCATCATCAGACATGTCCCAAGTTACCATCATGCCTTTACCAGTTTCTCCACTTTTTCTTTTTGGACAATGCTTGACATTGATATCAAATGACATCCTTCATATTATTTGGTTGATTCTGGAGCCTTCATGGGAGCTTTGTTATGATTCCACAGTCTCTTCATAGCTTTAGAGATGAGAGCAACATCCTCATCTACTCCGTCAGTGTCATCGTCTCCCTGAGCCAAGTCAAAGGCTCTTTCAACCTTGAGAGCAATGTTCTTTACTTTTTCTGAGTCGAGTCTTTCAACTCTTCTTTGCTGAATGCCTCCATACATAGTGAGTTGTCCAACAAGGTCTTCGAAGGTTATCGACTTGGTTTCCTTTTGAGTGAGAAGAGACGAAGCAATGCTGTCCCAGCTCTTGTTCAATCCAGAGATTAACTTGTTGGTGAGTTTCCATTGAGGAATTTCTTCACCAAGAAACTCCAGTTGATTCACAATCGTTTGAAATCTGGAATGATAGTCACGCAGAGATTCTCCTTTTCCTTGAAAGATGTTGTCATACTCTGCTTCGAGACTAATGATCATGTCCTTCTTTACATCATCATTTCCTTGATGAAGTCTTTTAAGGGCGTCCCAGATTTCTTTAGCCGTTTTGTAACCTATCACCTTCTTGAGGTCTCCTTCAGTGAGAGCATGATGTAAGACCTTCTTTGCTCTAGCATTCTTTTCCGGTTTATTGAAGTCAACCTCATCGTACTCAACTGTGGTCTTTTCAGTTTTTCCATCTTTTCCAAGAGCAAAAGTTTCTGGACCAACTTCTATCACCTTCCACAGTTGGCCATCAAGAGAACAAATATGAGTTTTCATCTGTTCAACCCACTAGTTGTACTCTCCTACCTTGAGAATTGGAGGCTTCCAAAAAGAGTCATTCACGGAGGTGTTGGTGGACGTCATTTTCCTCCAGTAAAAGTACTAAAAACACAATCTAGAGCCTTGGCTCTGATACCAATTGTAGGATCATTAGTACTAGGACGCGTCGGCGACTCCTACGAAGTCGTCGACTTTGAGTAGTAAAGCAGTGGAATAAACAAACAGTAAAATAAACGTTACCAACGGTCAATGACAAGCGATGTATAGTGGAAACTCTTTGTAAACCAACTAGTTTACTTAGAGAAAAACCACTCCCTTCCAAGTTTATCACTTGGTCGGATTTCAAGAGTCCTTAGACTCGCTCTATTGATTTCTTGAGTGATTACAAAGCTCTCCCGTGTACAAGAATGTAATATCCCTCATTTTTTATAAAGGGTAAAAATGTAATTTTAAATTTTCCTTTAATATAATAAAATATTTTCATAATCTATTTCTTAAAGTTATAATGTTATAACATTTTAAATGTTATAAGGTTGGTTTATAAGTTTAAGACCATATTAAAGGTTACAAAAATTATTGTCTCGTATTATAAATATTAATTATGAACCATAAGAATTATGGTTTTATTATTATTACAATATGATAAAATGTAACTATTAATAATATGTGTCTTATTTATTAGGTAAAATTATAAAAGAATAATTATGAGTAACAAAACATAAGAAGTGCTGTAATAATATTTCTAAAATTTATATAAATATTTTAAAGATAAAGCTTAAGCGAATAATATAGATTAAAGTTTATATGATGTTATTTGAAGTACAAACTACAAAGGTTAAGATGGAAGGGTATTTTTATCACTTTTATAAAACTAGAGGGGTTGTTTGTGTAATTAAAACAAAAGGGATTAAACCCGTCATGCTTCATCTTCAACCTTTGGTTCGAAACTTCAAATGGCCATAACTTCTTCATTTCTTAACGGATTTTCGATCTGAAAGATGTTCCGGAAAGATCATGACATGCTCTATCAAAACCCTCAATCAATTGTTCGAAACAATACGATTTTTGGGGGTCGAAATTATGTTCTTGAATGTGACCTAAAATGGCTAAGTGGATCGTTATTGCTTTATCTCAATCAATTGGGGATGTATCTGACGTTAATAGGTAGTGGATAAGTCGTGAAAGGATAAGAGCATGATTATTACGCAATTAGTTGGATTTATTCCGCCATTAATCTTGGGAAATTGAAGGGATTGGATAAGAACATCATTAAGAACACCTTTGATGTGGAGGTGATCTTTGGGCTGATTCTGGATGCGTTTTAGATCGATTCGAGCCCTATAAAAACCGACATTGTAGTTCTAATCGTCATCTACAGTTTTCCTTCACAAACCATCTCTTACAAACACCGTTTGAAACCCCAAATTTCGATTGAAACTCGGGTAGTCGAGTTCGAAACAAAACAGAGCAAGCCTCGGTTTTTGGGATCTTTCTCCTTCCACACTCAACGAAAAATAAATCCGAAACTAGATCCATATTCTACACAAACTTCCCTACAAAAAGCTATATTTACACGTCCAAATTACTCCTATAATGTGTCCAAAAACTCGATCAAACACTCGAGTTATGTCCAGAAAAACTGAACGATATACCCTCACTAAAACGTGAATATCTCCTTCATTTCTCAACCTTTTTACGATCCATTTAAACCAATGTAAACTAGACTTCGAGACGGTTCTAGGGATACCAACCATGCCTCAATCCGTTGCCGAACCATCGAGAACAAGTTGATTGAAGTTGCCTCTGTTTTTGGGATGCTGCTGCGCGTGAAGGGCATATGATGGTCGCGGCCCGCGGGCCCGACCCGGCCCGTCCGACCCTCCCTTGGTCTATTGGGTATTTTATGGTATTTTGGATATTTTTTTATTTAATAAATTATGGTTAAATTTTATAAAAAAAATATGTTTAGTTAATTTTTATAGTGGTTCAAGTGAATTTCAAAATTTTAAAAATATTAACCTTTATAGTAAAAATGATTTGTAGTTGTAAAGTTTATATCAAATATAAACTTAGTCATGTCCGTCGTTCCTAAATCAACGTCGTTGGGGTACAAAATAAATTGACGGTAATTTATTTTGTGGTTGATTGAAACAGGAACAAGTATGAGTAGTAACCTCGAGTGATCCTTTCCGTAACCAATTATCGTCAAAATCAAGGCAAGTGGTTTGGGTTCGATTTCCATGACACGTCCTTTATGCATCACTTGTTTTATCAAAGCATGTCTCATATCGTGTTATATGTTTTCATATGCTTTTAAAGTATTTTATGACTTTGTTGGGAACTCTTGTATGAAATAAAATGAATATAGGATTTATATTGTTCTAGATTTAATGACGTTATTTCTAGTCGTACTTAGGTTACGCTAGATGGACAGTAGGGACGTTGCCTTGTGATATGTGTGCCTAGATGAGTTGGCTTGTATGTGCGTACTTTATGTTATACGCGTTGATTCATTCGACTTTAAATCTTTAGCCGATGCTCTACTTGTAAGACCATGGTCAATACCCGCTCGATCGTTGAGGGGTGATGGCACGTAGCTCGTGTTAGTCTGGGCTTGCAACCCAACCTTTGAGTATTTTCGTGGGGCCGTAACCCACATTATGTCTTTTGAGTATTTTCGTGGGGACGTAACCCACATTCTGTCTTACTTAAAAAGTATGCTTAATTCCAAGTGGAACGATATTGTGATTCTTAAAATCTGTAGAGATTAAATAGGCGCCCGATGGCGACAATCAAAATGATAGGAAGGCTAGTACAAAATGGAATGCCATCCTTACTCTCGGATTTCGTAATTCTCTGGCTCCAATCTGAATTCGCACAACACGTATGCGGTGAGGTTGGTAGAGGGAAACGTGATCAACGAGGGGTTTAATCACCCACTTGACTAATTGTGTGAAATCCAAGTTCCCAACATAAGTAAAATTATCTTTCGAAACCGAGACTCACCTTGGGTGACGTTCTCGTTTCGTTTCTTCAAATCATAGTTTTCCTAGGAGGTCCGAGGATGGGATTGACTTTCATTCGGTACCCGACATCCCAACTCGTCCCTTCCTAAAATCCGAACCACCTTCCAAAACCCATTTGCTTAGTCTGTCACAAGACTAACCGACCGTTTATTTTCCTTGCATGGTCGGCTGGTGTTCATCGCATTTCTCGTCGCGACACATCAGGAGTGGAGTTCTACATCGAGGACCAAGAGGAACAAGCCTGAAAAGGAAGAACAAGTTTGAGGAGCAGCTGGATCGAAGGTGGTTAGCTTTGATATAAGTTTAGAATAAATTTTTTTAAAGGTCGAGGTTCCAACTTGTGGGACCCTTCCCATTTCAACTTTGTATCCATTCAAGTTATTCAACTTTTGTATTTAACTTCCACATCTTTTATATACATATATTTCCGCATTTAAAGTTTTTGGTTAAGTTCTGTAATTACTGTAAGCCTTGGGTGACTTTGAGAGTTTAATCTTGGGGTCACTGGCGGTAATATCCCTATATAAAAAGGGGGTGTTACAAAGAATGAATCCCACACCCTTGAACCATGCTCTACCTTTGCACTCACACTCTCAATCTCATGCCTAAGATCTCTTGACTCACCACTTGTACGAATCCCACGCAAAAGTACACTCTTTCTTTCTTACGCACGATATGAAAATTAAGCTCACAAGTGTTACCGATTAGCCTAAACACTAGAGTATTTAAACTAAGGTAAGAGAGATCTCATGTATATTATATTCATTCGATTAGGAAAACAATATACACTTAATCTCTTACAAATCTTTCCAAATATACAATTGTACGCACACTAAAGTATTCTAGGAGAATCAAAATTATCTTCATATTGATTTTAGCACTCTTTTGATGATCTTCTCCTAAAATAGAACAACGCAGCTGTCTTCAATTAAACGCACATGATCTGTGCGTTCCTTCCGTAAATAGATCACTTCGCCAGCTGGTTATGTCAGTGACTTTGCCAAGTCGCCGACTCGACTTGCAAACTCAGGGTCATTGACTTTGGAACCATCAAAACTCAAACTTCCATCTTCTAACAGTTGATGAGGAGCGTTGAAGGACCATGTATCAATTCATGGACAACTTTGAGCGTCAGTTTCCACCACCACCACCACGATGATTCAGCTTTTAGAAGATGTTTCCTTTTCCGCTTCTGTTTATCTTGTGAGTTTCTTTCTTTTTCCTTACTCTTTTCTTCTGCTTAGTTTTATTACAGTGGGGACACTGTAATCTTAAGTATGGGGTATGAGAGGGAAGAAAACTTGCTTGTGTGTTTGTTTAGTTGTTTTGTTTGCTTGTTTGTTTTGTTAAGTTCTTTGTTTTGAAAAAAATGAGAAAAAATACAATAAAAATTCAAAAAAATCCAAAAAAGAATTGTAGAATGGATAAATGCCCTGTCTTTTGGTTCTATGATAGTTAATTGTTAGCATGATCATGTAATTTCCTTTCAAGCATGTTTTTGATGGTATATCCTGATTCTTGATATGAAATTGTTTTATAGAGGAATAGCATTTGATAAAATTGAGCATGTATAACTTTTAGCATGAGTAGTGCAATCCAACAAAAATGCTACCTTGTGAGTTATTTTTGGCCTTATAAGGAGAACATAAAAAATCCTTCTTCTTTTCTTGTGTCATTTACTCTCTTTATGTATATTATCTCTTGGAATTGTGATGGTTATCCATTTCTTGAGACCTATATAAGATTTATAGTTCATTACATTACTTGTGAAAATCATATGATTGAAAACTTATTTTATGAACCTTATTTATCCTTATCCACCCTTTTATATGATCCTTCTTTTTGATAGCCAATTTGAGCTTTAGCCTTTTATTTTCAACTCCACAAAATTATTTCCCTAGTCGAGATAAGCTTGACCCTATCCGGGGATTCAGGCCCGGTCCTAACATTTTAAAGGCCCTGGGCGAAAATAAATTAAGGGCCCTTAATTTTTCATACTACGACATTTTCCATAAAAATGGATTTTATTTAACTTAAATGGCACATTTTTACTACATCAAATTGCATTGAATAATATCTAAAAATGCACATGCAGTAACATATAACACTAACATTCCCATGATAAATGTGTATTTCCAAATCAAATTTTCCAATTCAAACAATAGCATGTTAGGAATTTGCTAGTCTTTGTTTAATAATTGAAATCTCAATATAATTATATTTTTTTACAAGAAAATAAATTAATGAAACAAATAACTTGACCATTAAAAAATACTTTATTTGATTGAGAATGATGTTTTTCCACCAAAAAAGTGTGTTTTAAAATTTTCGAATGACTGTGGTGGGAAATTGGAAAATTAAGGAAGGAAAAAAAGTAAATTGGCTTAAAAATTGAGGTTAGAGATTAGAAGAATTGAAAAAGAAAAAATAATAAAAATATAAAGATAGGCCTCTATCATCCTATAGAATTTGGCTCTTGAAAACTAATACTGTATGTAATACTTAATTAGTTAATTGGGTTGGAAACTAGTAAACTACATAAATAAATTGATGAGAACAACAATCAATGAACGTAGGACTGCTAGTACTAATTAATTTTGATTTATACTTTTTACCTTTTTTTATATGAGTCAGTATGTGGGCTTCAAATAATAATGGGCCTTTTTTTACTAGAATCCATCAGTTTTTTTCTTTATAATATTATCTATACTATTAATGCATTAAATATATTGGGCCCCTAGTTAAAATGGGCCCTGGGCTGTCGCCCATGCTGCCCTGGCTGTTGGGCCGGGCCTGCGGGGATTATGACTTAGTTGGAGAGGTATGTTTTGTAGAGTGAAAATTATTATGTTTTGGTTCAAAATAAGGGTTTGGGAAAGGGTAGATTGGAAGTCTCTTGTTTTATTTTGTAAAAAAGATCTCTTGGTAGAAAAGATGCACAAAAATAAGAAGTATGTATGAGAAAAAAGATATCGAGGAGGAAAAGTATAGCTCGGTAGGCTGAGTAAAAAAAATGAAAAAAATGTTGAGAAAGGAGGAAAAAAAACAGATATGCATTTGTGTTTAAAGTTAAACCGGAGATTCTTTTATGTTTATATGAGGCTTTCTAGGATAAAAGGTGAGTGAGAAAGAGCATAATGAAGAGTGAGTTTGGTATGATTTATGAGATTTTTGTGTTATTGTGTGAGTTTTTAGGAGTCTTTGATTCCCGGATATTATTAGCACCACATAGCCAAATATTTTTCACGCCTTATTGTCTTTACCAAGCCCCATTACAACCCGGCCGAATGGAAGCTTCTATGAAGTTTTTCATTGAGCCTAAGTTCTCTTGATGATTTTTGCTTGTTTTGACAAATCTTAGGTGGAGAGTTTGGTGATATAAGTTAAAATTTCTAAAAGTTTTTGCATATAAGATTGAGTTGAGAGATTGAATTTATAAGCCCAAACACTTGAGAGTTGAGAGAAACACATATATCCTTGGTGAGGTTGGATTGTATTTGCTTATGTCTATTATTGCTTATATATGTGGGATGACGTTAATAGTCATTTGCTATTTTCTGCTATATTTTTGAAGTTTCTTTTTAGATGATGGCTATCGCTTGATGAGCATGATTGTTTGGTTTTGGTTATTGTATGGTGATTGCTTGAGTACAAGCAAGCTTAAGTATGGGGTATTTTGAAGTTCGTGTTTTTGGTCTAGTTTTAGGTATCTTTCTTAGGTTGTTTAGTTTAGTTTTAGTAGGTTTTAGAGTTAGTTTTGTGTGTTTTTGGATATGTTTGCATATTTTGTGAAAACTATGGAAGCTACTTCGTTTTGTGTCTTTTTGTAGGTTTTTGAGCGGAAAGGAGCACTTTTTAAGTTGAGTTGAATTCAAGTGGTGGAAGGTGGAATGCATGGAAGATAAAAGGAAGAAGGTTGCATGGAAAGATCAAGTTGGGATCCAAGTTAAAGCCAAGAAAGAGTTCGTAAGAAGCCAAAACAAAGGCTCGTTAACGAGCTGTAAATTGGAGTTTTTGTTAAGGAGTTCAGCAGAGTCTACCGACCATGTGCAGGTCGTTAACGAGATGACCTGTGTCGGTAGAGGCGCAACCGACTTTCGGAATTATTATCTTTTATCTTGTAATCTTTTAAGTAGGGTAAGTTATTATCTTTTAGCCTTTTTATTAGATAGTTTCTTAATATAAACATCCTTGTTCTAAGCCTAGACAACGGGGGATTCGTTCTAGGATTAGGAGAAGTCGAGAGATCGAGAGAGAGAGATCGAGATCGAGAGAGAGAGAGAGAGAATCGAACTGTTTCGATCGAGAGAAAGAGGGTGTTCGGTGATCAACTCTTGCTCGGTATTCTTAGTGTTTCGGAATTCCACGAGTGATTGTAAGACGATATTTGTTTCAATTTCAAGTAAGTTTTGCTTTCAATGTTCTCTTTGATTAAAGTTATTTGCTTTGTTTCAATGAAGAGTGAGTAGTTTTCTTTTCTAGGGTCGGGGTTGAAACCTGACATAGTTGTGCATGTTTGAATGAGTATGTTGATGTTTTGGTTGCCTTTTATTCTTTGAATTGCTTTTTGTGCTTATGCTTAGATGAGAGTCGAAGTAATTTGAGTTTGAAGCTTAATCGAAAGAGAAAGTTGTGAACTTGACTGTTGATATTGTTCGATAACGAAAGTTTCGAACTTTGGATTCAAAACAAGTAATAAAGTGAATTGATTTATGAAAATTGATTGGTTTGCTTGATAGTCAGCGAAAGTTGATAGATTTATCTTCAAAGGCATGATCTTTATCTTCATATGAGTTTATATGCATAGCTATGTCGTGGTAACCCTTGTCCTAGATCTTTTTATCCATTGAATTTCTTTAGTTTTAGCACTCGATTCAATCGTTACCGAGGCACTTAAATCGGTACCGAACCTGCTTGTGCATCGTTAGTTTCTCTGTTTTCGGTAAAAATGCAGGAAAGGAGGAGTGCATGGTGGAGTTGACTGGCTTAAAATCGTTGATGCCAAATCAAAAATAATTCCCTAGTTACTCAAGTAGTATAGTCGGTAAGTCGGGGTCGAACCCAAGAGACACTTGTATCCTAAGTTTTATTATTATCAACTCAAAGAAGTAACAAAGGGGGGATTTTGGAATTAAAACTAGAAACTAAGAATTGAAACAAACAAAGCAAAGATTGGATTTTTATCAATTAGGGAAAATCAATCCTATTCAAGTATCCACTTTTCTTCCTCAAGTTATTGATCCTAGATTCAAACAAGTTATTTCTTTCAGTTATTCTTATCCTGATCAGAATTATAACATGGCAACGAGATATGCAACTTAACATCCAAACAATTCATGAAACGATCATAAATAATAAGGATATTAGCATTAAGAACAAGGATAAACAAGATACATGCAATTGAATTCCAACGAGTCAAACAATCACCATGCATTCAAATCTCTTCTCAATTGTTTTAGTCCAACGAGTCCTAAACCAATTGAGTTGCTACAAAGATTAGGCTTTGCTACGAGAAAACCTAGATCTAGCAATAGATAATATTAATTCCAACAAGGTGATCAATCAAGTAGAAATCAATATAATCAATAATAATTACGCACAAGAGAATTGAAATAACCTGTAGAAATAAACATGAATAAACGAATCTCACAACAACTTGAGTCTGAAAAGTTTCAACTTGAATAGAATTTAGGGAGTTTAGTTCTCCATAAGAGAGAAAAACTAAAGTCTGAAATTAGGTCTAAGAGAGAATCAAAACAAAGTCTGAAAAATAACCTAATATAGTCTCGAACAAGTCGGAATTAAAAAGATAAAAATATAAAATAAATAAACTAAACGGATAAAGATGAACGCGCGTCAGATCCAACAGAGCCGCGATCGCTGCCCCTTCCTAGCCGCGGTCGCTGCCTGGCTCCAAACCGCGACCCATTGGCGACTTATGGCAACCGCGATCGCCACCCATACATGGCCGCGATCGCGGCCTTCAATATCCTCGCGGTCCTCAAATGGCGACCTTGTCCTCCTCGGCGACGTCCACCGCGACCGCCCTCAATAGCGGCGGCGATCGCGGCCTTCAGAAACCTTCGACATCTTCAAATGCTCCTAACTCTAACCTTCCGGCCTTCAACTCTGATGCTCCATAATGCTCATAATAGGCCTAAAAGACTACAGGAATATGTACTAAAAAGTCCTAGTTAAGCTGTACAAAACACAGCGTATCAGGAGTGAATAGAAGAAGGAAAGGAGGATGCATGTTAAAGATCAAGTTGAAGTTCAAGAAAAGCCATGGAAAGAGTTCAAAAGAGCCAAAACAAAGAGCTCGTTACCTACCTGTGAGGGTCGGTACCGAGCTGTGCAACAAGTTTTGTTCCAAAGAATTCAGCAAGTGTCTATCGACTCTGTGCAGGTCGTTATTGAGGTAACCTGTGTCGGTAGAGCAAATCCGACTTTCGGAAACAATATCTTTTATCTTGTAATCTTTTTAGTTTAGAGAGTTTTTATCTTTTAGATTTTTATTAGATAGATAAATACCTTGTTTTAGTTCTAGTTTAGGAGGTTAGCAAGTGGTGAGAGGAACGAGACGTTAGTTGGAGATTTCGGTCTTGAATTCGATCGAGAGAGAGAAAGAAGGTCGAGATCGAGTTTGTTATTGTTCTTCTTTGATTTCGAGTTTGAACGTGTGGTTGTATGACGATATTTCTTTAGTTTCAAGTAAGTTTTACTTTTCAATGTTCTCTTTTAATAAAATTGTTTGTTTTGATTCAATGATGAGTGAGTAGTTCTCTTTTCTAGGGTCGGGGTTGAAACCCGACATAGTTGTGCATGATTGAATGAATGTGTTGATGTTTTGATTGCCTTCTATCTTTTGAATTACTTGTTTATGCTTATGATTAGACGAGATTCCAAGTAATTTGAGTTTATTGCTTGATCGAAAGAGAAAGTTGTTAACTTGAATATTGATATTGTTCGATAACGAAAGTTTCAACCTTTGGATTCAAAACAAGTAGAAAAATGAATTGATTTATGAAAGTTGATTGATTTGCTTGTTTAGTCAACGAAAGTTGATAGATTTATCTTCAAAGGCATGATCTTTATCCTTCACATGAGTTTATATACATAATTATGTTGTGGTAGCCCTTGTCCTAGAGTTTTTTATCCTTTGATTTTCCTACGTTTTACATTTGTATATACTCGTTACCGAGGCACATAGATCGGTACCGAGCCTGCACTTGCATCTTGTTATTTGTTATGTTTTAGTAGAAATCCAACATCGTTACCGACCATGACAAGGTCGGTACCGAAAGCTGTCGTAGCTGTTTTCTTGTTTTCTTAGTTTGGTAAATAGACAACCTTGCTTCCTGTGGACGATCCTTACTTCGCTATACTCAGCGGGATCTTGACTACAAGTTTATTTGTTGTCGAGAAACCCTCCCAACACTTGCCAAAATTTAAGATTTCTAAATATAATTGTATATTAGTAATATAGAAGAAATATTGTTATGAAATAAGGATTATAAATACTTAAATAAACGAAGAACAAAAAGGTAAATGGAAAAATTAAAATGCCTATGTGACATAGTTAAGACGATGACACATAAAATAGAGATATTCAACTTTAGTTATAGTATATTGATGATTAAATTATTTTTAAGATTTTAATTTATAAAAATATTAATTTTATCGTATATCCGAAGGACAAAACCATTATAATAATGTATTTATCATATAATAATGTAATTATCTAAAGATAGATACGATAAGGGTTGGCTGGAAAAAAAACCCTATTTCGAAAAAAGGAAAAGGGTATAATAGTAAAAGAGCATGGAACGCGTAATCAATCAACAAGGGAGAGGAGGTCGGTTCCGCGTTCCCCCACTTGGGGCCTATATATATCCTTTTACCCCCTTAACATCTCATTCTTTTTCGAGATCTCAGATTTGAGAAATCGAAAGTCTTCGCCGCCTCCAAACGCAAACCCTAGGGTTTCCAAATTTTCCAATCCGGCTCCTCAATTCGGTCGGCGATTGGTAGTACAGACCGTAGATCTGTAACCGGCAGATTGGTCTTTCTTCGATTAGTGTTTCTAGTTCTAGATTCGTAGAAGGGGTGAGATAGAAAGGAGATTTGAGGGAGAGAGATCTCGCGAATTTAATCGAAGATGTCTCGCTGTTTTTCCTACCCACCCCCTGGCTATGCTGGGAAGTGCGCAAGCAACGAGGCCTTGATCTGTACGATTAAGGTTTGTCCGAGCAATTTGATTCTCTTCAGATTGCATGTTACATCGTATCGTATGTTGATGTGGTGATGACGATGGCGATCTAATGAATCGCAACACATGATTTTGAATTTCGTATTTGATTTCATTTGAGATGGAAAGTATTCATGGTTGCGGAGTCGATTAATCAAACTTTTTCGGCATTCTCGTGTGGATGATCTTTTTGCAAAGATGTAAACAGATTTGGTCTTGTACATGAGAAAAAAGACGTTTTCTTGTATGTATTGCTAATTGTCGAGGGTAGGGATTGATTGCTTACCTCTTGTTGGGTGAAACCTCCACGAATTTGTTTGTGGATTCTCTGATTGGACATAGCTTTTATGCTTGAGATGTATTGTGGATCTAACAGATATGACCAACCTAGATAATTTACAAGGGGGAGAATATGATGGTAAAAAGCTAATTTAACTTGAAATAGATCTTCAATTGTAAGAACTATGCGAAGAACGTGTTTGTAAGCAAGTGTAGCTATATTGATTTGGGATTCTATCATTTCTCTTTGGGGAGATCTATAGATTGTATCTCTATATAGCTTAAGTGGGTGTTAAAGAGTGTAGTGTCATCTTTGCATATTGCATTATCCATCTGTGATGGATGAGCTTGTGCTTTTGCCCTGTTGAATGATTGAATTAGATAGTTTAGCTGATTTTTTTTTGGGTCCTTCTCTTCTTTTCTGATCAAAAGTTTAAAATTGGGTAGTCCTTCTTTTGTTTTCCTTATTACCAGTGTCTTAAGTGTTGTCACTTCTCTCCTTTTCTGTTTTTCATTGTTTGGTTTCTTAATTTTTTCCCAAATTTCTCCTTCTCCTTACATCACTAAATGGAATTCCCTTCCTGTGTTCAGTGAAAATACTTATTTATGTTTTAAATTATTTTTTTATTCCACAAACTCAAATTTCTTTTTGTCTAAGGCCTATTTGCAAATGATGTGAGTTTCATAAGTTTGCTCAGTGCTCGTACCTTTTGTTTTGTGTTGCTGTTTCTACTGATGAAACTTGTGAACAAACAATAGAACATTCTGTTTAATAACTTGACTGAATGCCATGTACTCCTGTCTGGTTTCAATGTTGTCTGTTGTTGACATGCAATGTGAAAAGTTTACACAATGAGTTTGGCCACTTTCAATATTTGGTCTTCCCTGTTCCCTGTTCTGTTCTAAATCGCTATTATGGTGCTTTAAAAGCTCCAGCGCCAAAGCGAAAAGACAAAATCAGAAAAGAAGAAAGACAGGAGAAAGGAGAAGAAAGAAAAGAAGAGGGAGGGTAAAGCGAATGGAACCAAATCCAGTCAGAAGAAGAATATACTCAAAGATGAGAAGATGTATGATGCTGCTGATAAATTTGGTCAGATTAAACAACAAGAATCCTCATATGAGCTCATGGAGAAGAGTAGTCTAACTGAAGAACATGGGAAGCCTTGCTGTTCCTCTGACAGTACTGAGAACAGCGGTGGTGAAAGGAAACGGCTGTCTCTACCCCATGCCAGCAACAACATTGCCCGTAGTAGTGGTGAGTAATTTGTATTCATCTTTTAATCTTGTTTTTATTTTATGGTTCCTTTGTTTTTTTCTAACCATCTCTCTGATTCATATTCAGGAACTGTGATTAGAATTGTTCTTGATTCACGGAAGAAAGATGATTGTCCTACTTCTACTACATCTTCCAAAACTGCATCTCTTAGCTTGAAGACTGGGAAAGTGGATTCCTTGTCTCAAAAGGCTGAAGTAGCAGTCAAAACCCCAGCCTCAAAACTTCGTATCTCACCTCCAAAGATCAATAGCACACAACAGCTTTCTGTTAGTTCGAACAAGGAAAAGCTTCCATGCCCAAAGAGCAATGCCACACAAAAGTTCACTGTTAGTACAAATAAGGAAAAGCTTCCAGACAAGAAGAGCATTGATCAAGGATCCACTTCAAAAGCCGAAAAGAAATTGCCAAGGCCATTGAGAAAATACAATGCTTTGTTTGAAAACTTTGTTCTGCCCTCCATGGAGGCTGAAGCAGTCAATGATGATGACGATTGGCTCTTTGGGAGCAAGAAAGAAGAAGTGTGTCGGCCATCAAAAAGGTCTAAACTTTGCAAAGAGGAAGTTGTCAACTATGGAATTCCTGCGTTGCAGCCAAAGGCCCAATTCTTGGGCGATGTTGACATGTATGCATTGCCTTTTACTGTCCCATTTTAAGATGGACCCTGGCTTTGCTTTGAGGATGCAACACTGTTCTAGTGCCACTGGGTTTGAGCTCCTCCATAGTGGAGATGTATGCTGTTTGAATGAAAGCACGTGAGGATATTGTACAGCACAGGGAGATGAAGCTCTATTGACCAGATTATTGGAGATTACATGCATGTACCATGATAGGGTTTTGAAGATGGTGGGGATGGTTAAGATGGTGTACATGTATGCAAGGCTGTTCTTGCGTGATGGATTTGATACTCTGAAATTTTCGACTATTTTGTTGAATTGTAAATAGAAATAACTTTTACAATATTGACTTTATACTAAATCTGTTACACATTTTTTGCCCGTGTTTTCCCTGATGATTATTTTGTGCTTGGTAAGTATAATGAATTGATTTTACTTTCATTTAAAGTTGTCACCACATTGGGGTCAGAGATGGAAGTTGAAATTCAGGATTAGACAACTTTCCATTTGCAAATCAGACGGGAATGGCACTTGAAATCCTCAGGTTGTGGTAAAAAATCTTGCATAGAAGCTCTTCGCTGTCACAATGAGCTCTATATGCCACAAGCTTCTTTTCTTCTTTGTCACAATGAAGCTCTATATGCCACACAAAGTGTGGTAAAAGCAATTTCACTACTTCCCAGGTAAAGCTAGTTGTTACTTGTACGACTAGTGTACAATTTTTGGATTTGTTCGTACCATACAAATTTCATGGTACTTGCAAGAAAGAAAGCTGGATCTATAGATTTAGAATATTTAAAATTTTGTATTTTTGAGGGTTTACCTATAAACTCCCAAGTCCACATGATATGATAAATCAAAGAACAAAATGATGTTTGCAACCAATAATAAGTCCTTATAATACTTTGCTGAGCTACGAAGAAATAGGCTAATCATAACATTCATGACGAGTCCTCACGTTATGATGAACATCTTGATATCCTAATTCCTTTTCGGAGTGGGATTTTATTACGCATATCTTGGGACACCTCACACCTGTAACAAAGCACAATTATTTTCAGTATGTTGCTGTAATAGGACATGTTGTCACGTTATACACTGACATATATTATTTGTCAAGATACTCTCTCAAGTCTCAACCACCATTTTTATTATTGAAATTTCACCAAATAAAACAATTCAATTGCTAGCTGTGTATTAGCCGGCTAATCAATGGCGGCATCCAATGGAATCTCTTATCTTTAAAGACAGAGGCGTGTTCACTCAGCCCAACTGCCTGATATTTCTCTCCACAAACAAATCAATCTACCCGAGAACAATAAAATAATAATAATTCAGTCGGCCAAGTAGACATGCAAAGTTGCACGATGGAAATTGACATTGATAAAACCATAGTTTCATTAAGAAAACACATCTTCGAGCAAGAACAAAAGGAATTGTTCAGCTGAGCTATATTAGTATGTAGAAAGAAATACAGAACAAGAGGGTTTTAAGCATAGTGCTGATTCTCAAAATACAGATCCATAGCAAAGACCACAATTCAAATGCCCATTTTAGGCAGAAATTAATCCTAGTAAAAAGGGCTGTCAGCTTAGGAAGTCTATACACCAAGGACTTCTGACTGGAGTTCCATAGAAGAAGAAACACACAACACCAGATATAGAGAAAACACAGCAGAATGCCAGGATTAACAGCAGGGTTTTGTTACAACTGAGATATTATCCTCTACCGATCACCTTGACTAGATTTCTCATTCTCACAGTATTGAACATTTGGTTCCCTTCTTTTTCTTCTTCTTTGTCTTTGGTGGCTGGAGAACCACTTTAATGGCCGCGTCAAAAACCGCTTTGACATTCTGTATTCACAACATTTGAACAATATAAGCTCAAATCATAAGAACATATAAAACCAGAACTTAAATCTTGTTTTTGATGAGAGAAAAGCATCACGTTTTACCTGTTGTGTTTTTGAACTGCATTCAATGTAGTATGGTGCACCGATCAATTTTCTCAGCTCCTCTCCCTTCCAAAGAGGATCAAAAGTAAGAATGAGATGTTACAGAGGTCTGCTGAAAAAGCCTATTAAAAGTGGTAATAAAGCCCTTACTTGTTGGGTTGAGATGGGGTTTGCACCAGGATGGTCGATGAAAAACTGTTTGTCATCCCTAAGATCTGACAGTGACAACAAGATTGAATACAGGATCAGATCAATTGTTGAACTTTGCAACTAATGTTTCATTAAATTTGGGATTTACACAAAACTGCTATTCTAATTCCTAAGAACATAAACACCAAAGCAAATTCAATATGAAGTATGGGATCCAAACAAGCTTAAACCCATTGCAAGAATGGATGCTTTTGTATTATTTGTGCTACTTGACATTTGAAAAGGGATAGGTGAATGATTAAGAATCATACCAAGCTTTGTTCCAACCAAAATTATTGGAACACCAGGTGCATAGTGCCTTAATTCAGGAATCCACTGAAATACAAACACCTCAAAATCAACATAATGCCTCATAACAAATTCAATGCACACTTAGTAATCACCATCAACCAAATTCTAACCTTCTTTGCAACATTTTCGTAACTGGCCTTGCTTATCAGAGAGAATGCTAAGATAAAGACATCGGCCCCACGGTAACTCAGTGGCCTTAATCTGTTATAATCCTCCTGACCTGCAAAGTTCAAAGCAGAAAGCATCTTACATCACCATGAGAAAATATCAATTCACCTTCTCTCCTTAAACTCTTATGCGACATATATGGGCCGGGAAGGAGAAGGAATCAGATAAGACTTACCAGCAGTGTCCCACAAACCTAGGTTAACTGTGTTTCCATCAACAACTACATTAGCACTGAAGTTGTCAAACACAGTGGGTACATAATCCTGTCAAAAATAGAGACGAAAGGAACATAAGAAAGGATAAAAGTAAACTCATTACTCTAGCATTTTATGACATAATTTTCCAGGGAGCAAAACCTGCATCAGACTACTAGTAATCCCTACTGCATCTTAGTGATTTCAAGAAGCCCCAATAATATGTATAAGCTTGTGTTTGAAACAGACCATTCTTATAAGCCATCATTTATAAAAATAGTTTACGGAATCAAATTAGTAGGTGGAACGGAAAACTGATCATAGCTACAACAGTCCAAGCATTTAAATTGGTGATTTGGTGGAGAGGGCAATTGGTTCAATACAAAATCTTAAAGTCATAAATCAGAACGGACAATGAAGAGATCCATCAAATATCAAACTGCAATTACAAAGTCTCATCGGGAGGACGAAATTAATGCAACAAGCTTGTCAATTTCTGCATAATGTATGTGAATTGACAAGAACAAGATGGAATTAAACAAAACGAGGGGGGAAGAGAGAAAGAAGACGAATCTTACAGTTGGAAAAGTATTGCTGGTGTAAGAGATCAACATGCACGTCTTTCCCACAGCGCCGTCGCCCACCGTAACACATTTAATGAAGCGAGATGCGCTCATGTCTGAAACCTCCAAACAAAAAGCACAAAAAGAAAACAGATCTTTTTCTTCAGAATTTCCTCCCAAACCTTGAAATTCGAAACTTGACTACAAGCGCAATCTGTCGGCTTCACACAGAGTAGCAATTGTCCAATCAGAAACCCGAAAACCTAAGCAGATTAGCTACTTCGCCATTAAAACCCTAGAAAACAATCACAGGAACTCAAAAGGAAACGCAATTGACGGAACTTCAAGACAATCGTTAAACGCGCATAAAGAAACACGAAAATGTATGCGATTGGGAGTCGGAGAGAGAGAGAGAAGACCTGAGAGAAAGAGGATGGAAGAGGTGTGGGATGGAAGAAAGCGGGAGAAATCTCACAATTACTTCGACAAAGAAGACAGCAGCCTGCCAGCTAACACAAGACACCTCCTCCTCCTATCAGTCTCTGTCTTGTACCCACATTTGGACCACTTTCCCTATTTTTCCTTTTCTTTTCTTTCTTTATTTCTTTTCCTTTTCCCTTTTTTTTGTGGGAAATCATTTTTTGAATTTTTTGTGTCGTACTCGTACCAAAATTAATTACATCATATGGAATATGCTCTTCAAATTTTTACTATTAATATTCAAAAAAATTTGAATTCAATTTACAATCAAAATATGTTGACCAATCACATTTAATATTCTCTTTTATAATTATAATACTTTATATTCATAATAATTCATGATAGTTCGATATTAATAGATAGATCTAAGTGTTACATTCCACGATCTTTGTAAGATCAAAACTAGTATAAGATTTTATTAACTTCACCCATAGAGTTTCTTACAAATTTCATAAATTGTTAGCTTTGGACAAACTTCTAGCTTTGTAAGGATATGAGGATGTCGGCTTTAGGCATCTAATTGATAGCCTGCATTTAGGTATAGCTTAGGATGCATATTTATGTTTGTTTTACATGTGTTTTAGCTTAGTTTAGTGTAGTTCTTAGGTTTTTAGATTTTCTAGGAAATTCGGGTTTTGCGCTTGTTTTGTTCGGTTTTGCAGATCTTTAGGTAAACAAGCGTGGACGGGATGGATATTAGCGGACTATTGTGGAGTTTGAAGAATATTAGAATGATACAAGTGAAGATTGGAAGAACCAAGACCCAAGAGTTTGATGGATAAGAACGCCTAAATCCGGATCATGCAATGGAGACTTGTTTTGACATCTCTATCTTGAAATGCTTGGTATGGGAGCTACAGTGGTCGGATGAAGTTGAATTTGCTATCACTGGAAAGCTAACTCGAACAGATACAATTCATATTTTTACTCCGAGTTCAAAGTCCAACTCGAAGGCTTCTGAAGTGTCGCCTGAAATGTTGAACCGAGAAGAGCGCGGGCTGGAGAACAAGATGCCGCGGCCGCGCCACTTTATGTTGAGACCGCACCCTATGTTTCTACGCGGAGAGAGTTGGGCCGAGTTTTTGGGCTTCGAGATGGGCTCAAGTTAGGTCTTGACCGACTTGTTTTATGGTAATTCAGGATAATTTGATATTTGGATATCTTTGTGGGGTATTTAAACCTTGTTTTTAGTTTTCTCTCTCTATTGTCATAACTTTGATCATAACTTTTGGAGGGTAGGGTTTTTTCTCTCTAGATGTAAACTTTAAACCTCTTGTAAGTTTTTTTTAATTTTAATTATGCATGCTAAATTTATTGTGTTTGGCTAGTTATTGAAGTCATGATTTGTATATAGTTGTGAGGTTTGATTGATTCTCAACAAACTTGAATAGAATTCATCCATATGCTTAATTGAATCTAAACTAGGGTTTTGTTAGATTGATCACCTAATTGAATTTCTAGTTATAACTGAATCTGATTAATTACCGGTCGGAGTTAATTTGATCAAGAGTATACTTTAATCAATTTAGTACCGGTTGGACTAATTGGTTGAAGAAGGGAATAAAATAACAAGTCACTTAGTTGTCTGGTTGCTCTATGTGTTTGTTTCTATTGATAACTTGAAGCGTTATGCCGTTATTTAATTGAATCTAAAGGTTTTTTAGGTTGTTATATAATTCGGGTTGTTAGACTGGTAGTTCTATCAACTAAATTTGAAGTTCGGGTTTAGGTCCTTAGTAGTATCATAATCCACAATAGATTATTCAAGTGAGAAGAGAATCAAGAGAATCAACAATCAACAAAACAATATCATGATGGATTTAACTAGTTGAACACGCTTGTCTCTTATTGATTTAAACCATCTTTTGCATTCGTATTTACTTCTATTTTGAATCTTAGATTAAACTTTCATTCTAAAAACCCCTCTTGGTTACTTGGCATACAAGTAATAACACAAATACACAAATCCTTGTTGGATCGACTATTGGTTACCATTCTACTCAGATTGATTAGGTTATGATTCTTTGATAAGTAAACGACTGAAAAATACATCATCACTAATCAAGCCAAGGATCTCATATAGTATTATGATGTCTTCGTTTCGACTCCCATGAGTTGTTCTAAGACCAAAATAAAAAAAAAATGAAAATGTCAAACAAAATATCTCCAAATTAAGTTGGGTGATTATTCTAATATTATATTCCATTTTGCCATCATTAGTGGTAGGATTTATCATTTAACTATTCCTCGTCATCATCAACCATAATGATTTATGCTTTATTGCGTTGGTATCTAATCTAATAGCTTGACTTTAAAATTAAGTTTTCTAGCAAATTGAATAGTTCATTGAATGATAATGATTCAGGTATGTCCTACGTGCTATGACCCGAATTGGGGAAGTTAGAGATGATGATAAAAAAAAGACCATTTTGTTTTCTTATAACAAGTAGACAATTTTGTCTAACTACTTTTATACGTCGTTAAATTATTTTGGAATAAAGCTCACTATCATCAAGGATATCAAGCGAGCAAATTGGGTCCTATCCAAAAAGTGCTCTCAAATTTTCAAAATTATGGACTGTTGACTTTCTCTGGGCTGGCCCAATCCAAATTTGTAATTGGACCAGCCCATTAGCATAGATACAGCCTACTTATTTCCTTCATTTTCTTAATGGGGGTGACAAATATATTAATCTCGTTCGGTCGCTAGAGAGATCAGCAGATGAAGCTAGCTTAGCTAGGGAAAGCAAATTCTACGAGTGCCCTTCATTTCGTGTAGGCACGTATGAAAGCAGAATTCTTGATTAGGCTTTGCTTCTTCAAGACACACAGGCAATGTTATTATAATCTCGATCCGATTTTACGATTTTAGCGATCCTACGATTCATAATACGCGAAACCAGTGACGGACGCATAACTAAATTGAAAGATGGGCACAATTCATTAAAGAGATCTTTTAGAGTCCACGTCTAGTGTTAAAACTTAATCAAAACTAGTTTTACCCGTCGTACCATATACGACTACGATTCGATATTTTATAAATATTATAAATAGGACAATAATAAATAAATAAAAATATAATATAAACTTTAATATAAGTAATTTATTATTCGTAAAATGTTTATATAATTTTTTAATCAAATATTATATTCTTCCTATTTTATTACTTTTCATGTATGTAAATTTAGAGTTTATCAAATATTTCAATATCTATTAAATATTTTATTATCCATTTTTTATTAATTTTAAATTTTTTAACTATTTATTCATTAATTTTAACTATTTTAACTATTAAATATTTTGTGCATTGTGCAAAAGTAACAACATGTTTTTTTAAGGGGGTACTACAAACTTCTGTATAGGTTTGTAGTGGTTGTGTGTGTGTGGTTATGCTATCCTTCCTTGTGATCCGAATTCTCCTTGGTTTCGAGGACGAAACCATATTTAAGGGGGTACTAATGTAAGAACTGCGGTTTTTGAGGATATTTTTAAATTTTTTTTCGGATATCCTTTTAACCTCTTTGTTCGTTTTAACGTTTAATCCAATATTTTTGTTGGAATTTAAATCCTAGAAAATTATTGGTGATATTCTAAAATAAAAAAGAAATGATTTTATGGATCGGTGTGAATTCTAGGAATTTTCAGTGGAAAAAGAATAATTATTAGATAAGCCGTCTTTTTAATTATGTACCGGAAGGAATTTAAAATACGAAACGGAAGCCTTAAAAATTGAAGGTAGCAAGATAAAATCATGGAAAATTGATTTTATTGGTCTACATAATTTACGAGACGTTTTTCGTTTAGTGAGTTTTTCACCCGAGGTACATAATTTTACCGCTTTAACGCGAGTCCCGTTCCGAGACGGGTTTTGAATTTTATAAGCATATCTTCTTTTCCTTAATATGTAAGGAATCAAAGAGATAAGAGGGAAGGCTCGGTTTTTTTTGGGATAAGATAGATAAAGGAGGGAACGAACGGACTTAAGGAGATAGAATTCGGGAGCTACTTCACCGCCGACAAGCTCCTCCACCTTCCTCTAGCTCCTCCATCTTCTTCCTTATTTTTGGGAGCTTGTGGCTGTTGGAACGGAACCAGCCAGAAGAGTAGGACGGAACGCTGGGCTCGGGGAGGAAAGAATCGGCTTCAACACCGCCGACTATCTTCATGCCTCATCAATCGACGTCGCCGGCGTTCCTCAGCTCCTCCGACCACCAACCACAGCAAGGGTCGTCACCAGGCAATACTCGACCACCCTCGGGTTCGGGGATCGAGCCACTATCGAGCCAAATGAGCCATGGGCTCGAGAGAAGGTATATACGATCGAAATTAATTAGCGGGTTGATTGCGGAGCCACTGTAAGGGCCTTTCGGTTCCGCTTTGCTAATTAAATTTATGGTTTTTATAATCTTGACGTTGATACGGTTCCATAGGTTCAAACCGCTCGAGAAACGGACGTCAGGATCTTCAGTTATAGCGAGTACAAGTTTTGGATATCGATTAGCAGGTAAAGGACTTCGGATAATTACTCAGGATTCGTTGTTAATCCGTTTGATCCGAAATTTGGTAACCTTTAAGAACTGTTGATAATGAAAATTTTTTATTTAGAAAATTATTTCAAAAGTAAAGCGGATAATTAGTTATAATTTCACCAAGATGGCTCCTTGAAGCATGTTAACTAAGGATTTATTATATATCGATATTTGGAAATTAAATCGTTTATTGATTAGGAAGTTGTTGGAGTTGAGAATAAAACTAAGAAGTGTTTCTGTGAGCTCGTTGTTGAGAAATCCTTTTGTTATATTTGTCATAAGGATGATAAAGATTACTGTTGGAATTGCTAAGGACGTTGAGCACGCCTTCTAAGGCAAGTGGACGATTCTCTCTTGCGTTATTGTTATTAAATGAGGAATTGAATCCCATTTAATATTTGCGTTGGGAACAACTTGTATGAATAATAAAATATGATAGGTTGTTGTTTTGTTAGAAATAATGATCATATTTTATTCATTCAGTTTCGCGCTAGAACTAAATTAAGGTCCGTTGTATGTGACCTTGAATGTTTAATTGTATCATGCTGAGACATTGATATGGATTAACTTAGTTCAGGGATGTGAGCTTAGTCTCGGAAACATCTCTTTAAAACTCGTATTAGGCAGTATCAATATTGATCCCCTAATACTTAGGTTTTGACCATGGTCCGCTCTACGCTTGAGGGGTGACTATGCACTCTAGCTAAGTGCATTTATTAATATGTAATGGTAGAGGATTATGGATGAAACAAGCCCTCTAATCTCCCCATCATTGGGATTCATACTATTCGTTGTTCAAGGATGAAACATGCCCTCTGACCTCGATAGTATCGTGTTCCATTCAATATGTGTTGGTAGTAGATTATGGATGAAACAGGCCCTCTAATCTCTCCATCATTGGGACCCATGCTATTCGTTGTTCAAGGATGACACATGTCCTTTGACCTCGATAGTATTGTGTTCCACTGGAAGTAGTTCGAGCCGATTAAAAGTTGCCAACTTGTTTGTGAAGAGTTTTGAAAGTAATACAAGATAAGTGCGTTAGGCACATTAATGTACCCGATTGGTTAGTCTATTCGATAACCATTCTTGCTCCCGGTTACGAATAATTCTTAATCAAACTTTGATTAAGTCAATTTGATTAGTCGACGGAGTCTTTTCAAAATGTGATGTGATTAATATGAGTTCCCAACAATTGTTCATGCTTTGTAAAGGAAACCACAAGCGGTGGTGTACGTTCTCTCTCTTGATTATGCGAGTCTCCTTCTTTTTCCCTATAAGACTGCTAACTGTTGGATCATAATCCGAGTCTAATCGGATTTGGATGCCAATATGTTTAGTTACAACCATAAGAACAAAGTTTCTCCGTTTGCTAGTCTATCATTAGACTAACCCGTCCATCTTCTTTTCTTTTGTATGGTCGGCTGGTGTCCACCGTTGGTTTACGACACATCAGGTTCGTCTTGGAAGTTGATTCAAGAGGCGGATTTAGAAGTTTGAAGCTCCAAAAGTTGAAGAAAGGTTTCCAATGGCTATACTTGAGTGAAGATCATGATTGAACTACTTCAAAGCGAAGCTGAGTTTCAAAAATAAGAACTCAAGGAAGACTTGATAAAGATTTTGTTTAAATAGAAGGTTGCTCTATTTATTTATTCTTTTAAGTTAAGGTTTGTATAAGATCTTTTACGTGTTTTTCCGGTGTAATATTCAACTTAAGTTCGTTAGGTTTTCAAATGGTTTCATGTACCTTGTTTTTAGTTTGTTCAGTCAGTTTAAAGCCTTGGGTAGCTTCGGTTTAGTCTTAATCGGGGTAATTGGCGGTATACCTCCAGGATTTTTAAGGGGATGTTACATAGTTATAGATAGATATTACCTATTTTTTATTTATAAACATTATAAATATATATATCATTAAATTTTTTATTATAAAAGAAAAAAATATACCTATAAATAATTTCGTAAAAGATATCATGCTAAAAGGTAAAAGATATTTATACTTATTTAAAAATATTTATAATTTGTTATCTTTAATTTTAAAATATTTGTATAAGGAATTTTTTAAAAGATATTGGTATACTACATAGATATTTGTTTGATGTTAAAGATAGATTTAAATAGTTAAAAAAGAATATAATAGGGTAAAGTTAAAATATTATAAATAAAAATTAATTTTGTAAATATGAGGTGGGGCCAGAATCGTTTTGGTGGCTCAAAAAGGGACAACTTTAATATATAGTTATAGATAGTAAGAAATGTGTTAACTACAAAAGCTCTATAAAAATTAATATAATTAAAGTGTTTGCTACAAATGGTTGATATAAAAACAAAAGATTGATATAGCCCACTTGATTAGCAATACCAAATCAGCCATTAATATTTGATATTAGCAATTTAGCAAAACAAGGCTAGTGGAAACCTTTGTACCAAAATCAGCCATTAATATTTGATAGTTTTAATGGACGATGATTCTGTGACACACTGTGTCATAACACACTATTAAAATAATAATAAAGCTAGACATAAGTGGGCCCGCATTTAATTCCATTAATGAAGTTTAATTGTTTTTTTTTTAAATCTGATTTGTATCCGAACCTAGGCTTGGATGAACCCACATTTCAGGTTTAGAGTTATGGTTAAATGGGCTGCTAAAGTGGGCCAAAAAATCAAACTACATTTTTAGCCCAATTCACATGAATCAAGATTAAACCACTATTTAAAATAAAGCCCAATCTAATATAACTTCAAGTTGTCAAATTTTAATCCGATCTCATTATACATTAGAAAGATTTTGAAGGGTTTCTTCTCAAATACGTACGTGACTGTTCATCTCCCATTGACGTTTCAGTTGAATAACTTGAAGAAAGCTTTGAGGTTGGTAATTCGAATTAAGGTGTGTTACTAATTTAATGCTTGATAACATCGATCTTTAACTTCGATCTCATTGAGGAAAGACTGTCTTTTAATTTATTTATTTTTGATAGAAGTGTCTTGTAGTTTTTAATGCTTGAGAACATCGATCTTTAATGTCTTGTGTTTTGCTGATTTAATGTGCCGGTATAATTTGGCTTTACTTTTTTATTGCACCCCACAATATGCAGGATTTAATGGATGCAAAGAGAAGGTTATTTGATTTAAATACCGATTTTGTGGAGAGTTACAATGAAGATGATTTTCCATTGATGGAATTAGACGACAATAATGATTCAAGTCAAGAGGATGTGCAAGATCTAGATGAAAGAATCAATGATGATGTTGTGGACCTAACTCTTGAGAATGGTGATGCTGTTGTGGTTGGAGAACAAGATCTTGAAAACGTGGTTGGAGAACAAGAGTTTGTGAAGCAATATGGAATGGCAATGGGCAAGCGTGCCATGGCTGAGGAGAAGGCATCCTTTGATTCCATACACAAGCCACTCCATTGTTGTACTGATCATGAGTTTGAGAGTGTCTTCCAAAAGGTGTATACCACGATGAAGTTACAAGAATTTCAAGACGAAGTGAGAAAGATTACACATGCAACGAAGGAGGGCTTGAAAGAGGTTGGCAAAATCAAAGTGTATGACATTATGGTCTGATGGTGGGCGGGTAATGTTGCCAAACGTAGGATATTTAAGGTGTCTTATGATCCCGACACACGTGACGTCAAGTGTGATTGCAAAAAGTTTGAGTTCACGAGAATTATGTGCTCCCACACGCTTGTCGTCTACATAGTGGAGGAAGTAAGGTTTGTTCCTGAAAAGTATGTACTCGATCGGTGGAGGAAGGACTTGCCAAGACAACACTTGAAGATACCGATTCCCTACTATTCTTTGGACTCGATGAAGCCGGAAGAGATGGAAAGGTATGAGTCCATGAAGTCTGATTTCGAGGCCATTGCCACTCTCTCAATGACGAATGATCAGCTGTGTTCTATTATAACGGGAGCTCTAGCGGATATGAAAGGAAAAGTTCATCGTGCTTGTAACCGTTTAGGACTACCTTATGAGCCCATTGGCAACATTGGGGGAAAGTACCGTAAACGTCGTGCTATCGATGATCATACTGTGATTGAGGCTAGCAGCTCGGCCAATGTGGATGAAGTTGTGCGTGATCCTATTGATAGAAGGGGAATGGGTCGATTGGCATCTAGGCGAAAGGGGTTTGGAAATGACACACCTCAATATTAGAATCGTGGCAAAGGAACTCAACAACAACAAGTCCAACCCATCCACCCAATATTAGTAAGGGCTGGTTTACTTATAATTTGCTCCATATTTGTCTACTTACAACTGCCAACATATCTTACTTATAATTCACTTCTAATAGTTGTCTTATTCTCATGGTAGGTTCCAACACAACACTTGCCACCATTTCAAATTATCCATCAAGGCTCCAATGTTGCTCCTGGTGCATTTTATTATACATATGGCCAGCATCAATAGAGATGGTTTTCTAGTTTTCCATTCCAAGTTTTATCTTAGTGGATTTGATATTTTGGTTTAGGGTCTAGCTCTTGGGGTATATGTTATTGCTGCAAACACTAAGTCAGCCATGTGTTTCATTTGGATTATCACAGTTTGGATTAACATTGGCGTGTTGTATTTGGCATCAAGCCATCAACAACTATAGTATATCTGTTTTGTTTTGTTTTCTATTTCTTTTCCCTCTTCTTCTTATTTTCCTTACAGTGGGGACACTGTAATTTTAAGTATGGGGTGGGGAGAAAGTAGAAAAATTATGTCCTAGGTGTTTATGTGTTCTATGTAATTGTTATTTCTTTAAAACTGAAAAAAATTCGAAAAATTGAAAAAAACTGAAAAAATTTGAAAAATTAAAAAACCAAAAAAGAGTTTTAGAATTAATAGATATCCCTTCTTAAGTTCTATGATAACAATCACTAGCTTAATCATATAATTCCTTGCAAACATGTCTTTAAAAGTATAGCCGGATTCTCAACTTGAAATTATTGTTTTTAGAAGAGAATAACATTTGATGAAATTGAGCACATATACTTTATAGCATAGATGATGCAATCCAACAAAAATTTACCTTGTGAGTATTTTTGGCCTTATAGGGAGAACATCATAAATCCCTCTTCTTTTCTTGTGTGATTTACTCTCTTTATGCATATTATCTCTTGGAATTGTGATGGTTATCTATTTCTTGAGACCCTTATAAGATTTTTAGTTCATTACTTGTGAAGATCATATGATGGAGAACTTATTTTTAAAGCCCTATTATTCCCTATCTACCTTTACATTATTCCTTCTTTTGATAACCAATTCTGGCCTGAAACCTTTTGTTTTTAGCTCCACAAAAATTATTCCCTAGCCGAGATAAGCTTGACCCTATCCGGGAATTAGGACTTAGATTGGAGAGGTAAAGTTTTGTGTTTTGTTAAAAAGAAAAGAGTTTATATTTGCTTAAATTGAAGGGTATTTGGGAAGGGTAGATTGGAAGTCTCTTGTTATTACATGTAAGAAAGGTCTCTTGATAGAAAAATGCACACAATAAAGTTTTTGATGGATGTAGTGAATAAAAAGGAAGAGGAATGTATACGGTGGATCGTTAACGACCCGGATAGGGGCTCGTTAACGAGGCAACGAGAAAGAAAAGAAAAAAAAGAAAAAAAAAGGAGGAGAAAGAAGGAAATAATAAAGAAGTGAAGAGTTGAAGTGCATTTGTGTTTAAAGATAATATCAGAGATTCTTTTATTTTTGTTATAAGACTTTCTAGGATGATAAAGGGTGAGTGAAAATGAGTGTGCATAATGAAAAGTGAGTTTGGTATGTTGTTTTATGAAAGTTTTGGTGAGATGTGAGTTTTTAGGAGTTTTTTGATTCCCGGATATTATTAGCACCACATAGCCAAAATATTTCCACTCCCTATTTGTTGGGACATTGTTGGGACCTCTGGTTCTAAGCAACGGATCAACGATTCACCTCTCTTTAAGTTTTGATAATGACAAATACCATAGGGAACTAATGTGGTTTGTTCAAGTATTTCTAAGGAACACAGGTACAGCCAAGAACTCCTATGAATGACAAAGCCACTACTGGCCACAATGAAGAGTTTCCATCAAGGGAACTCTGAAGAGGAAAGTTCCCATGAAGTGGGAACTCCCAGAAACAAACAAGAAAACACAAGCTTACAACGATGAAGAGTTTCCATCAAGGGAACTCTGAAGAAGTCAGTTCCCATGAAATGGGAACTCACATGTGAAGACAACGACCGTTCAACGCAGATCGCGGGATTCTGTCTCAGACAGCCAGAGGGAACAGTCTGAGGATCAGACTGTCACGCTTCATCCAACGGTCCGATTGATTCAAGAAGTTGACCTAGTTCAAACCAAAGTAACATGTGAAGAAAGTACAACTTGGGCATCAAGCAAAGGGCATTTTGGACACAAACGAAAGATGCGACTGCCCAAGACAAATGGACTATAAAGCCAAATGAATAGTACTCGGTCTGAGTACTTCTCCCAGAACTTACAAACACCCACATCAGAGAAAAGAAAGAAAAGGAAGAGAAGTCCCCGCCGGCGAGTGTGTGATCTCGACGACGGTGAAGCTGAAGTTCCCTGGAGCAAGGGAACTGAGAAGTCAGCGTAAGGTTTGAGTTACTTGTGTTTTGCTGTTGTGAGCTTAGGAACTCAGTTGAGAGGATTTACTAGTGTTGCTAGAGTTAGGAAGAACTTATAGGAACAGAGAAGTGTAAATCCGGCTGTGTAACTAAGGAACAAAGCAATCAATATAAGTAAGTCATTCAAAATCCTCCAAGCGGAGGTAGAGGTTTACCCATACAACTAGTTGGTTGTAGTGGGGTTCCTCTATAAAGGAACTGTGCCTTTCACTGTTTTTATTACTTGCGATTATTTACTTCCGCTGCCTTGGGAACAACTTAATTGCCAGTTCCCAAGCTCACTGCTAACCGATTACGATCCAACAATTGGTATCAGAGCAGGCGCTCTAGATTTGTGTTAGCATCGCAGGTGCCAAAATGGCTCAGGAACTTACTCAGGTGGGGAACAATACCAGCAAGCCGCCAAGGCTTATAACAGGAAGATTTGAAAGCTGGCAACGCGACATGAAAGATTGGATGCGTGGCCAAGACTACCAAGCCTGGTGCGTCATCGAAAGGGGGAACTTCGAAATCGATCCAGCTATTGTCAACGATCTCTCAAAGTGGGGTCCCAACGAGTACAAGTGCATGGAGGCAAACTACAAAGCAAAACAGTATCTAAAAAGGTCCATGTGCGTACAAGATTGTGACAGGGTTGCCAACCTTGACACAGCCAAGGAAATGTGGGAAGCCATCCAACAAATGCACGTTGGGAACTCAGATCTCAGAGAAGATCTTCAAATGAACGCAAAGAGGGAGTTCTACAACTTCCAAATGGAGATGGGAGAGTCCGTCGATAGCTACCAATCCCGGTTTGAAGGACTTTGCACCAAGATGGAAGGATTGGGGATCACAAAAGAAGAAATCACCCACAAAATGAAGGTCCAACAGCTCTTCAATGGATTGACTGGAGAATGGGCAAACGAGAGAACGATGTTCAAGGAAAACCCAGAAAATCGAACACTTATGCTTCATCAAGTGTTTGGAAAGCTAGTAGGACATGAGAAGAGGAAGATCGATGATAAGGAACAAACTCGAGCTCATCGAGGGATCGCACTCAAGATCGAAAAGATGCTCAAATCAACCCAAGAACAACATGAAGACTCTGAAGAAGAAGAGGATGAAGAGCTAGTCCTTGTGACAAGAGCTCTTCGAAATTTCTACAAAGGAAAGTCTCAACGGAACAGTGGGAACTGGGGAAAGGGACAGAGTTCCCAAAGAAAGCCCACAGAGAAGGATCTCTCAGAAGTGACTTGCTACAAATGCAACAGGAAAGGACATTTTGCGAAGGAATGTCCACAAGGAACTGAAGGCAGAAAGCAAGGAAAGAAGGCCTACATCGCTACTTGGAGCGATGATGAAGACGAAGATCCTGAAGCATGGGCACTCCCAGACATGTGTGGCATGGCCATAGGAGAAACCACTGGGGAACAACCCAGTGAGGTAACCACTGAAACTGTTCTTGATTCCTTGAGTAATTATGAAAAACCTGAATTGTTGAAAATTCTTTCAAGTCTTGTTAAAGATAACATAAAACTGCAAAACAAGTTGGAAAAACAGGAACACATAAATTCTCAATTAGTTGGTCTTGAGCCCTGTCCCAACTGCATATCCCTTCTAGAAAAACTCAAGTCCCATGTGTCTCACATCGTAGATCTAGAAAGAGAAATCAAAACTTTAGAGAAAGATGAGAACACCCTCCTGCAAAACCTGAGTAAGACTCCCGAACATCCTGAAGCCTCTAGTTCCCAAATTAAGTTTGTCCCAGCCAGACATGGCATAGGATACAAAGGTGAGTGCTCCAAGAACAGAAAGTCACCCCTGAGCGAACATGAGATCCATGAGTGTAGGGCCTTAGAACTCCAGTGCGAGAAACAGAAAAATGCTCATCTCGAGGAGAAAATCAGGGTCCTAGAGAGTGGAAACAATGGTGAGAAAGACTACTATACTGGGAACTCTGGACATAGAATCTATGTCAAAATTGCTAAGGGAAATGGGTCTCGAGTGTACAACAAAGAAACCATGGATAGGAACCGTATCCAGAGACCACACCCAAAATACTACCTGGGGGAATACTACAAGACATGTTGGCACTGTGGTGCTCATGGGCACTACAAGGATGCATGTCCCAAGAAGAGAGCCCAAACCCCTAGAAGCCATGAGTTCCCAAACAGACAAAAACGTCATACTCATCACCAAAGGAACTCCAACTCTCAAAATTCCAAAGACATCAACATTTCTGACTATATCTTAAATGAAAATGTTTTCCCTTGCAAGGGACCTGGCAAGAGTCATCTTGCCTGGGTCTCAAAACACTAACTTTTCCTTGTAGGTGGCAGTGAGAGGGAACAGTACATGGTTCATAGATAGTGGATGCTCGAACCATATGACAGGAAACAAGGATATCCTCATCTCACTCCACACTCATGCCGAAGGAGGCCACGTCTCATTTGGCAACAAGAACAAAGGAGAAGTTATTGGAAAAGGAGAAGTGTTGCTCAATAAATCTATCAAAGTCAGCAACGTAAATCTGGTAAAGGATCTGGGATACAATCTGCTGAGTGTCTCCCAGATGTGTGATCAAGGGAACAACATCGTCACTTTCGACTCAGATGAATGTCTCGTCATCAACAAGAAGACCAACAAAGTAATTCTGAGAGGAAGAAGATACAACAATGTGTATGTGGTGGACACCAACTTTGAACCACCAATGAAGTTGTGCCTTGCAAGTTCCCAAGATGAAACGGAACTCTGCCATCGAAGATTGGGACATGCTGGTGTAAATCAAATCCTGAAGCTTTATCTACAGGATCTGGTCATTGGTCTTCCACGAATTAATCTCGAAGGAGTCAAAATGTGTGAAGCATGTGTTCGAGGGAAACAGACCAGAACCCCCTTTAAACCCAAAAGGGTGGTAAGCACAACCAGGTCCCTGGAGTTGATTCACATGGATCTCTGTGGTCCCATGAGAACAGCTAGCTACGGTGGAAAAAGGTACATGTATGTTTTAATTGATGATTTTTCAAGATTCACCTGGGTTGTTTTCTTGAAGGAAAAATCACAAGCGTTTGAAGAATTTGAGCCCTTCATCAAAAGAATAGAAGTAAGCTTGGGGCTGAAACTGAAAGCAATCAGATCTGATCACGGAACTGAGTTTCAAAACTCGGAGTTCCTAAACTTCTGTGAGCAAAATGGGATCTCTCACAACTTTTCAGCTCCTCGCACTCCTCAGCAAAATGGAGTGGTCGAGAGAAAGAACAGAACTCTGGAGGACATGGCTAGAACCATGATGATCGAAAGTGGAGTTCCTGAGTACTTCTGGACTGAAGCAATCTCCACAGCTACATACATCCTAAATCGAGCCATGACAAGGCCCCTGATCAACAAGACTTCCTATGAGCTCATCAAAGGGAGAAAACCAAACATCTCACACTTGAGAACATTTGGTTGCACATGTTTTGTTCACAACAACGGCAAAGACAATCTTGGCAAATTCGACCCCAGAAGCGACGAAGGGATCTTCCTGGGATACTCATCACAAAGCAAGGCTTAAAGGGTCTACAATAAAAGAACCAAGAAGATAGAGGAAAGCATTCATGTCGTCTTCAATGAAAAGTCTGTAAAGATGGGAACCGAGACCTAAGGGAAGGGAACTCTGTTCAAGCTAGTCAGACATGAAGACGATGATGATGACGAGGATGAGCCAAGGAAAAGGGATGAAGACTATCCAAGTGCAAGCCATATCCCGCAACCAGGGAACAACGACGAAGGTCCAACCCTCACTGATCAAACCTTCCTCGAGGCTCCTTCCTCAGAAGAACCACAAGACACCTCCAACTCACTCGAGGTCCCCTCTTCAGGGAACAACTCTGCTGTTCCCCAAGACAATACCTTGCCAGAATCAAGTATTCAAGGGGAACAAAGAGGAAACCTGCCAGAAATCTCTGAAGAAACATCAAATGAAGAAGCTGGAGATGAGAGTTCCCATGACAAAGAAACATCGACTGAGGATGATACACATGCAAAGGAACTCACTCATATAAGAACCTTTCAACAAAGGAAGGACCACCCTCTTGAGAACATCATCTCTCCTCTTGTTAAAGGTGTGCAGACTCGTTCCTCTCTCAATAATTTTTGTGCTTTTAACGCGTTTGTTTCAATGGTGGAACCCAAAAATATCAAAGAAGCATTAAAGGACCCAGATTGGATTCAAGCCATGCAAGAGGAACTCCACCAATTCGAGAGAAACAAAGTTTGGAAGCTAGTTCCTAGGCCCAAAAACAAGAACATCATAGGAACCCGATGGGTTTTTAGGAACAAGCTCGATGATACTGGAGCTGTAGCAAGGAACAAGGCTAGGTTAGTAGCACAAGGATACAGGCAAGAGGAAGGGATTGACTACGATGAGACCTTCGCACCAGTTGCCAGGATCGAGGCAATCAGACTCCTCATCGCCTATGCTGCTCACAAGGGATTCAAACTTTATCAAATGGATGTGAAAACAGCCTTCCTAAATGGACATCTCAAGGAAGAAGTGTATGTGGCCCAACCTCCAGGATTCGAAGATGAGAAAATGCCCAACCATGTCTATTTCCTGGAAAGGGCCCTTTACGGACTCAAACAAGCTCCCCGAGCTTGGTATGACAGGTTTGCTCAATTCCTCTTGTCCCATGGATACATTCGTGGTTCCATAGACAAGACTTTGTTTTTGAAGAAAGAATCTAAAGACATTTTGATTGTGCAAGTATATGTTGATGACATTGTGTTTGGAGCAACTAACGAAACTCTTGTAGAAAAGTTCAAGGACCTCATGAGCAATGAGTTTGAGATGAGTCTCATTGGGGAACTCACGTTCTTCTTGGGACTTCAAATATCCCAAACAAAGGAGGGAACAAAGATCCATCAACAGAAATACATCAAGGAAATGCTCGTGAAGTATGGGATGGAACATTCAAAGCCCATTGACACTCCCATCTCACCAAATTCAAGGCTAAATGCAGATGAAACAGGTATCAATGTGGACCAAAGGAACTATCGAGGTATGATCGGGTCCCTTCTCTACTTAACAGCTAGTAGACCTGATATCATGTTCTCCGTATGTCTTTGTGCTCGTTTTCAAGCTAACCCTAAGGAATCACACCTGAAAGAGGTGAAGAGAATTTCCAGGTATCTCAAAGGGAACAATAACTTGTGCCTTTGGTATCCAAGGAACAGTTCCCTTGAGCCCATTGCATACACAGATGCTGACTTTGCAGGGCATTTGGTTGACAGAAAGAGCACTTCAGGAATGGCCCAGTTCCTAGGGTCTTGCTTAGTTTCGTGGGGATCTAAAAAGCAAAACTCAGTGGCACTCTCCACAGCTGAAGCTGAATATGTGGCTGCCGCATCATGCTGTTCCCAGGTTCTGTGGCTTAAGTCACAACTCCAGGATTACGGTATGTCTTTTGGCCCAGTTCCCATACTCTGTGATAACACTAGTGCCATAAACATTTCCAAAAATCCTGTGCATCATTCTAGAACTAAGCATATTGATATAAGGCATCACTTTCTACGTGACAATGTTGAGAATGGGAACATTTCGATGGAACACTGTAGAACTGAAGAGCAAATTGCGGATATTCTTACCAAAGCTTTAATCAGACGTCCCTACCAGCGTTTTCGAATGCTTCTAGGGATGATAACTCTAAACTAAACAAGTCCCTGTTTATCTCTCTCTCAATGCCTGACTAGTTTATCTAAAATTGCATAATAAGGAACTTGGATTCATTGCTTTCACTATGCCATGATTACTAGTCTAGAGAAAAATGTGTACAAAGGAACTCTATTTCTTTTGGCCCAAAATGATCAACCAGAGTTCCCTTTATCCCTCATTGCAAGCCACCATGACGGTTGATCATATGACCCACCTTAAGCTAGGGACCAGACAAATGCTTCTCATGAGCCAAAACATTTCCTTTATCGAGTTGCAAATTGTCTGGTTCCCTTTGAGTTCCCTAGCCTCACAAAAAGATGAGTTTGAAGTTCCCTCAACCACTTCACTCTCCCTGACCTTGAAAAGATCATGGGAACTGCTGCATCTACAAAGGGAACACTGACTAATCTTCAAAGAAAAACCGTCACTTGGGAAGCGGACTTTCGTGTCAGAAGCTCTGAAGCGTTACAGGCCAAGTATTCAAAATTTGAAAAGGACTTCCCAAGAGATTGTGACGCGTGTCCAGAAGCGTGCTTGAGAAGTTGAAACGGCGCCCCACGTTCATTGGGCAACGGTTATCGAGGTTATTCCACTTCCCTTTCTACCCTTCACCTCCTCTCTCCTTTAAAACCCCTCTTTGCCATTTTTAGGCCCTTTACTCCATCTTACATCCCTGTCATTCGTCTTCCCCAAATCCCTTTCACTCTCTTTTCAAGGAACCTCCAAAGCCTCCCAAATTCTTACAAAAATGGCCCCTCAACACACATTCGCACAAATCAAAGAGTGGGTACTTGCCAATCCTCGCACTCTCTTCATCACTCAACTGAACGAGATCGAGCAAGAACAAGACCCAACCATGAAGGATGTCCTCATTCAAGGGCTATACAATCAAGTAAGCCCCTTCTTGCCCCCTCCTCCTCCTCAGGTCGACGAAACCGTCTCCTGGACCTCTTCCTCCTCCGACTCTCTTCCTCTTCCACCTCCAACCAGCAACACCTCCTCCGGAGTTGTCATCGTTGACAACTTCGGAGATGCTCGCCCCTCCATCAATGAAAAACCCCATAAATCCAAACATCGCCACTCATCCAAACATCGCCACTCATCAAAAGATCCCTCAAAATCCAAAAAATCCAAACACTCCCACGACCCCTCCAAATCCAAAAAGCGTAAACACTCTGAGGCCTCTGAATTCTCGGAGCCCAGAAAGAAGGCTTTCTTCCGATTTGAGGACTACCTGAACTGCTCCAAGGAGAGTTCTTGTGCTCCCAAACCTCCCTACCCTTTTCCTTCCGACGATGGGAACTCCGAACCCCAGAGTCTACTTCCCTCTTCCTCCTCCATCCCTCCTCTTCAAATCGAGGGACCTCCTCCGCCACTTCCTCCAGTTCCCGCCACGATGGGAACTCCAACATCCCAACCTCCTTCACTTCCTCTCGTTCCCATCATTACGGGATCTCCAACTCCACCTTCACCTCACAAAACGCCTTCTCCTTCCACTCAACTCACAACCCCTATTCCTTCTTCTTCTCTCCCCTCTTCCATCACGTCTCCCACCACCACCAAACTCCCCTCTCCCTCACCATCCAAAAGTACCGTCGCCCTCTCTTCAGACGACGACGATCTTCCTCTTTCTGTGGTCATCGGCAAAATGACCAAGGACCCTCCTTCGATCATCATGGGATCTTTGGAGGAGGAAGCCCAGCTCAAGGCCATCGAGGAAGAACTCAACAGGGGTCCCTCTGAGCACACAGTCTCCCAAGGGACAAAGTCCCCAGAAAAGGTTGCCCCTCAAGAGCCCACAGAGACAAGGGACCTCGCACCAGCTGGAGGTGCTGAGGCAACAACAAGTCATCCTGGAGATGACGCGGAGGGCTCGGGTTCGAGCTCCTCCGAGGAAGAAGGGACCTCCCATGATGAGGTCGAAGAAGAAGAAGAAGCTCCAACTACAAAGGAGCCAGCACGTATCCCTACACCTGGACACCAAATGTTGGTGTCCGCGAGTTCCCCACCACCAAGGGACCGCGTGCTTATGATCGAAGCGGCTGCACCCCCTCAGCAGAAAGGACCTCGCACGGTCTCTAGGGGGAACAAATCCAAAAGCAAGTCAAGGAAGGGGAAGGGGACCACCAAGCATCATGTCAATGAGCGCCGAAAGCTTCTCCATCACCTCATTGTTTCCAAAGAGGTGCTAACTGAAAATGGTCTGGAGGAACTGTGGGAACTAATCAAGGCCCAGGGCTGGGAGAGACTCTGCCAAGAAACTGTGAGAGTAGATCCCTCACAAGTGCGTCAATTCTACAACAACTTCACTATCACCAACGACGACACTCAGGGAACTCTCTCCCACGAAGGCGACGAGTTCATTTTTACAACGTCTACGATCCGCCTTCAACTCCAGGTCCCTGGTCAAGGGCTTAGCGAGGTGCCCAGCAAGCTCTGGGGCGACTTCAACAACGCCGAGGTGTACAACACAATTTTTGAGGGTCGGGTTCCCTCTAAGGTCCTCTCGACGCATCATCTGTCCTTGGTCGCCAAGCTTGCTCACCAATTCATCATCAACGTGGTGATCCCACGCCAAGAAAAGCGCCTGGTCGTCAACATCCCCGATGCCATCATCCTCTACCACTTCCTCCTCAAGAAGCCCATAAATCTTCCCCGAATTATCCTTGGGCACATGGAAAAGTGCATGGCCTCCAAGTCCCACTCCCTTCCCTACTCCGGGCTGATCAAGAAGCTCCTACAAAAAGAGGGTCTCTACGATGCCTCTAAAGACGAAATCGAGCTTGGAAGGGAACTGGACATTACAGTTGCCCAGAAGATGAGGCACTCGGAGCCTGTAGAGGAGACGGCTCCCCTAGAGTCTGGTACACAAGAGGGGAACTCTTCAGTGTTGCTCCGCATCGCCAACACCCTCGATCAGATTGCTAGGGACCAGGAAGTGTTGGCCAGAGGACAAGAAAAGCTTACACAAGTCCTTACGCGCCTTTGTGACGCCTTGTTCCCTCAAAGCCCATGATCTCTCCCTTCTTGTTCCCTTAATCCAAAAATGACCACAAATTGTACTTGGGTTCCCATTGTACATATTCTCTTAAGTAATGAAATGGTCTTTATTTTGATTGCGTGTTCCATTCTTTCCTAATATTGCTTTGCTTATTTTTCGATGATGTCAAAAGGGGGAAAGATAAAAAATGTGAGATGAGTTAAAAGTTTAAGTTATCACAGACCACGCATAAGCTAAGGGGGAACAATTGCATAAAAAGCCTAATAGGAACTATGTGTCTCACCAGAAGTGGCTCCCTAAATCTAAATATCTCACTAAGAGTGACTTCCCAAAATCATACTTAGGAACTCATCAGCATATCATTCATTGAAATACTTGCATTTTTTTGTGATGGGTTTGTCATCATCAAAAAGGGGGAAATTGTTGGGACGTTGTTGGGACCTCTGGTTCTAAGCAACGGATCAACGATTCACCTCTCTTTAAGTTTTGATAATGACAAATACCATAGGGAACTAATGTGGTTTGTTCAAGTATTTCTAAGGAACACAGGTACAGCCAAGAACTCCTATGAATGACAAAGCCACTACTGGCCACAATGAAGAGTTTCCATCAAGGGAACTCTGAAGAGGAAAGTTCCCATGAAGTGGGAACTCCCAGAAACAAACAAGAAAACACAAGCTTACAACGATGAAGAGTTTCCATCATGGGAACTCTGAAGAAGTCAGTTCCCATGAAATGGGAACTCACATGTGAAGACAACGACCGTTCAACGCAGATCGCGGGATTCTGTCTCAGACAGCCAGAGGGAACAGTCTGAGGATCAGACTGTCACGCTTCATCCAACGGTCCGATTGATTCAAGAAGTTGACCTAGTTCAAACCAAAGTAACATGTGAAGAAAGTACAACTTGGGCATCAAGCAAAGGGCATTTTGGACACAAACGAAAGATGCGACTGCCCAAGACAAATGGACTATAAAGCCAAATGAATAGTACTCGGTCTGAGTACTTCTCCCAGAACTTACAAACACCCACATCAGAGAAAAGAAAGAAAAGGAAGAGAAGTCCCCGCCGGCGAGTGTGTGATCTCGACGACGGTGAAGCTGAAGTTCCCTGGAGCAAGGGAACTGAGAAGTCAGCGTAAGGTTTGAGTTACTTGTGTTTTGCTGTTGTGAGCTTAGGAACTCAGTTGAGAGGATTTACTAGTGTTGCTAGAGTTAGGAAGAACTTATAGGAACAGAGAAGTGTAAATCCGGCTGTGTAACTAAGGAACAAAGCAATCAATATAAGTAAGTCATTCAAAATCCTCCAAGCGGAGGTAGAGGTTTACCCATACAACTAGTTGGTTGTAGTGGGGTTCCTCTATAAAGGAACTGTGCCTTTCACTGTTTTTATTACTTGCGATTATTTACTTCCGCTGCCTTGGGAACAACTTAATTGCCAGTTCCCAAGCTCACTGCTAACCGATTACAATCCAACACTATTGTTATTACCAAGCCCCATTACAACCCGGCCGAATGGAAGCTTCTATGAAGTTTTTCATTGAGCTTGAGTTCTCTTGATGATTCTTTGCTTGTTTTGACAAATCTTGGGTGGAGAGTATTGGTGATATAAGTTCCAATTTCTATGAGTTTTTGTATATAAGATGAGTTGAGAGATTGAATTTATAAAGCCTAAACACTTGAGAGTTGAGTGAAACACATTATATCCCTTGAGAGGTTGGATTGTATTATTTAATGTCTATTTAAATGCATATATGGGTGAGGATGTTAATAGTCTTTTGCTATAATTTTCTTATGTGTAGATGTTGCTTTTCAGAAAATGGCTATGTCTTGATGAGCATGATTTGTTTTGGTTTTGGTTAGTGTCTTGTTTATTGCTTGAGGACAAGCAAGTCTAAGTATGGGGTATTTTGATATTCACATTTTTAGTATAGTTTTTTGATAGGTTTTCATTGCTTATTAGGTTTAGTTTTGTTTAGTTTAGGTTTAGTTTTGAGTATTTTTAGATAGTTTTGCATATTTCTGTGAAAAGAGTGGAATCTACGCTATTTTGTGAATTTTGCAGGTTTTAGCGAGGAAAGGAGCTGAATGGAGTTGAATTTGGAGCATTGCAGCGAAAGACAGAGGAGTGCAAGATTGGAGAAGTCAGAGCTCGAGAGTACAAGAGGAAGTGTTGAAGAAAACAAAAGCCTAGGCTCGTTAACGAGGCTGTGAGGGTTCGTTAATGAGGCCACGAAAAGAAAGATATCGAGTATTATTTTATGATTCACCGATCCTGAGCGGGAATTTATTTCCGTATCGGTTGAGTATCTTTTTAGAATCTTTTGGGGTTGTTAGAATATGTATTTTAGGTCTTAATATATTTTTAGATTTTATTTCTATCTTTTAGGGATTGTTTCTATCTTTTTAGGTAAGTTTATATCTTTTAGCCTTTTTAGTTTTTAGTTCTTTAGTATAAATACCCTTCTATCTAGCATAGAAGGGGAGGCGGAATTTTAGAGGAGATTTTTGAAGGCCGAAGGAGAGAGAGAGAGATCGGATCGGAAGCGGACCGCCGAGGCTCGGTAGACGACAGTCGCCGGGTGGTCGTTGGTCGTGATTGTGGTTCGGTATTTTTATGTTTTTCGGTTTCTTCTGAATCATTGTAAGACGATATTATTCTTATTAATCTGAGTCTAAGTTTTGTTTCAATGTTTCTTTTTATTGAAGTTTTTAGTTTCTTAGTTATGATTAGTGAGTAGTTTCTTTTTCTAGGATCGAGGTTAAGCCCGGCATAGTTGAGCATGTTTGATGAGTAAGATTGAGTTGTGAATGCCTTTTATCTTTGATTAAGAATTGTTTGTTGTGCTTAATACCGAGACGAAAGTGGAGGTAATTTGAGTTTTTAACTGAGTTGAAAGAGGAAGTTACTAACTTGAAGGTTGATATTGTTTGAAAACGAAAGTTTTAAGCTTTAGATCTAAAACAAGCAATTAAGTGAATTAGGATGCGAAAGTGGATTAATTTACTTGCTAAGTCAACGAAAGTTGATGACTCTATCTGTTTAAAGGCATGATCTTTTCTTCTTACGAATTCTTATGCTTGGCTATGTTGTGGTGTCCCTTGTCCTAGATTTTTGTTTTATTTGAATTATTTCTTGTAAATCTTCGTTGCTGAGTACTTGCCTCGTTACCGAATTTTAATTAGAATTTAATTCGGCCGTTAGTTTAGTATTTTGTGTTCGGTGGTTCGTTAACGATCCTGACAACGTCGTTAACGAGGCAGCGCGTGAGTGTTTTATTTTTTTTTTTTTTATTTTTTTTAGATTGATAGACAAACAAACTTGCTTCCTGTGGAACGATCCTGACTCCACTGTACTCAGCGGGGTCTTGACTTACAAATTTATTTGTTGGCCGAGAAACCCTATCAACAGAGGTACGTGAAACCTGACCATCGAATACCCCATTTGACTCGTCATACCATCGGAAAAAATTGCAATGGTCACATTTGTAGAACAATCTGTTAGGGTTTCTTGGTGACCCTGAAATCCTAAGCGAAGCAATTGATGGTGGATGACATCTACAATACACATGGGTTTCTCTTAGGGGAGATCTCGTACTTGATGAGGAACCGTGAAGATCCATGTCTTTTACTGAAATCAAAATCAACCAAGCAACCAGAAAAACAATATTATTGCACCACAAGATACAAAAAGCTCAAAATATACAAAAAAACTATAGATCTGATGGGAGGCTCAAAAGGACTTAATCTAAGTTCATGCAACAAAATGGAGCAACTACAAACATGAAAATACCACATGCAATCAACATTCCAAGCATGAACACACAACAATTTTAGGGTTAGGGTTTAGGGTTTTGATAGGAAGAGAAAGCTCGATTGAAATATTGCGAGTACAAACAAGTTTTAGGGTTGCTCTGATATCACTCAAATAACTTACCTGCAGTCGGAGAAGGGTAGTCGGAGGAGAAACAATCTATTGTTACTGCATCCACGAAAACATAAACCCCATCCACAATTTTCAAAAGAAAACTCCCATAATTACCCAAAGTTAGCACGCGTCTTGAATCCACCAACCCCATCAATGCTCTCTTTTTTAGAACGCCTTGAGAAAACCAAACCCAATCAAAGGGCGCCGTTCCACCGTTTGCTTTTTGCAGACGGAACCCTAGACCCATCATTGCAGCCTGTAGGAGAATTGCAAGAGACGATGTTTTTTTTGGTAGAACAAGAGACGATTAAGAATAAGCAAGCGTTATTTGCTTTCATATTACATTATTTCCTAAAGTTTAGGGTTTATTTGATATGTAAATAAATACTATACGTTTATTTTATATGTAAATAAAGAGATTCAAAACGTGTAGGTTATGGTTCATCACTTTAGGGTATCTATTTGTAATTGAAAAAAAAACTATAATCATACAAAACGTTTATTTTAAATGTAAATAAATACTATAGGGTTTTGTGAGAAAATAAAAGATTGTTTAATAATGAAATTTTCTATCCTATATTATAAAAACATTTTTTTTGAAAAATATTATAAAAACATGTATAAAAATATTATAAAAACATGGATAAGAATTTATCATGTTATTTATATACATTTTTTCCATCATCTTATATGAATTGTATTGATTTGTTAATAAGTAGGACCTTATATGGGAAAAATGTCAAAAAGGGCACTCCTTGCCTTTAACCTAAATAACGAGATTTCTTCATATTTTGAAAAAAAAATGGTAAATGGAGTAAAACAAATCAACATCGATCCTTGTATTCTGCTTTTTTAAATTTATTACAATGCAATCATTGCCTCGTTAAATAAGGCTTCAAGAGAGAGAAAAAAAGAACTAATGCTCTTTCGATTTGGTCGAGCTAATTTCTTCTCATTGTATACAATAAGACTTCAAGAGAGGGAGAAAAACAAAAAAAGGGTAGCTATCGCTCGCCCCGTTTCGAACGCTAGACCTCACTAACATATGCGCGTACCTGGACCAATTGTGCCGCATTGGCAATCGATTTTTACAGGAAAATTTATTGTTTTCTACTTAATTCGAAGCTTTTGATTTAATTGAATAAATATATCAATATTAATTTATATGTTCTATACAATTCATTATAATAACAATTGATGAATTAGGGGGGCATTCTATGATCTTATGTGAAATTGTTACACTCTAGAATCGATCATTCTTATAACAAAGTGTTACATTCATTTAGAGTCGTTCATTCTTATATGAAAGCGATATATTCCTGTAGAATCAATCATTCTTATAACAAAGTGTTACATTCATTTAGAGTCGTTCATTCTTATATGAAAGCGATATATTCCTTTAGAATCGATCATTCTTATAACAAAGTGTTTCATTCATTTAGAGTCGTTCTTTCTTATAAGAAAGCGATATATTCATTTAGAATCGGTCATTCTTATAACAAGTTTTACATTAATTTGGAATCGATCATTCTTATAACAAAATGTTACATTCATTTCGAATAGATCGTTGCACTCTACATCATGTTGTTTAGGGTTTAGGGTTTAGGGTTTAGGGTTTAGGGTTTAGGGTGTTACACTCTATGAGAAAGCGATTTATTCCTTTGAATTTGATCATTCTCATAACAAAGTGTTACATTAATTTAGAATCGATCATTCTTATAACAAAGTGTTTCATTCATTTAGAGTTGTTCTTTCTTATAAGAAAGCGATATATTCATTTAGAATCAGTCATTCTTATAACAAAGTTTTACATTCATTTGGAATCGATCATTCTTATAACAAAGGGTTTAGGGTTTAGGGTTTAATGGAATAGATTATACACTATAAGAAAGCGATTTATTCCTTGAATTTGATATATTCCTATATGAAAGCGATATATTCCTTTACAATCGATCATTCTTATAACAAAGTGTTACATTCATTTAGAGTCGTTTATTCTTATAAGAAAGCGATATATTCCTTTAGAATCAATCATTCTTATAACAAAGTGTTACATTCATTTAGAAAGCGATTATTCTTATAACAAAGTGTTACATTCATTTAGAATAGATTGTTACACTCTATATTTATTTAGAATTGATAATTCTTATGTGAAATCGTGACACACCTTTAAAATCGATCATTTGTATAAGAAAGCGTCATATAATTAATATTACCTCTAATAAAATACTATAATTTTTTATCATAATATTCTATTTACCTAATTAATGATGATTGATATATATCTCTAAAGTTTACAATCACTCTCTCAAAAATTGATTAAAGTTAGTAGTAGTGAACAAGTGTTACATTTTGTTTACTAAAAGATTAATTAAAGTTTTGTTTCTGGGCAAAAATAGCCCTCTTTTTTTACCAAACAAAAAATTAAAAGTTTTGCCTTACCAACATAAACGTCATCAACCTCAACTGCATTAAAACAGTGCAATAATTGCCTCGTTAATTGAATGCCCAATTGTAATTAATTACTATTTAAATTTCCCAGATCCGTGTAGTCACATTTGCAATTAACGCTTTTGGATTTGGTCGATCTCATTGTTGATTGAGAAGTACTGAGTACTCCGTATAAGTTCTCTAGAGAGAGAAAAAACAAAACAAAAAAAGGGTGGCTTTCAATCGCCCCGTTTCGAACCATTAACCTCAATAGCATATGCGCGTACCTGGACCAATTGTGCCGCATTGGCAATCGATTTTTATACGAACATTTTTTCTTTTATAATGAAGTCGAAGCGTTTGATTTAATTAAAAAATACATCAATATTAATTTAAATGTTCCAAACAATTCATTATAACAACAATTGATGAATTAGGGGGGATTCTATGATCTTATGTGAAATCGTTACACTCTATAATCGATCATATATTCTTATATGAAATCGTTAACACTCTAGAGACGATACATTCCTCTCGGTTCGATCATTCTTATAAGAAAGTGTTTTATTCCTTTCAATTTGATCATTCTTAATTATAACAAAGTGTTACATTCATTTAGAATAGATCGTTTCAATATAGATCCAGTTGTTTAGGGTTTAGGGTTTAGGGTTTAGGGTCTAGGGTCTAGGGTTTAGGGTCTAGGGTCTAGGGTTTATGGTCTAGGGTTTAGGGTCTAGGGTTTAGGGTTTAGGGTTTAATGGAATGGATTGTTACACTCTATAAGAAAGCGATTTATTCCTTTGAATTTGATCATTCTCATAACAAAGTGTTACATTCATTTAGAATCGATCATTCTTATAGGGAAAGCGATATATTCCTTTAGAATCGATCATTCTTATAACAAAGTGTTACATTCATTTAGAATTGATCATCCTTATAACAAAGTGTTACATTCATTTAGAGTCGTTCATTCCTCTCGTAAAGCGATATATTCCTTTAGAATCGATCATCCTTATAGGAAAGCGATATATTCCTTTAGAATCGATCATCTTTATAGGAAAGCGATATATTCCTTTAGAATCGATCATCCTTATAACAAAGTGTTACATTCATTTAGAATCGATCATCCTTATAACAAAGTGTTACATTCATTTAGAGTCGTTCATTCTTATAGGAAAGCGATATATTCCTTTAGAATCGATCATTCTTATAACAAAGTGTTACATTCATTTAGAATTGATCATCCTTATAACAAAGTGTTACATTCATTTAGAGTCGTTCATTCCTCTAGTAAAGCGATATATTCCTTTAGAATCGATCATCCTTATAGGAAAACGATATATTCCTTTAGAATCGATCATCCTTATAACAAAGTGTTACATATATTTTACTTATAGGAGTATTGATTTTGAATTGATAAAATCCCTATTAAATTATGGGTGATCTTAAATTATTGCATTATACACCAAATCGTCAAAAATCTTTCTTTGATTAACATTGTAGAAACTGATCTTTTAATCAATTAAAGTTGGCTTTGATTATCAAACGAAAAAAATCCTTTCGAATCCACCTTTGTAGCATGCTTTTTTTTAATTAAATATCCTGTTTTTTTTAATCGGTGCAATCAATGCCTCAGAACCACAAGATTAATTTTGTATTGGCTGATTTAAATTTCCCACAATCATTATTACTAAACGCTCTATTATAAATACACCTCATTAGAATCCTCCACTATCACTACCACAACACGAAAATGGCGGAAAAGAGCCCAAGAACCCCCTTGTCGCCACCCAGGCTCTTGAAGAAGTGCCCGCCACTCCAATCTCTGAAACTGGCCTCTTGTCCATGTTCGACAAGGCGCAATCAACAGCCAACAACCTCACCATCCAAACCAGGATGTCTATGTTCGACTTCTACGCAAGGGGCTTGCGGCTGACACGAGGAAGGTCCTAGCGGAGGATCCACCTTTGATGGATCTACTGATGCTCTTCGAACAAGAGCATCAAGTATTTACCGCACCCGGGAGGCCAGGTGACACCAAAACGACTGATGCCACTAGATGCATCTACTCCTTCGAGCGGGTCCAAATCGGCTCGTAGGTCTGGAAGGAAGAAGACCCTCCCAGTTGATGACGATGGAATACCGAAGATCGATCTCGAGTAGGATTCTAGGCTAGGGGAAACATGCACTTCAATGTTGTCTTGTTGTTGTTGTGCTTTTTTTTTCATTCCCTAAATGCACTCCTCGAGTGCATATTGTTGTCTTTCTTTTTTCTTAATGAATTTAAAGTTTCCCCTTAAATCCTATCTATTTATTTCGTACAATACTCGTATATTTACTTTGGTTCCTTTGTTTCAAATTATAGATATGGTATAGGATGATAGTGGCAATTTTCTTAAAGTGCTTAAAATCACCCTAAAATTGCATAAATTAACATATTTGGAATACTAAACTAAGGTTTGTTATTGGTAGATAGATCCTCAATAGTCATGAAAAAAATCATAGAGTACTTTCTACCAAAAAAAAATTCATAATGGCAATTACCAAATTTCAAATACTAAACTAATAAAGATTAGGGTTTATATTTATTTTAACCAAGGTGGTAGGTAAAATAAGCATTAAATTAAACAAGGCTTTACTTAGCGTTGACAAAAAAAATCAATAGGCTCTATATGTTCCCTAATAAATTAATAAAAATTATTATAATTAATTTACCCAAAGATTTCGTTACCATAACAACATACTTAGTATTAATTTTCTCTATTATGGAAACTCTAATTCGAACCCGGTTTCTCAATACCCGCCCGCATAATTGGGCTTTAGTATAAACGGGGGCCCAACCCAATATTGTGGATAACTAGGGTGATAATTTGAATCGTCGGTTAATATTTTCATTTAATTAATTTAGTTAATTTGTAAAATTAAATGCGTTAAGAAAGGAGGACTAGTTGTCTGAGACATGTCACTTCAACTTCTCATCAACTTCTCTTGAACAGTTGAACTTCATCCGCTTTTTCTCTTCAACTTCATCCGCTTCTTCCTCTGTTGTGTACAAGGAGCAAATCTCTTCAAGACTTCAACAGAAATTAAGGTACTCTCTTCAACCCTTCTTGGCATGGTCGATTTCTTCTTCCTCTTCCCCGTGGTGTGAATCGATTGTGTTTTTATACACGCATAAATTGGGTTAGGGTTTGGGTCTTTAATACATCAATTGACATGTTCATGTGTTGCATGCAATTTTGTTTTAAATCTAGTCTAAAATCGTTGTCCTTTGAGGCTGTTGGATGTTGATTTTGTTTATTGATTGTGTTTAGGGTTTAGGTCTTGTAGTCGATTGAGTTCCAAAGGCTTTATTTGATCATTCGATTGAGAATGTCATAAGCTTGATTGTGTTTAGGGTTTGGGTCTTTGTAGTCGATTGAGTTCGAAGTGGAGACGATACAAGGTTCAAATCTAGGGTTTATGAGAATGTCCTTCCTTTGCATGTTGTTTCTCTGATCTAGGGCTATACTATTTGTCGTTAATGGCTTGTGGATGTCGATATGATTTCTTGATTTTGTTTAGGTTGGTTACATCCTCTATGTTTGTTTTCTAAATCTGAAATCAACTGAACCATGAGCGGTTAAAATCAGTTCTTAATTCAAATGTGAAAAACATGGGTGGATTGTCATCTAAATAAGGAAAGTATGGTTCCCTTGTTGCTATAAATTCGTAGAAAGGTCCTTTTTTGGTAAATAAGGAAAGTATGGGCAATTATTTTTATAATTTCTTAGAAAGGTGTTTTTTTTCTAAATAAGAAAAAATTTGGGTCAATTTTTGATATATTGGGTGAATAATCAAAATATTGGTCAATTCATGAAAATATGGGTCAAATGTCACTCTTTTTTTTCATTACTAATTTGTAAAAAATGGATCAATTGTTGATATATTGGGTAAATAAGCAAAATATGGGTCAATTGATGTAAACATAGGCTGTACATTACTAATTTGTAAAAAATACTCATTCTTTCCATATAGCACAACTTTCATTTGTTTTAGTCCCTGCTTTACTAATTTGCTATGTACACGTTTGTTGTTTAGATGTCGAAGGAATCTGCTGAACTGGCTAAGGCTCAAGAGGAGTTGTTCAACGCACATGAGGCGTTCCTCAAGGCACAAGAGAAGGTGTCTCGGCTACAAGCGATCATGTCCCATGCAGAAGAGGAACTTGCGGATGTTGAGTCCGAATCAACGGACTTAGACATCTCAGACATCGATGATTATGTGGACAAGCCCGATGGCCCATACGACTTGCTGGTTCAAGGCAAGGATAAGATAAGGAGGAAGGATGGCAACCTCCAGTGTCCCTATTGTTTAGGGAGGAAAAAGCAGTCGTACAATGTCCGCGAGCTCCTTCAGCACGCTCACCAAATCTCCAATCAAACTGGGCAGAAGATAACCGCGAAAAGGAAGGCTGAGCACCGTGCAGTGGAGAAGTACATGAGAGCCTACATGAGGGACGAGGTGTTGGCGCTTGAGGAGGCCACAAAGGCGAAGAAGATGTTGAGGATGAGAAGGTAAGGTGTTGGTGTTGTCGGTTCTTAGTTATTTTGTTGACATGTTTGAAGGTTCTTTTTAAGACTATGATGGTTGCATGTTTGGATGGATGGAAGACTTTTTTTTTTATGGTTTTGCTGCCTGGGAGGATATTTGGTTGAACAATGGTGGTTGGGGGATGGTAATTATGGTGGTTTGGATGAAACAATTTGATGGTTTTGTATGATACTACTATATGGGCAGTAACATCCCTTTTATGGTTATAATTTTAGGTGTTTTGGCTATGGATATTGCTTGTGATTCTAATTTGCTATGTTATGTTGCATTGTCTTTTGATTTCATGTGTTTGACAAACACAAACAACACCTTTTGATTTCTGGTGCTTGAGATGATTCTCAAGCAAGGAAAAACTAAAAGGAAATTTGCTCTTGTTGACAATTATGTGTTAGTGTCAAACTTGTTTTTTGCCAATGGTAAACATATACATACCAATGCCATAGCATTAATACCATTGCATGAGATCTACACCAAATAGAACTATGAAATTTGATTGCATATTTCTTAAAACTTGAGGTACAAAAACTACTCCTAATGGCACACAAAATCATCACTACAACTAATAACTCTCTTATTGCATTTGTTTTCTCATCATGTTTCAACAAGGCAAAAAAGGATGTGATCAAGCACAAGACATCAACACTGCAAACTGTATTCCCTCAATTCATAAAGACCACCAGCTTAAACATCCAATTCCAAATCATGATTCATCAATTGACCCTAATCCATCTGATTTTCTCTCTCGTTTCCTTTCTTGTTGTATTTTATCTTCTTTAAGTACCAGAAAAACCAAGAAAATTGCAATTTCATTATCCCAAAACACAATCTATCGAGAAAAAACCATTTGGCAATTATAAATTCAAAATCGAAAAAATATGCTAGCAGACATCATCAAATTGAATTCAAATACAACTTATTGTTAAATTCATAGAAAAAAAAATTCACTACAAAATTTATCACATAAGAATGAAGGGGATGATACACAACCTTGTATTATTGGGTGGTGAACTCCATCGGAGACCATTCCTATCCAAAAAATTGATTGCATTAGTTAACTGTCACATGCTCCCATCACAATTGAGGTTAAAGTCATGCATGATGTTAATTTAAAGAAGTAAAAATCAAGTCATGCATGGTGTTAATTCTCAAGAGTGAAGGAAGGGCACCGACCCACTCATGCCCTCCCCCAGCTTTGTCTCTGCACGAAACGATCCTCGATCCCAATTAGAATCTTATTGGAGTAGGATCTTAAATGATTTATAATATAATCACGATCCGATCCCGAATTTACATACGATTTTAACGATCCTATAAACGATTCTAACGATCCTACAAACGATTCTAACGATCCTATAAAATGACAACCCCCTGTACTTGTGCGAATTTGTCACTTAGACACCTCACCTTTGGTTTGGACCTATTGAACACTTAAACTTAACAATTTGGATTTTACGATTAATAATGTTTATCTTTTCCATTAAAATAATTGACTAATCCATCCTACAACACTTTTAATAATCAAATTAATAATGTTTATCTTTTTCTTACTTCATATATAACAAAATATATAGTATATTAGGTTATGCTTGCATATTTTAATTATAATGTAGGATTTTACGATTAAACGATCCGATCTTACGATCCAATCCAAAAAACCCTCAACAATCCAACCTAGAATCCCGATCATGATAACCTTGCACACACATACGTTAGGTACGTACAATTGCGTTTGATCAAACTGTCGAGAGTTTCTACATTAAAAAATTAGGACTAAAATTGGTAACATATATAATATCATGAGCTAGCTATTTCATCTATTGTCATATGATTTTAGTTTTGGTTAAATTTGACATTTCATTGGACTTATATGTTGAGCCTTTTACACACACGCCCTCTCGGATTTGTTACCAAGACTTAAGAAAATAACATCGTCCAATATAGGTATGTGAGTCCATATATACATACACACCTTTATTCTAAACATATATGTAAAACAAATATTTTGGTCAAAAATACAGAAAGTAACCTAAAGACTAAACAACATGCACTGCTTTAAAATTTTCTACCTAGGCATTAGGTGGTCCCTCTCCACCTAGGGACCGCCTAGCGTTTTTTAGAACATTGATCGATAACATGACACATGCATACAATCAAAAGCAAACGTCCACTACCCTAATTCTATCTCTTCATAAATCTATATTCTTAGCCATATCTTTTGTAAGTGTCAAATGAGATCTCGTCTAATTACTTCTTTTCAATTGTTTTTTGGTCTATGTCTGTCTCCATGAAAATCTCCAAGAACTTGATGCGACCCCCGTCATGGATGCTAGCCAAGAGGACGACGCATTCACACTTCGCTCGGATGGCCCCATCACTCGTGTCAGGACTCGAGCAATCCAAGACGCAACACGATCTCTCGTGGCGCGCCTCTCCGCAGGCCACGGCGCGCCCCTCGCCGCGCCGATGCACACAGCCTTGTGCGTCCTCGGCGTCGAGGAACCTCAACTCGGGCCAACGGGGACAACCTCCAACCCCTTGCCACCGTCGGACGTGAGCCTTGCACCGTGCCATGGATCGCCATTTGAGGTTCATGAGACCCTCGTGCCAGCGCCCTCGCCAGCGTCCGCGCCAGCGCCCGGCGTCGTGCCATGACCTCGCCAGCGCCGAGTCCCAGCCTTGCCAGCGTCGCGACAGCCTTGTCATGACACTCCCGGCACGGTCACGGACGACCTATCCATTTTTAGTAGTTTTTTGCATACTTTCCATTATAGAACATTACTATTGTTAGTTTTATGAATTTAGAAGCTTATTAATGGGCCTTGCGCCGAACACATTTGGATCGCGCCGTTGGGCCTCTAGCTTGCACGCTAGCCCTAGGCGCGCCGCCACCTTATTAGGGTTTCTTCTAGGTTTATGCAGCCGCCTCTCTATATAAGGGAGATTAGGCCTATATTTTAATCAGCGCACATTAGGGTTTAATAAAGTCGAGGTTGATCTCCTTATTTTATCCTTGTGCTTGCGCCGCCACTATAATCTCTCAAACAACTCGCAATTGTTCTCGTGTTCTTGTTACTCATTGATTGTTCGTGCCAATCTCAATGCTTTCAAGCCTTCCGCTACGCCAAATTGAGACCTACTACTCAAGCCACCGATCGATCCGAGGCATCCCATACGAGGGACGCATCAACTGGCATCAGAGCCAAGGTTTGAGTAAGTCTCGTTCAACCCTTTTCGTTCATTCTCACACGCAATTCCGCCACTTGAAACCCTAGAATTCATCATCCACTTCGCAAATCTGCCATCTAGGGTCCCAATTTTTTTTTTTTGCTTCGTAATTGTTAAAAAAAAATCAATCAACTGTGACCTTACTCAATCGATCTATTGATTTTGGTGAAGTTGTTGCTTTGTCTTGCTAGTTGCATGAACTTAGGACTTGTTTTGCCGATTTCTCTTGTGCATCTATTGATTGATTGCGTGTTGATTGTCTACTTGCTTGAATCGTTTCTAGAGGAGAAAACCTAGATCCAACTTGTTTTGTTCAAAAAAAAAACAATTTTTTTCTTCGACTATAAAAGACAAAATAAGGTAACGTAGTCGATTGAATCACAAAAAAAAACTCGTGAAGATCACAAGCCAAAATAAGGCAAGATCCTTCACTTTTGTTCATTATTCTCGCAACTTTCATTCATAAACTTGTTTGCTCTTGTGATTTTGGTTTCGAACTTGCCTTTGTCTTGCTTGCTTGCATCGTAATTTTTGGACCCATATCATTGATCGAGTTTGAGTGACCTTTAGCCTTGCCAATCCTTTAACGTGTGGTTTGAACACAAGGGTCGGCTTGACTTAAGCGAACTGTAACTCATTGTTTAGTTGCTTGTGAACTTCTTACTGCTTCGATGACTGGTGTGACTATAGGTACAATTTCGGACTCGGGAGACGGAGGTAACAACAACCCCACCGAGGGCCAAAACCCTAACCAGAACCGAGATGCTTGGAACCCCGAAGCCGTGGCGCGCATTGAAGAGCTCTAACGCCTCTTGGCCGCGAGCCAAACACAATCCAAGAACACCGTGCCGCCGACGCATGGCCTCGCTTCGGAGATCCACGGCGTTCCCGGCGTGTCCGCGGACGACGTTGCTCGTGCCAACGCTAAGGGCAAGAAGCACGCCCAGCCTTCCTCACAATTCGGCACCATGCAACGCATGGAGTCAATAAAAGAAAGTCGCCAACATGATAGGCACGATGGTGGTCCCCGGACCGCAGATCGCTATCAAATGGCGCGAGATTATAGAGACACACAAGTGTACGACGTATATTCCGATGAGGAGTACAACTCCGAGGAGTATAGACGTCGACACACGAGTGGGGATCCAAAAAGGAAGAAAAATCACAAGTCGCCGGCGTATGTGTACGAAACCCCAAAGCGGAAGCACAGGGCCAAGTATTACGACGCCGACGCATATAGAGTTGAGGACGACCTCGGGCATCAAAGTGCTCGGAGTCCGTTCTCGAAGTTTGAAAATGGCTATGATGAGTTCTCGGATTATTCTAATGAGTCATCTTTTGAGCATCCCAATGTGCAGGATCCGGAAGAACTTGACAACCGGCCTTCGGATTGGATCCCACCGCCGCGCCTTGCCAAGCATCGCAACGAGTACGATCGAGTCTATGGCTCGGATCGCAAGCATGGCGCGCATGGACGACGCGACAGGGATCGCGACGCGCGGCGTCCTCGAAGGCCTAACGATGGAGATGATCCGGATGACGGGGATGACGATCCGCATCGAGGACAGCCTCGGCAACGGCGCGACAGGCGTGCTTACTCGCCTCGGCGTCCCAGCCCTTGGAGCGATCGCGATCACCACGATGCACGGGATCCACGCCAACAACGCCGAGATGTGAAGGTAAAATTCGAATCCTTTTCCGGTTCTTATGATCCTGATGCGTTTCTTGAGTGGTTACAGGGCACGGAGCACACGCTCCGACATCTAGGTTACGAAGACGACGAGAAGGTGGAGGTTATGACGCTTCACTTCGTTGGTGCCGCTAGGACTTGGTGGAACCGATTCGAGTCCGAAAGGATTCGGAAAGGCAAACCCCTAATCCGCGAGTGGCATCAACTCGTCTACATCTTGAAGAAGAGATACATTCCGGCCGATTACAAGGATAAGATGCACATCGAAATAATGCGCATCAAGCAAGGATCAATGACGCCGGAGAAATATTTTGCCAAGCTCGAAGACATGTTCTTCAAAGCGGGGATGAGTGTGTCGCCATCCGTAATGAAGACAAGGTTCATCTCGGGTTTGAGGCAATCCATTCAAGATAGGTTGGAGATCCTTCCAATTAAGGACATCAACAACTTGGTTCACACCGCAATGCAAATCCATAAACAAGAGATGCGAACCAAGTCGGGTTGGTCAAATTCAAGGTACACTCCAAACTCTAGTCAATCCGGTTTTTCTACTAATCGGTTTGCTACTTCTTTGCCAAGTGCTTTGACAGGTTCCAAAGCCAAGGCCGAAGCCACGCCTGCCAAGGCACCAGCCGCGCCGCGCACCGTCGAGCCAAGTGCCGATCGCGCCCGCGACATGGCGTGCTACAAATGCGGGGGACGTGGCCATATGCAACGGAACTGTCCAAATAACAAGAAGGTTTTATTTACAACTCAAGGAGAGCCGTATGACAGCAAGGAGGAAGAAGAAGTTGAGACGCAAGGGATTGATGCCGCCGAGCTCGAGTGCGATCCATCGGAAGCCCTCGGCGTCGCCAAGCTCGGATTAGTGACTCGGCGCGCCCTGAGCGTCCGAGAGGCACCAAAAACGGATCAACGCGAGCAACTTTTTCACACCCGATGTTTGGTCAACAATTTCTCGTTGAGTCTTATTATTGATTCCGGGAGTTGTGCAAATTTCCTTTCAAAGAAGGTTGTTGATCACTTCAACTTGCCGACCACACCACATCCTCAACCATTCAAGCTTCAATGGATATCCAATGATGGAGGAGATTGGGTCGACAAGCAAGTAATCTTCACCTTTTCTATTGGTCAATACTCGGATTCAATTTTATGTGACGTAATGCCAATGGACGCCACACACCTCTTGTTGGGGCGCCCATGGCAATACGATCGTCGCGTGCTTCACGACGGGTATTTGAACACTTACATGTTCAATTACCACGGGAAGCGCATGACTCTCTTACCTATGTCGCCTAGTGAAGCTCTACAGGATGAAGCCGAAAGGCAACGACAAAAAGCTAGCGACAGCGGCACCGGCGCGCCTAATACGACGCCAGCGGCGTCCGAGAGCAAAACTGCACATTCTGTGGGCGTTCCTGGTGCCAATTCTTCTAAAAATAGGTCCCTTGATGATGAAGATCAAAAACGCCGACAGAAGTTGGAGGCAGGCCGACAGTTTGCGTCGAGAGGACTCGGCAACGCGCCGAACGCCGCAGATTTTGACAAAGGAGGCCTCAAACAGATTTCGGATGATTCCCTCGGCGTTCCAAGTTCCAAACCCCTCAAAATTTAGTTTCCACCAGATTTGCACAAAAAACGCCCAGGGGATACCAATCTGAGCAAAGGGCCGCCGAACGCACCTCCCAGCGTCGCGCAACACGCCGTCGCTGCACGAAAACTCGGATTCCAGGAGCTACGGGACGAGTTTCACGGCGTTTCCAGGGGCAATCTTCCTCAAAATCCAGGGGCTACAACATATCCAAAAACCGCCCCAGAATCTGATCGGACGAGCACCGACGCCGAGCCACCATTGCTAGGCACATGCCAGGATCGTCTTCTCTTAGCCAGGCGTCGGGACATTGAAAAATCCATTCAGGGGAGTCTTTCTTGTTTCATTCTTGTTCCCCTTCTTTCAATTAATAAATCCGAGAATTCTTCACTCCCTTCTTCTATTTTGTCTATTTTGAAGGAGTTCGAAGACATCATGACAGATGAGCTTCCGAAGGGCTTGCCGCCGATCCGAGGGATCGAGCACAAGATCGACCTCGTGCCAGGCGCCTCCCTTCCGAATCGAGTAGCTTATAGGACTTCGCCAAGGGAAACCGAGGAGCTTCAACGCCAAGTTCACGACTTGTTGGACAAGGGATTCGTCCGCGAGTCCTTGAGCCCTTGCGCGGTGCCGGTCATCCTCGTGCCGAAGAAAGATGGGTCGTGGCGTATGTGCGTCGACTGCCGAGCCATTAATCAAATCACGGTGAAGTATAGGCATCCAATTCCGAGGCTCGATGATATGCTAGATGAGCTCCACGGCGCCGCCTTGTTTTCCAAGATCGATCTCCAGAGCGGATACCACCAAATCCGGATGCATGAAGGCGACGAGTGGAAGACCGCATTTAAAACCAAGCATGGTTTGTACGAATGGCTTGTCATGCCTTTCGGCTTGACAAATGCCCCTAGTACTTTTATGCGGTTAATGAATTTTGTTTTTCGTAAATTTCTAGGACATTTTGTTGTTGTCTATTTTGACGACATTTTGGTTTTTTCTAAGGACTTAGACTCTCACGCGAGGCACCTTAGGTTGGTGTTATAATGCCTTCGCGAACATTCTTTGTTTGTAAACTTGGACAAGTGTTCGTTTTGCACGGACACGACGAATTTTCTTGGGTTCGTCGTGTCCAAGGATGGGCTGAAAGTGGATGACGACAAGATCCGCGCCATCCGAGAGTGGCCCACCCCTACGACCCCGATGATAGTTCGATCCTTCTTAGGGCTCGCAGGGTTCTACAGGCGTTTCGTCAAGGACTTTAGTTCCATTGCGGGCCACTCCACAACCTTACCAAGAAGGCAACCACAATCAAGTGGATGCCGATTCATGAGGCCGCCTTTCAGGCCTTAAAAGATGCATTATGTTGCGCTCCGGTCTTGCAATTACCAGACTTCACTAAGCGCTTTGAGATCGAGTGCGACGCCTCCGACTATGGCGTAGGCGGCGTACTCCTTCAAGAGAGACGCCCTATTGCATATTTTAGTGAAAAATTAACGGGGGAAACTCTCAATTACCCGACGTATGACAAGGAGTTGTACGCGTTTATTCGGGTTCTTAAGACATGGCAACACTATCTATGGCCGAGTGAGTTCGTTATTCACACGGACCATGCGGCCCTTGCTTATCTTCGGAGTCAAACGACTCTAAACAGACGCCATGCTCGGTGGGTGGAGTTTATGGAAACTTTTCCGTATATCATCGCCCACAAGAAAGGAAAGGAAAATGTCGTGGCAGACGCTCTGACACGCAGGTATGTCCTATTAACTCAACTTCAGGCCAATTTTGCTGGGGTTCTCCTTGATTAAGGAGTTGTATTTGCATGATCCATATTTTAAACCGATCATGGAGAACCTTGAGCAAAGTCGAATCCATGAGTCCTTCTTTTTGGACAATGGATATCTCTACCGAGCCGGGAAGCTTTGCATTCCGGCCTCGTCTGTGAGGCATCTATTGCTCAAAGAAGCTCATGATGGCCGAGGCCATTTTGGCATAGCCAAAACCCTAGCCGCACTTCGTGAACACTTCTTTTGGCCACACATGGCTTCGGACGTTCACAAGTATTGTCGGGGTTGTGTGCCATGCCAAACTGCTAAATCGAGGTTCCAACCTCATGGCCTTTACACTCCGTTGCCTATTCCGGATACTCCGTGGGAAGATCTCTCTATGGATTTTATCACGGGTCTTCCAATGTCTAGGCACGGTAAAGATTCGATCTTCGTAATCGTGGACCGTTTCTCCAAGATGGCTCACTTCGTGCCATGCAAAGGGAACAACAATGCGACTAAAATCGCAAACTTGTTCTTTGAGCATGTCGTGAAATTACATGGCGTGCCTCGCACTATTGTTAGTGATCGAGACACAAAATTTTGTAGCCATTTTTGGAGAACGCTTTGGGGCAAGCTAGGTACACAATTACTATTTTCTACTTCGTATCATCCCCAAATCGATGGTCAGACTGAGGTGACCAATCGGACCCTGGGCACCCTTCTTCGGACGGTGCTCAAAAATAACCCACGCCGGTGGGAGGATCTAATACCATTTGTTGAGTTTGCTTACAACAGGTCCAAACACTCGGCAACCAGGATGACGCCGTTCGAGATTGTGTATGGCCTCAACCCCCACTCTCCAATGGATCTTACTCCTCGGCCACTGAAGAACGGCGAGCACATCGACGCCTCGAACCGCGCCGATGCCATCCGCAAATTGCACGAGCGGACTAGAGCTCAATTGGAGCGCCGAGCCAATCAGTACGAGGCACAGCACAACAAGGGTCGGAAACGCATGATTTTTAACCCCGGGGATCTCGTGTGGCTCCATCTTCGGAAGGACAGGTTTCCGGATTCAAGGAAGACGAAGCTTCACCAACGTGGCGATGGACCTTTTCGAGTGTTGGAGCAAATCGGGGACAACGCCTACAAGCTCGACCTTGAAGGCAAGCATTCGATGCACTCCACATTTAATGTCGCCGAGCTCTCCCCCTACGTTGCACCCGCTTATGAGGAAACGGGGACGTTTGCCAACCAAGTGGGGGAGGGTGATGCGACCCCCGTCATGGATGCTAGCCAAGAGGACGACGCATTCACACTTCGCTCGGATGGCCCCATCACTCGTGCCAGGACTCGAGCAATCCAAGACGCAACACGATCTCTCGTGGCGCGCCTCTCCGCAGGCCACGGCGCGCCCCTCGCCGCGCCGACGCACACAGCCTTGTGCGTCCTCGGCGTCGAGGAACCTCAACTCGGGCCAACAGGGACAACCTCCAACCCCTTGCCACCGTCGGACCCGAGCCTTGCACCGTGCCATGGATCGCCATTTGAGGTTCACGAGACCCTCGTGCCAGCGCCCTCGCCAGCGTCCGCGCCAGCGCCCGACATCGTGACATGACCTCTCCAGCGCCGAGTCCCAGCCTTGCCAGCGTCGCGACAGCCTTGTCATGACACTCCCGGCAGGGTCACGGACGACCTATCCATTTTTAGTAGTTTTTTGCATACTTTCCATTATAGAACATTACTATTGTTAGTTTTATGCATTTAGAAGCTTATTAATGGGCCTTGCGCCGAACACATTTGGATCGCGCCGTTGGGCCTCTAGCTTGCACGCTAGCCCTAGGCGCGCCGCCACCTTATTAGGGTTTCTTCTAGGTTTATGCAGCCGTCTCTCTCTATAAGGGAGATTAGGCCTATGTTTTTAATCAGCGCACATTAGGGTTTAATAAAGTCGAGGTTGATCTCCTTATTTTATCCTTGTGCTTGCGCCGCCACTATAATCTCTCAAACAACTCGCAATTGTTCTCGTGTTCTTGTTACTCATTGATTATTCGTGCCAATCTCAATCCTTTCAAGCCTTCCGCTACGCCAAATTGAGACCTACTACTCAAGCCACCGATCGATCCGAGGCATCCCATACGAGGGACGGATCAGAACTATCCCTTAACACCTTTGTACGAAGACAATGACCCTCTGGACATGCCCAAATCAACATAGTCGTAATTCACATGACACACACATACGAACAAAAGCGGAAATCTAAACGTTCACTACCCTAATTCTATCTCTTCATATGAATCTCTATTCTTGGTCATATCCTCTATAGGTGTCAAGTGAGATCTTGTCTAATAACTTCTTTTCAATTGTTTTTGAGTCTTTCTTTATTTCCGTGAATATCTTTAAAAACTATCACATCACACCAACACGACTCTCCGTACATGCCCAAAGCAACACAGTCACAATTCATGTACGTAGCTTTTGTTCTTTTAAAGAAAATAATGTACATAAATCTTTACAATATACCACTTTTTGTATTTACACTTCTCAGTCTTAAACTCATAGCAATTCATGTAGACGATTTTGTATGTGAGTTCACAAAAATGGATTGATTTGTACATCGATTGCACGTTAACAAAGATAAACTAGAGGAATAGCAATCGATTTTTCGATATATTGATGCATGTGCTCTAAGTTTAAGAATAGGTCAAACCATAAAATGGTTATCAAAAGAAGTTGCATGTTCTAGAACCTTCTTGGTTGACTTTGATAGTTGGATTTTTTATTTGCAACATGTTGGAATGATTACTCTACCAGTCTCATGAGGTCTTCTTGTAAATTTCATCTCTAATTATTCACATTATCCTTTATTGTTATTCTTTTGTAGGTTTTGTTAAAGTGGTGGACTAATTATGATCCGGGAGTCCACATATTCATCCATGCACATACACGCATTAGACTTAACACATAATTTTATGAAATTCCATCATAAAACTAGTTGATAAGATAATAAGAAGAGTAAGGTCTTGCTATACTTTGTTTTGAAAAGTAATTTTTGACAAAAAATACGTTTATTGTATCTTGAAATTTGTGAAAACTAATTGCTTTTTACGGATTTCAAGGCAAATAAGTAGACTTATTACAAGAAAGTACTTTTAAAATTCAAAGTATAGCAAAGCCTAATTCATGGATGTATATTGTGGACAAGTTTAGTCATAAAAACCGATGTGTGTAGATTTTATCTCACCAAGAACCCTCAAGTGTAACTGTGTGGCCCCGCAATATGTCAGTTGGAACTTGACGTCATGCCTAGACTGAACAAGCTTTGATACCATGTTAAAGTCCAATGGCCAATTTTGCCGTGGGGGTCCACACGTCCGACCATGCGCATATGCACTTTAGGCCCAACACAAAAGCCCACGGGTTTCCATCCTAAAACCAATTGACAATAGGAGAAGCAACTCATGGGTTTATATGGTGGGCAAATTTTGTCATATATCCTAATGTGGGATTTATGGCAAAAATTTGTCCTCATTCTCGTTAATGTCTAGGTTTTAGCAGACTTTATATTTAGATGGCAATGGGGCGAGTTTTGTCCTCACTCTGGACAAAATTTTGTCTGTAGCTCATTTTGAACTTGAATTCTGGACATGCATGGATGGCAATGGGGCGAGTTTGAGATTATCCTCCCATCCTCATTCCTGTATATATGCATAACATTCTCCATATTTTAACGGGACCCTCCCTCTCCATTCTCGTTGGGTCCCTATTCCCTGTTGGGGATTCCCGCCCGATTAGCACAAAAAAATAAATTCTTATTTTTATTTTGACCACATGTAATCTAGAGTTGATGTCTAGGTTTTATAGCATACTTTATATTTAGATTTTTAGGTCTAGAAGGTGTATAGGTTTATAATTTAAAGGTTAGTGTTAGAAAATATAGAGTAATTATGGATTTGGCTAAAATCCCCAATAAGGAAAATTGGGATCCTCGTACGTTTCCTCGTAAGTGTATAGGGCGGGGACTACTATTTCCTCCCCATTCTCCATCCCTGCGCGGGTATTAAAATTCCCCTCTATTTACGCATGCATCCCCATTTAAATCCCATGTCCCCATACCCACAACAGGAATTCTCGCGGGTAATGGGAATCTCTCGCCCTATTACCATCCATGCACGAGACCTAATATTTTTGTTATTAAAATCTCAATTCAATCCTACGATTTTACGATTTAAAACTAAAAAAACAATCCACAATTTTTAAGTAGGGTCCTATTAAAGGTAAAATTAGATGATTAATACAAACATGATAGAATCTTTTGTATAATCTCATACGATCTTAACGATCCTACATACAAGCTATTCTTAGGATTCTACAAATTAATGACTATTAAATTTATATATAATTAATATGCTCAAGTTTAACCCTCAATTGTATGTAATCATTAATTTTATTTATCTTGCAATATTTTTGCTTATCAAATTCATAATATGGGTAAGGTTTTACTTAATGTATTAGGTATATGATAGATGTCATTTGCGTATATAACATAAGTTGTAGGACTTTAGGAAACATTTTAATATAATCGGTCGAGATTTGCTATATTTATTTGATAAAAAACACACGTAAATGACCCAATTATAGTGTATGACCCACGTAATGATTTTTAGCATACACTTGAATATTAAGACTCCTGATACAAATTTAGAATTATTAACATCCACCGATTTGGAAGTTTTAGGCATCTAGAAGTTTTAAGGTTCTATATCACTATAATATGTATTATTTGTTATGGTCACATATTGATTGCGGAATGAGAATTCAACCACTCAGAGTCTTTCCTTTTCATACATAGGTGTAATTTAGAGGCGATCACGACAAAAAATAAAAATGTTTTTATGTTTAATAGCCAAATTGTGAAAAAAGAAAGAAAAAGTCAATTTGAGAGTTTTTTATCCACTAATAAAGAAGTCTTTTCAAACACTAATTAGGCATTTCGATAATACATGCATTTCGCATTTTCTATGCACATGAGAAGTTGTGTCCAGCTTTCTACGAACATACATTTCTAGTTCGACCAAAACGTTTTCGTATTTAAGGGCCCTGTTTTAGTTTATCATTATCCCCACCTTGTTATAGTTAATGATAAAATTATTTTTGAGTAAAAATATTATTAATTTATCTTTAAATATGTGAACTATATGTATACTTTTCATAGAAATAAAAACACATTTTTACCCAAAAGTACTTTTAAAGTTAAACGAAAATAAATTTTAAAAAATGAAAGCTGTAGATATACAATTATTTGTTGAATTATAATTTGAGTTTCTTAGTATATCAAAATTTCTACATACACAATGGAAAAAAACAAATAACATTTTTCATGTTTAAAATCTCACACCATCACATTGCATAGTGCAAGCAGCCGAAAAGTGTTTTGCAAAATTCATAGGTGTTATTTTTTTTTTATCATTGTATCTTTGATAAAAAGAAGTCACGAGCTCATATACAAATGAGCTCTACCCTCACATTTCTTTAGCTCAAATAGTTCTAGCAAGAAAAGCACCCCCTAATTATTCCATCAAAAAACAAACTTGCTAAGAACCGTTATAAGTAGTAGAAAATACAAGCTAATTAAATTAAATTAACCAGAAAGGCCGGCAAGCACGCCAACAAAGGGTGCAACAGTGGCAGTTGCAGGCTCAGCTTGCTTGTAGTTATCCCTATAATCTCCATACTCGTCGTTAGTACCTGGACCTCCAACTATTGCGCCTTCAACGACGTTTAGGTTGGGACTAGCCGAGTCCTTCCACGCGAACCCTTCTTGGCATCCTATTTTCGCCGGATGCTGCATGATCGACGGTAATGATGCACTTCTATGGTGAGCCTTCTCCGGATACTTGGGTCCGTATCCTACCATGTAGCTCATTTCTTTTGGATTCTTACCTAGTAGGTAGTCCACCTATATATATATATATTTACACATTAATTGATTAGATTGCAATCATAATTTCTACTAAGGCATAAGTTATGAACCCAAAATCGTAAATTATGAAATGTATGAGATGCTTTAGTTTTTACTCATTACCTTATGACCATAGGATAAAAAAAAGATAAGAATATAAGGTAATACTTGAGATCTAGCAAAGTCGATAATTATAACAAATATAGAAGAATCTTTTAAGTTATGGTTAGTATACTATGAGGCTATGACCCCATGATAGAAAAATCGATAAGGATGTATGATACTACTTGAGATCTAGCAAACTCGATGAATTCATTGGGATTGATAATCTCATGGGGTAGTTGAGGGTGTTTCATAAATTGAGATAATATTATCATAGGTCCTTAGGATAGAAAGACCGATACGAATGTAAGATACATACCTGAGATTTAGCAAAGACGAGAATTTCATTAGGCTGCATAATTCCATTAGGGCACTTCAGGGTGTTTTTAGTTTGGGTAAGATAATTGGCATAAACGGTCATGGCAAGCAAAGAAGAAGTGGTGTATTGTAGATCGGCCCATTCGTTGAACCAAACCAAGCCACCAGGAGTCTTGACCACGTTGCTGTTACCCTTCTGAACGCAGTTGCATATGAATCCTTCCAATTGGTCTACGTAGCCTGCCCAGTTTCCTTGCCTCCCCACATCACTTGACAAAACATACTGTCATATAAAATAATATAAAAGTATATACAAATATAAGTCCAATATATAATTAAGATAGTGTAAGAAAGAAACTATATACATTGTTCTAAAAACACCCGACTAGGTCGCGTCTAACCCCATCCTTGGGCTGGCTGGGTGCTAGGCGGGCGGTCCCTCTCCACCCATAGATTGTTTAGAATTTTTTGGAACATTACATATTATGATATATATATATATATATGTGTGTACCTTGGAAGCTAAGACTTGAACACCGACATATTTGTCATCCCAAGAGAACATAGTTCTAGTGCCACCTGTGTTAGTCGATTTTGCGAGGAGGTCCTTGTATTTTGTGTCGTTAGTTGCTCTGTGTAGCCATGCCGGTTACATATATTTGTATAGATAGATATAATTAATTAATTTACATAATTATTACACGTTTAAAGTTGTCTAACAAGTACAAATAGTATTGGATTAAAACATGGCAATTAATGGTTTGAATCTAATAGAGTTTTTCTATGTGAGTGAACGCTAAGAAAAAATTCTAATCAGTTAGCTCTATTCCATTAGTCGGCTTTGTCGATTAATTTAAAATAAACCATACTCAATAGTCAATTACTTAAGATCGTGTGTAAGTATTTGTGGTGCATTTAGATGACATATTAGGATGCAAAAGTTATAGTATCATACAAGATCTAATTTAGAAATTTACATGATATTGCATTATTTATAATTATTTATAATTAAATACACTCTAATTACCTCAAAACCACTGCTGCTGTAGAACTTGGCCGCCGAGGGGACGCTATCAGTGTACTTGCCTTTGTGACCATCCGCAAACTCAAACAGCTATCAAAGTTAAAAAAGATCAAATTTAGAAGGGCTAATAATATCGAATTATTTAAATTATTGAAGATATAATATGATCTGACATGAATTTTCAAAATAAGAAAATCTTAAAATACATTGACATAATCCTCGTATACATACATACCCGAGTATTAAAACCCTCGTAGATATAAATCCGAGTATAAATATTTTAAATCCCTCGTAAACATACATACCCGAGTAATAATTATTTATTAGGATATTTTTATCCTATGCCCAAAGCCTCAACGTAGAAACCTAAACCTTAGAAGAACAGCCTAAAATCATATTTATTATTTTTATTACTTGTGTAGCATGTTGAAGTAAAGTGGACGAGTAACGGGGATCAGACTTCTTAAACACAATCGATGCTGCTGCAAAAGCGGCGACAGTCTCGGCGGCAAGGTCAGAGCCGGGGTGGTTCTCGTCGATCTTGTAGGGGGTCCGGGGGGTGTCCATATCTTCAGGCCGCTCCCAACAAGCATGATCAGCATCGCCATCTCCAACGCCGGCGTAGAGTATGTTCTCCTTCACGTGACACTTGAGGAGGTAGTCGGTCCCCCACTTGATGGCATCGAGGGCGTTTTGGAGCTCTTTGGTGGCTTCGAACTTGGCCTCGAACTCCACAACGCCCCACGCTAGCATCGTTAACGAGTACGCCATCGGAAAGTTGAATTTCACATTATCTCCAGCATCGTAGTACCCGCCTACTAAGTCTACCTGCAATTGCAGTGTTCGATCGAACAAGTTATTTCCCATAAGCAAGAGTACGTGCTACCATAAGTCCAACAACCAAACCGACATATAAGTTGGATTTTGAATAAAATTTGTTCAAATACTCAAATAGGGTATACCCAAAGTCAATTAGGCATTATGCAAACTCAACTTTATTTATAAAAATTGCATGTAACCAACGCTTTACTAGCCTAGCTAGTTGGGAGGTGATGCCATCCATGATTGGTAGTGTATGCGAGTTTGAATATCTTTTCCTAGCTAGTTGGGACGTCTTAAGATATTTTAGAAGTTCAGTAAATTTAAAACCTCCGTTAAATAATTGTTTTAGGCTTCATTAGGTTTCTATCAGGAATGGCGTATCAAAAAAGTAAAGTGGAAATGTTGTAATATACTAGGCGTGTGAGAAACTTTTGTAAATACTAAAAACAAATCCTCAATATGTCATTACGTTGTTGCATTCTTGAATGACAGACAACGTAACCTCTCCTTAGCTCTCTATTTCCCTTAAAACTTTTCTCACGTAATATCTTACAAGCTTATGTGAAAGCTTGATCCGTCCAAATCATTACAATATTTTTAGAAAGTTTGAAAGTAGAAATAGAAACCTTGTAAAGTAAAAATTATAGGAGATATGTAATATTTGGATCACTTTGTTAATTGATTTAAATTAGGTTTTTTGAAACATTTAAGTATTCGAACTTAAGTGACTCATACAAACAAAAAAAATAAGAAGATGTTTATTTTTCCACGTACACTTTCGCCTTGGCCGTCTCTCAAAGCAGAATCGCCACGCCACTTCACGCGTTGGTTAGCGGGAAGTTTTCCCGATCTTTGGGCTTCAAAATAAAGCAAAGACTTGGTCAACGCTTCACCATAATTCAACGTTTTTTGCCCACAAACAACTTCATTAGTACACATTAGCAATGCAATTAAGCTCAAACTCACGACTTTTTTAGAATACATGGTCTTAGAACTCTAATCTCTCAACTCTATTATAACTTTTTCTTGTTACCTTTTTCTTACATTTCAGTGCCATCAAAGACAAGAAGAATTTATATACACCAAAAGCGTAGAATCACCCTTCACTAATTAGTATGGATTTTGCCATGTGTCACCCTCAGGGCAACAAGTAAGACCCTTAAAATAGAATCCCAAATCTAAAACTCAAATATTAAAAATAGATAATTACTAATTTTGAATGATCGGAATCTTTGACATATCTTGTAACTCAAATCAAACTATTTTTTGGGGGGAGATTCACACACATTGTTTATTTATGGTAAAATAAAGTTAGTAACTCCACCTCACACTTTAATTAAATTTATTATTATAAAAAATATTTTCATTGATTTAGGATTTCTTCCTCACTGTCCATCATCGATTAACTTAAACTTCAATGATATTCCCATTTCTTTCATCATCTATTGCTACTAAGGGGCATATGATTTTAACTAATGGATTTTGGCTTTTGCATTTCGTCACTAATTATGTAATAGCAATATGATAAATGTGTCCAACCACTCTAATTATGACGATACTAATCACTAAGCTCTTGGTGATGGTAAACCTCTTCAAAATTGCAGCTTAAAAATGTTCTTGTTGTTAATTCTTTTGCTAAGAATTTGTAAAGTGTTTCTACTCTTTCTAAAGACAACATTGTTCTAATTGAACTTCATCCCGATTGTTTTTTTTTTTGTGAAGGACAACACAACCGCATCATCTTAACGATAAAAGTTGAGTGCGGACTATATCGGCTGCCTCTTTCTACCACACCCACCCTCGCCTCTCACACATCTACCTATCAGCTAGTCACTTTGGAAGATTGGTACGAAAGCATCGGCCATCCTCGTCCTACTAAGATATTTTGTTTCTAGTTTTGGCCTTCCAATTTTCCAATAAAACATTGTCTCTTGTTTGTGAACCCTATCAATTAGGTAAATGTCATTGTATTCCTATTACTTCAGTTCATAAACCAAGTTTTGTCTAGTTTTAATATTATATATGATGATGTTTGTGGGTCTTGTATCAAATTTTCAACACTCTAATTTTGTTTGGTGTATTTTCTCTCTCAAAACTCACAAGTTCTTCCTGGATTCATTAAAAATAATGATCCAAACTATTTAACAAATCCATCAAACAAATACAAACAGACGACAAAGGTGAATCCAATGCTTTGACCAAATATCTTCAAGACCGTGGTATTCTACATTGCATTTCTTATCCCCATACCCGTTCTCAACATGGTGTCAATACCGTATTATTCAAGAAAAAGGCCTCGTCCTTCTTTCCCAAGCATCTCTTCCTTTTCAATATCAAATAATTCCTTTCATACCGTCGTTTACTTGTCCAACCGTACCATAAAACCTCTCCTTAGCTTCGCCTCTCCTTGTCCAACCGTACCATAACATCGATTACAATCGCCTACGGGCTTTAGTTGTCTGTGTTATCCCTACCTTCATCCCTATTATAACACAAAATTATCCTCCGAATCCCGTCTATGCATCTTATTTGGATATGTGTTCATGTACAAGGGTTATTTATGTCTTCACCTACCAACCGGGAAAACTTATATATTACATCGCGTTGTGTTCGATGAATATCAATGTAACTATACCACGATGTTGGCTTCTTGTCATAAACCATGTCATCTGCCTCAGCCAACGTCGACTCACACTTGCTTGCTCTTCTTAGATGTGCCACAATCTAATGTGTCGATGCCAAACATCCATGAACTCCCCTTAAATTTCATCTCTCTGAATTTTTACTTCTCTAAACCATATCCATGCAAACCCCGCCACAAATCCATCTTCCACCCAAATTCCTACTCCTACATCGTCCCCCGTCAATGTCCAATCTCACTGTCCCAAACAGTCAGACCGACTCCTTATGTCCCACCTACAACGAACGAAGTCTCATATCTGCACCCATTTGATATTTTTAGTCATTCCATGGTCAATCGTGCTAGAACATGAAATCTCAAGCCCATAGTGATACAAGCTACTAAGCACCCAACTTCACCCAATGTAGGTGATAAAGAGCCTTGCTTCTGCAAATAAGAATCCGTTATGGCGGGCTGCTATGCAATGCTCTTCTTTACAATCGCAATTAGACTTTAGTACCTCGACCACCCAACACTAATGTCATTGAAAACAAATTGAGTCTATCAGATCAAGAGGAAGGACAATGACAAAACTACTATTAGGATTATTTTATCCGTTGTAGTTTCAAAAGGGAGGTCTCTTCGGTAGTTGGATCACAACATTGCCTTCTAAAATGAGTATTTGTAGAAGGTTGTTTATTTGGATAAACCAAAAGGTTCTGTTCACAACTTCTTTCCTAATCACGTTTGTAAGTTTCCGATAGCGATGTATGGTCTCAAATAGGCACCTCGAGACGAGTTCAATTAATTGAAGCTTTATTTACTACAACATGGGTTTCAAGCTTCTCTTTCAAATACCGCTTTGCTTGCCCGCGCTTCTCTATGCAAACTGTCACTTATTTACAAGTGTATCTATATGATATCGTCATTACATGATCTCATCTTAACTTCATACGCATGTTTATTGAACAACTTCTTGCCACGTTTTCCTAAAATATTTAGGCCCTCTCCAATTCTTCCTTGGTGTTGGATTTTCATATGTGAGTATGTTTGTTCTTCACCTCTCTCAAGCCAAGTATCTACGAGATCCGCTTAAAGCCTATGATAAAATCTAGGCCAAGACAATCTCATCTCCGACCGATCTAAGATAAACTCGCCACACCTCTTTCTCTGTTGGATGTGTTGTCTAATCCGACAACCTATCGTCGTGTTGTTGGTATCCTACAACACGACACAATAACACACAATGAGATCAACTTCACAATCGATCGTGCTTGTCAGTACATGCACCATACCATGAAGTCCCATTAGAGTATGGCCATTGGTTGGCCAACATTTGGTCATGGGATGAGAGAGGTAATAAACAAATAATAAATATGGTGAGAGGGGGAGAAAATATTGTGTGAACGGTCATTGTGATGACCTCATTTGCATTTCGTCATTCATTGGCATCATGAAAAGTGTTAGAGAGAAAAGAAAATATAATTAAAAATTAAAAAGATGAAGAATCCCATTTTAAAAAAAAATTGAGACCAAATATGGTGGACAACCGTTGTATATACTCTTAGCGAGATGTTAAGTGTATATTCAGATATGTTAAAGGAATTCCTGATTTGGTATTATAGTTTATGCTTTTCTCTGTCATAATCTGGTAGTATATTTGGATTTTGGTTGGACCACCAATCCTACTAATCTTTTATCTAAACATGGGTTTGTTGTATTCTTTAACGTAAATCTAACTAGAAGATCTAGTCGTAAAAAAAAGATTATGGCCCGTTTCGCACAAAAGTAGAATACCCTGCTTTATCCTTTGCTACTATCGATATAGTAGTTGGCTTTTCCATTTAGTTGAGAAACTCGTTTAGCTTGTCTATGGCTCGCTCATCTTGGTTTGTGACAATCTATTCACTACCTTTTTTGCTAACAACTCTGCTATCACAAATAAGTCCAAACAAATTTAGTTGGATTTTCGCTATGTTAGAGAGAAAGTTGATTTTGAGGAACTTGTTTCTCTTCATATTCCAGTTGCAGATTAGTTGGTTGATATCTACAACAAAGCTCTAAATGGTCACTCTTTTGGTTTTGTACGTTCAAAAGATTTGGTCACTCCACGCCTATCATCTTGTTGGGGGTAATGGAAAAAGGATAGAATATTTGTATTATGAAAACAATATCTTGTATGATATTATGTTATCCAATATACTGTTATTCCACATCTAGGATAAAATTAATTAGGGCCTAAGACATGTAGAATTATATATTGCAATCTTTCATAATTAATAAAATTAATCAATTCATTCAATATTCAACTCTCCAACTAATAGGCTACAATGACAAGCTACTATACTTCTGAGTTCTGGCAATTTGGAAATCCACTTATAATTCTTCATAGGAGGGCATCCAAATGGGAAAAAAACTAAGCAACAAATCAGGCTAAATCAATAACCATGGAACTTGAATCATTATAGGATCCACTAATGATGGATAACTTGACATTGTCTTTACAAATTTGAGCTAGATTCGCCTTAGTGCTTCCTGCCACTATACATTATGAAACAACTGCATTCAATGCCTCATGGTTAGTAATCTCCAAAGCAAAAGCAACCAAACAATATAAGATCATGCTTTATATTAAAATTATAATTTCGAACAAAAATGTCAAAAGTAACCACTGATAATTTTTTTTATTTATATAAGAAAAATACAATGTATTAGATTATCGTTACATATTTTGATTTATGATGTAGAATCTTATAATCCAATCCCGAAAAACTTCAACGATACAACCTAGAATTCTGATCCTAATTGATAACCTTGCTTAATACCATAACAACTAGACCAATTCGTGATTGCTCACACCAATCTTTATTTAGAGTATGGTTTTCCCCCACTTTATATAGGTTAATATTCCATTTTAACCCTAATTCATTACTGATCTCTACAAAACTAATTTGCACTTGGTAGTCGTTCTACCTTAATTTTATTCATGTAAAACATTTTCTTGATGTGTATACATAAATCATATAGCCTAATTAAGAAAGAGGTAGTATACATATATAAATCATACTCCGTACATGAGAACCCGGTCTAAGAAATAGCAGGACAAATATATGTTTATACACAACTAGCTAGCTTTAAGTGCATTTGGCTGGATACAAAGTGAAAGTTAAGTTATGCGAAATTAGAAGTAATTTAGTAAGATTTTAAACATTTATAAGGAGGATTGGATAAAACATGCAAAGTGAACAACAAGACTCAAAGCTAGGCTTCCGTATACTACTATGCATTTGAGAAAAATTCAATGCTTGGATAAACAATATTGTGCACCCCCACAAATCAAAAATATTGGAGGCAAAACACAATTCACAATACTTAATTAAGTTCCCAACCCCTCAATATCACAATCTATATATAAAACATTTATTGATCAAATTTAACCAAAAAAAAAGTTATATCCGATCCAGGACCACTTCGATCTTGCCCTCACGAAAACAAAAGACACATTAATATAATGTTGAAGATATACCACGCACGTACAACATCGATCTCCAATCAACTCTTGATCTAGCGTACAACTTTACTAAGCTTAGGCTTCAATATTGAAAACTTGGGCATAGGCAAGCTACTTGGAGGAGGAGACATTGCAAAAATCAACGACTCGTAAAAGTTCATCTCCTTTGCCACATTCTTATGTGGCTCACTTTCCGGGTCGGGTCCCCATCTTTTCGTGGTCCCAACACCACCAAGACTCGGTTTCTTATCCGGGTTTTTCTTGGTTTTATGAGTGGAGTGCTTCTGTGGACGGATCGGGGCTTGCTTGGTGCTCTTTTGGTCCTTGTTGTGTAGCTTCTTGCCGGTCCCATTCGAAGAGAAAGAAGAAGGCATGGGACGAGGAAGAAGAGGTGGTTGCTGAAACTGATCAAGTGGGTAAGGAAACGAGTTATGGCGCGGCAAAGAAGATGAAGAAGAAATGGGAATTAATGGGTATTGATATGGAGGGTTTAACATCATATGATCCATGCTTGGAAAGTTTTCGAAATACAAATCGTTAACGTTAGTTCTTGATGGAATCAAGGAAAGATGAGTTTGGATCCCCATCTTAGGGTTTCTCGCCTTCTCCCCACGAGACATGGATTCTTGATCTACATATGAGAGATCATAAATAAGCGATATATGAACTCAAAAGATGTGTTAATGAAGGGGGGAAATGGCCTAAAAAGACCCTAGATTTGCTATTGATCGAGCTTTTCTTCTCTACTCGATATGAGCTTTTATATACAAGGTTGGGTAGGACTAATTTTGGTAGGGTACGTAATTGTACTGATATAGTGATATGTTTGATCAGAAAAACAAGTGCATAAAAAGAAAAGGCGTGTTTTAAGGAGAAATAATATTATAATATCAATATGCATGTTAATAACAATAATAAATAAAGTTTTATAGGTTAAATTTTACCGACGGAGAGGAGAGTCGGTTACTTGCCTGGCCTCATTTGTCCAAAGCTGCGCCGGATTGGAGAAAGCTTGCTGGGGCGGCGGCCGCCGATTCAAATCTGACCGTTGGATCTGAGATTACTAAAAATAAGCCTTTCGATTGGGACACATTTTGACCAATTATGAGTTATTAAGCCAGAGTGCGCGCTGAACTCTGCACATACAAATAGCAAGACCGATTTCGACGAAACAAAAAAATATAGCAAGACCGATTAATACGTAGTAATATACTTAGTATATTTTCCCGTAAATAATACAGGTTTTCTTAAATAAAATATTAATAATAAAATATTTTCAAATACATTATTATTCGAGAAAAATAATCATATAAATGCTTAAATATAAACTTTTTATATGATCTGGGTAAAAAAATAAGCAATTATCATATAACTAATATAGATCTTTTCATATAAGATAATAAATAATTGGATTAGTTACAAGATAATTATTCAATTAAGATATCTTAGTTAAAAAAGGATTTTATCTAAAAATAAAATAAATACTCTAGAATTTGTATGATAGCATAAAAAAATATCCTAATGATCTTTCTATCTATCATATCCAAAAATAAAAGATTGTTTAATATGAGATTTTCTATCCTATATTTTATAATAAGAATTTATCATACCAAAAATAAAAAAATATTTTTTTTACAAAAAAGGGTGGTGTGGTCCAATCTTATTGTGACATGTGTCGTTTAATAATTTTTTTAACTTCCGTCTTAGGTTATAGTTATGATCTGTGACATTTTTTTCGTTCTTCTTTCTTCACCAAAAAAAATAACTTTCGTTCATTAACCTATTAAAACGACCAATATGCCTTCCTACATGACAATAATAACCGAGATTTCAGTTAGTAATTTTGTAAAATCGAATTAACAAACCCCGTCAAGAAATAACACCTAATTCAAAAAAAAAAATTATTTTATAAAATATTAGGGAAAAAAAAGAAGTGGAACATATAAAACTAAAGCACAAAAATTAGACAAACAATTAAGGATGGAATGATTTTTTTTTTTGAGAGTTAAGGATGGAATGATTGAACTTGGGCAAAATGTGTATGTACATGGATTTTCAACCATCAAATTGATTTTGCTTAATCGCCCCCCAAAAAAAACATAATCGAACCAAAAAATGGTTAGTTTTTATGTTTGATTAACTATCCCATTTTCCTTTTAGATTACCAATATGATTAAACGCAAAAATGGTTAACTTTTGATTTTTTGGTATGGTTTTCGATTTCAGCTTTTTGGTTCACCACTACTCTTCGGGACGTGAAGTATAGGATTCAAACATATACCCAAACTAGTTGTACCCGTCGTATCATGTACGACTATGGTTCGGTATTTTATAGATGTTAAATAAAAGTATAATATAAAAATGTAAGTAATTTATTGTTTGTACAATGTATAAATTTTTTATTTTTTAGAATTAAAGAAAACTAAATATAAATTATTAAGTTTAATATTGAGAATATAAAAAGATTATTAAGGTAAAATAATATATATTTTTCTTTCCATGATGATATTTCGTAGATATTTCATTAAAAAGGATAATATATGAATAAAAAAGATTTATATATTAGAATATGGAAGAGATAAGTTTTAAATAAAATAATAATTAAACTAATAAATAAGATATAATAAAACATTAAAGATAAAAATAATTTATTTATAGAAAATAATTAAAAATAATAAATTATTTTGATTTAAGGTGGGGCCAAACCCATTTGGTGTCTCGATAAAGTAAAGATTATATAAGATTAAATATTATATTTTTTATTACTTGCTATGTACCTTAATTTAGAGATTATCAAATATTTCAATATATCCATCAAATATTTTATTACCTATTTTTATTATTTTTAAACATTCTAAGTATTTATCATTAATTTTTTATTATAAAAGATAAATATACACATAAATTCGTGAAAAGATATCATGCTAAAAGATAAAAGATATGTATACTTATTTTAAAATATTTTAAAGTTATTATTTTTAATTTTAAATATTTGTCTAGGGAAGTTTTCAAAAGATATTATTATACTAAATAGGTATTTGTTTGATGCTAAAGATAGATTTAAATAGTTAAAAGAAGAATTTAATAGGAAAAAGTTTAAATATTAGAAATAAAATTTAATTTTGTAAATATGAAGTGGGGCCAGAATCGTTCTGGTGGCTCGAAAAGTTATAACTTTAATATATAGTTATAGATGCATAAAAAGATAAAGAAAATCTAATTTTATTAATTTAAATAAAAATTCGAATTTTTTTTATATTTACAAATAATTTTAGTCATCAACATAAAATTATATCTTTTTCTCAAAATAAAAATATATCAACATAACAAAATTTATTATTTAAAATTATATCATTATATAGAGGTCAAGCCTTGTTAAAAGATAAAAAAATTATATTAAGACCCCAAATCTTGTTAAGAGATAAAAATATTAAATTAATATGGAAAATATCATCTCATAGGAATTTATTTATATTAAAATTATATAAATATGTTATCTATTGTAGTAAACTAATACATGCATAATCCCTAGATAGAAAATTATATACATAAAAAATTATGTAAACATGTTATCTATTTAGTATATATAGCAAGAATACTATAGGTTGTTACAAAATTTATTAAAATATAATTTCAAATTAATTTATTCAAAAATACCACGTGGCACAAATTTTACAACAGACTTGGGTTCTGCTTTATAATGTATTAGGGTAGATGCCTATTTAGAGTTTGAGAAAATTGCACTAAACCACCCGTTAAATAGGCGAATTTACACTTAACTACCCGTTATACACGAATTTGTTTTAAACCACCCAAAACTTCGATTCCATTAACAAATAGCACACCATGGCGTTATTCCGTCAAAAATTCCGTTAGATCGCGTACAATTACTACTTTGCCCTCAATTGTTCCAAACATTTACATGTTAACCAATCGTGTACAATTACAATTACTACTTTGCCCTAAACCGAAATAAAAATCTTACTCGATTCTCCTTTCTTTGCATTCACCATCTTTGAATCAACATCATCCAGAACCTTACTCGATTCCTCATCAGGCTTCTTCTGGAATTCCTTGGCCTTCATAGCCTAAAACTTTGAGTGATTATAGTACCCAACCCCCAAAAACGCCAACACGTATCCCAACAGATTCACAGGCGTCACCGTATCCTTAATCACCGACCACGAGAACGCAATCAACAGCCAATCCTTCACCACACCAACAACATTCATGGTGAGCACAGACGTTTTCCCAACGAGCAAGAAAACCGCTAGATTGAGAGAGAACGCGCACAGAGAATTTTCCCGAACACCACAAAATCGAGATCGAAGCTCGACCGGGATCTCAAAATCGGAAGCTCAACAATCAGCCACGGAATCATGAGGCAAACGAGGCAACAGGGAGCCACGTAGTACAAGGACGTGATCGAATTCAAGCTAATTCCCTTGGAATTGAGGAGAATTTGAATCAGGACCAGCCTGGTGGCCTCGAACGCGACGACGCCGAGCTGGAGAAAGACGCCCCAGGGGTCGAATTGGGCCTCGCCGTAAGACGCCGAGCGAGATCGAGACCATGTTGGCCATGGTGTTGGATCGGAACGGCTCCTTTTTTAGTAGAACGCCGATGGAGTAGACGACGACGGACATTAGGGCTTTGAGCATCTGGATGAAGGAGACGGAGAGGTAAATGTAGGCGGAATTGGAGAGCCAGAGGGAGAGGGAGTAGAGGATTCTGATGGGAACGACGGAGGAGAAGTAGAGGTAAGGGGAGATCTGAACGGGGTCGATGATTTTGAAGAGGCGGACGAGGAGGAAGGAGAGTTTTGGGTGTAAATGTTTGAAACAATTGAGGGCAAAGTAGTAATTATACAAGATCTAACGATATTTTTGACGGAATAACGCCATAGGTGGCTATTTGTTAACGGAATTGAAGTTTTGGGTGGTTTAAAACAAATTCGTGTATAACGGGTGGTTAAGTGTAAATTCGCCTATTTAACGGGTGATTTAATGCAATTTTCTCTTAGATTTTATTATTGTATGATGCAAGGGGTGTTTAATTTCTAGACCTCAATTTATTATTAACTAGCGTGCATTTTTAAATATAATCCTAGAGATTATTGATTCTCTTTCTCTCCAAATTAAAAATATCGGTAGAATTTGTCATCTAAATGGGAAAAGACTTAAAACTCATATTGCTCAAATAAGTTTTTTCAAATTTCATAAAGCTAGGGACTATAAGAAATTCATTACACCAAAATAAAACTTGCCCAAACATCATTCATTTAATGTAAAAAATCGGTCATCTTTTATCGAGTTTGTTACAAACTTTATGGTTGAAGTTTTAAACCACTAATTTAAATAATTGAATCTTAGGTAAATTGATTAAAAATTAAATTTAATAAATTGATATGCAATTACAATATTTTCTCAACTATTTATAGAGTCTTTTTTTTTTATAAGGAAAGGGATTAAGATGACCACTAACAGGCTAGTGGTCGCCCTAAAGTATCCTGACGGAGAAAGGTAACTACTTATAGAATTTATTCCAACTTCACTGGAACTAAAACCACATACACTATAAATATTATTAAGTGTTAACCTAACACCTCGATCAATTGGTTGATATTGGAATTAATGTTTTGATTATGTTCGTTTTTTTTAATCTATTTCCTTAAAAATCTCTATTTAGAAACTAAAACTCTATATGAAAATTTATAAATCCAATAAAAATATTTAATAAACTTAAATGTACCACTTAACAAATTTCTTTTTATTTAAGAGTTCTTAATTTTATATCTTTAGAACATAGGTTAAAAAATTCTTACGTTATGAATATTTATGTTTCTTGATTACGGCAGTACGTTACTACCTAACCTAGCAAATATCCTAATTCCTACATGTTAATTGTTTTTGACGAATAAGTTAAATGTTTAAAGCAATGACGCGCATTGACAATTTTTTTATTTAAAGAAAAAGGGCATGCGAATGGGTATATGTGGGATTCTTCCTTCCTATAAATAAATACATTTCTCTAATGTTTTCCTACTAAAAATAAATACATTCTTTTTTCCGACATTTGACTTTTCTAGGTATCATTTGTGTTAAATTTACACGACCCTCACCTACCAATCTCGATCGATCCTATGTTAAATTTTGCAATTTCGTTTGGCATTACATGTTTACAAATTACAACGTATCATAAATATAGTATAATGTAAAAGATTTTCACGGATTAATTTAGTACTTGTTAACTCGAAAAATTACCACTCGTGCCAAAAAAAGGGGCAAATACCAATAAAAAACACGCGATAAAAAAGGAGACGTAATAATTCACATTATAGTGTAAGTGATTTTATTTTTGAGGGCACTGCTCATGTGAACCGAACCAGAAATCTCTGAATACTACCCTTCAAACTTAATCTTTTGATTTTAAGTGATATTGAGAGGATTTATTGCAACATTCACATGCTCGCCAAGTTAGTTGATGTACATGATAGAATAAATCCCTCAATCTATTACTCAATATACAATAATGTGGCAGGTTTGAGGATTTTCCATCCCTCGCACTCTCTAGGGACCTTATCCGTCTTGTATGATGATTTTCGGCATTATTTGGGCCAGTGTTGCCTTATATTTCATCCCCTCACTTCCATATCTCTCCGTCTCGTCTCGTATGTCCGGCACGTTTGCCCCATATGTCTCCTCATTGCTACGTCTCTCTTTCTCTTATCATGTATCCTTGAGCTACTAAGGCTCCATTTGGCACACCTAGCTAGAGTTGGCAGCTGGAGTTGGAATCTAGCTAAAGTTGAAACTGGTAGCGGAATTATTGATAGAAGTTGAAATTGAATTTATGAGCGGAATGGATAAAAAGTGTTTGACAACATTGTAGCTGAATTGCAAAAAGGAGACCCTAAAATGACGAAATTGCCCCCAAATAACCAAAAAATTATACCCTCACTTGCAGCTCACGTGACCCCCACAACCCCCAAATGCTCGCCTCTCGTTTCAAGGGTTTCCACTTCCAAGTTCCAGCTCCAATTACCTCCTAGAAGCCCAGCCTCAAGGTGATTCCATGTTTTAGCATAATTTTAGTATGTTTTTCTAGGTCTTTTAGTCTAGTTTAGTTGTGTTTTGTGAGTGTTTTGTGTCTTTTTAGTATAGTTTGCATATTCTGTGAAAAGTATGAAAACTACGCTATTTGTTTGCTTTTGTGTAGGTTTTGAGGCGGATTTGGATGAATTCAAGGACATTAGAAGAGCGGACCAAGCTAGGAGGAACAAGAGAAGAAAGCTATGGAAGAATCTCCCATAAAATCCAAAGAAAAGAAGGAAGAATGGCAAGAAAACAAGTCAAGACCAACCTCGATATCGACCCTCTAGGGGTCGATACCGAGGCACTCAGCATAGCCGACTTAGTGCATTAATTGCTTTTATTCCGTAATCTTTTATCTTTAGTAGGTTTTTTATGGAAACTTTTTAGAGGGATGTTCTAGTATAAATACTCTTGTTTAGACACAATCTAGCTCTCTCACACCCCCTAGGTTAAGATTGACGTTAGTTTGGAGATTTGGGAAGACAAAAGTTGTTGCTTGGAGCACAAGGAAGAAGATTGTTGGAGATTTCTTGTGTTCTAAGTTGTGTTTAAAGACAAGTTTGAAGTTTTAATTCAAGTAAGCTTTTTGTTTAAACCAAGTATGTTTTCTTTCAATCTCTTTGCTTGTTTTTCTCCAATCATGAGTGATTGGTCTTCTATTCTAGGGTTGGGGTTAGAAACCCAACATGATTATGCATGAATGATGATGTGATGAATGAATTGATTGCCTTCTATCTATTCTCTACTTGTTTGTGCAAAAGCTTTGACGAAAGTTGAAGTATTTCATGTTCTTAACTTGATTGAAAGAGAAAGTTGTGAACTTGAATAGAGATAAAGTTTGAGACGAAAGTTGAGAACTTTAGATCAAATAAGTAGACAAAGTGAATTGATGAAAATTGATTGATTTGCTTATTTATTCAACGAAAGTTGATAACTTTATGTTAAAGTCATGATGTTTATGATTCATATTGTTTGAAATTGCATGATTATGTTGTGGTGAACCCTTATCCTAGATTTTATCTATTATTTGCAAACCGAAATTTAAACCCAGGTGCCTCGATATCGACCCTGCCCAGGTCGGTACCGACCTGCTATTTCCCCCTTTGTATTGCTGTTTACTTAGTTCTTTTGCCTAGTTTACACCTCGTTATCGACCCTAACAAGGTCGATATCGACCCTCTTCAGTGCAATTATTTTGCTTTGTTTTGCCTTGTTCTTTGCTTTGTTTGTTCTTTTGCTTTTTAGTTTAGTAATTAGACACAACCTCGCTTCCCGTGGACGATCCTGACTTCGCTATACTCAGCGGGGTCTTGACTATAAATTTATTTGTTGTCAAGTAAATTCCTCTCAACACGAGGTCGCCATTAGCTAGTTTGCATCGAAGCGGAAATCGAGCTGAGCTAGGGTCGGCGGCACCGAAGGTCGAGAAAGTTGCAGCAACGGTTGAAGGCTGAGATAGCAGAGTCGAAGCTCACATTACGGTAAGTAAAGGACCCTTCAAAGAATTTGAGTTTAGGAATTGCAAGTTGTTGCTCATAATGAGCTAAATTGATGATGCCATTTTCACTAATTTGAGGTTTATTTGAATATAGAAGTTGTAGCTAGTATAATGAGCTATGAGGAATGTGCATTTTCATATACAAATACAAATTCGGTGCCTTAGGTTGTAGTGAAACCCAATTAGGTCGAGCTTGTGAATGATTGTTGTACATTATTATTGATTGAAATCCACAAAATATGAAATTGGAATGTAGTATTGTTGATGAATGTGCTTTGTTCCCCTTCATATGTACTTGTCCGAATTAAGTGATTGCCTTCTCGTTTAGCCTTGTGTGTTTATTTCTCATTATTGGCTTGGGAATATATGAGTTTGTTGGTGTGTGGTTTTACGTAAATGTGTGTGCTTGGAAAGGAAGAAGGAACAATGTCCGAGTCACATGCGAAAGCGAAGGGAAAGGACATTGATGGGAAGGGTGTTGCTTGGAGTGATGAAGAGGCGAAAGCACTAATGTCAATTTGTCTACAATATCACAAACAAAATTGGAAGGACACTTACTTTCAATGGGTTGAGATTACTGAAAAGTTTAGCAACGAGGGGACCAAGAAGATTGATAAAGATACTGTGAAGAACAAGTTTGACTTCATGAAAAAGATTTGGAAACTTTGGGTTGGCTTACAGTACAAAGAAACCGGGGTAGGATGGAACACGGTAGATGGAACAATTACGGCAGATCCTGATTGGTGGGAGCGAAAGATAAGAGTATGCTTAATAGGGTGTTTTTTAATAAATGTGTTGTTTCATATTTTGGGAGGTTTGCCTAGTTATTTATAGTGATCTTGAATAATTGACAGGAAAAGGCGGAGTACAAAAGGTTTCGACATAAGCGTCCCGACCCGGAGTTGAGTGATCTTTGGGATTGCATCTTGGCAACATATGTGCGTCGGGCCAACATTGTGTTGCAGCCACAATGGACCCCCCAACAATTGATGAGTCTCAAACGTCGATTTCACAATCTGTTGTTTCAGGGGAAAGAGGTTTTGAGGACCTGTTGGGAATGGATGAGGATGATCTGCTTCGGGACCTGACTGACACACTCAACCTAGGTAGTGCTTCTCATCAAGCTACCAACTCTCCATCTCTGCATCAACCCAGCGGCGGTACTAGCCAACGAATGCCTAAGCATAGAAAGAAACAAACCGTGCCTTCTTCCAAGATCAGTTGGTTGTTACTTGTTGGTAGGGATTTACTCAACAACAAATAAATTTGTAGTCAAGAACCCGCTGAGTATAGGGGAGTCAGGATCGTTCCACGGGAAGCACGGTTGTTTATCTATCAAACTACTAAAGAAAATAAAACAAAGCAAAACAACACAACACACCTACGACCAACCTCGTTAACGACTTTGTCAGGGTCGTTAACGAACCTGGGCAACACTACGAAAACACACTAACGAACTAAAACAGGTACGGTACCGAGGCAACGAACTCAGTAGCGAATATAATCGAAGAAATTCAAACAAAAACAAATATCTAGGACAAGGGTTACCACAACATAGCCATGCATATAAACTTGTAAGAAGATAAAGATCATGCCTTTAAATAGATAAATTCATCAACTTTCGCTGATTAGCAAGCAAATCAATCTTCTCTCATAAACTAATTCACTCAATCACTTGTTTTGGATCCAAAGCTCGAAACTTTCGTTGTCGAACAATATCAACCTTTAAGTCTATAACTTTCTCTTTCAATCAAGTTAAGAACTCAAATTACCTCGATTCTCATCTAGGCATAAACACAACAAGCAATCTAAAACAGATAGAAAGAAGGCATTCAACACATCATCTTACTCATCAAACATGCATAACTATGCCGGGTTTAAACCCCGACCCTAGAAAAGAAAACTACTCACTACTCATAATTATGAAACAAACAACTTCTATAAGAGAAAACATTGAAAATAAAACAACTACTTCAAATTAATAAGAAAATATCGTCTTACAGAATTCAGAAGAAACCTGAAAACAACAAAAATACCGAATCGAAAACACGCCTAACGACTTTAGCTTCACTCTCGTTATCCACGGTTCGACTATTCTCTCTCTCGGCTTCTCTCTGAACACGTCTCCCCCCCCCCCCTCTAGAAAAGGAGGGTATTTATACTAATAAAGCTATCTAATAAAAATAACTATAAGATAAAAACTTTCCTAAAAGATAGAAACTAACTCTAAAAAGATAGAAATAAAACCTAGAAAGATAACAAAACCTAAAATACAAAATATAATAACCCTAAAAACTCATTAAAAAACCTACCGACACGGAATAAACTTCTGCACAGGGTCGGCAAACATAAGATCGAACTCTAAAAAAACTCTAACTTTAAGCCTCGTTAACGAGCCTGGATTTAGCTTCTTCAACACTTCAACTCTAAAAATCTGGACTTCGACTCTTTTATCTCTTATTCTTCCGTCCTTTACCATAGTACTCTATTTTGCTTCCAAAAAGCACCGTTTTCTTGCTAAAACCTATAAAAAGATACAAAACGAAGTAGCTTCCATACTTTTTACAAAATATGCAAACTTATCCAAAAACACACAAAACTAACCCTAAAACTACTAAAACTAACCCTAAAACTACTAAAACTAACCCTAACAAACTAAGAAAACACCCTAAAAACCATACCAAAAACACGAACATCATTACTGCACAACAAGGCGATCGGTTTGTGACACTCTTGGAGGGGGAGTTAAAGCGTAAGGAAATGCAGGGCACAAACCGGGTTTTCAATCTTGATGAAGCAATGGAGGTTCTTGAAGGGATGATCACGGCTGGCCTGGTTGAAGAGTACGGTGGTCTATGGTCTATGGTGTTATATTGTGGATCAGTTGAACAATGAGAACACCCACCACCTCTTTCTGACATTGAAGACAGATGATGCAAGGATCGCTTGGCTACGGTACAAGTTTGCAAAGGATGAAGGGTTGAAGAAGGCCGGTTGAGTTGGGATGTTAATCGTGTACATCATGCTTGTGTTTTATGTCATACTGTATGCTTATTTTATGGTGATTGTTTGAGGATTGCTAGTTTGTTTGTGATTGTTTGAGGATTGTTAGTTTGTGTTTTTCGGATGACATTATCATAACTTGATTTGGATTAGTTTGTGATTGGCAATGCTTATTTTACAGTAGTTGTTTTACAACCAGGTTGCGTGTGTCATTGTGTTTTGAGGTTTATGGTTATGGATTACTTATGATCTATCTCATTGCTTGTGTGCTTTTGTAAATGTAGTTGTTTTACAAGGCAAGAAGCATGTCTCGTGCACCAGTTAGGCAGCTTAGTCGGCGTCGGAAGATAATGATTGCGTGGTTTTTGTTTATGCAAAGGCAGCGTTGTCTCTTATTGGGTACTACCTCAAATATATACAAAAGACACCATGCTACACTTCGCCATTGACGGGGTACCTATGGATGAGAGAGATAGTGGAATCTGAGCCCAAGGTTAGATGCATTAATGTTTTTCGAATGGAGAAGCACATGTTTTGGAAGTTGTGTGATGACCTACAATACAAGCATGGTCTCCGACCTTCATAGCATATGTGTGTGATGGAGAAGGTTGGCATTCTACTGTAAACTATTTACTTGGGGGTGTCTAATAGAGTCATATGTGAGAGGTTCCAACGTTCCGGTGACACAATTAGTCGTGTGTTGCATGATGTCATAGAAGCCATCACTAGTAGGAGGCAGGTGTTCGAGGGACTCGCTAGGCGTATACTACGGCCCCGTGATCCGGAGTTCAAAAAAATTCCCGATAAGGTGTTGAATGACAATCATTACACTCTTTTCAAGGTATGATTCATTATATTTCAAAGATCATAATAATAGGTGTTTTATTAGTTTGAAGTATAATAAGCTATGAAAATGTATCATTTAGGGTGCAATTGGGTGCATAGATAGGACCCATGTTATAGCCTGCATACCCCAAGCTGACCAAAAAATACATCACAAGCTTTCAATAAAGTTCACTCGTCGCTAAGGAATGCAATCGAAAGGTGTTTTGGTGTGTTGAAAAAACGGTTTAGGATTTTGACTTACATGCCGAGCTTCCCAATCGACACGCAAATTGACTTGATCCTTGTGTGTTTTTCCATGCACAACTTGATTTTGGAACATCGAATTGTGGACCAATACCTTGAAGAAGACTACGATGACCCGGACCTTCCTCCTCCACGGCATCCCGAACAAGGGCAAGACAATGCTCCAACGGGAATGAAACAAGTAAGGGATGTCATCGCAACTCATATTTGGGAATCTCGAAGTTATTTGTAGGTTTTTTATGGTGCAAAGTGTGTTGGATGAATGTGTGTTGGATGAATGTACTTCACCTTATGTTGGTTGTTGAATGTACAATATTAGTCTCTTTCTTTATTTAGGCATAAGCCAAAGTTAAATTTGTGTTTTTATGTCTATGTATAGCCAAAGTTAAGTGTGTGATTATATGGCTACGAGCACCGGCGCGCCTAAGAACATCGGCTCGCCTACGAGCACCGGCGCGACAGTGTAATCATATGTTTGCGCTACAAATGCAAAGTAAAAAACAGAATTATAAAATATGATAAGTGTATAATACAACACGATCACAAGACACAACATATGCTTTACATGCGTTAGAAGTTGATTAACATTACATGACAAACCATTCGTACTTGTCCATAAACTATACATATGATTAACTTTACATAGCTATACATATGCTACGAAAAAGGCTATCCACATGCTAAAGAATCTACAATGCTACATTTCCAAAGTTTGTTCTTGCAAAAGCCAAAAGAAGACCAAGATGCCACCATTTGTGCACCCTCCACCGACAAGACAAGATACTCTAAACCTGCAAAAACAAAACAAACCTGCAAACAAAAGGGTCACAAACCTCTATTATCCAAGCCAACCATTCTGCATCACCCTGGATTCTCCCCATGGTCAAGTCCCAGTGATCCTGACCCCCAATCTCCTTGAACCTACACCAGGCACGCCATTGGGTCCGATCAAAGTCCAAGCGAAACTTGAGCTCGATGTTAGGCCTCCTATGGCCAATTGCATCATAAAACTGGTTCGCCAACTCTCAAAAGTGTATGGGTTGATGAGGATTCATTCTCTCCCTCCTAACGGGAGGGAGCGCAAGGTTGAGGAAGATCTTGTCTTGGCCGAGTGTCCACCTTGAGTTATCAACCATCTGTTCAAGGTATGACCAAATTATAATGTAGATAATGAATAACTATACAAATAGTAAGAACATGAACTTCATCAAATGAGGGGAACATACCTTCGAAAGGTGCTTTGCAAGGAGAGGTTTTTTGTTTGGGTGGTCGAGTGAAGGAGAATGAATGGGGTGGTGTTGTATATAAAGGGGGAAGAAATCATTATAAAAACCAAAAAGTAAATACCTTATAAATATAAAATATTATACATGTCAAATTAGAATCTCCATACATAAGGAATTGTGCATTATGTAGATGGTGGTGAATGGACTTTATAGTAAGAATATGATAAGTTACTTTTTGTGCCATTTTCATAACCATTACTCACCTAAAATGTTACTTTGTATACACCATTCCTAGCAACAAATCAATTTGTTTTTATGAATCTACATTTATGTTACTTTTAACTATTATATGTTACTTTGTATACATTATTCATCATTAAAAACCATGTCACCCACATTCTCCCCGTAGAACTTATAAAATATGATATATTTCTATGTATGAAACCTCAAAGATACCAATAATTGTCACTCACACCCTAACCATAAAATAAGCCAAGAGATGCAATAGTCAATTACAAACAAATAACCATAGGGATACAGAAGGAGTTTTCAATGACAACAAGCACACGTACATCTAATTTCCAAAGAAACTTAACATGATACACAAAATATAGGGAAACGGATTATTATGGATAAACGAGAAACATCATGCACATGAACATGAGGGCAATGCTGCACATTTTCCAACGGGTAACAACTTGGATTGCCTTGTCACACTCCAAGGCACGCTCGACTGTACGTTGACAACTCTTCAATGAGTTCAACCTGCTCACTAGTGTTGTGAACTTGTGCCTGGAGGCTTGTTTCCAACAACGCCACATACCTCTCAGCGTCATCAACTCGATGCTTATGACGCATTGCTACTTCCTGTAGATGTTTGCAGCATGGTTGCTCGCTTAAATCCTGATGAAGTAGTTGTTCCTCCTCCTCATCAGAATTGAACTGTTTAAAAAAACCATTGAATTTAATCCCTAAACATTTGATAGTGATGTGTTTGATGAGTCTTGAGGAACATATATGCTTCTAAATTTTACCTCTTCAGTATAAAATTGGCCATCCGAGAACACCAAACTATCGCCTTCTTCACTCCATGAATCTTGGGACACCATAGTTGTGCACAATCCCTATGCAAACGAGGAATTATCAATGCACTAATTAAAAGACCGACACCATTACTTTATTTGACCAAAATCAGTATATCTCCAAATGTAAGTCGACCCCTCTCAATAAACACACCCAACTTGGTCTCATTCAAAATCCAGCCTCATTATACTAATGACTTGGTCTCATTCAATTTTAGCGATTCCAGCACCTCACAATCACTAGTGTTTGCGCACGAGTTTTTCAACACTGAAACCCTACCAGAATACCCTAGCACTCCAGCCTCATTCTACTAATGACTTGGTCTCATTTATCAAATTCAATCAACAAATGGATGTGGAAACCATATGAACATGAAAATCCAGAGAACGAGGCCAAAAATTCGCGGCACAAACAACAAATTGATAGTTTGATATGGGTTTTGATACTTGTAAGCATGGGTTTGAATCAAAATAATGGAATCGAGCTAGCTCACTGCTAGATCCAGCTCTTAAAAACCACAACGAAGGTGGATCGACATACAATAGAGGCAAAAATTCAAGATCGAGCACTTAACTTCAGCTGCCAGCTCCGGCCACGCAAATCACCTCTGAAGTAGCCGAGCTCCCTAGGGTTTGTTTTCAATTTTGGGGATGATGGCTTCCAGAGGTATCGAGAGGGAATTTTGTGGGATTTTTTTAGAAGTTAGGGGAGCGTTTTCAGAAGAAGCTCGGGGGGTATTTTTTGTATTTAAGTAGCGTCATTTCGCTAGCTGGAGCTAATTCCACTTCTGAAGACTCTTGTTGCCGAACACCTTGTTCGCTCGGAAACGCTAAAAAATGCGCCCTCTTCCACTCCAAAACGCTACATCCGAACGGAGCCTAAATTTACATCAATTTCAATTATGCTTCCCCAATCTAGATTCAAGCTCGGTCAACTAGCAGAAAAGACTCTGGTTAAAACCCCAACAAACGGTATCAATTTGCAGGGTATTTTTTTTGTCCTAATTCTTAGGGTGGTTATTAGACACATATGTATCTTACAATTAATATATTACTACTCCCATCTAATCGATCGACTTATACATTAATCAGTCATGGAGAGCATTTGAGTTGTTTTACATCACGCCAAACTATTTGCATTCATTGTATCAAATTATAAAATTTGAGGCGTTTTTATTATTGCACTGATGAGGTATTTTCAGTGGTCGTTATATCTATCAAAAAATCCTAACTTAACCAACTCAGTAGAGCGGCAAGTAAGGGTCGATCCCACAGAGACTCGTGTATTAATGTTATTACTTAAATACCAAGTAACTAATATGGGTTTTTTTTATGAATGATTAAGTAACTAATTAATCTAATATGCAAATTAAATCTAAGTAATGCAAATATGATTTAAATATATGAAGGACAAACGTGTTCAACTAGTTAAATCCATCATAGATATGCTTATTGATTATCGATTCTCTTGATTCTCAATTCCCTTGAATAATCCATTGTGGATTATATTCCTACTAAGGATTATGACCCAAACTTCAATTCTAGTTGAAAGAACTAACAGTATAAACAACCCTAATCATTTAACAACCTAAAACAACGTCTAGATTCAATTAAACGACAGCTTTACGACTCAAGTTATCAATAGAAACAAACACTTAGAGCAAATAGACATCTAAGTTATTTGTGGATTTATTTCCTTCTACAATTGAATAGCCCGAACGGGTCCAAACAATTGTAGATGCTACTTTATCTAATCAACCCCGAACGGGCATTAATCAGATTAGTTGTAAATTAACCTAGAAATTCTATTAGGTGATCAATCTAACAAAACCCTAGAATAATTCTGATTCAATTAAGCACAGGGAATAAAACCTATTCAAGTTGTTGAGAATCAATCAAACCTCACAATAGTATGCAATCTATGATTTCAATAACTAATCAAACACAAGAGAATTTAGCAATGCATACTTGAAATTAAGAAACAAACTTACAAAGGTTCAAAGTTTCGCCTCTAGAGAGAAAAACCCTAGCCTCCAAGTTATGATCAAAGTTATGAGAAAATAAACTAACATAAAGTATATATATATGTCTCTAAAAACAACCCTCAAAACTTATATCTTAACCCACATCTCGGACATGATATAATACAAGCCCAAAAACCAAGAACCAAGCCCAAAACTTCCGGCCCAAAAGACGTCCGCGTGAAAACACTGATTGCTCGGTTTGCCACAATGTGCGGTCGCGCATTCCGTGATCCCGCGCAATTGTGCTTCAGTTTGGATTGCGCGGCTTGATTGCTCGGGTTAGCACCCCGAGCTTTCCTTCTTGTCTTCAACCTTCATTTTAGCATCTCCTAGCCTCTTCAAGTCATCCACCACCGCCATGGTCACTCCAAACCTCGCCCTGTTGTTACTCCTGAACCTAAAAACCTGCAAAACCGAGCAAACCAGCGCATAATACCCGACAACACAAAAACCTAAAAACTACATAAAAACCAACCTAAAACTAGCTAAAACATATATAAAACATGCATCTAAACTACTCCTAAATGCAAGCTATCATGCACCTAGTACAAAATTTAATCAAAGCTTTATTATATACGCATCAAGATGTATACTCTCGAATCGATTTCGATTCTATTTTCTAAACAAAGAAGAAGAAGAAAATAAATGTTTCTCTTTTCGATTTTTCTATTATAAATAGCATAATCTCAAATCGATTCATTTCATAATACTACATATGTTAATATAGGAAAGAGTCACGTGAGAATGGACGTTCGTGTGATAAATAAAAACAAATTTTGATCGTTCTTTCTGAAAAATCGACGTCTTTGATTAGACATTCATTAAAAAAGGATAAAAAGTGACACGAGCAAATTTTTCCGTATATATATTATTTAGGTATTTTTTCGAAAAATACGTTTATGAGAGACACTCATAGTTTATTCATCAAAATTGGTCAATTGTGCATCAAAAACTATTGTTTGTACATCGAGTTTTTGATAATCATTGTTAATCAATGTCGATTTTTTTTTAATTTTATTTTTAATATTATTTATGTGTATGAACACAATATTATCTAGTTTTTGATGCACATAAAATTAGTTTCGATATACCCCTATTTGTTCATTGATATACCCCTATTTGTTCATGGATATATCCTTATTTGTTCATTGAGATACCCTTATTTGTTCATTGGTATACCCTTGTTTGTTTATTGATATACATCTGTTTGGTCATTATTACTATCTGTTTGATCTCGATCTTGAGGACTATATGGAAGCGCTTAGTTACTTCAACGTCGTAGTGCTTGGTACTCGCCTAAATAAGTTGTGCCTAAAGTTGCAATAATAAGGTGCATAACTACTAGCACTTTGTGCGTAAAAAAATTAACTTTTCATAATGTATCAATGAATATGAAGTTGTGCATTACTACCAACATTTTGTTCATCACTACTAGTACTTTGTTCATTAATATATCTTTTTATTTGTGAGTAGAAATGAACTTTTCCTTGTGCATCAATACCATCCATTTGTACATTTAGAATTTTCTATTTGTGTATTTTTACATTTATTTTATGCTTTAAGACTATCTTTTCTCTTACTCATATAATTAGTTTCAATGCACATATATTGATATGCTTTGTGCTTCAGTCAAGTCAATTATAAATGGCGGAATATCAATTACAAATACTTGTTTATGTTTGGATTCAAGACACAAACGTGTTATAAAGTAAGCTACACAATTACCATGTCTACCAATATAAGATTCAACACTAATGTACTGAATCTCATCAAAACTCCGAAGTTAAGCATTCTTGAATGAGAGTAGTACTAAAATGAGTGACCTCTCGAAAAGTCCTTGTATTACACCTTTCCTAGCCTTTTGGGTGTGATCATAGTCGCACTAATTTCCATATACTTTTTGTGTAAAGATAGAGAGCATCTATATAGCTTCAGTTTAGCTCTTTCTGAATAACAGGGAATAAGTGGTAAAGCACGTCCAAAATACTAAATTAAATCCTACTTTAAAATCAAAACACTACAAACCCAAGGAACATTGCTAGTTTCCTACTTTGTTACTAACGTATCACGATCTAACACTGAATAAAAGAGAATTAAGTGGTAAAGCACGTTTAAAATACTAAATTAAATCCTACTTTAAAATTTAAAACACTACAAACCCAAAATTGAATTAGTTTTAAGTTTATTATAAAGTGACGTACGTGAGAACTGAGGATTAAGAATGACGATGGTAAGCTAATTATGCTAGCTATAGCTACTTCACTTGATCACCGACCCTAATTTTTTAAAACTCTACTGTTCTTGTTTCATCCTGACATGGACGGCTTCTTTTAATTTTGTCTACTATATTGTCTCTAGCTAAAATATGTAGCAGTCCTCTTTTAAGTAATTGCGTCCATAAAATATATAATCTGCTTTCAATAACTTTCTGCAATTACATATTATTTGATTAATCTTTGAAATGACTAGTGGTGTGGGTATTTCATTTTCATAATTGCACAGTATATATCTAGCTTGTTAGGCGCGCAATAGTAATCAACAACTAACATAATTAATTGTCAACAAAAACAAAACAAAACGAAAAATATTGATAGCCTATAATTGATTTGGCACATGGACATGGGCCACATATGAGCAGACGTACTCAATCTTTTTGTAAAAGCAGGACTAGATTTGCCTTTTCAAAGTCATCATTCCAATATGTAGATCGAGATTCAAACGCAAGCAAAGATGTATTTGAAGCTAGGCTTTAAGATTGATATTTAAATAAGTTAATTTAAGATGTAATGATAGAGACTAGTTCGAATGGAAAGAAAAGCATAAAGTAAGACTTGTTGTCCACCACCTTACATAAATTTAAAGAGTATACATAAATTCTTTTTAATAATTCATAAAAAAATGTCTAATCTAATTAGTGGATTCTTCACTATTTTATACATACTCCTTCTGTCCCATTTTATTTGTCCGGTATTCCATTTTCGACCGTCCCGAAATATTTGTCGTACTTTAAAGAATATTGCAGCGTAAAAGCCTGATTTGATATTACGGAAACGAGGGTTTATATACAAGCTACTAGCTATCCTACAATCTAGGAAAGAAATATTAACAATACATAATTACGAGATTCTCGGGATATGCAATATCCGCTAATATACATAATATCCTAAAATATCCTCTAATACTCCTCCTCAAGTTGGAGCATGGGGATCTCGAATGGCCAACTTGCCCAAAAGAAGATGAAACTGCTGAGAACCAAGGGCTTTGGTGAGGATGTCAGCTGGCTGAGAGTGAGTACGTATATCAGTATATGAGAGGTATGAACCGTACCAGCCAGAAGAAGATCTCGAATGAAGTGAAAACCAACCTCAATGTGCTTAGTCCGGTCGTGGAAAACCGGATTAGCAGCAATATGAAGAGCAGCCTGACTGTCGCAAAAAAAAAACGCATGGGAGCTCAATGAGAGATGCCGAGAGAACGAAGCAGCTCCTTCAACCATAAGAGCTCACAACAAGCGTTTGCCATGGAACGATATTCAGCTTCAGCAAATGATCTACAGATTGTGTGTTGTTTTTTAGTCTTCCAAGATACTGAAGAAGATCCAAGCCGAACAAAGTAACCAGTAACTGAACGACACGTAAGAGGACACGTCGCATAATCTGAGTCACAAAAGGCGATAAGATCAAGAGAACCACTAGAAGACAAAAATATGCCATGGCCCGGATGACTCTTGAGATACCGAAGAACACGAACTGCATCGTCCCAATGATCAATAGTAGGCTCTTGCATAAACTGAGCAAGAGTATGTACAATAAAGCAAATCTCAGGCCGTGTGATAGTCAAATAAATCAATCTCCCAATCAAACGACAATATCTGTCAAGAGCCTCAAACAAAGGAGCAGAAGAAAGAGCAAGCTTATGATTTGTTCCATGGAAAACTCACACGGCTTACTTCCAAGCATGCCAGCTTCAGTCAGAATATCCAGAGTGTATTTTCGCTGAGACAGAAATAATCCCTCAGGAGATCTGGCTATCTCAATCCCAAGAAAATACTTAAGAAGGCTCAGATCCTTTATATGAAAACAAGAACTCAATTGCCGTTTGAACTTGGCAATGGCAGTAGAATCATTCCCAACAATAATCAAATCATCAACATACACCAGAACATGAATACAAATCCCAGAGCGAGTGCAAGAAAATAATGAGTCATCAACACGAGATTGTGTAAAACCTAACCTGCACAACACAGTGGCCAACTTGGCAAACCGGTTCTGGGGCGCTTGTCGAAGCCCATACAAGGAACGGTTCAGCCTCCAGAACTTGCCAGAAGCACTAGCGAAACCAGGGGGAGGTCTCATATAAACCTCCTCATGCAAATCACCATGCAGAAAAGCATTATGAACATCCATCTGATGCAGTTCCCACTTCTGAATAGCAGCTACAGCAGGGAAAGTCCGAACTAAAACCATCTTGGATACAAGAGCAAAAGTCTCCTTGTAGTCAATACCAGCCTTCTGATTATTACCCAAAACGACCAGTCTAGCTTTGTACCTCTCAACAGTACCATTGGACTTGTACTTAACCCATTTGCAACCAATGGGTTTCTTGCCAGGAGGAAGATCAGAAAGCGTCCAAGTCCCATTACGCTTTAAGGCATCAATCTCAGCTTGCATTGCAGCTTTCCACAAAGGATCAGAAGTAGCAGCAGCAAAAGTAGTAGGCTCTAGAATAGACTGAACATCAGCAATAAAAGCAGTATGGGCAAGAAAAAACCGTGAAGAGTTAACATAATTATTATAGGATAGGATGTACCTGACAACCGTGATGGTTGAGATGAAGGAGACGATGAAGCTACACAACTACGCACAGTGTTACAGATGTAGCCTCTTAACTTCATAGAAGGAGTCCGATCACGAGTTGAACGATGGGGCATTTCTTGAACAGCGACGGGAGAGGATTGAACCCCACCTCCCACATCAGCTGTCTACGTTGGGGCCAATGTGGAGCTAGGATTGGAGTTGACTTGAACAGAGTCAGAAGAAGATTGAACCCCACTCCTCCTGACTATTGTCTGCGTTGGGGCATTTGTGGAGTTTGGGTCAAGTTCTTGAATAGCGACAAAAGGAGATTGAACCCCACTCCCCCTGACGTTTATCTGCGAATAGGAAATAGGTCATGGATATCATCAAAAACAGATGGGTGTGGCTCTGCACTTGATTGCGTAACTAGAGTTAAAAGGGCTTGAAAAGGAAAATGTGTTTCATAAAATACAACATCAACATATACAAAATGCTCATTGGTTTGTAAATCATATACTTTCCAACCTTTTTGACCCTTGGGATAACCCACAAAAATGCATTTCCTAGATCTAGGAGCAAACTTATCAGAATCACGGGGAATAATCGATGCAAAACATAAACAACCAAACACATGCAATCGGCCATAGCATGGAGGCCGACCATACAAAATCTCAAATGGCGTTTTATTTTGAAGGAGAGGAGTTGGAGTTCTGTTTATTAAATAAGCGACAGTCAAAATGCAATCACCCTAAAAATTCAAAGGTAAATGAGCATGAAAACGAAGTGCTCTTGCAACATTTAAAATGTGCCTGTGTTTCCGTTCAGCCCTACCATTATGTTGGGGCATGCCAACACAAGAAGTTTGAAACTCAATACCATTTTGCTCAAAGAAAGAACGCATGCAAGTAAATTCGGTTCCGTTATCACTACGAAAATATTTAACTTGTTTTTGAAATTGACGCATTGTCATGGCACAAAAATTTGAAAGTAAAGAAGCAACTTCGCTTTTATTAACCATAAGGTGAATCCAAACTCCTCTAGAAAAATCATGAACCAAAGTTAAGAAATACCGAGCACTAGATGCAGTGGGAGTCCGAAGGACCCACTACATCACAATGAACAATGTCAAAACATGCTGAAGAATGCGACTGACTAATGGGAAAAACAGATCTAGTTTTCTTAGCCCTATGACAACTATCACATGGGTCTAAGTGACCATTTATTTTAACATTAGGTAACTGCTGAAGTACAGAAAGGGAAGGATGACCAACACGGGAATGCCAAAGGGCCGCAGAAGCGGACTCAATCCGTGAAGCAAGTGCCATTGCAAGTGCCACACGTAGCCAGTAGACTCCATTTCGCTCCTCACTCGCTCCAATCAAGGTCATCGTAGTGCGATTCTGTACAATACATAGCTTATCAGTTACCGTCACCACACAATTCTGATGCTTTAATAATTGAGAGCATGAAATTAAGTTCCAAGTCAATTGTGGAACAAATAAGACATCTCTCAAAATCAATCGATCACTGAAACGGACAATTCCGGCACGACATGCCGTAGTAGACGATCCATCAGGCAACAAAATCGCCGATGTGTCAACATTCTTCAAATCAGAAAGCAATGACGGATCACCCGTCATATGAAATGATGCACCAGTATCCAAAATCCAGTTAGAAAATATACCCGAATTGTTACCGACATTACCAGAATTTTTAGATTGAACCATTTGCATTAGTTGTTGAAATTGGGCGTCGGAAAGCCCAGTCCCGGCGCGATCAGAAGCCGAGTAATTACCAAAATTTCTGGAGCCAAGCTGTGAACTCTGCTCACTGCTAGATTGACCAGCGACCGCGGCTGCCAACCCGCACCCGCGGCCACGGCCTTGCTATTGCTGACGATCAGCGGTTGCATCAGAACCAATTCCCAGCTTCGCCTTGTGAGCAGCGATTCGATCTTCAGTCCACCATTCGGGATATCCGTCAATGAAGCCAAGTTTTCGCTTTGCTCGGAATGCATTGCGAATGCAGAAATCTCACTCTTGATAATTGTCGCCACGAAGAACGACAGGACAAATCTTCATCCCAGGATGATCTGACGGATGTAGATAATATGGAGAATTGGGTTTGAGATTTTCATCCTTGCCCGGCATAATTGCACACGGGGAGGAGTTTGAATGCCGAAAGGGCGGTGAGGCTGTGGGAGGCCGGTAAAAACCGGTGGTGATTGGCGGCTGAAGGAGTAGCGTCCAAGAATTAGGTCAGGAATCGAAAATTTTCCGGAGCTCTGATACCATAAAGAATATTGCAGCGTAAAAGCATGATTTGATATTACGAAAAAGAGGGTTTATATACAAGCTACTAGCTATCATACAAACTAGGAAAGAAATATTAACAATACATAATTACGAGATTCTCAGGATATACAATATCCGCTAATATACATAATATTCTGAAATATCCTCTAATATACTTTCCCCTCTTTCCTTTATTATCCATACATTTATTACAAAAATAAATATTTTCATCCAAAACACTCTCGATCAAGTGTCTAAACAAGGTATTTAAACAAGTTATATGTTTCAGTTACATAAAAGATTACATTGCAATGTTGAAACTTGCTTGTGTGAGCTACTGAAAAAATGTTAACTCGACCTTACCATGAATATGGAGAGCTAACGATTAATGGTCTAACGAGAGTTCAGAAACACCATAAATAAGAATTGTAATTGGTGTTCAGTGAATTCGAACTTGTGACCTACTACTTTGTCTTATTAATAAAACCCGTCCATTCCCACGGGATTAGCTTGTTCTCTTTGTTATGATTTTCTTACCCAGTTACCCAGCGGTGGATATATATATATATATATAGTATGACGAGTACGGGTTAGTACAAATTTCAAAATTTTGGTGTCGAATATGAGCTAGTATTTAGTATTTTTATTGATCAAGTTTGTTTTTGTTATTTTGGTCGAATATTCACCAATTTTTTTTATAATAGTGATTGAGAAACTTGATGATTGAGGCCGGCCATCTACGTACGTGGATTTGATTGTCAACCTAGAGGAGGAAATAAAAAGTATACTACTGGTATATGCTATAGTAATAATCATAGTGTCTAATTCTTCTACGAAAAAGAAGTTAAATATTTCAGACGTATGCATGATGATGAGTATATATAATAATCTAAAAAGGTATAAAACTGGTGGACAGTAATTAAGTGCACTTGTAATTAGTGGTAAAGCAATGTACCATGTCCTGCTTTTAGTTGAAGCTCTAAAGCCAACAATGATGATAAAAAGCTATTCCTATTGATGTATTTTGTACCATGAATCTTATCTTCTAATCAGATGGGACGGTGCACTTTGCATAGTAAATTTGGTAGAATGGATTTGTCTTCAGATAGAAGAAACGTACTGTATTACCTAACCCATCTTACAAGATTGCCTCTCATCACCTTCGCTTGAGAAAATAGAATTGACTTGGAACTTGGGATACCCGCATGGGCTGGATCATAAGCGTGATTGATGGGCCGTGTCTGTTTTACTCTAGCCCGGCCCAATAACACTTTCCTGGAATAGAGAGAGTTGACAGTGACATGTTTCATAAGCGTCCACAGATTTCGCAGATTTTTGCTTATTTATATTTTTATTCCTTCCCCTTTCCACTGATTTTATTTAATTATTATAATGAGGAAGAAACAAGGTTACTGGCTTGCTCTTGCTATACATTTTTTTTTTGTTCTGTGATATGGGTTTTGGGTGTAATTAGGTTCATGAAAAGCAAATGTGTAATGGAACAAAAATTACAATCAACTTTGCTTGATTGACACTTCAATTCTCAAGGTTGAAGTTCTACCTCTTTGTTATGGACTTTTTACAGTAACTTTCAATTTAGACATTAGTAAAATTGTGATTGAAGATATATCTCTTACATATTTTGAAGATTACTGCATTTCTCATTGTTGCATCAAGAAACTGCATAATTTACCACTTAGATAAGTTTTGCTTATCTGATCTTACATTGTGAAAAGCCACCTAATGTTTATCCTTTGTACAAAACAAAAAATACAAACTATGATTGATTGACTACAGGCTGTTCAGTCAATGGAATAAATAACCCTAAAATTTTCAAGTATTTGTCCAATACACATGAACATTTTCAGCTGATCAATCTGGTCCATCCCAGTGGACCAAGTTGAGTAAATACACCCGTCTAAATTCCAACACCTGCGTGAATGCGCCAAGGCTACTCTTGCAGACAAGTACATAAGCATGGTACACATGACGTGTTCTCAGTATACAACTCAAAAACCTATCATCTGGATCACACACACACACAACAGGAAAGTAAGCAAACATTGGTATCAGCAGATCATAGAAGCATCATTCCCGGTAGAACTTTGATATCCCTGAGCAAACAAATCTACAACAACATGATTTCACTGAGCAAACCAAAGCCATTGTCACCTGGTTTACTGGCATTTGTTTAGAAAATTGAGCAAATACAACTATACATACAGGAAAAATGTACATGGAGCTCTTGTTTTCATGAGTGCCAGATGCAAGAACTCAAATAAACAGGTACAATCCATTGTAAAAAGAAATAACAAGTCAAATTGAAACCAAAAACAATTGATAAACATCCTCCGTCTCTCATTCCAAGCAAATCAAGAGGGGCAATAAATCAGCAAACAGTTCTTCTCTAAACAAATTCATTCATCTTGTGCCGTCCATATTGTTACATACTCTTCTCGGAGTGTCAGCTGATTACTTGATTTCTTTCTCCCTCATTCAAAGCCCCAAAGTAAACCTAGTTGAATGTCATCAACGGCTGAAAAAACAATCACAACATTGCTAAATGAGTTCACATCCAAGTATTTTACCACAAAGTTCAGCTTTAACTCAAATAGCAAAAACAAAACAGAATAGAGATACAATTCCTACAACATTTTCATTCATGCTGTCTATGACATAATAAAACTTCCTCAAGCTAAAGAGTGTGATAAAGCAATAGGAGTGTGTTATTTGCATTCACCATAACCTTATATGAATAAAGCCTATATCATGGAGCTTATCAATATGAATAAAAACTTCCTGATAAAGCAGTAGGAATGATGAATGATAAATTAATAATGCAAAATGGACAAATGAAAGAAAGAATTAGTGTCTGTGGTCATGGGGTTTGAGCAAATCACCATCAATCAGTCCAAGCGATTAATGTTCAAGCTTTTAAAATTGTTATCAGTGAATACTGATCCAAATCAATATAACACGCCAATCCTTTGTGTCAGCACTGCAACTGTGCATGCTACCATATCCCCAGTAACAAAAATTGTACAATGGTGCCAAAGACGCTATCTAATTGGAACCTTCATGCAATTTTACAGAAAAACTACAGTAAAGATATGTTTTTTATTGTGTTGGGCTTGCTATAAACAATCCTCAAACTCCCTGTTAGAATAACTATGATGCTCAATTACAAACCTTCACTGGCGCTTCTTGTAATTGTTCATAACAATCAGTACGATACTTGAATCATCCAATCATTGGAAAAAAATATATATGTAAATATATTGGATTCAAACTTTTGTAAGAATCACTATGTCATCCAATTCAGAATTAAATTAAGATAGCAAAATGTTCTGAAACTAAAGCCAAAATCTTTATGATATATGGAAAAAGGGGAAACTCAACTTACAAGGATGAAAATGAAATCAACTATGATTTGTTCCAGATGATGTCTCCGCAGACGTGGAAGCTGTTACCTTCTTCTTCTCTTCCTCATACTCAACATCATCAGTCTCCAGCTCAAAGCGACACACAGGACACGAATTTCTGGCACCCAGCCAAGGCACAATGCAGTCTCCATGGTAACCATGCCCACAGGGCAACTCCTTTACCAATTCTCCAATGCCAATAGCATCTTTACACACAGCGCAATCATAGATCTCCTCTTTCGATTTGATCTCCACAGTCTTTAAGGCTGCGATGGCAGATTTCGAGGCCGGCGGAGCGCCTCTTCTCCCTTCCGTTTCCGCTAGGTTCTGTAATAGAGCCTCGTATTCGGCGGCATCCACATAATTCGCCGGATCGCCGATGTACTGATCGGTCGTTTCAAAGCGGAATTCGATGGAGTTGTCTTCTAATCCCATGAGTATCTCCGCCCAGTCAAGGACTCGGTTCCGCCCCTCGCTCTGGGATCGGGAGGTGAAATCGCGGAGACGGAGACGGAGAACGTCGCTACGCCTTCGCCTCCTATCCTCATCACTCTCCCCAAGATTATCGATCTGCCTGACTTCAATCTCGTTCTCAGACTGATCCTCGCTCTCCTCGTTCCTGATCTCAACGCTGTGCTCGTCTTCGTCATCTTCTTCATCCTCTTCCCCCTCCTCCTCAAAGTTCTCGTTCCCGTTCTCCCAGCCGTCGAGCTCGATACGGAGGAAATCGTCGTCGGAAGGCGGATCCACAGGGTTTTGGACCTCCGGAGGCTGATGGCCCTCCTCACGCGCCACCTGAGCGAGGAGACGCAGAACCTGGAGAAACCGACTCCCGAGCGTAGGCTCGTCGCCGAAGTCAGCACCATCTGACGCCAGGCCGAAGGGCGGCGAGGGTGAAGGCGACGACACGGTCACAGAAGCCGGTGGCGCCGGGATTGACTCCACGAATCCGAATTTGCATTCGCTGCAGACGACGTCGGGCTGATCGGTTAGGGTTTCCACTGAGACGCGCTTATCGCACTGGTAGCACCAATATTGCGACTGATCGGACGCCGCTAGAGGCGTCGGGACCTGCGCCGGAGATGCGGTTTCGTCCATATAGATAGAAAGAGAGAGAAGAGGAAAACGACAAGGGGAAGACAGACGTCGACGGCGTTGTCAAGCGACCCCCGATGGATGAGAGAGAGAAGAGCGAGGAGAGAGGAGAAAATTGGGATTTTGAAAGGTTAGGGTGGGATGGGCCGTCGAGTCCACATGTTCTCATTTCTCATTTCTCATTTCTCAAACAGGAGGTTGTTGTAAGCTGCTTCGCAGTCGGTGGTGGTGCAACTGCGCTTTTCAGCCGTTGATGTGATGGGGAATTTGTGTGATGTGAGATCAAGGGTGGTGATCTAGAGATTCTTGGGTGAAGAATTCGCCACTCATGTATAATCTTGGCAGACTTCCACAGTTCCACCAAACCTATTGATCTATTATGTGGGCGGACTATTGTTTTTTTTTTAATATAAGGTAAGAATTTCGGCACCAAACAGGTTCAGTGAACCGAGAGGCTGTAAAAACACGACAATCATAAATGGTTAAGTGCAACAAACAAGAAGCTCATAACAAAAGCAAAGACGACTAAAACTAATACAAACGTCAGAGAGAAGGAACAACGGAGAATTTAGGATCGGGATGAGTAAAGCACTAAAAAAAGCGCCGCGGGTAAAAGGTAACCTCCACCGGAATGAAGGATCTTCAAAAGCCACAAGGCACCAAACGACCTAACCCAACACAACTCGGTCCGAATCCAAATTCAGTTCCACCTCTATAAGCCGAATGTACTGCGCGAAAGCCCGAGCCATCCTTCTCCACACAAAGGACCACCGGCAAAGCAAAATAAAAAAAAACCTAATAAAATATATAATAAACCTCTTAAAAAAACCCCAAACTTACGCTAGCTTGCAACCCAAGCGTAAATTCCGACTTATTATATTATTATTAATTTAAAAGGCTTGCAGCCCAAGGACTAGTTTCGTTTTTTTTTCTTTTTTTTTCCTGATTTTGCAACTGAGAAAGACGACGATGCCGACGGGATTGGGGGAGCTTGGCGACCCGCTGACGACGGAAGCCTGGGCGAACAGGCCGACGACGGCGAAGGAGGACGGCGGCGGAGCTAGGCTCACGAACGCAGGCTCCAAGCACTGCAGAGGGACTTTGAATTCGAGACAAGCCGAGGAATGGGCCTAAAGTGATCAAACAGCCCAAACATCAAAGCACAAAACTAAAATAGAAATGTCGATCGACATCTTTTGGCCTTAGCCATATTTTTTCATCCTCTTCTTTTGATTTGTGAACAACAGATCTAGTGTTCTTTCTTTATTTTCCATATCCTTAGGAACTGTAACAAAGACAGCATACAAGCCATCTACACAAACGCCCACCGAAAAGCAGTCGGAGGAGCCTTGAGAGAGGGCTGAAAACATGGAGCAAAAAGATTTGGACAAACAATTTCGGTACTAGATCTCAAACATCCATAGCCATCAAATTGGTAAGGGGTTCAATTTCAAACAACCCAAGAATGGTTTCCTCAGCCCTTGGGTGTTGGATTTCTTCTTTGTAGACAAGGGTCAAGTAATTTCATAGCCTTCTAGGCCAAAAAGAGATTTATAAGAACTTAATAATGGCTTCCTCAGCCCATAAGTTAAAGAATTGATTTGCTCAAAATTATAAACCAAATAAAGCCAACTCGTTAATTTCCAAACAAATTGGATATGAGCGGAGTCGATTCAGAGATGCGTCTCTTGCCATTGAAAACAAGGAGGATCCAGCAACAACGGAAGGCCTAGAAACTGAAGTGTATTCGGATCTGAGCGGTGGATAGCGGAAGAAGGAAGGCAGAGACTTGTGTTTTCTAATCAAGGGATATTTGGAAGGTGTGGCGGCGGATTAGTGTTAGGTTTTGGGGGTCGGAGGTTATGGCGGCCGGAGGTTTTGGGGTTTCATTGGGAGCGTTTTTTGATGTTTTTAATTCATTTACACAACATTATACTTTGGGCGGACTATTGTTTAAACTCAACCTTATAATTATAGAACGTAGATCACATAAAACACACCCCTTATGTGTAATATGAGACGCTATAGCAGTCGTTAAATGAGCCAAATCTACGGTCAAGATTGAACACTTATATCCCGAGAAATATAGGAAAACGGTGGCATTTTCATAATTTTTAAAAAATTACAAAAGTGCATCGCTATGGCGAAAAAAGTGCATTATGATATAAAAAAGTGGAAACGGTTGAGTTGATTCAGGATTGGGTGAACCCGGAATCTTGGGATGATGCGCTTTTGCAACGCACTTTTACCGATTTCATAGTACACTTTTCCACCATAATGATGCACTTTTGTAATGTCGTGGTTTTATTTTTGTTTGCACTTTTTCGGTCTAGTAATGCACGTTTTGGTATTTCGTACTGCACTTTTCCGCCATAACGATGCATTTTTTTACAACAAACCGAACATAGAGCGCGTGCCCCCTCGCGGGCTTCATTTTTGTTTGCACTATTTCGGTTTCGTAATGCACTTTTTGGATTTCACAATGCATTTTTTCACGATAGTGATGCACTTTTGTGATTTTCAAAAAATTATTAAAATGTCACCGCCTCCCTATCTACTCGGGATTTCAGTGTTTTCATCTGGACCGTAGACTTGACCCATTAATAGCCAAGATAGCGTCTCATATTACACATAAAGAATGTGTTTCATGCACTGTTCTAAAAATCCCTTCTAGGCCCCGTCTAGGCTCCGCCTAGACGCTGGAAGGTCCTAACCCGCCTAGCCGTCCAGACCACCTAGGCACCCGTTTAGGACCGCCTAGGCCACCGTTCAGACCGTCTAGGCGATAGGCGGTCCCTCTCCACCCAGCGTCCGCCTAGCGTTTTTTAAAACATTGGTTTCATGTGATCCACACTCTCAGCTAACACAGTAACGTTTAAAAAATGTTTTCAATTCATCTCAAAGAGTCACGCTCGGGTGGAAATTATTGCTACAGTAAAAAATGCGAGCAGATCATGGCCATTGGATTAAACAGATCGACGGCCTAGATTAAATAAAAAGAGTTTGATAAAAAAATAAGGAAAAGGGATTCATTCATTTACAATGGCACGGAGTGTAATTTGTTTAAAATTTGAATGCAAAGACAAAAATACTCTCACGCATTCTTTTTTGGGGAAAAAGGAGGACTCATCTTCAACCTCTAGATCCACTTCAAAATCTACACCACAAACTTAAAATCTCACACTCAAGCTCACTCCTTTCCAATTCTGATTTGGCTATGGGCCTATGGCATCGATTTGCGACATTGGTTTCAAGATGAGTTTTTTAGACCTAATTTGATACGGCTATTATTTATGTGGTAGATCTATGAATTCCTTTGATTTCGATTTTTGAGGGTTCTAAGATTTGTTTTTGAGTATTAGAAATGTTTATTGAGCTTTAATGGGTGTTTATGGTTGATTTGATGGGTGTTTGTATTTGATTGTGTTTACTGTTTAGGTTCGAAATTTCTCGATCTGGTTCGCGGTCTCTGATTTTATGGTTCAAAATATTAATGTATAGGTTCAAAATATGAAGTATGTAGGTTCATAGTCAAACTGAACTTGCCTTGTTGTGATAGGGGTGTGACATTCATTCTCACCATGGAATTTCATGAGTGGTTCTCGCATGATTTGTTACTTGTTTGCGTCAATTTTGGTTTTAGGGGGGGGGGGGGGGGAGTGAGCCTGAAAACCATGATATATGACCCTTATTTTCTTCAATGTTGGTTTGGAGGGGGCGAGACATTTGCACATCTTTCTTCCTTTTTTTTGAAGAACATTGGCACTTAAGTGATAATCACTTGTAGAAATCTATATAAGTTAATACTTCCAATTAGCCTTGGAGAATACTAAATTGATTATATGTTGCCGATGTTGAAGTTGTCTAACATAGTCTTCTTGGGAGAAATCCCAATATAACTTAGTCTATATCATGTTGTATTAGTGGGAAATGTGCATTTGACACTTGAGAAATAGTATATTTAGTAGCCTATTAGCTCAAATGGTAGAGTAATGTGCATATGCACATAGATATGGGTTCAAATCTCACATAGGCTAATTCTTGATATGGTCGTGTCTTTTTGTTCGTATTGGTTGTTCTATTGGTTCATGTTGATAGGGTTTCTTGACAACAAATAAATTTATATCAAGACCCCGCTGAGTATAGCAGAGTCAGGTTCGTCCGCAGGGAGAAAGTCAGTATCAAGTTTTGTTACTTGTTACGCAAGCAATCAATTAAAGGTAGGGTTTTTATCAAGTAAGAGAGAGATTCTAAGGTAAAGATATCACCACAACAATAATTATGCATGCCAAACGCTATGAAACATAAAGATCATGCTCTTATCACATAAAGACGCTAACTTTCGTTAACTAAAGCAAGTAAATCAATCAACTTTCGCTAAATCAATAAACTTACTATCTAATCTCTTTTACTTCAACTAGGATAAATCTGCTTTCGCTTCAAAACCCTAATTTGACTATTCTGATTCAAGGTTTCTGCTTTCTCTTTAACTATGAATGAGAAATTTCCTATCAACTTTCGTCTCAAGGATTAAGAACAAGTGAATAGATTCATGCAATAAAAATAATCAAAACATGATCATAAACAAGCATGCACAACCATTGTTGGGTTTAACCCCAACCTTAGAGAGAGAGACTACTCACAAAGCATAATAATTGAAAACATCCAAATTAAATTAAAAAGAAAGCTTACAACCGAATTCAAAACAATAGTTCTTCTCCAATCCACAATCTCGCCCCCCTCTCACGTCTCTCTCTCTCTCTTCTCCTCCTCTTACTTGCCCTCCAAGGCAATTGATTGTCTCTTTCATAACAAAGGGTAAACAAGAGTATTTATAGAGAAACTATTCTATCTTAAATCTATCTCTAAGGAAATAAATCTATCTTAAATCTAACTATAAGGAAATAAATCTATCTTAAATCTAACTATAAGGAAATAATATCTTCTAATAAGATATACCCCTTCTATCTATCTAATAACATAAAAAAGGAAACAAGATAGAAGCCCATAAATAGCACCGACTCGGATCTCTACTGCTCTCGCTGCCTTGTTAACGACCTTGAGTAAAACTTGCGTAGAAGATTCGTTACAACTCCGTTTGACTCGATTCTTTTTCCTATGTTCTTGTAACGAATTTCTCTATCTCTTTCCAATCTCAAACTTGATCTTCAATAACTTTACTTGAGCACTTAATATTTATCTTCTCTTCATTCTTGAGTGCTATCTTCACCGGTTTTACTCCTTTCTTCAAAATATGCTCCAAATAACTTCTAAAAACCTACAAAACACCACCAAAGCTTATGTAGACTCCATATCTTAAGAAAATACGAAAACATACATAAACGACTCAAAACAAAACACAAAACTAAAGAAAAAGACTCAAAAGACACAAAAACACACCCTAAAAACATGACTAAAAAGGCAGACATCAAAATACCCCATACTTAGACTTGCTTGTCCTCAAGCAATCAACAAGACATCAACCAAAACCATCAACACATATATCAAGTCAATGCCCTTATCAAAAAAAAAACATCATAGCACAAGTAGAAATAGATAGACAAGTGAATCTTAACGTCATCACACATATATGCAACCTCAAGCGAAAGCAACCAAGAATCCAACCTCACAAGGGATATGTGTTTCACTCAACTCTCAAGTGTTTAGGCTTATAATAACAACTCTCAACTCAATCCAATATACAAATATCAACATAATCATTGTTACTTATATCACCAAACTCTCCACCAGAGATGTCAAAACACATAAAAATCATCAAGAGAACTTAGGCTCAATGAAAAACTTCATAGAAGCTTCCATTCGACCGGGTTGTAATGGGGGTTGGTAAAGACAATAAGGCGTGGAAAATATTTTGGTCATGTGGTGCTAATAATATCTGGGAATCAAAGACTCCTAAAAACTCACATCTCCAAAACTCTCAAAAACATACCAAACTCACTCTTCTTTATGCACACTTCTCTCATTAACCCCTTTTATCTCAACAAATCTTGCTTACAAACACTTAGGAAATTTGGCTCATGCACATTTTCACTTTTCAACTCTTCACTTTGGATTTCTCAAGTCCTTTCTTTTCTTTTCTTTTTTTTTTCTTTCCGCGGGGGCTCGGTACCGAACCCTTTTAGGGTCGGTAACGACTCTGAATTATTTTTCTTTTGTTTTCCCCTTTACTTTCCACTTCATTTCTTTTGTAAGTGCATTCAGGGAACCAAACTCCTTTTACATAACAAACTACAAGATACTATCACTTTACCCAACCGAAATTACCCCACACTTGAACCAAAACATCTCACTCAGCAAAACTATTACAACCAACACTAAGTCCTAATCCCCGGATAGGGTCAAGCTTATATCGGCTAGGGAATTATTTTGTGGAGCTAAAAATAAAAGGCTTTAAGCTCAAATTGGCTTCAAAAAGAGGATAATGTAAGGTAGGATAAAGATTAATAGGGCTTATGAAAAATAAGTTCTCCATCATCCGATTTCACATGAATTGAACTAATATCTCATATAGGTCTCAAGTAATAGATAACCATTCAATGACAAGAGATAATATGCATAAGGAGAGTAAATCACACAAAAAAGAGGAGGGATTCTTGATGTTCTCCATATAAGGCCAAAAATAACTCACAATGTAATTTTTGTTGGATTGCAGTCACTTCTACCTAAGATCATATGTGCTCAATTTCATCACATGCTAAATATCCACATAAAAACAATTTTTCAACATGATTCAGGCAAAGCTATCCAAACATGCTATGGAATTACATGATCAAGTAAGTTAAAGCATATCATAGGACATCTAAGTGGAATATCATCAATCCTAAAAAAACAAAAAAACTGACACAAAACTGAGTTTCCTTTTCCCATACACAAAACTGAGTTTCCTTTTCCCATACCCCAAACTTAAACCAAACAGTATCCTCATTGTTTAAAATCATAAAAATAAAGAGAATAAGGAAAAGGGAACTCACAAAATAAAAATGAAGCTATTTGAAACCAATGATCCCTTGAGGAGTATGAATTTCTCTCGGATTCCTGTAGAGGGTCGGTACCGACCCTGAGGGGTTCGTTACCGAGCTTGCGTGCTTGTACACCGATTGTCTTTGATTGTAGCACTTTTTCACTTATTGGACCTGAGTCATATTAGAAAAACTTCTATCCTACTACACTAATCTAACCTAAAAAAACTCAAAAGAAAGCTTAGCAAAAAGATCTAAGAAAGCAAAAACTAAAAAGCAAAAACAAAAAGCGGGTTGCCTCCCGTAAGCGCTATTTTTTTAACGTCGTTAGCCCGACGAACTTATCTTAGCTTACCTAGGGCGGCTGCCATCCAGTATCGAAGGGATCATAAGAAACCCCATACTTGGCCTGAAAAACATCATAGCTTCTTTCCAAAATATTCGGCCCTCTATCATCAATAAGTATGCTCGGTAATCCTACAACAGGGTTAGTATAATCCGAAAACCAAGGAGGTTTTGACTCCTTCATAGGACTAACAGTAGGATGTAGTATAGGACTAGGATAAGAGAAAGGATCATGACCAGAATTGATTGGATAAGAACAAGAAAACTTACCAGGGTCATTCGGGAAGTGGCTCGTTACCGAGGTGTAGGGGGTCGTTAACGACCCTGCTGGATCTGGAAGTGGCTCGATATCGTGTTTGTATCCACCTCCCACCTCGTTTTCCTTCAGATAAGGGTCGTTACCGACCAAAGGGGGGTCGATAGGCTCCTTGATAGGCGTGTCTCTATCGATTTTGCTTGTTTTTGTACTCAGAGAGGGGTCGATACCGAGCCATGGTGGGTCGGTAGGCTCCTCAGTAGTACAACTAGCCACTTCACTTATGGGCGAATTGAAATGGAATTCAACCTTCGCTTCTCCAATATCAAATGTGAGAAGTCCTTTTCTGACATCTACACGTGCCCCTGCGGTAGCTAAGAATGGTCTGCCTAGAATGATTGGCACCGTAGGGTCTGCAGGCATATCTAGCATAATGAAGTCGTTTGGAATAAAGAATTTTCCAACTCGGACAGGAACATCGTCAACGACACCAGTTGCTTTTACAGAAGATCCATCCACCATGTAGAGTTTCATCTTGACAGGCTCTAGTGGTCCCATGTTAGCTTTTAACCAGATGGAAAGAGGAAGCAAACTAGCACTGGCTCCCAAATCACATAAAGCTTTAAATTTGTGGTCGCCTATGCCAATCGTGATGGCAAATCTCCCTGGGTCTCCAAGCTTTTCTGGTAGAGCTATTGATCTGACTTCATCCTGCAGCTCTATAATGGACCTTTTCCTGCTAAGAATATCCTTCAAAAATTTTGTGTAAGCCGGCATTTCGCTTAGGGCGTCAGCGAATGGGATGGAAATATTAATGCCCTGAAGAATCTTCACGAAACGCTTGAACCTACTCTCAGTAGAGTCCATAGATTTCTTAGTTGGAAATGGAAGAGATTTCACCATTCTCGGAACCAAGTTGGGCTCGAGAGGTGAGAGTACCGGGTCGACACTAGGGTCGTTAGGTGTCCTCGGCGGGTCGTTACCGACCTTGATGGGGTCGTTAACTACACTGGAATAGAGAGAAAGGCTCGGATTAGTAGACTTACCTAGGTTAGGTTCGTTAGATACCCTCGGAGCCTCGTCACCCTGGTTTGCGGGCTCGGTATTTGCCCTCGCTGGCTCGTTACCGAGCTGGGTTGTGACGTCCTCTTCCTTCTCGTCCTCAGCTTGGACTCTCTCCGGCAATGTCTTCCCGCTTCTGAGGTGTACCGCTTCTATTAGGCCTCTAGGGTTCTCCTCGGGGCGGCCCGAGAGTTGTCCTTGTGGTCTTGGAATCCGTGCAGCTAGGTCCCCTAGTTGGGAATCAACACTCCTCTTCCAAATATCGAACTCTCCCCATCTTTTATCTTGTCGGTTCAATTTAGCTTGAACTTCATCAACTTTGTTGTTCACTCCGTTAATGCTTTCCTTTATTTCCTGAACCCATGATGGCGTCTCCTGATAGTCCGGAGGTTGGTAAGGAGGAACCCTTTGTTCTTGTTGAGGAGGTTGGCTCCATTGGTCATATGCATAATTACCCCAGGTGGGATGATTGTAATTCCTCCATGCATAAAAAGTGTCACCTTGGTTCCTATAGGGACCTCTCATGTAATTATCCTCTTCATATGCCTCAGCAGCTATGATTTCCCTTTCTATCTGGATCTCCTCAATCTCTAAACAGAGTTCAGCGATCTGCTGAGCTAGTTCTTCATGTGTAACCATGGCTTTGTTTGCTTGACGACCTTCAGCTGGGCGTACACTGTAAGCAAAAACAAAAACAAAAACGAAATCAAAAAGCAAAAACGGGGTCTCGGACAGGGTCGGTAACGAACCTGGGGGGGTCGTTAACGAGCCTGGAGTGATCCCGTAAAACAGAAACTAAAAAGAAAAAGCAACTACTTGTCGACAGGGTCGTTAACGACCCTGAAGGGGTCGGTAACGACTCGACAATGACCTAGAAAATAAAGAGAAAAAACACATAAAACTGGGTTTCCCAGCAGGGTCGGTTCCGACCCTGGGGGGGTCGTTACCGACTCGGCGGAGTCCCAAAAAACGTAAAAAGAACAAAACTTGGCACTATTGAAATCTCCCCGGCAACGGCGCCAATTCGTTGATAGGGTTTCTTGACAACAAATAAATTTATATCAAGACCCCGCTGAGTATAGCAGAGTCAGGTTCGTCCGCAGGGAGAAAGTCAGTATCAAGTTTTGTTACTTGTTACGCAAGCAACCAATTAAAGGTAGGGTTTTTATCAAGTAAGAGAGAGATTCTAAGGTAAAGGTATCACCACAACAATAATTATGCATGCCAAACGCTATGAAACATAAAGATCATGCTCTTATCACATAAAGACGCTAACTTTCGTTAACTAAAGCAAGTAAATCAATCAACTTTCGCTAAATCAATAAACTTACTATCTAATCTCTTCTACTTCAACTAGGATAAATCTGCTTTCGCTTCAAAACCCTAATTTGACTATTCTGATTCAAGGTTTCTGCTTTCTCTTTAACTATGAATGAGAAATTTCCTATCAACTTTCGTCTCAAGGATTAGGAACAAGTGAATAGATTCATGTAATAAAAACAATCAAAACATGATCATAAACAAGCATGCACAACCATTGTTGGGTTTAACCCCAACCTTAGAGAGAGAGACTACTCACAAAGCATAATAATTGAAAACATCCAAATTAAATTAAAAAGAAAGCTTACAACCGAATTCAAAACAATAGTTCTTCTCCAATCCACAATCTCGCCCCCCTCTCACGTCTCTCTCTCTCTTCTCCTCCTCTTACTTGCCCTCCAAGGCAATTGATATTCTCTTTGATAACAAAGGGTAAACAAGAGTATTTATAGAGAAACTATTCTATCTTAAATCTATCTCTAAGGAAATAAATCTATCTTAAATCTAACTATAAGGAAATAAATCTATCTTAAATCTAACTATAAGGAAATAATATCTTCTAATAAGATATACCCCTTCTATCTATCTAATAACATAAAAAAGGAAACAAGATAGAAGCCCATAAATAGCACCGACTCGGATCTCTACTGCTCTCGCTGCCTTGTTAACGACCTTGAGTAAAACTTGCGTAGAAGATTCGTTACAACTCCGTTTGACTCGATTCTTTTTCCTATGTTCTTGTAACGAATTTCTCTATCTCTTTCCAATCTCAAACTTGATCTTCAATAACTTTACTTGAGCACTTAATCTTTATCTTCTCTTCATTCTTGAGTGCTATCTTCACCGGTTTTACTCCTTTCTTCAAAATATGCTCCAAATAGCTTCTAAAAACCTACAAAACACCACCAAAGCTTATGTAGACTCCATATCTTAAGAAAATACGAAAACATACATAAACGACTCAAAACAAAACACAAAACTAAAGAAAAAGACTCAAAAGACACAAAAACACACCCTAAAAACATGACTAAAAAGGCAGACATCAGTTCATGACTTTTTAAGGTAAGGTTCATAATATTTCTTCTTATGGTTCATAAATTTTGCTCAATGTTTTTTTGTTTATAAAAATTGTTCTTTTGGTTCATGTTTGAATAACTTTATGTTCATCAAAGTTCATCTTATGGTTCATGTCTTTTATGTTGGTACTTGTTCATCTTATTGAATAACTTTAGACTCATTTTCTTTCATGATTTTTGGTTCATGGTACTTGTTCTTTCTGTTCATGTTTTTGTAAGTTAGGTTCATAATAATTCTTATGGTTCATGACTTTTAATTCTTAGTAGTTTATCTTATATTTCATGTCATTTGGTAGCCTATTAGCTCAAATGGTAGAGCAATGCGCATGTGCACATAGATGTGGGTTCAAATCCCACATAGGCTAACTCTTCTTACGCTTAATGTCTTTTGGTTAATGGTAGTTCTTTTTTGGTCCATGTTTTTATATGCTTAGGTTCATGATAGTTTATCTTTATAACTCATGTCTTTTAAGTCATATCTTAATTGTTATTTTGATTCACAACTTTTGGTTCATGATATTTGTTCATTTGATTCATATTTTTATAAGCACAAGTTCATATATAATATATAATCTCACAATCCATGACATTAAGTTCATATAAGTTGGTCTATTTGTTCATGTTCTTACATGTTTAGGTAAGGTTCATTTAATATAATTCATTATACATGTTAATTTGTGTTAGGTATCCATAGATGGTATTCTGCTGATTCATGTCTTTATATAGTTAAGTTCATCACAATTGTCAATAAAGTTCATGAAATCTAATTCATAATACTTATTGTTTTTGTCACATAATCTAATACATACACCGTATTTTGTGGGTTCATGTCTTTATACGATTAGGTTCATAACAATTATCAATAAAGTTCATAGAATTTAATTCACAATAATTCGTACGTGTGTCATGTATTCTTGTTCATAAATGGTATGAGTTTAAAATTTGGTATGCTATGTTCATTATTTATGAACAATTGGTAAAAAAATGATCTATACTCTAAGTTGAACATTTGGCATTTTATCGAACACATGGTGAGCGGTTAGATGTGCATTGGTCATTAAGCTTTGTTTTCAATCAAAAACTTGAAGTTGTAAAGGAAAAACAGTCACAAATCTTCATAGATTTGATTCTAATCAACAAAATCCGTCCAAAACACACAAAAACATGTAATCGAAGTACCAAGCTTTAATATTTGAAAAAAAAACCAAATGTGAACTTAAAACCATAGAAAAGAGATCTATAGCAAAATCAATGAAGAGAGAACATAAATTTGGGTCGAAATCAACAAAAAAAAAAGGAAAAATCAATTTAGAAGAAGCAAAGATGCAACAAGAATTGAAAAGATTCGATCGAAATAGGTGAATGAAACCCCAAGTTGAATAGGAAGAAGAAGAACCCGTACATGTTGCAGCTCTGTATTTTAATTTAATGGGTGAAAGACGAAAATGCTCCTCCGTGTCTATAAAATCACTTAACGCGTGTACACATCTGGACCTTTAAAATATATTGATCGAACGGCTCACACGTGCTCGTATAAAGCACTATAGCGAATTTATCCACCTGATCTTGATTCTCATCTCAAATGCAGAAATGCTAAACAAAACAAAACAAAACAAAGAGGGTATCATATGTTTTTTTTGGACAGGTAGATAAAAGCCCAATAACTCTTTCAAAGTTTCCGTGTCGGGTGCTGAGTAGCCCACTGAAAGAAATATCGCATTCGGAGATTTGTTTATGCAAAAATATCTCCATTTTATGTAGTTTCAAACTTTCAATGTACCGATCACACCATGATTGATAATTTATTACAGTGCTTTTTTGGAAAATTAATATTAGAAATAAAAAAATTATTATTTTCTTCATTGATAATCAATCCGGTAAATTAAATTAAAACCAAATCATTTAACAAAATACTGTACGGAGTATCATTCAAGTTAACACAAAAAGAAAAAAAAATACGTCCTAAAGAAAGTGTTGAAGATGGTGTCATCTACTCAACCAATTAACCGCCTTATGGAAACTGTATTTAGTAAACTCTCACCTATGAGGCAAGACCTTGACCTTTAGCTATTGAATAAACGAGCAATTAATAGTCCGAGTCAAGCACCAACTTGGGAAAGCCTAACGAAATCGCAATCACCCCCATCTAATTGCCTCCGCCTCTGTGACCGCGAGAGATGAACCAATTTGAATATGACGAGCTCCAACAAACTAAACACACTCTTTGACCTTCGTTGATGCATCGCGATTAACCTTAAGCTAACACTGGCTTTTTCCCCAATGGACAGCGTACGGGGACAACATTAACAACCACTGATCACTTCCCCAATCCCCACCTCTAATTTCTTTCGAAACTCCTGCACACTTCTCGCGTAGGACTCAACAACTATAGAAGGATCCGCTCGAAATCCGTCAAAAACTTGTTTGTTTTGTGCATGCCATAACCTTGACGGCAAAATCACCCAAATTTGTTGGCAATACACATCCAACTCATCAAACACCAATTCCACCCATTCCAAAACTGAGGCAACCACCTCGTCCAACCAACATTGTTGAATCTTCATTGAACGGTTAGGATTTGATTAAATCTACCGACGGAAACTGTTAGTGACAAGGCAAAAATATTTTAACGTAAAGGCTCATTTGGTATGATCCCAGAAAGGCAGAAATTATGTTGGAACCAAGACTTATGAATAAGGTTAAATTAATTAAAAATCTGGTTGAACATGAGGAATGGGGTTGATTGATTCTTAGAATTAGATTGTGCAAATTTGGGAAATTTGAGTTTGGTTAGACTTGGGAATGAAATTAGGATTCAAATTTTGCAATTCTTGCCAGTGGCCACCACTACTTATCCATTTCCAACTTCCTTTGGCACTACTAGGTTTAGGTGATCCTAACTCCATTTCTCATATTGGTTTAGGTGATCCTAACCCACATAATATGTAAATAACAAAGTTAAAAATCAACCACTTGATAACAAAACCCGTCATTCAACTCTAAGTAGAATATCAATAGAGTTATAGAGAATAGGATGTTTGTCCATCAATGGCCTTAAATTTGAAAAAGTATACCTCTAACAAAAAAAATTAAAACCCCACATTAACAAGAACCAGTGTGTGGGGCAACAAAGAATCATGATTCATGGTGTCATCCCATCACTCTTACCAGTCCCTGATCAACCAATGAAAGATTCACATCACTCTCAACATAAGAAGGAATCATTCTTTTAGGTATAATTTAAAGCCATCAAACCATATTCTTAGCATAATTAATAATAAGTTAATAAGCTGTGGTCCTTCAGAACTACTCTGAAGTTGGATTTGTGCGTTGCTTTTCACAGCTCACTTACAAGTAATGAAGACCAACAAAAAGAAGAACAAGAAATAAATCCACTACTCAATTTTACCAACAACCAAAAAAAAATTTGAAGAAACGTTTGCTGAAATTCTATTATTCACAAAATTATTCCACATTATTCGTGCGTATATACAGAGTGAGACATGATTAATCCTACTGAATCAATCCAACAAAAAGAAACCCCAAATAAAACGGAAGGGAAAAAAAACACAAAATCACTATATTGAGGATAAAATTCAGAAAATTGGGGAAAAGGAGGAAAGCAAGCCCTATCTGAAACTGAAATTCGATCAGTGGCGGTATCTGTGTCGCGCTAATTGAACAATCACAATAAACTAAAATTTCTCAAACCTTCGTTCGGCGATTGGATTACTCTTGCATCGGTTGGTGTTGAGGGAGTCGGAAACGGACCTGCGACGCCGGCAATTTGACGGCGACGCCGTGCCAGCAGATCCCGCCGCGGCACATCTCCCGAACCTGTTCGCGAGCGAAGGCGTAAGTGACCTTGCGAGAGACGTCCCACGTCAGCGCAGCGACGAGAGCAATCAGGACCACGGCGGTCGACGCCGCCAGCACAAAGACTCCGGTGAAGGTCTGGCCGGTGACCAGCCCGTACGCCTTCATCGCCGCAATCATGCCGAGGTATATCGTCATCAGATGCCCCACCAGCGCGTCGGAAATCGACATCGCTGTACTTTCGGAGGAAGAGGATGAAATTACGAAGGATAGAGATTGGAGAGAGAGAAACAGAGAGATTTTGGGATGCTGGTTGTGTAAGTGGGGGATTGAGGAAGGAATTGGGGGGAGATCCTAACCTGCAGGATCGGGGTGGGGTTTTGGAGCTTTTTGGGCTTATCTTCTTCGCCTCGCTTTTACTTTTTCCTTTCTCTCTTTTCCCTATTATCTTTCAATTAAATTTCAGAAATCTGCCCGGAATTTGAAACTTTTTCCAAAACTGTCGGTTTGTTTAGAAACTATCCAATTTTTGGGTTGTTTCTGTTGTGAATACATGTATACACATGCAATACTACAAGTCCCTTAGTCTTTCACCTATTGCTTGTATACATAGATGATTTAACATATTGCTTGTATACATAGATGATTTAACATGTAATATTGTATAGTGTATGATTGGAGGTAACTTGTACAAGGTGAATTATTCACCTTCTTCACCTCCTTATTTTCATGCATAAATCATGGAGATTCACCTAAGTTTTTACCTCACCTTTGGCCTATAAATATGACCATCATCCATTGTAAAACTTGCACCAAAGTAGAGTAAGAAATACACTCTCTAAAGTTCTTACTCTCCCTCCCTCTCTTCTAATAATCTAAAAGTCCTCATAAAGTTTGTTTAAGTGTTTTTTCCAAAAGTTAAAGTGATCTCGCTTTCATAAATATTTTCATAACACGTTATCAGCACGAGTATCTAATTACCAATTGAGCTTCACTAATCACCAAGGTACAAACTCTATCTCTTTCTAATCTTAATCAAGAAGTTTATTTCCTAAAAACCGTTTTGAGGAGTATGCTCTGTAGTTGCCCGATTTGGGATCTTCTACATCAGAAACTCATTTTTCTTTCTAGATTTAAAACGATTTCTTACCAAAAATAAATCATGCTTTTGGATATGTACAAGATACAAACAAAATATTAGATTTGCTTACCTCTTTTGAAGTTTAAACCGATTTCTCCTTCGAAAATCTTCAACTTAACCACTTGGATTGGAAGTAGGTTTTAACCAAAATGATTAAGAGCATGATGTTGGTAATCACAATAAGAATAAGGCAAACGAAAAGCTCAATAATAAATCTCCTATTACCGGCCCTAAGACGACGCATAATCTCGTCGTCGGCCATGGAGAATGTCGAAAGAAAAATTGGTAAAGGTGGTCGAATATGGAAGTGGAGGAAGGAGATAAGATCGGAAGTGAAAAAGTGAAAAGGGGGATGAAGGGAATCAGACTTTAAGGACTTCGGGCTTTGGACTTAAAGGACCTCGGACTTTGGACTTAAAGGACCTCGAACTCTAAGGACTTTAAAACTTTAAAATGCCCGCTATATAATTTTCTTTCATTTCATATGATCTCTTACTTTTGTCTTACGTTATTGTCTATGCCTATATCTATATTGATTACTTCTCTGACTCACGCAATCTTTCTTTATGCATTCCGAATATATCATCTACATGCATATATTTATTGTTTGATATGACATGTCCTTCAATCGTCTTATACACGACTCATGCATTATATTATTGATTATGTTAACCTTTAATTTGCATATCTTTATATGTAGCAACTAATGGCAAACATCGCTAAGAGGGAGTTTGATATCCTTGACCTGTCGGGCCAGAAATACCTCGAATGGAGGGTAGATGCCATGGCTCACCTCAAGGCAAATGGCCTTGCGGAAACAATTGTGGCAAACAATAGTGCCACCCCACAGGAAAAGGCGAAAGCCATTGTGTTCCTCCGCCACCACATTCATGAGAGTCTCAAAACTGAGTACTTATTTGTGGAGGATCCTATAGAATTGTGGGAGAGCCTGAATGAGCGCTATGCTCATCAAAATGAAGTTTTGCTCCCACAAGCAACACATGAGTGGAACACTATAAGGTTCCAGGACTTTAAGTCCATCACTGAGTACAACAGTGCTATTCACAAGATCACTTCTCAATTGAGACTATGTGGTAAAATGATCACTCAGGAAAAGATGTTGGAGAAAAGTTTCTCCACTATGCATGCTTCAAACATATTATTGCAACAACAATATAGATTAAGAAATTTCAAAAGATATTCTGACTTGTTGAAAGTATTGTTGGTTGCTGAAAAGAATAATGAGCTCCTAATGACAAACCACAACCTAAGGCCTACTGGCTCAACAGCTGCCCCAGAAGCAAATGCTATGAACAAAGCGTTCCATGATAGGAATGACCATGAACGTGGGCAACAATCACGCCGTAACAATGGGCGTGGACGAGGTCGTGGTAACTATGGGAGTCGTGGTGGTCGTGGTGGTCATGGTGGCCATGGGCGTGGCCGAGTCTACAACAAAAGCCACGATAATCACCGTGAGAACCAAGGCTACAAGGGGGGTGTGAAGCAAGAGGTCCAGACGGGTCCATCAGGATCCTCCCAGAAATCCAAATCAGCATGCTACAGATGTGGCGTGACTGGTCACTGGTCAAAGGTATGTCGCACAGCTCCACACCTAGTGAAGCTATACCAAGCTGAAAAGAATAAAGAAAAGGCTACCGAGACCAACTACATCTATAACAAAGATGTGGATAGGTCACCTGTGACTAGTCTGGATGTCAATGACTTCCTCAACTTTGAGAATGATGATGGCTATGCCTTAGGGGCTTAAATGGAAAGCACAAGCCTCTAAATATCTCTACTATCTCCCATGTTATTGTATAATACTTGCAATGTATTTTTATGTTTTAACTTCTCTCTCGTAGGACTTTGTATAATAGATCTTTGTATAATAAAACTTGTATAATATGTTTATCCTTGTATAATATATGAAACTTTTATTAATGCCTTAATTCTCCTTTTTCTTTATATTGATAGAAAACATGGACTCACCTAAAGTGAAACCCGATGGGAAGGAGCAATGTCTTTTGGACAGTGCGACAACACACACCATCTTGAGGAGTAAAGAACACTTTACTCAATTAAGAGCCTTTGAAGGCAATGTCACTACAATATCCGGTGTTTCAAAACTCATCGAAGGCTCTGGAAGAGTTGTCATTCTACTCCCAAAGGGAACAAAGTTAGTAATAAATGACGCACTATATTCGAGTAAATCTCGAAGAAATTTGCTAAGCTTTAAAGATGTGCGTCTAAATGGGTTTCATATGGAAACCATGAATGAAAATGGGAAAGAATACTTGTGCATCATAAAACATGAATCTGGCCATAAACAGATTCTCGAAAGGATGCCAACGCAAACCTCCGGATTATATCATACATACATTTATCCGTTTGAGGTCAATGCAGTGTTTAATAAAAGGTCATATGACCAAGTTGCATTCACATTATGGCATGACCGATTGGGTCATCCAGGGGCAGTAATGATGCACAAAATCATAAAGAGATCACTTGGACATACATTAAAGAACATTAAGGTTCTCCCGTCCAGTAATTTTAATTGCACTGCTTGCTCACTCGGGAAGCTAATTATCAGGCCTTCTAAAAACAAGATTGCAAGTGAGAATCCTGCATTCTTAGAAAGAATCCAAGGAGATATATGTGGGCCAATTGCTCCACCATGTGGACCATTCCGATACTTTATGGTGCTAATTGATGCATCTACACGTTGGTCACATGTAAGCCTACTGTCAACAAGAAACGTTGCATTTGCTAAACTCCTTGCCCAAATAATCCGATTGAGGGCCCAATTTCCAGATTATACAATAAAGAAAATCCGGCTCGATAATGCAGGAGAATTTACATCTCAAACATTCAATGACTATTGTATGTCAATTGGGCTTGGTATAGAGCATCTAGTGGCTCACGTTCACACACAAAACGGTCTTGCTGAATCATTGATTAAGCGATTGCAATTAATTGCCAGGCCATTATTGATGAAATCAAAATTACCACCATCGGCATGGGGACATGCAATATTACATGCAACAACTTTAATTCGATTAAGGCCAAGTGCAAACCATGAGCATTCCCCTATGCAACTTGTGTCTGGTAAGGAGCCAAATATTTCACATCTAAAAATATTTGGATGTGCGGTTTATGTCCCTATTGCTCCATCTCAATGCACAAAGATGGGACCCCAAAGGAGATTGGGAATTTATGCTGGTTTTGAGTCTCCCTCGATAATTAAATATCTTGAACCAACAACTGGTGATTTATTTACAGCAAGATTTGTTGATTGTCATTTTGATGAAAGTACATTTCCAGCCTTAGGGGGAGAAAAGAAAAATGGGGACCCACATGTGAAAGAAATCACATGGAATGCAATAGCATTATCCCATCTTGATCCAAGAACAAAAATGTGTGAACAAGAAGTACAACGGATCATTCATTTGCAAAATGTTGCAAATCAGTTACCAGATGCATTTACTGATACAAAGAAGGTAACCAAATCACATATACCTACAACAAATGCTCCAACAAGAATTGAAATACCCAATGGATTTCCAGATGCATCCATCGCAAGCGAGTCTACAACATGCCGAAAGCGTGGTAGACCATTAGGTTCAAAAGATTTGGAACCGAGAAAGGCAAGGAGCCAAAAGGGTATAGCAGGAGAAGCCACAATGGATCATGAGAATGATGGTAAAGGCAAAGATATTGAAAATGAGAATACCTCAACAGAGGATGATATTCTAGACAAAAATAATGATATCGACAATTTTGAGATTTCCATAAACTATGTGTCCACAGGCACGCAATGGAATCGAAAAGATGTGATTGTCGATGATGTATTTGACTACTCAGTGGCTAGTAATATTGTAACTGAAGATGATGATTTTGAGCCAAAATCGGTCGTTGAATGTCGATGAAGAAATGATTGGCCAAAATGGAAAGAGGCTATTCAGGCAGAACTAAAATCGCTTGAAAAGCGAGAGGTCTTTGGACCAGTAGTTCATACACCAAATGGTGTGAAACCAGTCGGCTATAAATGGGTCTTTGTACGTAAACGAAATGAGAAAAACGAAATTGTAAGATATAAAGCAAGGCTTGTAGCGCAATGTTTTTCTCAGTTCCATGGAATTGATTATGAAGAAACATACTCTCCGGTAGTTGATGCAACTACATTGAGATTCCTAATTGGCATGACTGTTTTTAAAAGGTTACAAATGCGCCTTATGGATGTCGTGACCGCATATTTATATGGATCACTTGATACTGACATCTACATGAGAGTCCCAGAAGGACTCAAGCTGCCTGAGGCTAATAATTGTGGACCTCGAGAAATGTTTTCCATAAAATTGAGGAGGTCATTGTATGGACTAAAACAATCTGGGCGAATGTGATACAACCGACTCAGTGAATACCTCATGAAAGAGGGATACAAGAACAACACTATTTGTCCATGTGTTTTCATCAAGCGATCCGAAAAGGGATTCGCTATTATCGCAGTTTATGTTGACGATTTAAACATCGTCGGAACTCCAAATGAACTTCAAGATACTGCGAAATATTTGATGAAAGAATTCGAGATAAAAGATCTCGGACAAACAAAGCTTTGTCTTAGCTTACAAATTGAGCACTTAAGGGATGGAATCTTTATCCATCAGTCTAATTACACTTAGAAAGTTCTTAAAAGATTTTACATGGACAAAGCACACCCTTTGAGCTCTCCAATGGAAGTTCGATCCCTCAATGTAGAAAAGGATCAATTTCGTCCCCGAGAAGAGGACGAAGAGGTTCTTGGTCCTGAGGTACCATATTTAAGTGCAATTGGTGCTTTAATGTACTTAACTAACAATACGAGGCCAGATATTGCTTTAGCAGTAAATCTGTTATCCAGGTATATCAATGCACCCACAAGGAGACATTGGAACGGGATCAAACATATATTCCGCTATCTCCGAGGAACACATGATCTTGGGTTGTATTATCGTAAACAAAGGGATGCGACCTTAACTGGATATGCCGATGCAGGGTACTTGTCTGACCCACACAAAGCCAAATCACAAAATGGCTATGTGTTCACATATGGAGGCACTGCCATTTCTTGGAGATCAACAAAGCAGACTGTGACTGCCACATCATCAAACCAAGCAGAATTAATTGCTTTATATGAGGCAGGAAGAGAATGCGTGTCCCTTCGAGCAATGATTCAATTCATCCAGAAAGAAAGTGGAATGAAGCCAATCACTGATGATCCAACAATATTATATGAGGACAACTCAGCATGCGTTGCTCAAATGAAGAAGGGTTACATCAATGGAGACCGCACAAAGCACATATCTCCAAAATTCTTCTCCACTCATGAATTGGAAGAAGCTGGTGAATTGGACATCCAACAAATTCGGTCAAATGACAACTTGGCTGACTTGTTCACAAAGTCTTTAATCCCCAAGAAATTTGGAGAATTGGTATCCAGAATTGGAATGTGCAGACTTCAAGACATATGTTGAAGTCAGGGGGAGTATCATACGCGCTGCACTCTTTTTCCCTTCGATCAAGTTTTTATCCCACTGGGTTTTGCTTGACAAGGTTTTTAATGAGGCAGCATCAAGGCGTACAAATGGGATCAATGGTTGCACTCTTTTTTTCTTCGTTCAGGTTTTTATCCCACTGAGTTTTTCCTGACAAGGTTTTTAATGAGGCAACGTCTACGCATATCCCACAACATCAAAGAAGGTGAATATTCAAGGGGGAGTGTTATGAATACATGTATACACATGCAATGCTACAAGTTACCCTTAGTCTTTCACCTATTGCTTGTATACATAGATGATTTAACATGTAATATTGTATAGTGTATGATTGGAGGTAATTTGTACAAGGTGAATTATTCACCTTCTTCACCTCCTTATTTCCATGCATAAATCATGGAGATTCACCTAAGTTTTTACTTCACCTTTGGCCTATAAATATGGCCATCATCCATTGTAAAACTTGCACCGAAGTAGAGTAAGAAATCAAATCTCTAAAGTTCTTACTCTCCCTCCCTCTCTTCTAATGATCTAAAAGTCCTCATAAAGTTTGTTTAAGTGTTTTTTCCAAAAGTTAAAGTGATCTCGCTTTCATAAATATTTTCATAACAGTTTCGAAAATTTTAAATTTAACTCGGAATTTTCGGAAAATTTTGTATTTCTAAAAAAAAAACTAAATCCAGTCCAATCAATTATTGATAATTTAACTCCGTAAGCACCTAGATAGATCATAATTATAACCTAAAGCGGAGGTTAAAAAAATTATTAAACGACACATGTCACTTTTAGATTGGACCACACGACCTTTTTTAAAAACTAATCTTTTATTTTTGGATATGATAGATAGGAAGATCATTGAGATATTTTTTATGTTATCATACAAATTCTAGAAAAAATACTTTTGCATATATCAACTTTTAAATAATTATTTTTAGAAATGATAGTGTTTTCGTGGATAAAATACGTATAGCTTTTTCTTGAAATATCATTGTCAATATGACTTTACATTTTTTTAAAAATTTAATTAAATAATACAATAATTTTACATGTTTCTTACAAATATCCTTGCCTATATCAATTTTTAATAATTATTTTTAGAAATGATAGTTTTTTTTTTAGATAAGACACATATTATTTAAATATTCTTGCCAATTCAATATCAATTTAATCAAAACTTAACAAATACAAATAAATAATAAAATGATTTTATAAAATTCCGTGCAAGGCACGGGAACTAAGACTAGTAGGTAAACTAAAGACGTGTCAAATACGTACACACTTTATGCTATGAGCCTAGCAGATAAACTCATAAGATTTCATACTAAAATCAATCCACCACAACAACAAAAAAATACCTGGACTGGATCTCTTTGAATTTCAGATGTGAGATAGGTTATTATTCTAACATTTACTTTGTATCAATTTTTTTTAGAGTTGGAAAAAGATTAGGCTGACGAAGATCAACCTACAACATCCTTATGGATGAGGACTTCAAGTCGTGAATGTGTCTGAATTCGATGAGCACTACATAAGTGGCGTATCCCGTAATCAAATCAACAATCTTATTGCAACCACGAGGTATATGTGCAAATCTAACTACCTCAAACGAATGCAGTAAAACAAGTGTGTTTGATCGAGATTAACATTTCAATTTGTCATGAGCATGATTTACTTAATTACATGTAATGCTTGTATGACAATTAGACTATCCCATTCGATCACAATCGTGGACAAATTTCTATTCTTGGATTCACAAACTGCTTCGTACTTGCTTGTTGCTTCTGCTTGAATTATACTCCAGTTTTTTGTTTCTGCTTGAATTATACTCAGTAAATTTATGGGAGTTCATTGATTGTTTTAATTTTTTCAAGATTTCTCGCATGCATTGGTCATTTCATGAATCATTTATTATGAATTCTAGAAATACATGATAAACTTTATTCAATACTTGTAACGTAAATGGGCATTTCATTAAAATATGTCTAACAGTTTCGTTCGGAATGGAACATAACAGGTATTCGGGAGTTATTGTTGTGTAGCGTTAAATTAATATATCTTTAGTCGGTAGTCCTTCTGAGCAAAGTTTTCATAGAAATAATTTACATTTTTGCTTATGTCTAATTTCCATATGTAGTCGAAATCACAATCTCGTATTTGTTGCTCATGCGATAGAAAAGAAGTAGCCGAGTATGTAGAAACCATCCGCTTTTGCTTGGAAACCAATATAACCTATCTCTAATTTGACTTTTCGGAATTAGTATGGACGTAATTCGTTGTGCCCATTCTGACGGTAAAATTCGATATAATTCCCGGTCCTTCCATCGTCCATCTTTGTCAATAAACTGTGATATTGTGACATTAATATCCGAATTTAATGCTCCAGGGCAAATTTATCCTTTTTGAAATTCCGTTTTTAGGTGATCAATTTATTCCTATCACCTAAAAACTTCACAGTCTTTGGTCTTTCCAAAACTTCACGGTCTTCCTATCACCTATCTGCCAAATTTATCCTTTTTGAAATTCCGTTTTTAGGTGATCAATTTATTCCTATCACCTAAAAACTTCACACTCATTGGTCTTTCCAAAACTTCACAGTCTTCCTATCACCTATCTGCCAAATTTATCCTTTTTGAAATTCTGTTTTTAGGTGATCAATTTATTCCACTGCCATTAAATATTACGAGAAAATGAGTATTTGAATAAATTCATGGTCTTTAGATATTTTTAAAAACAATACGAACCCAAATATTACGTGGTTCTACTAAAATTTTCTACGGTAATTTGTATCATTATCACAACTATCATATTTACGAAAATTCCGCAGTTTGCTGGAAAAGAGTTTTATCTAATTGAACTTCTATTGTGGCGTTTGATGTCGGCTCAACACGTCCTGCATGAACTACTAGTATGTCGTAACTCCACATTTTCCATTCTTATGTGAGCTTCCCTATTTATTGGGCTTTTTTTTGCAGCTACCTCAAATTGGGCTGTGATCAATGGGTCCGGATCCCACTCCGCCACCAAATTGTTCGGGCACTTTGTTTATGCATGGTTAAGCTCGTTCTGTCGTTCGTCTGGCTGAATCATGACTACTTCCATGCTTGATTAGTGTGACATGGTGAGCATGATGTTTTGTATGCTAATGTATATTAGAATCTGCTTTGAACCTTACAAAGCTTGATTTATGCTAATATATGATATATCCTATCTCTATCCTTCAAAAAATGTATTATTTGGGGGTCGTTTACCACATTCTAATAGTGTATTAGAAAATACTAGGCTTGCTTTTGGATGATATTAGATGTCCGGTTTCATTTTAGTCATGTTCGTAAGGTTATGAATACATTAGGAGGTAGCTCGTTATACTATATATGCTAGACTAGCAAGTAGCATATCTCGACCATTATTCGTTAGGCGTTACTAGCCGGCCCATCTCTTGCAATAAAAATTTCCTTCGCCCTTTTAAAAAAAAACGTGTCATCATTCTTACTTAGAATTTGATTTGTTAAAAATACCATTAGTAGTTTTTTAACTACTTGTTCATACATGAAAAGGACGTTGCATATATTTTTTTGGTCAAAAGGACGTTGCATAAATTAATTAATGTTCTCAAAAAGGTTACGTTAGCACATACATGAATAATGAATTAATAACTGTGTCAAGCCAAAACACTAAACAACACTTAAGGATTCCACTAACCCAAAAAACTCTTGGCTACAAATTGCATTGCAGTTTATATTATTGATTCCACGTACCCTGATCCGGCTGTATTCGTTCGTCATCTTGAAAGGGGAGTCGACCCATATCAATAATGTGTGGCAGCAAATTATCAGGCGCTCTCAACTCCTAATATATTTTATGAAATCGTCACTATTACTATTATTATTCAAATTCTTGGTTCGAATGCCTTCCTTGGCAATGGGAAACATGAAAAATGTGATATTCAAACTCATATTAAACAAATGTTATCAGTGACGGACGTCAGAACTAAATTGAAGGAGGGGTATAATTGACAGTTTACCATTCAAAATCAATCCACATCCCACTTGAATCTTGATAGTTTTAATCAATCAAGCTAGTGGACAACAGTGGTTTCGAACTCTCGATCGTGAATTCATGGACAAAAACAAAATTTTAATTAATTCTAAAATTAGGCTATCATATCAAATTAGTAGTTAAATTTAACTAATTAGCATAGCACATTTAAATTAAGAGCACAAAATATACCAAATTACCAACAAAAGTCACAAAACCTTAAAATATCAAATTGAATTACAAATTCAAAGTAATCAGATTGTATAAAGAATCTAAACGGATTGAAAATTGCCAAGAATTAAATTATATTCTACTACTACCTTCAATCTAATAGTACTATATAAAAAAAATTCATGAGTGGAGGGAGGGCAGATCCGTCAATGGATGTTATATACATTGTTAAAGTCCGATGACCCAATATAACGTGAATGGTCTACACGTTCATCTGTGTGCAACTGTGCATTCATATTTACCTTTAGACCCAATGCATATTCCAATGATATTACATCATAAAATTAATTAGTTATAGGAAGAGTATCCTAAAGATATGTATATTAAGCGAATTGTTTTTAAGATTTTAGATGTGAAATATGTTTTATTCTAAACATATAAGCATATATACTGTAATCCGAATGGATAATACTGTAATCCGAATGGATAATTTTTTGGCAGTCAAGGTATGTGAGATTTCATTCACATCTCTTTATAAATGGGTCAAATTTTGTTATAACAACGTTAATAGGTTAAATCCGAATTACTTGCAACTCGTAGCATTACAATCCTTTAGTTATTACTATATATTTATACTAATGTCATTTTTTATAAGGAAAGATGTCTATGCATGTACTAAACAAGTCTGGAGACCTAAAAATCGATAACCATATAAATCGGCATGAGAACTCAAACATACTTTCCTAATGTCGTTGAAATGAATATAACTACATATTTGTACACATTTTTTGTTTACCACAAAATTTATGTACATTTAATCTTCATATACATCCATTTACATATTCACACCCTTTAAATTCTAAATATTTTAATTAGTGATATACATACTTTTTTACCCTTTTGAGAAGTGATAAACACACTAACGGAATGCGTGGAAAACAATTCACTAGTCACAGTGTCACACACGACGAGTCGATGACCAGTCAACATTTGACAACAATACTCAAGGTCAGTTAATTTATTATTATGACTAATGCTCAGCGCCCCGGTCAGAATTGCTCAACGCTTCGGTTTATTTGGTTCGTTCGAGCCAAACGAAGTAAGAAAAGAAAATAAAAAATGTAATGTCTTTTCATTGTACGGGAAAATTGGCTTTTTACTTCATTCAGGCCGGATGAAGCAAAAAGTGGAAAATTATTTTTATGTGCTTCGGCCAGAGCATATGAAGTAGAAAAGACAAAAAAAATCAAACTTCCGCTTATATAAGTCCCCATTACCAAACACAAAAAAATCAGATTATTTGTGATCAATTAAGAGAAGGTTATTGTATTTATTACAAACAAGATGTCTTCTTTTTTCCATCTATTTAAGGTATTAATTATATATTATTGTATATGCTTGATAAAGTTAGATTTATTTTAATCATGTATTTAAGTCTAATATTATGTTGTATTTTTGATAAATTGATGTTGTATGCAGTTTAAAAAGGGGTAGAAAGGAAAAAACCCCAACAACGATCCTAATCCTCACTGAATTATATCTTTGCAAACAACTCCAATAGATGTGAATGAGGACGAAGAAGAGTATGTTTATCAACATGAGGGTAATTTTAACACACCGTTGGAAGAGGTAACTAATACTCCCTCCGTTGCTTTTTACATGTTTAGGCCAAGCCCACAGTAATTAAGGTTCTTCCCTTTACAACTCCAAATATTTCACTCATTTTTTACCCAATTCCGTTAGAATATTACTATACATACTCCATATTTAAAAAAATAAAAAAAAACTCTTTAATTTACATGCTGCAAATATTTCACTTATTTTTGTACACTCCTACCGGAATATACTCAAAATCCCCAAATACTCTAGATTTAAAAAAATCAAATCAAAAAAGGAAAAAAAACTCTTCAATTGTGTAAATTGGGAAAAAATCGATTCAAAGAAACAATTACAATCCAAATATATAAATCAATATATATATTCCTATTTTTTAAATTTATTATGGATATATAATAAAATAATTTATTTGATGACGTTGTATTGTCTACAGTTTACATATTATTCTAGCCATTTTGAAACCGATGAGGAATGGCCAGATCGAGATAAAATGATAAAATGGACCCGTGAGGTAGGGCGAAGACTATACATTGTGATAGTCATAAAAAATTCATGGGACATAAAAGTTTTATTAGCATGCGAGTTTTCGGGTGTGTACAAGCCGAAGAAGAAAGGAAAATCAGGCACTATAATCCAAAGTGAAAACTTTTGGGATCTAAACCTAGAACCGAAGAGTAGGAAGATATATTGCCCATTTGAGTTGATTGGGATCAGCCAAGGGAAGAGCCATAAATGGGTGTTAACAGTGAAATGTGGGCGACACAACCCTGTCGTCTCTACCACACTCGAAGGACATCCTTATGCTGGCCGGATGACCGCAGATGAATCGGAGGACTTGAGGATATTGAGTCGGGCCAACACGGAGCCGAGGAATATTATGTCCTTTATACGGCAAAAGTGTATTGGAAACACTACATCAATGAAGCAAATCTACAATTACCGACAACGAATTCTAAAAGAGGAGATGGGCTCAATGACAGTAACCCAATTTGGTCTTTATTACTTGAAGAGTAATGATTACTATGTTGATTATCGAACTGTGTCGGGAAGTGACGAGACACATGATTTGTTCTTTGCCCACCAAAAGTCACTACAATTATTAAAGCTATTCCCGTATGTCGTAATTATGGATATGACATACAAGACAAACCTGTAAGTATTTATTACCCGTTATATATATATATATATTAAATTCTCAATTGTCCATACTAACTAAATTGAATTGAATGACAGGTACAATATGCCATTGAGTGAAATAGTGGGTTTTACTTGTACAAATCATACGTATAGTATCGCTTTTGCTTTTATGGTCAGGGAAAACCAAGATCATTATGAATAGGTGTTAGGCCAACTGAGCGAACTGTATCGACATATAGGTAAAAGGCCAGAAGCAATTGTGACAGACTGGGAATTCGCTGAAATGAATGCAATTGGAGTTCTATTTCCATATGCCCAACACTTATTGTGTTGGGTGCATGTCTTCTTGGCTCAGTCTTGTTGGCCCCAACACATTGATATTAACCGTAGCACTCCCATCATACAAGATAGGGGCAATGTAGATTGTAGAGTCCTTTGAAGACGAGATCGAAGATGAGGCCGAAGTGACAATGCCGACTAATATCTCGTTTACCACGGAAGAGCTTATGGAAGGCTATCATCCTATAACCTCTCCAAACCAGTTGTCTGCGCACTCGGTCAGTGATGGCATTTGGAATGCGTTTGTATACTATAGGACGAACTTGTCGATGCCAAACGTCGAGACCCACCCTAACCCATCGTCGTCGTACATCCCAGCTACAACGACTTCTCAATTTCCACCATCAATGTATTATGAAGGGCCTAGGACTTCTCAAGTCCTACCAATGGGGACCTCCCAATTTCCACCATCTATGTTTTATGCTGAGACTAGTACTTCTCAAGTCCCGCCAATGGGGACCTCCCAATTATCACCATCAATGTTTTATGCCGAGGTCAGGACTTCCCAAGTCCCACCAATGAGCTATCATGACGTAGGGCTCTCACAACACCACACTCAATCTCAAGTTGGAGGGAGCCATAACAGGCCAACAAGGAGAAGAAGCACCGGTAGGGGGAAGAAGTTGACGTTGTGGATGATGGCGGCCCTATTAACAAGGAAACCCTTGTGGACTTCAACACCCACATTGCCAAGAAAATTTGGGCTGATCAACAGGTAATTTGAATAATGTTTTAGTTTATATTATTAAACACGGTTCTAATTTCAATTTTTCTTGTAATGTTGTTAGTATGCAAGGGTTTTAAAATGTCAAGTTCATTCTGTCCCGTTTGAGTTTTGGACGAAGTCGAACCAGTTGGCTCCAGGTCAAGAGTGGATGAGGCTGGCCGAACAAAGCGGCCTATTTGGGTTATTGAACCTTTCGGTTAGGGGAGCAAACGAAGCTTTTATGTCTGCTTTGGTGAAAAGATGGTGCCCGGAGACTAACAACTTCCATTTTCCTTGGGGGGAGATGACCATCACCCTCCACGATGTAAAAATGATAATGAACCTTCCATTAAACGGGATTCGACCAGTATTTGACTTGTCACCCGTAGATGATAGTGGCTTGCGCGTCCAAATAAGTGAAATGTTGGGGTGGACCCTTGAAGAAGTGAATGCCCAAATCTATTCAGGTGGTCTCGTTCTCAAAGACCTCAACCAATGGTTTGATGCACAACAGAGGAACAGAGGAGCTAATCAGCATCACATGGCATCCATCTTTTTACTTGTGTTATTGGGATGCACACTTTTCATCGACAAGACCGGCATCCGTGTGAATCATAAGTTCATGAACTTGCTCCTAAACCACGGGTTGACGGAAATATCGTAAGATTCTGGACCGATACACCATGGATATGGTAATACACCCTAAACAAAGTTATAAACTATACGATTTAAAACATGACACTAATACAAGCTATCAACTACTATAATTCTACAGGTCCAATGGGTGCCATATCCTCAAGGGTTGAACTTTGCTGATGGGGAACTCTCACTCTCTAGGTATAGGGGCTTACTAACAATCTTAGACATTCAAGAGCCATGTATGCCTGAGAGATGTTTTCGCCAATTGCGCTATCGTTAGATCATCCCTAGGTTCCCAGTCATTACGGCCCACACAGTGGTTCGTAAAGAGACACTTAGGGGTAGAATTCAGTTCCAAGGATGACCATTGAGATCATCGCTTTAACTTCTTTTATCCAATGAGAGATCAACCGACTTTTCTTTGGTCAATGGATGATAACTACCAAGTGTGGCATTTACAACGCACTCATCCATATCGGGTTCAGCGGAACCCATGGCCATTCGACAGACGGTAGCACCGGCTTCATTGGATATTCAAATTGTGCGAAAACTTTTAGTTGCATATATTAAGCTATTTATATATTTTAATTGGTCTTGTTAGTTTCTCATAAATTATTCTTTGTTTTTAATAGCGCATGAATCATATACATGGCCTGGCAAACCAGTATGCTCACTTGAGGCAGCTAGGAGGCGAAGTGGCGCGACTTGTGGACGTGCTACACAATTTTCTCACGATGCCCACCATTCCATTCCCACTTGTGGAAGACCGGCCACCTCGACGCACTCGTCGCTCTCACACCCCTGATATTCAGCCCGGTCGTCATAGTGATTTCGGTCCTCGTCGTTGAATATTTTTTATTTGTAATGTTGTGTAAAAGTATATGGTTATGTAAGCTGAACAATATATTTTTATTTTTAGACAACTTTTTTTCACAAATTATATTAAAGCACTTAAATCTTTTCAAAATTTATAACTTAGACCTTTATATGTATATAAACCCAAAAATTAAAAAAATCATATAAATAAAAATCTCAAACCTAACTTTAAAACTTAATATTAAAGATACAAATCAGACCTGTCAATCGGGTCGAGTCGGTCGGGTTCGGGTTCGATCATTTCGGGTTCGGGTTCAAAACGGGTTCGGGTCAATTGGGTTACGGGTTAAGTCGGGTCAGGTCATGGCAGGTTATCGGGCGGGTTCGGGTTGACCAGTGGGTCAATAACATAATTTTTATTTTTCAATTATTATTAAAATAAGTTTAAATAACAATATAAGTTGGTCTAAAACATTGTTTAAAAATAAAAAATTATATTAATTGATATTTTAAAATATAATTGAAAATAATTTTCCTAAATCAATATTTAAACTATATTAAACTATAAGTTCTAGGGTGTTTTTAGCGGGAATAAGTTTTCATTTTCCGCTATTATACAGTGTCGGGAATTAGAGCATTGAAATATACAATAACAATTGTTACATAGTATGACACATTATGACATCGTCGCAATAAAATTTGACCCAGCGGGTTGAACCCGACCCTAACCCAAAATTTCGGGTTTAGCGGGTTCGGTTTATTTTGGATTTCAGGTTTAAATTTTCAAGTCTTAACCCAGAAAAAATCGGACGGTTCGGATCGGGTCATGTTTTAACAGGTCTAATACGAATACAAAATTATACCAATCTATCATAAAATCAAAACCTTATATATAAAAAATGTTAAACTTAATTTAAAACATTAACAATCACTCAAACTTATAAAATAATAAATAATATATTTGCTTCGGTCAAGGTGAATGGAGCAAAATAGTGTTTAATTTTTTTAATAAAAAAAATTAGCTTCGGCCATGCTGAATGAAGCAAAATACTGTAGTATTTTTTCAAAATTCGATGCAATCACGGGACGCTGAGCAACTCTGTCCGGGGCGCTTAGCCGGCCCGTATTAGACTCCGTATTATTATTGATAAGTTATGATTAACAAAGTAAAACCAGTTGCACAGTACTACACAAAAAGAGCACGCTGTAAAATCAATCGTCATCCACCACGCTCCACGATCCGAGTCATCTGACAGACTGACATTGCAAATATACATGAATTTTGTAACGGGAGACAAATAACACAAGGAAATTAAAGATAGGACACATTATTATTGATTATGAAAATGATATGCTGTCTAACTCCATGTCACTTTGACAATTGACATTCACCCACCGACAGGTGCGGTTATATATATCTCCCTTATTTCATTTTCTTGCTTATAATTTTCATTTCATCATCACCACCACCTACCATTTGTGTGTGTAAAAAGTGACATCCTAACCGACCTAAAACATATCCTCTCCTTTAAAAAAGAGTATAAAATTCCTAATTGTAATGTGATTAACAATGTTAAATCGTAATTATACAATCCTCCACACCCCTCTTCATATCTTACAACTTCAAAGTGGGCCATATTTGGGCCCCGCAGTTAGGCCCATTTCCACTCTCCACATCGGCCCATCCACGAAGGTCGTTCAAAGCAAGTGGGGATAGGGAAAGAGATAAGTAGGCCCCACAGTGTCAAAAGTTTTATCAACGTGTCCCGAAGATTTGTTTTGGACGGACGTGAGCGCGAGGGAATCGAATCGAGCCAGGCCCCACCGAACACAAGGAAATGGAATGCGTTACGATTAGAAGAGGTGGTGGTGTAGGGCCCATACGCACCAAAAAGCTGCCGTTAAGAGGCCGACGACGCTGTGGATGGATGTTGCACTGCTCATGTCAAGCGCGCCTTCGTAGACCATAGAGCTGTTGAGCAAGTCTGGTACGTCTGTTGATGAACCTGATGACGGAGGTTGCCCTTCTGATGACGATGCCTTTTGGCTGTCAACACAAATGCACGTTTACATCAAACAAAAGAGTATGATTCAGCACATGCTTTACATCTACAGTAAAAATAAGCGATTGAAATATCTTAAGGGGAATCCAAAGTTGGATTGAATTTGACATTCCGAATTTTCCTTAGAAAAATGCACCAAATTTTTATGTTAATATTTGGAAAATTTCATAAAATAACACTTTTTGGGAATAGTTGTACAATTAAAATATTAGTATAGTGTATGCTTTCAAACTTGTGATATACAACCTCATTAATTATGAGATTTTTTTTATAGTTAATTAACTTAAAAGTCATGTTATATTGTCATTTATTTCTTGAAGATTGATCACAGTCTACCCATCACTGAGCTACTATTGGCTAAAATTTTAAACATTCAAAATATTTTCCGAATTCATCGTGTTTCCAAATGATGAGTTATTTTCTCTACAATTAATAATGATATCTTCCTAAACCACTTTCTAATTATTAGTACTTGAAATTCAAGTAGCAGCTTACATCGCAAGGTTGTAATCACCAACCGTTGCATGATCCAACGGTTAATATGAGCTTGGGAGTTGTGAGTTGTGTGTATCGATTTTGACAAAAGGATCAAGTTGGGTAGTTGGCACAATGGCACTGATTTTGGGATAGTGGCCTCGAAATGTATACAGTGCTTACACTTAATTATTCTTATAATCTACAAAGACCAGTTTACCCCTTGTATAATGAAATTATTCCATTTAATAGTATGGTCCTAAATTCCTAATCTCCTAGACTCGTAGTAGTGTAACTATTCGACATGCCACGCAAATCCAGCTCAGTATTCACATTTCTCTACATAATTATAATATCTTTACCGTAAAGAAGAATAAAGTATAGTTCACACTTTCCTTAAAAAAGAAGAAGTAACGTTCATACTTTACCCTATCCGTTTCACTTTTACTCTCACGTCGTTGTATAGAACAATGCCGAGACACGTGAAAAGGGACAGTAAAAAAAATATGGGCTAACCTGGTGGTAGGCGAAGGGCAGAAGGTGATTGTGTAGTCGGGAGATTCACCACATACGAATGTACTGCTCTTGTCATCATACGCGTAGCTGTACGCGCCTGGGCAAGCCTTCTTGAAAACCAGCGAGTAGCTCGACGGATTACACGTGTCCGGCGATCCGTACGCTCCGCTGCAACAATACTGAGGCTCATTAAACGCCTCACACGCGCTCTTGCACGCCACGCTCCCGCCTCCAGACTCGTCGCTCAAAACCCTAAGCTCCGACGGACACGCGGCGTTCAGGTCGGCGGCGCACCCCGTGCTGGTGCAGTTCTGCCCGGTCCCGCCCTGCGGCGCCACCAGCATCGGGAGGTTGTAGCCGTCGACCAGGCTGACGTCGAAGAAGTCCTGGCCGCCGCTGCCGTCGAGCGTGAACTCCGCCAGAGTCGCAGGCGGCGCCGCGTTTCCTCCGGCGCACTCCAGCTTTCCGGAACCGCAGTCGCCTGTTCGGCAGGTGAAATCGCCGGTGGATTTATCGGCGGAGCAATGTGTCCGGCCCCAGAGTCGGCCGCCCCACGCTGCCGGAGGATTGATCGTTTGAGATTCGCCCTTCCGGAGCGCGAATCCGGTGATTGGAAGCGGCGCGATGCCGGCGTTTGAGAGGATTCCCGGCCACACCGTGTACTCGCACTTGTTTACAAGCGTAAACGTTGTAGCCACCACGATTCCTGCAGAAATTCAAAATTCAGATCTCAATTCCGTTTCAAATGCTAGTTAATTAGCTAATTTGTAAGACAAACTCATTGAGATTTTGTACCTAATCGATAAAGCGCAATAGAGGCGAAGAAAGCGAGCACCAATCCAAACTTGCTAGCCATTACCGGTTATAATTACAATTAGTAGTATACTCCGTAATAGATATGGAGGAGAAAGAATACGGCGGCGGTGCTCGGATGGTGAAATCGAATCCTTCCTCCTCGCAGAAATTTGGGAGCTCCGAGCAGCGAAGGTTCAAGTACAATTTATAGGCAGATCGAGATCGAAGATGCGTAGCTCGTTTGTGTGCGTGCGTATTTTTTTCCCTCCTCCATTTTGGGCCCACCGATAATATAAAATGTTGTCCTACTAGTTACCCAACTAAGCTCGTTGTGGTCTATGGATGGTTAATACGGGGATAATAGTTGCTTCTATCTTTGGTGGAAGGAGAGGATTTACAAGTTGTGATCGCCTCAACGTCTTTTGTTGGTTCACTTGCCCAATAATGCAGAAACAGACATGGTCGAGGAAATTTTGCAGAAGGGATAATAGATATCACTATTCACTTATGGTCTGTTTACACTCAATAATTTATTATTTTGCATAATAATGTAGATTTTTGTATTATATATATTCTGCATCGTAATGTATTATTGGGCGTATCCAAACAATCTATGAGTGTCATGCCTAATGTCTAGGCATTGGAAGTTCCAACCATGTCTAGCTTCTTTAGTCGCTTACTAACCGTAAAGGTCGTCTAGGTTCTACGCGATCCCTAATCTGTCCAGGATCTACCTAGTATTTTTTAGAACATTGTATACAATAATGAGAGATTATTGGTGTGTCAGAGTCGGGGCAAATTTGTCGAGTTCCGATAGTCCGATATTAATTGGTTGACATGCCAGATTTTTTAACCATTCGTGTTCGTGTATAAGATCGGGGCCCAAAATTTTAAAAATTATGGATAGGGATTTCAATCCCCTTATTTGCTAGTCCTATTTTCCCTTCATCCACCGATATAAGAAACAAAATCAATTAAAACCTTGAGGTTTGGATTCTCTCTATTCTGAATTACGAAGCCTCAACCAATGATCCATGACCATCTCATTGTATTTTCAAAACCTTAAGACTTTAAATGACAGTTTAGGCAACGTCAACCAACCGGTTAAAGATGAAACTCTTGTACTACAAACCATTCCGGGCCTCAACGACATTTTTAGCACCATGGCTGCCATTATCCTGAATTCCCTATGCAATAACCTTTTCCCCATTTTTATTAATGACGTAGCATTCTACTATTGGAGGAATGTCGCTGAGCAAATACCTCAACTACTGCTACAACCCAATGCAAATCAGGTGCTTTGGGTTGGAGGCTAGGATGAGGAATTGAGGATAAGGAAGCTAAGCGGTCTCCTACAAGGTACGACTTCTAGCTTGCACGTGCTTGGTCTATTTCATATGGAGAAAATTAAAATGTAATTATTTTGAGTTTTTTTGTTTACTTTTTGTTGAGAAGCAAAATGCCAAATATATATATTGCTGATATTAATTTAAGTTTTACTGCTTCAAAAAAGTGCTTTTTATTAAATCGAAATACAAAAAGTGTTCTTATTCATACAAAATACTAACACATCATTAAATAAACAAATTAACTAACTGCAATAAATAATTCAGTAATGATTTATAATCTCTACCAAAGTTTATCAGAAATTTGCGTCTAATTAATTAGGACGTTAACCAAGATTTCCAACACATGATTAGTACGAGCGAATTCACGAGAACTCAAAAAAAAGAAGAGATTTTCCTTTTAGTACCCCTGGGGTTTTGTCAATTCCTTTTGGTGCCCAAAAAAAAAGTTATTCTTTTTAGTACCCCTAGGATTTTAAAAAATTCCTTTCCATAGCCAAAACTTGTCACTTTCCGTTTTTCCATCCAATTCCGTCCAAAAATATTGAAAAAAAACTAAAATTCTTTTTAAAAATTGCTGAGTTGGCAGGCAAACCCTTTTACAGTCTCGTGAAACACTCGAGAAACGAGAGGGAGAAGCGGACGACGACTCCGAGAGAGAAGCGCCGGCGAAGACGCTCGAGAGAAGGACGGCGCACAAAGACGCCGGCCGGTGAGGGTGAGGCTGCGCGAGGCCGAGAACCACTGCTCGGATTGTGAATTTCCTTTCCGACCGGGGAGCATTATCCAGATTCACATTACATATACAGAGGTTGAATTTTTCCAATACATAAGCTGAATACCTATTTACAGCACATAAGCTGAATTTTTCCAATACTTGAGCATTATCTAGTACGAAATACATTACAGAAGCTGAATACCTATTTACAATCAACAGAAGCTGAATTTTCATTTTGCAGATTCAAATTCAGCATCAAAAAATCAGCATCTAAATTGCAGAAGCTGAATTTTCAGTTTTCAGTTTACAAAAGCTGAATTTTCAGTTTACAAGCTGAATTACAGAAATTCAGCATCTAAAATTACAGATTCGAAACTCAGCTTTGAAATTCAAACACTGTAATTTCGCCTAGTTTGAAACTCATCTTTGAAACTCACCGACCGGAAAGGAAATTCAGAATCCGAGCAGTGGTTCTCGGCCTCGCGCAGCCTCACCCTCACTGGCCGGCGTCTTTGTGCGTCGTCCTTCTCTCGAGCGTCGTCACCGGCGCTTCTCTCTCGAAGTCGTCGTCCGCTTCTCCCTCTCGTTTCTCCAGTGACCGCTTGTCCCTCTCTCGTTTCTCGAGTGTTTCACGAGACTGTAAATGGGTTTGCCTTCCAACTCAACAATTTTTAAAAAGAATTTTAGTTTTTTTTTTTAATATTTTTGGACGGAATTGGATGGAAAAGGGGAAAGTGACAAGCTTTGGCTATGGAAAGGAAATTTTTAAAACCCTAGAGGTATCAAAAGGAATAACTTTTTCTTTTTGGGCACTAAAAGGAATTGATAAAATCCCAGGGGTACCAAAAGGAAAATCCCAAAAAAAAAGCAAATATTTGGCCGGTGATATATTAAAAAAATAAGTAATTGAACCGAATTTAGGTAGATAATAGAAGGAATATGGATCACAATACTGCAGCCACCCTATACAATTTTTGTTTGAGCTAATGCAACACAATACATATATGATATATGCATGAATGAAAGTATAACTATTTCGTACGTGAAACATGCATGTTTGTCGAATTGTGAATTGTGGTGTGCCTAACTTGTTTAGAAAAGTTCATCCCGTAATAAATAGGACACCCCGCCGTAAACTGCTGTCTCTTACAATTAAGAAGGAACGATAGTATGATTGAAAACATAACAGTCCAATGAAAACTTGGCTTGATAGTTGTCACCACAAAAATTAGTACTATGAATTTGGGCTTGTTTATTTTGTCAAAATTTTTTAAAAAAACTATATTAAAAAAGACATTAAAAAGGAGTGGTTCATTCCATCTCTCTACTTGCATCTATCTTATCAGTCACTTGTGTCTCTACTTGCATCAATTTTCTCTCATGGATCGAAACACACAAAGTATAATGTTTCCGCATTTTAATTACTATTAAGAATTATAATTGTTGTGTTGAAACAAAATAAACCTGTAGAGTTGTATTTGTGAGTGATGTAATTTCCTAAGTTTGGATATTTGTACCTAATGTAACTAGTATATGTGTGTGTGTATTATCGGATTGGGCTTGTTTCTCGCTGGAGGCAGTATTGGGCCAAACGGCCCAATACTATGTCACCCGAGATAACCCATTCTCGGTGACCCATGCTCATTAACTAGACGACGTCGTCTGGAGCTTAGGGTTGATGCGTGCCATATAAAAGCACCACTTCTTCTCCTTTGCCTCCTGGTTGGATCATTCGAGAGAGCTTCCTAGGGTTTCTTCTCCGAGAGCATCACTCAGCCTTGTAGCTTGAGCTAGTCTCCGGTGACCCGAGCTCCTTTTGAAATCCAAACCTAGGAAGAGAGAAAGAGAGAGCACCAATGAGACCTTTGTGGTTGTTCGACCTGTTCGAGCTGTGCTTCTCTCACTTTGATTCTCTCTTTCCGATTGCTTGCTTACTTTACAGTTCTCTTTGCCCTTTGTTGTTCCCCTTGGATCTCTGGCATTTCGATTGAGGCTCAAAAGCCAAATAAAACTTTGTTTGGCTGTCTTGCTTTCGATTTCTGTTTTGCTTGAGTTCTTACTTTGTATTTCGCACATCAAATTGGTATCAGAGCCAGGTTGCTCTTACAGATCTAGGGTTTGAAGTTTCTGGACTTTCTAGTCCTGGATCTTCAGATCTAGGGTTTGTTCTTGTTGTTGCTTGTGTTGGATCTTGAGATCTGAGGCTCTCTTTGTTGGATCAGGGGTTTCTACTTCCTAATCTTGAGTTCTCAGTCATTGTTCTTCTCTTTCCTTCACTTTCTCTCGAAGTTTCTCTTGCTATGTTCCATTGAGAGTTTCCTACTCTCTGGATCTAAAGTCTCGAGTCTCTTCTTGCAGATCTCGGACCAGATCTAGAGTTCTAGAGTCAAGTGACTCTCTAGAGCTCAGATCCATTCAGATCCATAAAGAAACTTGCGTTTTCACTGTCTTTTGAACTCTTTACTCAACTGTCTTCAAGTGTTTAGGTTGCATGCTAGCTTTGCGTGCTTCTGAGTGATAGATCTCCGATTCCCTTTGATAGAAAGGGGCGAGGGATTCTGGATAGAACGGGTTCCAGTTATACTGGTGTAATCCCACTGTCGGATCCTACACAAAGCTCTTGCAAAAGAGCGTCTTTGCTCAGATCTGAAACCCTACAACTTGATTTGGGGCTTTCTGATCTTTACCTGTGTTTGATTATCACTTTACTTGTTGACTGTTGAGATCTGTAACAAACCAAAGCGTGCTCTTGTTGGCTTTGTTACATACCCTCTCTTGCATACATTTGCCCCTTGCAGGTGCAGGTTATTGTTGTGAGAATCTCTCTTGTGAGACTCACTTGCAGAAACTCTCTCTGACTCCACAATCTTTCTGAGTTACTATTCTCTCTCTCTCTCTGAGATATCTCTTCTTCTCTGAGCAAGGCTCACTATGTTTGATCATTCATCTGTCCGCATAAAGCCACTAGATGGCTCCTCTGACTTTGCTATGTGGCAACTAAAGATAAAAGCCATCTTAATTAAAGAAAATATTGGGCTGCTGTTGATGAGTAATGGCCTGACACCTTTGATGCTGCCAAAAAGAAGGAAATGGATCAAATAGCCCATTCTGAGATTATTATTAGACTATCTGATGAAGTTGCTCGTCAAGTGGTCGAAGTAGACTCTTCCAGGAATCTCTGGAAGGCGTTGAATGAACTCTATCAGGTAAAATCTCTCCCTTCTGTCATTAACTTGCTAGGTCGCATCTTTCATTTCAAAATGGATGTTTCTATGTCTCTGAGTGATAACCTAGATAAATTTCTTAAAATGAATCAGGACTTAGAAAGATGTGGTGATAAGGTTGTAGAATCTCACCAAGTTGTGATCTTACTTCACTCTTTACCACCCCAATTTGATAACTTTAAAGATGTGCTTGAGTTTAACAATGATGGTGTTAGAAATCTGACTAAGAAGAAGATAATTGATGCTGTAACCCAAGAAAAATGAGTCTTTGAGAGTGTTAAAGTGTAAACTTGACAAAGATTATAAAACTGAGATCATGTTCACTAAAGGAAAGCATAAAAACCAGAAGAAGAGTTATAAGAAGAAAGAAAAGGATTCTGACTCTTCTAACTCAAATTCTGGGAATGCCAAACCTAAATCTGAGAAAAAGAACCTCAAATGTCACTACTGTGGCAAGGGGACTCACTTGATTAATGATTGCTTTAAGAAGAAGAAAGATGAGGCACTTGCAGCCTCCACCAAATCACAAGTTGGTACTTCTGCAATTGTAGAGTCCCACCTTTCCTATTCTGCTGAATTGCTAATGTGTGCTAATCATGTTAATTCTGATCATGATGCCTGGATACTTGATTCTGGTTGCACTATGCATGTCACACCTCATAAGCATGTCTTTGACTATTTGCATCTTTGTGATGAGGGTGAGGTTAGGTTAGGTGATCATTCTTCTCTTAAGATTAAGGGTGTTGGTACTGTTCCTTTTAAGATGCATGATGGTGTTGTTAGAATTCTCCAAAATGTTAGGTGGGTACCTGACTTAAGGAGAAATTTGTTGTCTAAAAGCATGTTTGATGATCTTGCTTGTCATATCCACACCCACAATGGAGTCAGAAATGTCTCCAAAGATGGGAAAGTCCTTGTAAAAGGAATTAAAAAACGTGGGCTTTATCATGTCATTGGTTCCCCTGTTATGACCATGTCTTCTGAAGTGAATGCTTGCATGAGTGTTGATTCAACTAAACTGTGGCATGCTAGACTAGGTCATATAGGTAACAAGGGATTGCATTACCTATTCAAGGATGGGTATATAAGTCAAAAACCCTGTGATTTGAGCATGTGTGAAAACTGTGTGTTTGGGAAACTTTCAAGAACTCCCTTCTCTAAATCCAAATTTGTTGCTCAAAAGCCACTTGAGTATGTGCATGCAGACCTATGAGGACCTGCCCAAGTGGATACTGTTGGTGGCAAGAAGTATTTCTTGTCATTAATAGACCACTATTCCAGGAAGGTCTGGGTGCATTTACTCAAAGCTAAGAGTGAAGCATTTGACATGTTCAAACATTGGAAACAGACTGTTGAAGGCCAGTCTCAGTTCAAGGTGAAATGCCTTAGAACTGACAATGGTCTTGAGTTTTGCAATCATGCATTTAATTCTTTCTGTCATGAGAATGGCATTAAGAGGCACTTAACTGTGCCAGGCACATCTCAGCAAAATGGCATTGCTGAGAGGATGAACAGGACCTTGCTTGAAAAGGCAAGGTGCCTGCTAATCAGTGCTGGGATGAAACATTCCCTCTAGGGAGAGGCTGTCACTACAGCTGCTTACTTGATTAATAGATCCCCTTGTTCTGCCATTGGATTCAAAACTCCACAAGAATTGTGGATTGGAACCAAACCCACCATCTCACATCTGAGAACTTTTGGATGCACTGCCTATCCTCTTAATAATGCTGGGAAGTTAAACCCAAGAGCTCAAAAGTGTGTGATGTTGGGATACCCTGAAGGGGTAAAAGGATACAAACTGTTGCTCATACAGCCTGGTGGCTACAGAGTGATAGTTAGCAAGGATGTCACTTTCAATGAAAGTGACTTCCATTTCAAAAATGTTCTCACATATTCTCCTGAGCACTTAGACAGGTCTGAACAAGTTCATACTCCATTCTATGTTGCTCCTCCTCAATCTGAGTTATTTGATGAAGACTTTGATATTGGATACTCTCCATCTCATTCTGGAAATTCTGAAAATTCTGGAAACTCTGAAAATTCTGGCATTGGTATTTCTAATGAGCACTTGAATGCTCAAACAAGTAATGAAGAGCACTTAGCTGTGCAACCTCACCATCACGGTGGGCAGGTCAGTTCACATCCCTCTTCCTCTTCTCCATCTTTGCATGAGCCTCTGTTTGATTCTGTGCATGATTCCCATGATGATTTGCATGATATTGATGACTCTTTGCATGATGTTGATGATTCTGTTGAGGATATTCCTTTTGATGAGGTCCCTAACTTGAACAATTATCAATTAACTAGAGATAGGGCCCCTAGGGTTAAAATTCCTAACAAAAAGTATGTGAACAATGTTGATTTGTTTGCTTTCATAATTGCTGAAGTTTTGAATGCTTATACTCCTGACCTGTTTGAGCATGCTATTAAATGTGTTCATTCTGATCTTTGGATGCTTGCCATGAAAGAGGAAATTAAATCCATGCATGACAATAAAACTTGGACTTTGGTTCCCAAACCTAAAAATTCAAGAGTTATTGATTGCAAGTGGATTTATAAACTCAAAGAGGGAACCAAAGCTACTGACCCACCTAGATACAAAGCTAGGCTAGTAGCTAAAGGCTTCTCTCAAAGAGAGGGGGAAGATTATCATGACATTTTTGCTCCTGTTGCTAAGTATAAAACCATGAGATTAATGCTTGCTATGTCTGCTGTGTATGACCTAGAAGTTGAACAAATGGATGTAAAAACTGCTTTCTTGCATGGTGACCTAAATGAAACCATTTATATGAAACAGCCTAAGGGTTTTGTTGATCCCTCTAAGCCTGATCATGTATGCTTGTTAAAGAAATCTATATATGGCTTAAAGCAATCACCTAGGCAGTGGAATATAAAATTTGACAAATGCATGAAAACTTTAGGGTTTAAGGCTAGCAAGTATGATTCATGTTTGTACTTTAAGCATGTCAAGTCTGATTTGCCCATTTATGTCTTGCTTTATGTTGATGACATGCTCTTGATTTGCAAATCCATGTCTAAAATCAATGATGTAAAGAGGGCCCTTAGAAAGAACTTTGACATGAAAGACCTAGGTCATGCACAAATGATTCTAGGCATTAAAATTGTTAGGGATAGGTCTAAGAAACAAATCATGCTTACTCAATCTGATTATTTGCATAAGGTGTTAGATAGATTCAGTGTTGTGAATGCTAAACCCTCCTCCATGCCCTTAGGAGGGCACCTTGACTTGACAAAAGCCAAGCTGCCTCTCTCCAAGGAAGAGGAGGGTAGAATGTCTTCTATCCCCTATGATGCTGCTGTTGGTTCAGTTATGTATGCCATGATTTGCACCAGACCTGATCTTGCTTTTGCCATCAGTGTTCTGAGTAGATATATGTCTGAGCCATGTGAGAAACATTGGCATGCTATGAAATTCTGTTTGAGATATATTGCTGGTACTGCCAACTTTGGTTTGCTCTATGGTGTTCACTCCTCTCCTTCTGAACTCTATGGTTATGTTGATTCTGACTTTGCAAGCAATAAGGACACTGGAAAATCAACCACCTCATATGTCTACACTTGGTGTGGCAATTGCATCTCTTGGAAGTCTCAGCAGCAGTCTATTGTAGCTCTATCCTCTACTGAGGCAGAGTACATAGCTGCTACTGAGGCATCCAAAGAAGCAATATGGCTCCAAGGACTGTTGAGGGAGATTGAAGGCAAAAACTACATGTCCAAATTGCATATGGATAGTCAGAGTGCCCTATACCTGTGCAAAGATCCCATGTACCATGAAAGGACCAAACATATTGATGTGAGATACCATTTCATTAGACAAAAGGTAGCACAGAAAGCTATTCTGGTAGAAAAGATTGATGGTAAGAAGAATCCTGCAGACTTTGACACTAAAATTGTCACAACTGATAAGTTCAACTTTTGCAGGGATTTCCTACACGTGATTGAGCCAGAACAGAGCTGAGAAGGGTACAATGGGCCGGTGATAGAAAGACTGTAAGACCAGGGATCAACAAAACAAGGATACAAGTTTTACTATTGATGTAAACTTAGGAATTAGGAGGGCAAATTGTAGAGTTGTATTTGTGAGTGATGTAATTTCCTAAGTTTGGATATTTGTACCTAATGTAACTAGTATATGTGTGTGTGTATTATCGGATTGGGCTTGTTTCTCGTTGGAGGCAGTATTGGGCCAAACGGCCCAATACTATGTCACCCGAGACAACCCATTCTCGGTGACCCATGCTCATTAACTAGACGACGTCGTCTGGAGCTTAGGGTTGATGCGTGCCATATAAAAGCACCACTTCTTCTCCTTTGCCTCCTGGTTGGATCATTCGAGAGAGCTTCCTAGGGTTTCTTCTCCGAGAGCATCACTCGGCCTTGTAGCCTGAACTAGTCTTCGGTGACCCGAGCTCCCTTTGAAATCCAAACCTAGGAAGAGAGAAAGAGAGAGCACCAAGGAGACCTTTGTGGTTGTTCGACCTGTTCGAGCTGTGCTTCTCTCACTTTGATTCTCTCTTTCCGATTGCTTGCTTACTTTACAGTTCTCTTTGCCCTCTGTTGTTCCCCTTGGATCTCTGGCATTTCGATTGAGGCTCAAAAGCCAAATAAAACTTTATTTGGCTGTCTTGCTTTCGATTTCTGTTTTGCTTGAGTTCTTACTTTGTATTCCGCACATCAAAACCAAATGATATGGACTATATATCTCTAATCAAACAATAATTAATTAGGTAGTGGGTAATGCGTCTAAGCATCGATGTACACAATCATCATTGGTTATGGCTTGCTTTGTTGAAATTCTCTTTCTTCTCATTTTACTAATTTACTCCATGGTTTGAATTTGGGGGTTAGCAAGAAGACAAAGGTGGTCTTATCATGGAGGTAATATAGGCCATGAGCTCATGATGTCGATCTGAGGGGTGTTAAGAAGCCATAAAAAAACCACATAATATCTTACCTGTTACGATCGAGCAAATATTATTAGTGGAGGAGAAGGATCATATAATTCTAATCATGTAATTTAGCGTGTGGGCGTTGTTATGAATATGATGGACCATATCCAATAATGGGCTGGACGGATTCAATCAAATTCGCTCGCTACCTTTATGGACCCAATACCACCCGTAAAATGTCTTATTTCCCAGACTCAAGGATAATGCATCAAGGAATGGGAATGGAGATTCTAAAGGGGGACATGGATGGATGCTCTCGCTCGCCCGTCCCCCAATCCCCATTCCCCTCGAGGATATTTGCGGGGAATCTCAGCTGGTGAACTCAAATAGCACTGTTCTAAAAATCTCCGCCTAGGCCTAGAAGGTACTAGCCTGCCCTAGCCTTCCAGTCCATCCAAGTGCCCATTTAAGCCGCCTAGGCGCTAGGCGGTGCCTCTCCGACTAGGGTCCGCCTAGCATTTTTTTCAAACACTGCCAAATAGATCCATGTAAAGAGAACCCGTATGTTAAACTTGTTCTAATTTCACAATTTTTCCATTCCACCCAATTGGGGATGAGAACGAGAGGACAAGGACAACAATGATAGACACCACCAAACCTGCCTAAGATATATTACTTGCCAAATAGTCTTTACTTGAAACTGATTATTGATACATTGGTGCCAAATGGGCAAATAGGCCCTAATATCTTTCAGATCTAAAATATACAATGGCCTCAAAAGGGCAAAAGGGCAAATTGGGCAAATCGGCGGCATGGGCCCAAAATGGGCAAATGGAACCTAAGATATCAATTTTTCTGGTATTTAAATATCAGGTTAAAACAAAAACGAAACTTCCTATTAAATTACAGGAATTTCAGCTCTCCTTCAAAACCTGGATGAGTTATCCCTAGTCCAAATCCCATAAACAGTACAAATGATGAGGATTGAAATTACATTCCCTCCAAATCTATGATCTATAACACAAGTAAATGCACGGTATTGAACATAAATGATGAAACTGAAGAATGCATATATCATTATGTCTTCATACAAGTTGATAATGTTCAACTGGTGTTTGTTTTGCAAGACGTAGTAGGAAACGAGTAAGTGACCTTTGAGCAGATTTCAGTTTTGCATTCCTTTTTTTCTCATTTTCCTCCTCATTTTCCTGCCATTCCTCGATTGACTGCACTGTTCGAACAAGTTTACGCAATTCCTACAGACATTAATTATCCATATGTCAGTTAATTAACTGTATAGCTATTTGTCAAATTTTTTTTTGGCCAAATACAATATGTAGGGATGATTTGCACCCATGACCTCAATTTACAGAATATCATTCTTTGCCTCGAATATGATTGGTGGTCAGTACAATATGTTTGCACTTTTGCTCAAGTCATAGTATTCCTATGTTTTAGGTAGGCATGACGCAATGTATAAAATCTTAAGAGCGGCTGAAACTAATGTAGCCAAACAATAGAGCAAAAGGAACATGCCATTCCAATGAAAAAAGAAGCCAACTTTACCTGGCGATCAAATTCCACGTCAGAAATCGAGTAAACTTCATTGCTTATCTCAATATCCTTGTTGACTAGGCCATCAAACCACTTGTTGGCTAGGGCAACAAACTGCTGAGGTTCCTGTAAGAGCAATGCTTAAAGGACCAGCCACAAAAATTGAGGTACAAACCAGAGACTTTTCGGAAGAAATGTTAAAACTCGAGGAAATACCTCATCTTCCTCCTCCTCCTCTTCCTCTTCCTCTTCACTCTCTGATTCATTTGTTTCTTCTTTCTCATCCAATTCAGCCTTCTGAGCACCAGAAATAGCCTCAATTGTAGAGTAGTCGCCTTCTTTTGTAGCCTGTATCAGAGCACCCAGAACATCTGATTTTGCATCACGAAGCAATTTTCCTAGATTTTCAGGAAGTGTAGTAATGTCAAACACCACTTCATACCAGAAAGAAATCATAGGTATATATGCTTCATGATTTCCAGCTTAAAATGATTCTACAAAGTTAGGTACAGAAATCATAAGCAAACCTAAACAGCTTAGAATCATGTATATTGTCATATTGTGTATGTATATCATATCACCATTTTATATAATTTGACACAACATCTTATTGAGATGTATATTTATGTACCTATATAGTTGAACTGCCTTCTCTTTCCTTCTCTAACATCAGGTCCTAGTCTCTGCGGACATTTAACAAACACCTTAGCTACAAAGCGAACACCAATAACAACATTAGATTAAATCCCTTAAAAGAGAGTCTCTTTGTGAAATTGGAATACAGAATTCACCTTCGCCAGCATGAGAGCACCCAAGATCTCCTCATCCTCCAGCGAAGCCGCTCTACATTTGCACCCAACCGAAATCACATCAACTAAGAAACATCAGTAATGAACAATTGAACATCAACAGCCTATTTCAATAATAAATTCAATTGAATTTTTGGTGAAATTATCTTTACAGTACCTGAGAATTCGTTTAATTTGAGATTTAGGGAATGAAGCGAGGTCCATTCCCCAGCGAACAGCTTGCCGAGCCTCGCGCTTCTTCTCATTACGGCTCCTTCCCTTCGCGTCGGTGTCTTCGGAATCAGTTCGTGTATTCACATCCTCTAGTGTCTCACGCCGACGGAGTCCATGGCACCGGAAATGCACATGCCGGCGATCGATAGGTAGTGCGACGAAGGAGAGGCGTTCAGAGGTGGTGGCACGGGTGTTAATTATGCAGGGGGATACAGTGTGTTGAAAGAAATCGAAGGACTGAATTTGTGGACTCCGCCGGAGTGGCCTGAAGGTGGCGCGTATCACATGAGCCATCTCTCTCCTAGTCGCCGGAGTTGCACCGGATTTAGCTCAGCCAAGTATCAACTCTCACAGAGGCGGTTCGTGGTGGTCACAACTAGATCCAATACTAGTTTTGGGTTGGGCTCGTAATGGCCCAATAGTAATTTGGGCTGATTTTGGAAAAAAGTTCTCACGTCCTTATTGGGCTCCGAGTCCCCTCCTTACCTAAAGGTTTTTCTTGTTGAAAAGATTTATGAAAGCAAGACCACTAAAATTTTTAGATAGAATACTTAAATAAATTTTAGGAGGACTTTTAGATCATTAGAAGAGAGGGATGGAAAGTAAGAACTTTAGAGAGTGTATTTCTTACTCTACATTTGGTGCAAGTTTTATAATGGATGATGATCATATTTATAGGCCAAAGGTGGAGTAAAACTTAGGTGAATCTCCATAATTCATGCATGGAAATAAGGAGGTGAAGAAGGTGAATAATTCACCTTGTACAAGTTACCTCCAATCATGCACTATATAATATTACATGTTCAATCATCTATGGATACAAACAATAGGTGAAAAACTAAGGGTAACTTGTATGCATGTGTGCACATATTTATAACAGAAAGCATTTTTTGAAATATATAATTTTATTAGGGGTGTTCAACTGGTCGCCTCGGCCCAAATTGAGGGTTAACCCGCTGCAAAAATATTTAGTCAAACTTATACCTTTTTCTCCTACATGGTCATGCATCATCATATTGGATTAAAAGGGATTTTGAAAATTTAATGGTTAATTTAAATTTATGCATAAAAATGTTACATTTTTAGGGGTGGGTGGGTGGGGTGGGGTGGGTAGTCAGATAGGTGCGATGCAAATTATTAGAGCCCATGGGCTGGTAACACGGGTGCACACAATCGTTAACGTGAGGTCCATTGCAAACTTATACCTTTGTCCAGTAAAGTTTCATCTTAAAACCTATATTAGTAATAAGAGGAGTACCACATCCATAAATTTATATAGTGTCAAATTCTGGTAGGTTGTGGTTAAATGGGTGTCATGACGACGGAAATTTAAACTATTTCACGTATAAAATCGGATTAATTTTTTAATCAAAAAATTTAAGCTAATGAATAGAGTTTCAACTTTCTTTATGTATTAGTGGCATTTATTTACGTTGGTTTTGTTGATGTGGAATTGGATATTTGTTCTCCAACATATATTGATTTTGTTTAGTCTCAACTCTTAAACGTGATAATGCATATTCTCTAACATAAAGAATAACCATTACGTTGTATGAGTAGTTGCTTTTTTTTATTTAAATTTTTATCGATCACTGATACAAATTTTGAAGTATGAATGGTTCATGCATGAGCATGAATAGGGGGACAGGAACATGTATGGTAGAAAGAGAAGGAATCACATATCGGAAAGTGGTTGGGGGTGGCTAATGTTTATTGTAACTAATAATACCTTACAACAACGGACAACGACCCCTTGGCACTTGGAAAATTACGACGTGTACAATGTATTATTGATCAAAAGAATTAATTTGTGTATCGATAACTTTGGATAAAATACTACTTACGTATGGTCCGGTATGGACAACTTTTTTTTAAGAGATAGGAGTACTTATTAATTGTGAAACGTATTAATTTGTGTTGCACACAACCGGGCCCACATCGCGTCTCACACGGCCCCCATCACATGGCATTGCCAGATATATCCCATGTAAAATGATTAGTAAGATTTTAGTATTAATTATTTAGGTCAAAATTAATAATTAATAATTTTGGTAAAGGAAGCTAGGTTGGCAGATGGGAAGACCACATCGACATGGAATGAGAGGATGTTGATCCCTTCCCCCATAAACTAACTTGTAGAGGATGGAGGGATACTCAACAGTAACCGCTCGACACGGACATTTCTTCTTCGCCGGCTCTCTTTGCCATACAAGTGTCACCTCTCTTTAATTCAACGGCATCAAGTTGATTTCCAATATAAATATTGACTCTTTAGTACGCAATAATAGCGCGCGAATAAATAACGCGCAATTTAGATGAAATAGTCAAGTTAAAAAACACAAAATATGGCGTGCGAATCACAAAGGTAGAGAGGCCAACTAGTCTAGACAACATACAATCAGAACGTTATATGGCGCGTGAACCACAAAGTTAAAGGCAATCAAGTTTAGACAACATTTAGAAGATCATATGGTGTGTTGCGGTCCCCAACCTCGAATGAATGATCAAAGGGAAAGGCCATGCCCCCCCATCGAAAAGTAGAAATTCAAAGACCAATAGACCAAATCGGCACACATGGATACACCACTCATCCATCCAAGCAGGGGCAGATCTAGGATCTTTTGGAAGGGGAGGTGGATGTACCAAATCTGCTGAGTCGTGCCTGTGATGTTGTGCAGTCGATGTTGGGTGCAGTCGGTGCAACGACATTGATGAGCAGGCGGACTAGCAGAGCAGCGAACTCGCGAGCAACAAGAGCACTGAGCTGATCATGAGCATCGTGAAATTGTGAGCGCTAATGAGCCTATTCCAAATTTAGGTCAAATGGGCCTAATCCTAAATGAGAGCCTTGATGGGACTATGTTTTAACAAAATTGCACCAAAAATTGAAAAACGTGGGTGTCATCTTCTTCAATTGGACAATTCTTCATTGATGTCAGTCATGCTGTCGAGTGCCCTTCTCCAATTTCCCCCCCCCCCCCTCTAGTTTTTCTTCAGTTCTTTACATTCGTTCCTGCTCCAGACCGCTTATGGAGGCGAAATTATTTTTTAAAATCTTTCACTCTTTAGGTAATACTCATTGCTCCTCCGGACCAATGTGGGGGCGGTCGCCTCCGTCCGCACCCCCTAGATCTGCCCCTGCATCCAAGAACCATCATGGAGACCTCTAAATGAACCTTAGGCTACTCTCAAGGGTCTACAATGTGCCTTTCCGCTTCCTCCATCAGCAGAAGGACACGTTGGCCGCCCACTTGCAACTTCGCAATTTGCAAAATGCAAAATCCAATAAAAAGGCGACACATGGTCTAATTTATGAGTCACCCACACTGAACTCTAAAAAAGCTATTCAACCTCCAGGTCCTATAAGTATCAAGAGGCTGGATGTCGAGGGATCCAAGAATCGAAATACATTTTTCTCTCGAGACAAAACCTCGTTAGTAGATAATTAACGTGTTGGTATCATTGGAAGCGGTGCGCTGATTAAGAGAGGGGATCACAAATAAATCCTCACAAGCATATAACGAGCGACTAGAATGTAACAAGCTTGCAGAGGCTAGTGAATGGAATAAGTATAGAGATCGGAATAAAGATCACAAGTGTAATATCAAAAATGTGTTGCTTGTAAGTATCTTCCGAGAGTTTGTTTTCGGGTATCGCCAAGAAGGTTCGGAAATTTGTATGAGGCTAAATTGTGCAATGTAACTGATCATGATGTTGATATAGGAAACTCAACAATGTTATATAAAATTGTCATATTGCAATAAGTATGTTATATGTAATCATTTCAATTTCTTACAGGTAACTTCAATGTCATTGGTAGTATTAACAAGCATAAAATTATGATTTTCAATCTCTAACTTAGAGATACCAAAATTGTTCATTTCTTAAGTCCTAATTGTCTGACTAGATGTCCGATGTTAACTTTTGTTATTCATAATTCCATTACATTCTTTAACACTTTTTTGGTCAAGTGGGTTTTTACTAGTTTCTAATGATCTCGACTTTTGAGTCTTGCATAAGGTCACTTTTGTTGTATACTTTATGTTTGGCGAATTGAATGATCCAAGTGGTCCCTTCTCAACGTACCTTCACACTTCATACATCTTGTCACATTGAAGTGTTGAGCATTATAATTCACGGAAGTGAAATAACATCCAAGTAAATATTGCAAGGATAAGTAATGCATTTTCATCTTTGTAACTACAAAACAAAAAAGTCTACCAAACATTGCATCCTTATCCACACCGAATTCATTGGAAAAATAAGGTTATCGAAAAGTATGATTTATTGGATAAAGTTGAAGAATGTGGAAGACACCTTCTTCAAATTGATGAAATAGACCATGCTTTTTTACTTTGTTATCCCACAAATACTCCGTAACAGGAGGAACAAGATTAATTCTGACCATGCTAGCTTTACTGCAATATTTAGGCTAGAAATTTAGGATTATGTAGTGTTTAACAAATTATTAAGCAACTTCCCTGATGTTATTTTGTTGTGTCCTGATGCTATGTCCTGATCACATATTGAATTACATTAAATGTCGATAACTAATTCTATTTTTTTAAATTTGGAGTGGATTTATCCTAGAAAAAATATTTAAATTGTTAAACAATTACTAATACTAGTATCAAATATTCAAATGCTTGACCGTTTTAGAAAAAGACAAAACACCTTCCAAAAGGCCGGGGAAAAGAAAACTTGCCAAACATAAAGACCAGCTGCAACTAGTAATATGGAGTCAATTATTTCGTAATTAAAGTTGAATCCTCAATTGATTAAAAGATTGAAGCTCAATCAATGCATCGGATAAAATTTCAAGCGTTTAAGTCGTCGATATATGTTTTTTTGAGCTAGATTTTATAGCCATAAATCATAGGACAAATAGTAATATTGATCACAGCAGTCAGTCAGTCACCAGACCAGACTGTTAAAATAAAGTCTGACTATTAGTAACAAATTTGTTAATAAATACTACTAGTAATAACTAATTGTTCGGCTCTTCGTGGACTTTATATACACAGCAAGCAAGTGTAGCCTAGATCTTATCCATAATAAAGCTAATAATACGGACGGAACGCATCGTTTTATCCATATCTTGAGCCGTACTACCAGCACTGATCCGTTTCCCAAGAGCGGCGCGTAAACCGAGACGCGGATGGGCCCCCCCGCGCTCTCCCAACAAATTGGGGCTCCTCACCCAAACGGCGTCGTATGAACAAAGCCCGGTCGTAGTCAGCCCGCTTACCCGGATCCGAGAGCGTAGCGTAGGCCTCGTGGACCCGAATGAAGCCATCCGCCGAAGCGTCGTCGTTTTGGCCGTTCGCAGCGACCACGTCAGGATGCAAGACCCTCGCCAGTCTCCTGTACGCCGACTTGATCTCCTGGCAAGTGGCCTCGCTCTGTAGCCCGAGCACGTCGTAAAACGTCGACGCCGACGCCGGAACGGCGGAGACTGGGCGGGGCTTCTGGAACCTGACACGTCTCACCGGCGAAGTGGGCCCGGGGTTGGAGTAGACGGAGCTGGAGGAGGAGGAGAGGCAGTGAAAAGAAGAGGAAACGGAAGCCATGGTATGATTCGGGTCAGGAATGCGGATTCGGATCGTGTGAAGTGGATAATGGACAAGTGGATGAGGTGTGTGGTTAAGGGTTGGGGGGAGTGGTGACTGGGGTTATATATAATGAAAGGGAGTTGATTTAACCATGGTTAAGAAAGAGGGTTGAGACTTGAGAGAGACATGGATAAGGTTGAGGATGAGTCAGCAGACAAACTGTGGCGTATCCACGTCGGCGGCCTCGGGTGCTTGCCTGGATCGTACCGTATATCTGTTGTGCTGTTGAGTACGTAGTAGAGCTAGTTGTCCGTTCCAAATCATTGCAAAGTGGTTGCCTCAAAACATACATCATATTGCAAAATGAAAGCTCCAATCAAAGTGGGATGATTAAAGAGCACTTTCGTACCTTTGAATTTCATTTTTCTTCATCCAATTTGAAATTACTATCGTTTTGGTAGAAAAATCAATGAGCCGTTCTTTTCAAAGCCATGGAATGAATCATGCAATTTTTATTTATTTTTAGGGCTATATAAGTATTAACAATGAAAATTTGGAGAGTAGGACGACAATATTGATTTTAAAGATTTTTAGGGAGCAATAATGCACTCCTTCTACTGGGGCCGGTTTGTGGATAAAGATGATGCAGATTGCCAGATTCCATGGTGGAAAAACATCGTCGATATATTATATGAGTAAGTACAAGGGTCCAAAGCTTATAATCTTAAAATAAGAAAAATCCAACTGCTGCTAGCTACATTTAGGTCAATTGAAAGGGATTAATAATACAGTTTAATTGGGATTCTCCCAAGTGGATTCAAATCAAACGAGGCACCAATTGATCCTCCACTCGCCAATCATCTTATGCAAATTGCAGTTTACCATCAAAGCCAACCAAAAGTGAGTGGTTCCATTTTATTTTGTCTGATAAACAATCAACTATTTATTTATACTACTCCAACTTGATCAAACGGAGTAAGTTCTTTAACCTTTCATTTCATTTATACTTTAAGTCGGCCATTTGTTGTGTCCCTTTCGAAGCAATTGGATTCACATGGCCGTTCAAAATGATTCATATGGGCTTATAGTTATCTTTTACTTTTCCTAGCCGACTTATCAAAAACATTAATCCCACTCTTGTGATCTATCATAGCTTCTCTTGTCACATCTCTTCAATTATACATTCTTATTTGATCAAATCTTGCAAACTCTATTCAAGTTCAGGAGTCAATACTGATAAAGGAAACTTGTCAACTAATTCATTCATACATCGACCTTATATGTTATTATATAAAAACATTGGGCGTTTAGAGAATTTAATGAGTCTACTAATAATATGACCAATATTTGTACAATTACACATACTATTCTACAAGAAATATGGATCACTTAATAGAGTTTTTCCTATTTTATTTGACAATACATCCATGAACAATGCTTTTATAAATGTATTGATGTTTGTTTGCCAACCAAATTTTAGAGTTAAAATTTGCATGTACGATGTGTTTACCATGTTCTAAATTTATGTGTTCAAGACAATTTAAAAATTATAGTTAATTTAATTGAACTAATTAAAGATGCTTGTATGTATATATTTGGGTTTTTGGGTATGTCCACATGTGACTAGAGATTTGATGAAGCTTTATATCCAAAATAATGTTAAACAAGAGATGTTAAAATTCTATGTATAAATTACTTTGTCAATCACTTGAATATAAAAATTTTGGGACACTTGTGTCAAAATAATGGCACTTTTTAAAATTTTGAATGATTTAACATATCCATTTATGTAAATCAACAAAGTGTTTATTTATTTCTATTTTAAAACTTTGAATGTAGTGAGTGCTTTACACGAGGGTCTCAAATTCATGAAATTGAGATGTCATTTTAAGTATAAAAATTAACTGTTTTTCTTATTATTGTTTTTTTGGATCCTAGATACAAATTTGATGGTTTAAGACGAATATTAGAAAGCTATTATGAATTACTAAAAAAAAACAATTATGAATTGTTCGAATTTGAATTCCACAATAATGATTGTAGTGTCACACCAATGATGATTAGACATAGATCTCTTATTAGTAGTTTGTATTCTCATTTTCATGCTAATGATAATGTTGATTCACCTTTGTCTCAATTATACTCATCCTCTTCCTCTATTGTAGCATTAATAGGAAGTAAACTCTCAGAAATTCTTACTAAAAGACCAAGGAACTAGAGATTACATTCGCAACTCGACACTTATATATCAACTTCTTTTGTATTTGGGGAAGGAAATTTTGATATTTTGAATTAGTATAGACAACATAAGAAGACATGTGATTTCTACCAAAAAACATAAGAAGACATGTGGTTCAATGACCCGACCCGCAAGTAATAAAATGAATTTTTTAGTCTTTAATGAAATAATATAATTTTTTTTTAAAAAAAGTTGCGGGTCGAGTCGACCCGTTGATCACCCCTACTTGTGGGACATTTGGAATTGCCTTTGTGTGTGTCAAATGGGTCGACCTGCGACCCGACCCGTAAAACCCGCAACCCGCAGTCGGGTCGCGTGTTAATAAATTTTTTAGCGGGTCAATCTGTTACCCGCAAGTCAGGTCGGGTCGACCCATTGAGCATCCTTAATGAAGAGCCACGCTTCACGAAGCGTGATACTTTTTGTCCACCGGGTATCCATAGAATAGAACTCACTCTTCATGAAAAGTCACTCTTCGTAAAGAGTGAATTTTCTTGTGCGCCAAGCACTTTTTCCGTTGGATCAACCCGAACCCGTACCAAACTTGTAATAACCCGACACAATCAAACCCATAAATTTAGCAACCTGACGACCTGAGACCCGTTTTGACTTTTGACCCGAACCTGAATCCTACCTGCACGACCCATTTGACAGGTCTAATGAGAACGTATGCATATGGATTTGTAGTTCCTTTTTGACATGTAGTTCCTTTAAAATGCTTAAATAAAACACCTTAGTTCCCTAATGATATTTATCATCATCAAAATTGGAGAAACAATTATTCTTCCAATATTATAGAACGCAAGTTCCCAACACTATGCCAACATAGTATTTCACTAAAGTACTGCATTCGTGTGGTTTAATTACTACAAAGATGAAGCCCAATCTTATCAACACTTTATATGTATATGCTATCAACAAATATAGTTCAAACTCCCGAAGATCAAAATCATGAACCCATATAAGGAAAAACCATCATACAACCAACCCTGTGCCACACTCAGGCTCGAGTCCTTCATACTCGGATAAAGTCACACTAATTACACTCTTCGTCGGGAAAGTGGTATTCATTCCAAGGTATCACGAGACAGGTGCATTGATAGCAGGTCCAGCTCGAGCAGTAAGCAGAGGCTGCAGAGCCTTGACAACAATACCCATGTTTGGTCTGAAATCAGCTTCGTATTGCACACACAGCGCAGCTACAGCCGCCATCTGTATCAACATGAAACCAACTTTACTCCTGATTCATCAGCCTTCAATGATACGATGTAAAACCCAATAAAACTTATACCTTAGCAATCGCTTTTGGGGGGAACTCGCCATTTAGTCTTGGATCAACACACTCCCTTACCTTGTCTTCACTTAGTCTCGGTGTTGCCTGACAGAGATATATGTCAAAGATCATTATTAACAAAAGAACACAAAAATTAATTAGATAATCAGAGAAGATACAAAAACTCTTTAAGAAAACATAAGTACCCAAGTCACGAGACTCTGCTGTCCGCGAGGCAAGTTGTGATCAACAGGCTTACGCCCCGTGAGAAGCTCCAACAGCACAACACCAAAGCTATATACGTCGCTCTTTGCATTGAGTTGCCCAGTCATAGCATATCTGTTTTTATAATCAACAAGAAAGATATTGCAGCATGTTATCGCTCCATCCTTTCAAAGGAGCAAGCAGGAATCGTCTTTAAAATTTTGGGAACATCTTAAAGCATTTTTGGAAAACAATTAATTGATACAGCCTCACTGGGTAAATGATGATAATGATGATGATGAGCCAAGTAAGGAAACATGATGTGTACTGTTTTCTCACATTGCATTATAAAGTGTAATCCAAATGCACAAGATTGTCAAACCCATATTGCTTGGTTGGTGCTATGGATTAACCATTGTTTTACAAGTGAAGTTCCCAAGCCAAATTCATGTTAAGCGAAATTTTCAACCCAATTTTCAACCTACTTGTCAACTATTCTATCGACAGAAGACATAATTGGTGAATTAAAAAAAGAGGGGGCCTCAGAAATAGTTACTCTGGTGCATGATAACCAAAGGTTCCAAGGACTCGAGTTGAATGAAGCCGTGCTGCCATATCTGGTGCTTGATTAGACAAATCAAAATCAGCAATCTTGGCCATGTCATCATCAAAGAGCAGTACGTTGCTAGACTTGATATCACGATGGATTATATTAGGATCTGCCTTTTCATGTAAGTATTCAAGCCCCTTTGCTGCCCCTACAGCAATCTTAACCCGTTGTTCCCAAGACAAAACTGGGCCAGGTTGTGCTCCTTGAACACCTTTCCTCCCTAAATAAAAGAATAACAGAATGATCAAATAATAGTAAACTTGTTCAGTCCAGCTTCAATTGTCTTGCAGTTGGACATACCATGAAGAATATCATGAAGAGATCCATTGGATGCAAACTCATACACAAGCACACGTAGATTTTCCTCCACACTATATCCAAGCAATTCAACAAAGTTTTCATGGTTCAACCGTGAACCCATAGAGACCTGTGAAAGAAACAGATGAGCTGCCCTGATGCCTTGAAAGACTGAAAAGCTAAAAAGATTAAAGTTCATGTCTGGACCTGGGCCAAAAATTCATCATCAGGTTGTTTGCTGGCATCCAACTTCTTCATAGCTGCAGCTCGCCCACTTTTGAGAACCCCGTAGTATACTCTTCCATATGAGCCCTCTCCTATTAAAGCATTTGTCCCAAAATCATCTGTAACTTCTTTCAGTTCATCAACAGAAATGGATGGAACTGCAATTGGCTGGACTTCAACAACTTGACTTTTGCTTGGTGCATTTTGTGGCGCGTGATAACTACCTTCTTTTCCTGCATAAGCATTAAAAAATAAGGTTTTGGGTAAGACCAGTGGTTACTATTTATCTTAACAAATTGTGATAACAACTGCATAATAAATGGGAAAAAAAACTATCTTTAGACAATATATAGTTATAAAGAATTAGATAACAATTGCATAATAAAAGCATCCCCATAATAAATGTTACAAAAAGGAGAACTCATTACACTAGGGAACATCTTATTACATAAGCACAAGAAGTAATAGCCACATATTATCACCCTAGATGGTTTAAGGTAGTAGCCGTAATAGTATCATTTGTATATAAAAGTTGTAAAGACATATCTTATATAAAGACATTAATATGGTAAGTCTGGGAATCGCTAAGAAACTGACTTTCCCCTTTTGTATTTCTCTTCCTCTCATTCTTCTCAATTTTTCCTCCCACTATATCTTCTTCTCAGGTTTACTTCTAGGCATCTGTTTCATCTTCTCCTTCTTGCGTTTCCGATTGAATGATGCCTCACTGGTTATATTAAATAACATATTATTTCGTAAATGAAAGAACTACTCTCACACTATAGGAAAATCTTTTACTGCTAAAGACCGAAGGCCTGGTTTCAGAACAAGCAGCTTGTAGACTGCTGATATGAATAAACAAGGTCCTCCATACATGCAAGAATCTGAAAATAACAATACATAAAAGACAGATTTTTCTCCTCCCTGGACCCAAATAAGAGATATAGAGGGTGAAAAGGAGCATCTGTAACCAGCTGAATAGCATAGGATGCATTTCTCAATGAAAAGAACATGCAAACGCTTCACTTTAGTGCACAGTACAAGAGTTGTAACAAGACAATTTACCAGCTCCATTTTTCACCACATGAGGACCTCCATTTTCTGCTGCTTTGTGTCTATGTCCTCTGAAACATCTTAAGCACCCCATCTCAACTCCTTTGATCAAACCACTGAAAACCGAAAAAGTGTAGATAAACCATGAAAACGATCCTGTCAAATGCTAAAGAGTACAACTAATATAATTAAAATAGCAGCATCCAAAATTCCAACGCCCTAAGAGGCAGATTACATCAGCAGACAGGCTAAAATATGTAAACTAACCGTTGCCAATTGCTAAGAACAGACATGGTAATGTGTTAATCCTTGTAAAATAAATGCGATTATCAGATCTTTGAACAATACATTTTGATCAGCGTCCAGACCAAACCTACTCATTGACATTTTCATTTCCAATTTCCATAAATATACCTTAGTCGGCTAGGATTCTTCTTCCGTTAAAAAATACAGAGTTACAGACGTTAACAGCAGCAATTTAACTTGCAAATATCCATATATATTACCATAGGAATACCAAATTGCAACCCTATACCATCAATGAAATATAAGAATCTAATTTTAGAAGACCTTCAATTCTAGAGCATCAATGCCGCTAAGTCAAAAGCATGGATCTTCAAAATTCAACCATGAACTTTCCATATTTACACAAACAGGTGATCACAAATGATCGATGGTCACAGTAATCGAACAATAATAAACGCATGGACCAAATTTTCTGTGATATTTTGGCTAAACTTCTGCAGAGGGAGGGCAAAATTTGGCGATTTTTAATACCTTTAGGCTCTGAGGCACAGTAAGCTCGACAGAGAAATTACAGCGAAGAAAAGCAAACTCGAACACGCAGCCAGACAAACCCTAAGAATTCAGCAGAAAGGTCAGACGGAAGCTCTAGACTAGACAAAGAATTACGAAATTGAGAAGGGGAGTATCGAGGACGAAGATCGTGAACAAAATCCCAATGGCGTTTGGATATTTAGAGGGAGAAACCGAAACTAAATCTAAGGAGAGTACCAATGTGATGGAGCAAACAGATTTTCAGATTTGTTGTCAGAGAGAGAAGAAAAAAGGGTTTTGCACTTTTGCTTGGTCGTCTGCCGGCCAGGACAAATACAGTAGACACAGAAAGTAGTTTTCCTTCCAAGACGCTTGCTTTCTGGCTTTTTGCTTGATCGGCAACAGCAATGGCGACGCAATGGGACCCACTCCGGATTCAAATTTCAACCCTTCCCTTCGTAGAGAGCTCGTCATAATCCCGTTGATTCCGGGTTTGTTGTACTCATGATTTGTTTTTGTTTTTAACATGTAAGAATTAGGATGTGTGTCTAAGAGGTTGTATTATAGCATTCTTGTGGATGAAAATTCGGAGTTTTGTATAATCTATCACGAGATTGTTAGGATGTTGTGGTCAAATTTAACGATTTTATTGTTAGGATGTTAGGATGTTGTTGGGATTTGACAGCTTGCAAACTGGGGGCTATTCTACTTATGACAGGATATTTGGTTCATGTTTAGATCAGATTTTATTTCAGTTTTATTATCTTTTCCTAAACCGGTTCACTTGTTAGAACCGCCTATATAAACTCAGTTTCTTTTCATTCCCAAAGTGCGATAGAACAATGCACTGAATGTGCGTGCTCATGGCATAATTCTGTTGTATGGATTGTTGTTCTATTTGCCAATTTTGATCTGGTTTTGGAACGCGGATCCTCTGGTCCGCTTGTGTAGTCCACAATACTGGTCCACTTTTTTTATTGGTCCACGTCACCTTAGATTAAAATAAACCTTATTTTTACTGTCTTTCTCCACCCAATTCTTGGTGTGAGTGAATTCCAGTTTGCAATTAGAAATGGCGGAGATTGGAAGCTTTCGGGATCACCGACTTCAACACATTTCCGATCACAGTTCACGATCTTCGGACGTGAGTGACGTCGAGTGTGAAGAGAGCTTCGCCTTGGCGTGCGCCGGGTTGGGGCGCACGGCGTGCGCCGCTGTACATTTCGATGAGCCGTCGGGAGACTCGTAGAGCAGGAGGATCTCAGCGAGAATGATTTCAATGATTCCGGTATGTCGATAATCTGTGCTATGCTTTGGGTGGGGGCTTTTTAAGGCTTCGTCTTTTTCAATTTTATTGTTCATGGAAAGGGAAAGTAAGAAATTAGGAAGTTTAAGACCAAAAAAAAGAAATCAGGAAGAGAATCAGCAATTCAAATTCGAAATTAAACGGAGAGTAGCATGTAGAACAGTAGAAGTTAGAACGGGGTGAAGTGGATTATTGAATTGAAGAAGATGAAGATAGAGGGGAGCCCATAATAGAGGTAGAGGAAAAATACAGTAAAAAAATTGAATATATTTTCTAAAGTGACATAGACCAATAAAAAAAGGTGGACCAGTATTGTGGAATATACTAGCGGACCAGAGGATCCGCATTGCTGATTTTGATCTTGCATGTTATCCTTGTTGATTGCTTGTTCGAATTGTTGTGAACACCGATTCTCACATGTTATCAGAGCTCTAGTTGGGAAATCGGTGATTCACGCTTGATTGTTCTGTTGGGGCTTTTGTGTTGAGAAGTTGTTTTCAAGTGCGATCTGTCTCCTGGTGTTGAACGTGAAGTGTTTGAGCCAAGATGACGAAGAGTTTGAACGAGAAGGATGCAACGATTGTGGCGAACATGGTTGATCCCTTGTTGCTCACGAATTCGGATTTTCCGGGGATGATGCTGACGACAAACCCGTTCGATGGGAAGAACTTTCTGGCGTGGAGCAGACAGATTGAACGAGCTCTAATGGCGAAAATGAAGCTTGGATTCATTGATGGAAGTGAAACACGGCCAGATTCAGGATCTGTGGATTACGAGCGTTGGAAACGCTGTGACTCCATGGTAGCGTGTCGGATACTGAATTCAATGACACCAGAGTTGTCAAGTGGTTTTGTCTACACCAGGTCCGCAAGAAGCCTCTGGATGGATATTTGCGATCGATACAGGCAAAGCAATGGTTCAACGGTATTCCAGCTTAAGCAAGAGTTGATGCAGATTTCTCAAGGTAATTCCTCAGTCACACATTATTACTATCGTTTGAAGCGTTGCTGGGATGAAATTAGGGATCTCACGGGGTTGTCTACTTGCACTTGTGGTGCTGTTGAGACTTGCAAATGTAATTTGGCTGCTCGAGTTCTTGAGCAAGATAATAAGGACAAGGTTATGGAGTTTTTGATGAAGCTGAATGGAGAATATGAGTCTGTTAAGAGTCATATTGTTGCTATGGATCCCTTGCCAAACATCAACATGGTCTATCAGATGGTTATAGGGGTCGAGACACAGAAACAGGTCACGGGAGCAATTAATCTTGAAAGTTCAACATTTATGGCTGATTAGAAAGGCAACAGATATGATACAGGTGGAGGATCTGGTGACAACATGAAGGGGAATACATACAGTGGAGAGAAGAGGGACTTTAAGAAGACACGAGGTCCTGACAAGAGGATATGCTACCACTGTAAAGAGGAGAGTCTTTCACAGCAATGCTAGTCTATGTTGATGATGTTTTGCTCATAGGTAATGACCATAATGAGATTGTGTGTGTGTGAAAGGAGCTTTACATAAAAAATTTACCATTAAGGATTTGGGCATTGCTAGGTATTTTCTTGGAATGGAAATATACAGAGATGGCGGAGGGACAGTTCTTAGTCAGTAGAAATATGTTAGAGATATTTTGGTAGATTGTCATATGGAAAGTTGTAAACCAGCAAAAGTACTTTTGTCAATTGGTTTAAAGTTGAGTTTAGATGAAGGGGACGTATTTCTAGATGCAGAATTGTATAGAAGAGTGGTTGGAAGATTGTTATATCTGTGTTTGACTCGACCAGACATCTCATACAACATACAACATCTGAGTCAATTCGTCTCAAGGCAAAAAATTCCACACTGGCAAGCAGTTCAGCATGTGCTGAAGTATTTGAGTGGCACGCCAACCTTGGGTCTGTTTTATCCTGTGCAGACTTCACTCAAATTAACTGGTATCACGGACGCAGACTGGGGTTCGTGTCTTACCACTCGGCGCTCTCTTTCTGGCTATTGCATATTTTTGGGTCATTCACTTATGTCATGGAAGACAAAAAAAACAGAGCATGGTGTCATGATCTTCTGCCAAGTCGAGTATAGGAGCATGGCATCGACAACTACTGAATTAATTTGGTCTAGCTATTTGTTGAATGACTTGAGCATCCCTCTACAACTACCAGTCAAGTTGTGTTGTGATAATCGTGTCGCTCAGCAGTTGGCAGCTAATCCGTGTTTTCACGAGAGGACGAAACATGTCGACTTGTATTGCCACTTTATTAGAGAGCGTGTTCAATCAGGGTTCATTCAAACTGCATACATTCCAGCTGGTCTGCAAATTGTTGATATAATGACCAAGGCTCTCAACCATGGCCAACATGCTTTTCTCTCCAACAAGTTGGGTCTTTGTGAGGCTCCAACATGAGGGGAGGATATGGAGATAAGCCTACCCACAGAGTTGGTAAGTCGGAGCCAAGGCGTAGACGGCTTGGGATTTGACAGCTTGCAAACTGGGGGGCTATTCTACTTATGGCGGGATGTTTGGTTCATGTTTAGACCGGGTTTATTTCAGTTTTATTATCTTTTCCTAAACCGGTTCACTTGTTAGAACCGCCTATATAAACTCAGTTTCTTTTCATTCCCAAAGTGTGATAGAAAGTGCACTGAATGTGCGTGCTCATGACATAATTATGTTGTATGGATTGTTGTTGTATTTGCCAATTTTGATCTGATTTTGATCTTGCGTTTGTTATCCTTGTTGATTGCTTGTTCGAATTGTTGATGAACACCGATTCTCACAGATGCCATCGATGCATTATTTAGATGTTAGATCAACCAAATACCTTGCAAATTTTTAGACAAAATTGCTCTGAATATCCTAAATTTTAATCAATTACTTTTACAAAATATTCTATACTTTGGGGGTTGTAGCATACGTTATCTTTAAAGTGTCCAAACTTTGAATAAAATTGTGGATTGACCCCCACTTTTTGGTTTTTGTGATAAAATTGTTCAATCAGTGTACAATCAAATTTTAAAAAAATATAAATCTTGTCCTTACAATATTTTTCAAGGACAATTTTCTTTATATAAAAAATTTAAAATATTTTAACGACAATTTTAACGAATTTTCTTTTTTTTTTTAAATCAATTTTTTCATATAAAAATATATTGGATAAGATTAATAACCTCTTAGGTAGAGTTCAAAGTAATGACATAAATACATAACCTTATAGGTTTAATTTTCTCATTTATAAGAAAATTATGTCACTACGTTTATTATTTGGGTAACTTTAACTTCATAATTAATCACGTAAATTAAGTCATAATTATGAATTTACAAGTACTTTTGTCCATTATTATTTTTAAAATAATTTTATCTTGTCTAAATTGTTTTTTGGCTTGTCAAAACAAACACAATGGCATGGATTAGTTAAATAAAAATTACCATATAATTAAACATAAACCCCAAATTTTCTTTTTAGTAATTAATGAAAAACTATAGCCTAATTATTTTAAAAAAAAAACTAAAAACTCAAGGCTTTTAAAAAATTCATTATTAATTTTTTTTGGATAGATAAAAGTTTGACACGTCATCTTTATTGTATAATAAGTTAATAACCTAAAAACTCAAACAAGGCTTTTAAAAACATTCATAATTGATTTTTTTTTATAGATAAAAGTTGGGCACATCATTTTTAGTGTTTTTTTATGTTAAGTTTTAGGTCTTTTTAGATTCGTTTATTGAAGATCAAGTATTGAAGACTCAGAGTTCAAGTTCGTGGTTAGAGTTGTAGTTTGAAGATTCTACGTTCTGTTGAAGAACTGCGACTTTGGGTCTAAATATCGCGACAACCGATCCTAAAACCGCGACCGCGGTTTTCCAACTAAGAGACACCAGATTCAAGGTCGTGGTCTATGACTGTGATCGTGGTTTCATACCGCCTCGAATGGTCAAAGAAGTTAAAACCGCAACCGTGGTTTACGATCCACAACCGTAGATTTGCCAAATCGCACACGTGTCGAGGATATTCCGAGTCTATATTTAGTTTTATTTCCTTATCTTTTTCCTTTCATGTTTTTGGGTAGTTCTAACTCTTGTTAAACTTTAGTTGTTTTTCTACCTTGTATGTTTTGTTTTTCTCTCTTTTCCCTTGTTGAGAGAAGAATTCCTATGGATAACTACAAAACTCTAATTTCATTCTAGGTGAAGCGTTTTGATTTAAGTAAGTTGTGAGGCTCTATTTTCAAGTTAATTCCTTTGGTTATTTCAATTTCTCTTGTGCTTCATGATTAATGAATGTGTTGATTTCTTCTTGTTTTGCCAACTTGTTGAGATTCAATACACTCTATTGCTAGGATGTAGGTTTTCTCATAGCAAAGCCTAATTTTTGTTGCAACTTATTATTTTAGGACTTGTTGGACTAAAAGAATTGAGAAAAAGAATTGATTGCATGCTAATTATTTGACTTGATGGAATTCAATTGCATGTATCTTGCATATCCTTGTTCTTTTACATGACTCGTTAGCATATTTTTGATGTCTCATTAGGATAGGAATAACCCATGAAGTGATTCCGGTCCTACTAAAAAATTAAATTATTATATTTTAACTATATTAAATCTAATTTATTAAAGTAATCATTATTTTTTATATTTTATCTCTTTATTATGGATAATATATATTTTGAAAATATCTTAATATAGATTATTTTATTTATATTTTATCTATTTAATGTGGATGATATATAACTTTCGACTATATTTTATTATTTTTTATTATATATACATACTTTCCCTATCATTTTTGAAAATATTACTATATATTATTTGTATTCATATTTTACATTATTTATTTTATTTATAAATTCTCTCTTTTTTGTATACCTATGATATTATGATAAGCATTAAGGTCGCCACAAGTACTACTTGAACTCGCCTAGAGCATCCATAAGGGATAAGAATTGGTTACTAACCACTTCTAGAGAGAAATGGACAAACCACGGCCAATGGGGTACTGGGGTTCGAAACGGTGATTTCGGGGTCCACCCAAAGGCTTAACCGCTGAACCAAATGCCCAAAGGCAGTTAAATTTTTTTTTTTTTTTTTTGTGAAAGGCTCAATAGTTTTTATGGAAATTACCATTGTTTATGGGAAATTTTGGATGGTACCCCTCAAATTTTTATTTTTCCAAATGGTGCATAGAAAAAAAATTATTTCATATGGTACCCCAAATTTTAATATTAGTTCGCCTCATGCCCTTTTATGCATTTTCCTTCTATTTTTCTGAGTTCCATCGGATTCTAATAGTAAAAATAATAAAGAATTTCAGAAAAAGAAAAAAAAAAAGTCTGAATGTGGTGCAATTTTAATAGCAAAGTTGCAAGTGCTGATAATCTTTGTTTGCTTTAGAGAAGAGTTGGCACCATGGAATTTTGGAGGTGTCCACAAAGAGAAACATATGACAAATTCCAACAGCAAAGCCAAAAATAAGTTCTTTCAATCCATGCCGGTTATACCTGTCAAGTAGACGCATTGTGTTTTATGAACCAGAGCTATACCTGTCAAGTGATAATGATACATGTCAGTAGTGACGGACCCAGAAATTGTTAAAAGGGGGGCTGATTTTATAAACAAAATTTATAAACTTAGCGATGTTTAATATATGATTTAAATATAAGTACATACAAAGATAGCAACCAAAAGTTCATTAACAAAATTAGATAATTATAAATTTATAAACTTAGCATTACTTTTTTAATTTTCTTTGTACAAATTTTTTAGGATGGGTTTATAAACAAAAACGTTCTTTTTTTAAAAAACGTATTAAAACGCCGAAATCAAAAAAAAAAAAAAAAGAACGCGAGCATGTGCCTTGTCAGACTTCTTCTTCTTCATTCTTTCCCCTTCCTTGGTCTGTATTAATGGAGTTTTAGATCTAGAGAGGAGGCTCAAATCTTCCGCCGGAAAATACTACCCATACAATTAGAGGCTCATGGGAGGGAAGCTGGGGCGGCCGCCCCGCCAACCCTCGGCCCAGGTCCGCCCCTGATACATGTTCCAAATCAATTGCAGACATGTGATTGAGGGTTAAGCTTCTTAATCACACCACATTGAACTTAAATAGAAAGAGAGAGACGGGTAAATGGATATTAAAATCTGATGGAACACAGAAAAATAGAAAAAAATGAATAAAAGGACATGAGAGTATGCACAACGGATAATCATTTTTTGGTCATAAGGAGAGAGAAGTAATAAACAAATATAAACTGAGAGAGAAGGCCAATTTGTTGATGCCCTGGTTATCCCCATGATCAAAATTATTTTGGACATTCATGTAACATCTTGACATGTGTACATGAAAAAGAAAAATTATTTTTATATAATTTAAATTTTTAATAAAGAGGAAAAAGAGTGTGAATATTTTTAATATGATGATCAAAAATTTTGGTCAACCACTATACACACTCTGAGGCGATCTAACATTAAAACTGAGGGTACCACACAAAATAAAGTTTTGGGAAATTCCAGTTGGTACCCTCGAGTTTTTGGCTTTTTCGAATAGTGTCTTGAAAAAAAACTTATTCTGAGTGGTACCCTTGAACTTTTGCAAAAGTTTGACTGGTGTCCTTACATGTAAATTTTCATTAGTTTATAACTAAATTAGTATGTTTTCTAATAAAAAATATATTTTTGTATTTAATTAAATTAAAACAAAATTTCATTTTAATAACAATTAAAATAAATAATATAAAATATTAAATTAAAAATATTATATATATTTGTCAAGTAGATTGTATGTTGTATAATTTAAAAATTTTAAGTTTAAAAAATATTATAATATTTACATTAAAATAAATATATTAAATAACTAAAAGTAGTCATGTAAGTTTTATGTAATATTTTTGAATTTTTTTAAAAAAAAAAACTTATAGAACTTTCATTATGATACTCTCAAACTACATTAAAATTTTATTTTCTATCAATTTCAAAAAATTATCAAAATTACTATATAAAATCTACATAGAAAATATTAATATTGCAATATATTTATTATAATATAAATACTATAATATTTATGGTTTTAACTTAAAAAATTTGAATTATACAATATAAAATCTACTTGAAATATATATATTATTTAATATTTTTATATGATTTATTTTCATTATTATTAAATTATAATTTTATTTTAATTTAATTAAATACAAAAATATAGTTTTTCATTAGAAAACATACTAATTTAGTAATAAATTAACGAAAATTTACAAGTAAGGGCACCATCCGAACTCTTACAAAAGTTACCACTCGAAATAATTTTTTTTCAAGCCACCACTCGAAAAAGCCAAAAACTTGAAGGCACCAATCGGAATTTCCTAAAAAAAAAATTCTGGGCATCATTGGAAGAAGTAAAAATTATGAGGTATCATTCAAAATTTCCCTTGTTTAAATAAAGAAAGGTCAATACGCCTAGAATTACCGGAAGTTTCGAAGTTGCGAATGAGCCTTCTTGGCTTTTTGCACAAAAATACTAGTAATATCAAGTTTCGTACATTTGTTTAGGTTCTTCCTTGTTTGTTCGTCAATCGAACAGCTCATAAGTCATATATCTATCACAGTTCTTCGATACACGTCTCCTTCGTCTTCTCCTTCGTCCTTCTCATCATTTTCATCGCCAATTGAATATTCAGCGACATGGGAAAGATGAGGCCTTTCAAGGACGAGTACACTTTCGGTATTCTTTTCGAAATTCCCGACTTACAACCTTGCAAATTGATTATTCATCATCTGCAATTGAAATCTCTCCCTGAAATTTTTGCAGAGGAAAGAGTTAAGGAGTCTGCCGACATCATCGCCAAATTCCCCGACCGCGTACCTGTAAGTCTCAGTCTCGTTTAATGATTAATTTTCCAAAATTTTTGCCCGTTATTCATCTCTATTACATGTCCTTCACAATCACAAGGATTTTGCATGTAGATATGAATCTATTGACTTCTTATTCAAATCCTACTATTGAAACATTGTCTTTTCAGGTGATTGCGGAAAGATATTCTAGAAGTGAGCTTCCGGACTTGGAAAAGAGAAAGTAAGTCTCTCTTCTTGTTCTGTTTCCCTATTGAGTTATAATTGTTGGCTGCTTGCTTCATAGTAGCTTATTTCTCGAGCTTTTGCCATATGATGATGATCCAAGTTGTATGCTTCTGTTGTATATCATGCTCTAGCATGTAACTAAGATTCAGTATCTATGATGTTTGACCAATGTCTAGAATTCTGTTGTTCATGTACCAAGTTTAACGTTGTGGTCAGGAATTGTCCAATGTGATATAATTACAACACTTTTCAATTTGATTGGCTTCTTGTCATTCAATTCAAGTAGTAGCAGATGCAATTGAGATTTATAACTATTCTTCCAATCATTTGTTGAAACAGATTTTTAGTACCGAGAGACATGTCTGTCGGACACTTTATCCATATATTGAGCGGCAGGCTTCATCTACCTCCTGGCAAAGCCCTCTTTATATTTGTGAACAACACACTACCACAGACGAGTAATCAATCCCTTGGCGTTTCTTGAGTTCTTTTTTTATAAAGTCCATTTGTTACCAAACTTGTTTCACATGTTGAATCCATTCATATGTGCAGCCTCTTTGATGAACTCTCTTTATGAATCCTTCAAGGACGAAGACGGATTTCTCTACATGCTCTATAGCAGTGAAAAGACCTTTGGCTGTGATATTTCAGATGCGTGAATCCCAATCTCAATAGTTTGATTTCACTAATACATACCATCATTGGATGTGTCATCTTTAAGGGATGGATATATTTTAGAACACATCTTTGTGCATACATGTAAATGATGTAAATCAAACCTTTCTACTTGTAATCTGGCATTGATTGTTTTGTTTTCCTGCTGCTCATTCTGGTCAATTTTTACAAATTTGTATGTCCATCGGTAGCCTTATAAATAGTACACTGAATGACCAGTCAAGCTGCTAAATTATCTGCCGGGAAGAAGAGACTTGTTTTGATTTGCTGCTTTGGAATGCCTGTGTCTAGATTGCTAGTGCACGATGGCCAAATGGCTAAAATACAGACACATCATTGTAAGTTGTAAGTTGTAACTTCTATATTAATTTTGCAACAGATATCAGTCACGCCAGATTGGACAACTTAAAATGAAAGAACGTAACCAATTAAGGAAGATAAAATTTAACCCAAGAAAAGGTTAAGCTCCCCATCCACTTCCTGCAAACCTAATAACACATATGTTTCCATCTCACCTCATTACAATTCCACACTAGTCGGCCAATATTTTATTGTATAAAGAGGCTCATTTCAACCCCTCTTATCGTTTATTAACACCAACAGCAAACCCCAAGCAGTCCAATGTTTATACAAAGCGATCCGCCAACTTGGCAATGCCTCATAGCATACCCTTCATTGTCTGGTCTCACTACTGCGCGCCAGAGAGCTTCAATGCAGAAATATAGACCGAATCCAGGACAATATGTAACAAAACTCATACAACCTATAATTTCATTGACCACGAAAATATGGTTTCAGGTTCTAGCTCCAAAGCCATTAGCATAACAAGTCAACGATAGCCGTGCTAAGGATACTAATTCTTTGTCGATATCTTGTTTGTTGCTTCTGAATAAATGTACATAGCTTTGAGAAAGGTGGCATCACTAAATTTTTTACTGTGAAATAAAACACAGGCAACGAAAATTGCGAACCCGTTTAGCCTATGCATCGGAGTGAGGATAAGATGGATGGATCAAGTATATCCATTTGGCTTTGCACGACCCTTTTCTGATCTCTTCTGAGTGTCTGCCTCGTAATGCGCAAATGCAGCATCTAAGGCCTGAAATGAATCACACACAAACCTGAGAGGCTACTTTGCAGAGAACAAGCCATCAAAGGTCTAATGAATGGATACATGCTGACCTGGAGCATTGGTTGAACAAGAAGGGAAACCTGATGCCTGAGATCAGGCTGTGCACATTCTTTAATCTCCTGCATGTAGACAGGAGTTTATCAATATGGATACTGAATTAGTTGAAAATGAATTGGCATAAGCCGGAATGTAAAATTGTGCTCAGACATGCTTCTAACTTGTGTTGTTATCGTTTAAGTAATTTTTAAGACCGTAATTTTCTTTTCTTTTTTTTTTGTTCGGCTTGTAGTGCCTTTTCAGTTTCGTTTGTTTTGTTTTGTTTTGGGTCCATCAGAAACACCCCTTCGACTCGTTCGAGGGCGGTGTGTACATCTAGACCCCTTAGACCTTGCCGCGGCAGGCTATTCTGGGTAGTAGTCTTGTTGTGGTTTTCTTCTTATAGATCAATTCAATATATTGCATATAATATTAAAATGGTAGGAGCAAGTTGAACTGTTTAAAACCAGAGTTCTCTTTATAGTTTAATACAATATAATCCATATAATGGATGTAGGGAGTTAAACAATTTAAAAATTGTTCCACTCTTGCAACTGTGGGAGGAGAAAAACAGATCAACAATGGAGGCAATGAATAGCTTAGATTGATCATATTACCTGTAACTTTGGATATATGTTCGACATGGCATCTTTCAACCGCCCAACCTGAAAGATTAGTAATCACTTAGGATAATGTAAAAGTAATTCTTTCCACTTGATGAACCATGACAAATTAGAAGATGCAGAGTTGATGAGCCGCACAAATATCTACAGGATTAAACTTCACAAAATAAAGTGTGGAAATAATCATACAATTAGGTATAAAATACCTGAACTATAACTAGTTTCTAATGGAGATAATGCTGGGAAGAAGACAAACAAACCCACAAAAAGGCCACACAAAACACAAGAACACAACAAACAAGAGATAAACTAGAGCCAAAGGATGAATCCTCTGGAGTTTACTTCCTAACCACTAAACAGTAGTCAAAAGCCTAACCAACCAACCACCCTTGGGCAAATAGCTTGATCTAGATGCTTGAAACAGGACAGAGAAAAAGGATTCAACCTATCTCAATGCCTCCCCACTCTCCAGAAGCAATCTGCTCTTGAGGTGACCAGAGTCGCACAACATGAAAAAATAGGTCATACATCTAAGGCATTTTGGGCTAATGTATTAGTAAGAGTCTTTCTGAAATCTGAAGTCAATCTTGAAGCATGCATGTAATAAATGCAAGACACTACCAACTAATTGAAGATTATAATTTAAAAAAAAAAAAGAAGCAAATGCTATCATCTTAGAAGAGTTCAAGATTCAAGAAAAAAGGAAAACCAGAGATGCAAAGAATCTACCAAGAGTATTACTACAGCAAAACAAAACCGCATCAAAATGACTAAAATCATATTTTTCTCCATACGAACACAAATGAGAATATTGAAGACTAAGCAGAACAAGTACCTTTTTTAGAAAGTGAGATGTTGTTACAGGGTAAGATGACCAGAAGTGTTTAAGCAATTCCTGTATTGCTGTCCAATGCTGAAACACAGGGAATAGATCTTTCCGTAAATGCAATGCCAACTTGTGTGAGCAATGACCACTAAAACAGACAACTATAACAGCTAAAAAAAGGCTGCGTGAGTAACTTAAACCTCAGTCAAGAGTTGATTTTGTATTTAAGAGAGCATTGTATCAGATGCCAACTAAGAAGCACTCACATTTAGTAACTCCTCTCTAATCGATCCAGGTAACATATCCAAGATACTGTCACGAGGATTTTTCCCAATATGAAACTTCGTGCTTGATATAGTTTGGGTCAAAGTATTTAAAACCTACACAAAAGTTGGAAAACAAGACGGTTCAAAATATGCATATAAAAAAGACATAAAAGCCTGATTGATGACGGGAAGGGGGGGGTGAAGACGAGAAAACACAGAAACAGCAATTTGATCTATACCTTGAAGGAAAGTTCAGGTTTAACAACAGGATCATGAAGGCCTGCTAGTTTAATTTTAACAATGGAGCCCCTCATATAATCGTATGCTTCCTGTGTTCTCAGACGGCGTTTTATTGGTCTTGCCCCACTTGCTGCATCCCCCAGAGTTTTTTCTACATTTGCTTGTTGGGAGTAAAAGTAATCTCGAGGATCCTGATATGTACACCGAATAATATTAGATTTGGATATTTATTACCAACACAGCAATTATTTAAATTTGCAGCCTGAGAGCAGACCTTGATACAAAGAGGTGCTAGTGGAGGGTCACGTGAAGCCTGAAGATCCTCAATCTCAGTAGTTCTGGAAATTCTGTCCAACCGCTCCTGTTTAGAATGGTCATTGGATGCTTCATTAGCTGATTCAACTGCACAGCCATTTTACAAATTTGAGACAACAAACCCAAGACTGAAATACAAACAGACTTCTATCAATTAAATAAAAATACAAACAGACAATGCTAAGTGACAACTGACCCTGCTTTGACCGGGCAAGTGCCTCTGCTAAGATTCGTGTCTCACTAACATCTACATCTGCATTGAAGCTCAATTGTTGTCAGGAAATTTGTCATGAAATTTCTTTTCTTCTCCCTTCTCTATTTATTTGTCCCTACCACAAAGAAATGAAGAGATACTTCCCTAATGCAAAAACATGACATAATCCCAGAGACAAACCTATTGTTCTCCCCTCAAGGACAACAGCAGCATGACGGTTAAGATCTTGCAAGAGATTCCTCTTGTATTCGTCGTATGGCGTCTCAATAGTTTCCATATCATCATCACGAGGGAGTCCATGGTCCTATTAAGCAAGTGTCAACACTCAAATTGAATAGATATTATACACAAAATGCTTACACAAAAATCACTTGGGAAACAATGCACTTTCTCAAGGTTAGAATTTGATAAGGGCAAATTTACCGGAAGATGTGTGTAATCATCCCCTTGATCAGCTTCCATGTCTAGTGTTGGGTCCACCATTTTTATCTACACCAAACATCAAAAAGAAAAAGGTAAAAAAATGACCATAGATATTGAAAGCCAAAGATACATACACAATATCTTTTAAAAAAAAAAAACCTTTCGTCGTGCTTCACTAGCCAATATATTATCCCGTTTCAAGAAAACAGCCAACTGCTCATCCTCAGCAGCCTCAGCTGCAGCAGCAACTGCATTCTTTGTGCTGTGGAGATATTCAGCTCTGCAGTACTTGGTCCAAAAGTCCTTCTCTTTCATCTGATCTCAAGTGGGTGGAGGAAGGGAAAGAAATCAACTAAATCAGACGTGTGAAGGAGTTCCAAATCATGTATACCCATGTCAAAGGGAATCAGGGAACTCCACAAGTCAACAAATTTTTAGAAATAATAATCAAGTGAAAGGTGTATGATGATCCAAAAAGCATTCGAAGATAAAGAATTTATAACCCCATTTGGTGCTTCCTCACCTTGTCTGTTGCAACATACTTCAAAAATGCCCGGTGAACTGCAGGCTTCTCAGCAAATATCTAAAACAAAGAATTTAGAATGAGCAACAATTGACATATATAGGCCACAATAAGGTCAAACTAAGTTACTGCTTCACTCGAGATGGTAAAGAAAGCCAAAAAAAAAACAATGCACCGGGGGCAGAAGCAGTAGAAGATGCTTTTGCTCAATACTTTGTATATGAACCAAACGAAAAATTATCCCTAAAAGCTTAAAAGAGAGTATTTCTCTGCAAGATAGTATGCATCTTACCTGAAGAATGATTTCTTGTGTCAAGTTAAATGTGACTCTATTTGTCTGCAAAATGAGAAAACACAAAAGCGAACAAAAACATATTAAAATGCAAAATATAGAATAAGATAAAATAAAACGGTAGTAAGGCTGCCTAAAAAAAAAACATGAATCAGAATCAACGCAAAATCTGTATTCAAGGAATCCAAATTACTCCCAGCGGGTGAAGAGTGGAGAGAAAAATAGTTAACACATACAAACTTCAATAAAAATTCCCGTAGTTTCTAAAATCACTTGTATTATTGAAAAAGATTAAAAGTGATTCATATTATAGAACAGAGGAAGTAGTAAGAACCACTATAATTTCTAAGCCACTTTTTTCTTGTTAGGACTTGGGACCACATCAATGTAGCTAATCTAAATATGCAATACAAAATTGAAGTTACAAGCCTCTAGAAACTGATTGATTTCACCACATGTTACACCTTTTCACAATGAATTGGGAAATAAAAAAATGGCTTTAACTTCCCAAAGACAGCATCGTAAATGTTCACCATGCTTTACCCCTTTCAATAACCAACTGGGAAAAGAAATTAGCTTAGGGCTGTTCGGATACACAAAGATTATAACTTATAATATATAACAATATATATGAAATTTAGAAAATAATGTTTGACAATATAAAAAATCTGTGTAAAGTACAAGACTGTCTGTACAGAAAATATCTTTTCAAAAAATATATTATAATGCATAATGGTTGGACGACTGAGCAAGGCCTTAATTTCCCTAAGATAACATCAAAAATGTATGCTGATTTATCAGCACATTATTTTCCCAAAATGCTGAATAAAAATGGTAATGTGAGGAAAGAGGAAAGGGAAATGGATGATATAATATTTGATTCTATACCCGGCCATCTGCTTGAGGCTTGACACTTGATATCATAGCACTTTTGAATCCGACTCTTTGTTTCACAGTTCTATTTTTATCCCCATCCAACAGCTTCTGCAATAGAAGACAGTGAGAGACGAAATTTGATAGCATATATATTCTAAAATGCTATACACTAAAAAAAAATACTCAGCATAAAGTAAGCAGAATGAGATGATGATATAAAGGTACCTTTCTAGTTGCCCAGAATTCAGCCTCTGTCAAGATATTATTCATAACAAATTGCTTGTGAAGCCTCTGCAACTCACTACAAGCCACAAGGTAAGCAACTAAGCATCATAAAAAGCACAACAACAACAACAACAACATTGACCCAGTGCAGTACCCCTAAGGGAGAATCTGGGGGGCCAAGATGGAGACCCCCCTGGCTTAAGCAGAGGGAGTCCGACCAAGAGACAGGTATCATAAAAAGCACATTTAAGAAAATAAAGCAGAGGAACAGAGACGGGTATGCTTTCCTTTTAATTATGCAGAGTCGGGATATATACAAAAGTTGTCATGATTGATACTTTTTCTTTGTTTTTGTTAGGGTGGGGGTGGGGGACTGGGGGTCAAAAATGTTATAGAGGTCCAGTTCCATAATGAAGTGAAAACATTCCAGGTTCAAGCATTACCTATCCTCCCGCAAGAGATTCACCCGCCGGTCAACTTCTTCTTTACTTAATTGTTCAATGCTAGGCTTAGCATTAGGTCCTTCTATTTTAGCTTTGGCATTGTCTGTGTACTTTCCAAGGATATATCCTGTCACAAATGGCAGTTGACAAATTCAAGTTAACCCACCAGCAGTGTATTATTATATAGCCATTGTCCAAAGATATATATTTAAAACCGCTACACTATTATTCTGCAAATGATAGGATGGTAATCCACAGAATGCTAAGCAAATCAAGGGCATTAGCACAAAATTATATGTGCATTGTAGGTAATCTATAAAAGAACTACAAAGACCAACAATCAAAAATAATATACCCATACGCAGTGTTTGAAAAGGCAAGGCGTAGGCGCACCTAGGCACGCCTGAGCTGAGCCATCGCCTGCCTAGCCTCAGGCGTGGCTGCCATGAATAGGCGATGGCTAGGCGTGCGGTGTGCCCAGGCGCCAGGCACCTCACCTTGTGGAAAGAAGATAGAAATATTGATGGTGTCAATTGACAATAAGATTTTGGAATTCGGTCGTTACAAATAAGTTGTTACCACATCTTCCTTCTAACATATTATGGGTAAAAACTTCAACCAACATTATAGTAAATTCTAAAATAACATCATTAATCAAAAACTGATGTTGCACATGTAATATTTCATGCACAGTGCTGCAGTCAAGATTTAAGATACAGGCTATACTCCAAGTCAATATAACAAATGCATACCTACAAATTCACGACAAACATCCCTATCTGAGTACTTCTCAAACTCAAAATAGTAACCACCACCCTGCAACAAGTGAAAGTTAAACCCCCAAGGTTCAGAAAAGGAAATATGTAAGACCATCAAAGTTAGAGATGGAAATCCACAATGTTGAAAAATCCTCCCACAAATGCACCACTAGTGTAATTTACATTAACAACACTGCCACCAGTGTGCAAAAAAGGTGCTAAAATATGATACAAACAGAAAAGTAGAAAGGGGCAAAGACCTTAGTTTCAGAGTATGGCATGAGATTCAACATTGCCTGTTTCTTTGGATCCTCCTTGGAAGATCTGTGGGCTGCATTCACAACAAAATGATATATATTGCCACCAAAATGATTACAAAATGCAGACAGATTACAATACCCTAGAAAGCATCAACACCCACAAAAGCTACACAATGTTCTGGAGAAATTCAGGAAGAATCAAAGGGACGAAAGAGAGGAAGGCATCCCCATTTCGGAGAAGTTTCTACAGATGCTGAAAAGCAAAATATGCAATGTCCTAAACAAACCAAACACAAGATTTGCACCTACAGCATCCAATTCATGTCTAAGCACATGCAGTTAGTAGCACACAAAAAATATCCAGTATCAGAACTAAAACAAGATAATGCAATACTTGTCTAATACCTGTTCTATATGTATCCCTAATATTTGATATATCACGTCTGAATTAATGCTAAAATATAAGTAAATTGTATCCCTAATATTAGATATATCACGTCTGAATTAATGCTAAAATATAAGTAAAATGACACAAGATTATATCACCAGAAATCAGGTTAAAACAAATAAACTAAGGGAGGGTTGGCACACCTTCAATTGATCTAAACCCAACTTGGAGCTTCTCAGACACAGAAGGATCATTAGGCACAAACTCAAATTTCTCTTCAGTCTGTTGACAAGCATTTCTTGTTTTGGTCAACTTTAGGGGCACCGTATACAAAACAGAAACACCAATAAGCAATTCACAATGCCAGGAATTTAAGGTATTTTGAAATCCTCACTAGTTTCAAGACACCAGGGACGCCGGGTGACTTCATATTGTTTTTATACTTGGCTCTCTTTACAACCTCTTGCCGATCCGCCATTTTTCACCTCTGGGTTGAACACTCAATCAAACGTAGACCTTTTGTGATCAAGGGCAACAACCGCAGATGAGGTGTTGTTGTGGATGAGACAGACGGCTAATCAAGCTCCGCCCTACTGAAGGAAGATCAGTTTCCTCTACAATACAAGGAGAGGACAAAGCTCCTGACAATTGATGCAGAAACAGAATATGCAAATGTAAATGTAGTGATTGCAAAGATTGTCCATGAAAGTCTCAAATATCCCATATACCCTCAACGCACTTCGTTAAAAAAAAAAACTAAAATCCTAAATGGAAGATTAATCCTTATAAATCCAACCAGAATCACATATTAAGCATCTAAGCACACGTAGCTCAATCTTTTGACACAGAAAAAGACAGACATAAGCAATCAACAAAACAATGAAACCCAAAAGGGGTGACACGGGAAGATAAGCAAGCTAAATCATACATCACTAATGCAAAAATAGGCTTTGAAAACCTATTTACACAGGAACGAAAACAGAAGCGGGTAAAACTGCCTAGCTACATCAACCAAGATTCTCTTCCAAGGCATACATAATTTTCACAACAGCAATATCAATCAAAACATAAACAACAACAACAACAACAACAACAACAACAACAACAACAACCCAGTGTGGACCTGCCTCGGGCAGGGTCTGGGAGGCCAGCATGTACCCACCCTTCAATGGTTGGAAATGAAAGAATGTAAACATGTACTTAATTTTTTTTAAAGTAATACATACATATATAATTCTTGCAAATAAATGACAAACCAGGAAATACAATGGCGCATCAAATATGAAAAGGAGGGAGGGAGACATATATAATTAAGTGGCACATCAAATATGAGAGACAACATGCATTCAGTATTTATAAATAATCTGCGGCTTGATCCAGGATATTCCGGAAGGGGGCGGACTTTGGACAGTCCTAGTACAAAAAAAAACTATATATTGATTGAGAAATAAGAGCCACAGTTGACACAAAAACATTAAATGCAAAATTCAATTGAGAAACATATGTTCAAACCGATCAATTTTGGAGACGAATTTGTAGACTTTGACGAGGCAGAGAAGACATGCCGGCGGTGAAGAATTCTTCCTCCCGAATCGTTCCTCCCTGATTCATCAGGGTCCGCTGGACAAATAAATAAATAAATAAATAAATCAGTTGAATGAACTTTTCTAAAACAAATAAATACTAAAATACATCAGTTGTAAATAGGTCCAAGTTTATTCAATTTTGGGCCGTTTGTAAACAGGCCCAAGCTTCTTCAACTTTCCTAAAACAAATAAATAAATCAGTTGAATGAACTTGGGCCTGTTTACAAACGGCCCGCTGGATAAATAATAAAGAAAAAGGACAAGCTTTAAATCGGCCCGCTAGACAAAAAAAATTACAATCGAATAAACTTGGACCTATTTATTGACATATGAATAAACTTGGATTTGATTATAGACAAATGAATGAACTTGAGTCTAAATATTTTCAATATATTATAAATGGTCAATTAGTTTAAGACCGTTACTATAAAGTGTGACGGTTATATAATTCATAATATTTTATGTTATAGAGAGAAATTTAAACCAAACTATATACTAAATTAGAACAATAAATTTTCTAGTAATATTAGTAAGAAAAAAAAATATTTTATCTATAAACTCACCTATCTCTACAAAAAAAAATTATTAAAATAATTTAGAATATATTTTCATATAAATTATTTAAGATTTATTTTCGTACTAAGAAATTTAAATTTTTTTAATAAAATATCTTTTATCCTGTTAAAAGATCTTCATCTTCACATTAGATATAATGTTGAATTTAAAAAGAATGAATAAAAATGACTTTTTACACAAAAAACAATTCTATAGAATTCATCTATTTTAAGAAAGCCTTTATTAATAAACTAATAGGAAGAAGAAAGTAACAAAAAGGGAAATTAGCAGTAGGAGACGACTGATTTTTCTAAGTGGCTAAAGCAAGGGTTAATTAAGCAACATTAGTCGACTAGCAGAGTAGCATCTTGTAAACTAATGATTAAAATTAGGTTTTGCACGAGGAAAAATAAAAACAGAATTACAAAAGTATAATCAGAGTATTAATCGGAAGAGTTTGGTTCATATGAAACAAACTCTTATCCTAAAACGTGAAACGAATGCACTTTTTCTAGTTAGTAGTGCACTTTTTATACAAAAGTGCATTGAAAAATACAAAAAGTGCGCTACGAAAAAGTGCACTACAAAAAATATGAAAAGTGCACTAAAAAGTACGAAAAGTGCAAATGCGAAAAAGTGCACTCTGAAGTAGGAAAAGTGCACTACTAACTACAAAAAGTGCATTCGTTTCAGGATAAGAGTTCGTTTCAGGATAAGAGTTTGTTTCATTTGAACCAAACTCTTAATCGGAATTATAGAATTCCCAAACCATTACACTTATTACAAAGCTTTATTCTATCCGACTATGTCATAGCAAACCTAGACAAAATTATTAGAAATTTCCTTTAGAATAAAGACCAAAGCATATCATGCTTTTTTAAATGGGACAAGGTGTATAGAGTGTGGAAGGACCATCTTGGAATAAGAAAATCAAAGAAGTGAACCAAGCCCTACAAATGAGGCTACTATGGAAAATCGTGGATGAACCAAAAAACATTTAGGTTCGCATTATGAACGAAAAATACATGTGAGGTAAACATGTCTTCAACTACATCCTTGGAAGAAAGTGTTCATGATAATGGAAGAACCTCATGGGAATAAGAGACAACTTCTACAAAGGAGGCAACCAGGAAATGAAAAAATATATGTTTCTTAAAGGATCCTTGGATACAATTTTTTTTTTTTTTTTTTTGGGGGGGGGGGGGGGGGTCGCGGGTTTCCGGGGCTCGAACTTGCATTGCAGGGAGCGTTGTCGACTAGTCCCGTGCCTCCCCGCACCCTGCCCTGGGCCACGAGGAGGGGGTACATCGCGTGACGTATCAATGGTGGTGTGTCTCAACACAAAGGCCTACACCAAGGGGAGATATCTTGCCCACAAATGAATTAATTCACATGTCCCACCAGCAAGACTCGGACCCAAGACGGGTACACATTAGGAGAAGACCCAACCACCACACCAAATGCCTAGGGGCAACCAATGGAACATAACGAAAGTTAGTGGTGTCTTACTTGGAAATTGGATCACAAACATCCATAATATAACCATTTCGAAAAAATTTATACACGATCGCTTGTATTGGTGGTCAAGCATAAATGGATGGTTTACAATGAAATCGATAATAAAAAAATCATAACAAATTTGGAAACAAAAAATTAGAATTGGATTTTGGCCATAAATATACCAACAAAAGTAAAAATAAAGAGATCATGCTTTGATGGACTACCAAAAAAAATGAGACTGCAAGGAATAAGATCCATGTTACATAAAACTGTCCATTTTGATCACATAATGGGAAGACGATGTCCATTACGTATCGAGGAGGAAGACGATGTCCATTTATTCTTACACTGCCCATATACAACACAGATAATGTTCCGTATTTATGAAAATTACGAAAGAATGATAATTGACATGGACACTCAAAATGAATGAATAAGGAAATTTTTTATACAAACTCCATGAAAAATGGGTAAAAAAGGATGTAGCCAAAATAATGACGGTATAGTGATTAATATGGTACAATAGAAACAAAACAATTTTTTATGAACAAAATGTCATTCTAGACCTTTATACTTTTAATCTCAAACTGCGGAAAAACTTAGAGAAGGCCAACAAAGAACACATAAAGACTGAAAACCATGACATGAGGAGTATTTTAAGAGGTAATAAACAACATGATAGATGTAAAAAAACCATGATAAAGATGGTTTAAACTAAACGCAGATGCATCAAAGAAAAAAAAATGAAAAAACCACTATTGGATTCGTCATTAGAAATGATAATGGTGAAATTGTGAGAATGTGCTCTGAGCAAATAGAAGATCGATCAATCCTCGAAGCTAGAAATTGAAAGCGATAAATGAGATTAATCAAAGCACTACGACATGAAGAAAATTGAAATGCTAGAAACATATTTTAGGATGTAGTGCTCTTCTCTGAAAAAGTTTGTCATTTCTCACATATATAGAAATACAAATTCATTGTGGGTTATTTGTCAAAAACTACCTTTTAAAATGGGTGTTTTTTAACAAACCACCTTTTATAATTTTATTTAAACAAAACCACCTTTTATAATATAGTTTGTTAAGTTAAACCACCTATAATAAAATTTGGACCAAAAAGTTCTTAAGTACATGTTTCATTAATTTACAAAAACACCCCGAATTTATTACATATTTCTCAAATCGTCTAACATTTATTTATATATATCAATGAAAACTCAAAAAAAGATAAATTACTTTTTATCATTTTAAGAAGTTAATAATTCATCTTAATTGATTTAATGTAGTAAGTAAGAGGTGCATAAAAACAATATTTATTGATTAAATGAAATTATCGCAACTTTTAAAGTCGTTTTGGTGAGTTTCTTAAAATATAAAAAGTGTTTTTAAAATATACCATGATGTTGGTTTTTGGAAAAATATTACAAAATTAGGAATATTTTGTAATTTTTATAAATTAAGTATATATGGACGAAGGACATATTGGTCAATAAAATATGAAATTTTACTAAAAAGAGAAATTGATGGTTCAATTGAACAAATTATTTGGTTTTACTTATATATATAAGGTGGTTTGTTAAAAAACACTCACTTTAAAAGGTGGTTTGTGACAAAAAAAATCCTTCTATTGCAGATTAAATTGTTAAACTTGCTCTTACCCTCTTGTACCATTGACTCAATTACCAAGCTCTTACCCGATAAAAAAAAACCCTTTGAAAATGGTATAGAAAGTAAAAAGAAAGGGGATTGAAAAAAATAGAATTAAACACTACATAATCCAAACTTTTGACCCAATAATTGTGTGCTCCCGTCTTACTCACTTTCCCCTACTCTCTCTCTCTAGTGGCCGGGTCTCTCTGCTTTCTCCTTCGTCGACGACGACCCACTTACCATCCGACTCTCTCCTTACAAACAACACACTTGATACGTACTTTACTAGTTTAGTATATACAAAATTTTTAGGTTTCCTGAAAAGAAATCGATTCATATTCTGATTTAGGGTTTTGAATTTTTGATCGAATTATCTATTTTTTCACAATCCATTTTTTGATTTAGGGTTCTTAAATAGAAGATCAATGCCTTTTTTCTGCATAAGATATGAGTTCATTTTTTTAGTAGGTAAAATTTCAGTATACCGGACCAGCCCGATATACCCGATAGGCCGAGTAAAACGGCAGTCGAAAACCGACTAGAACATACAAAAAGAAAACAAAGACATGACAAGAAAGTACAATTGGCGAAAAGAAGGAAATAGAACAAAAAGGGTAAGTGAGTGGATAACGATTAATGTCTTTAGCATTCGGGTAAAAAACGGACAAATCAGGTATGATAAAGTGGATTACAAATGTTGCCTACACCGAGATGAAGGATCTTTAGTAGTCACAAGAACGTCATAGCGGCCGCACCAATCACGAACAAGTCACACCCAGTCCTACAACCGAAACTCGAAGTTGTACAAATCGTGCATGAGTCAAACACGTAAAAACCTATCAAAGGGGAAAAAACAAACACATACCAAAACAAACAAAAAACCGGACAAAATAAACAAAACAACCTAAGGGTCAATCCCAAGGCCACAAATGCCCATGTAAAAACCAAAAAAAAGAACCAACGAAGGAAATTAAGCCACAACAATCCAAAAACACGTGGGCAGAACTCATCATCAAACAAAGGACGCAGACTCGAGAGTTAGCTACGTCAGCCAACTAACTTGAAGCAAACGCGACATCATTCGTTGATCAATCAGGCGGACCAAACTCATGGGCATATGACGATCTAGAGGAGGAAAATAAAACACATTCGTAAAACAAGAGTCATTCTATGATGATAAGTCGATAACAACCTGACACAGAAGAATTTGCCAAACAACCATGATAAAAATTCATATCCGATTTTTCTATTATAATGTTCAGTTGGAGAAATCTAACAAAACTACTGAAATTTCTCATGAAAAGCCAGAACGAAAAGAGAGGAAGCAAAAGCTAATTTGACGAAGCGACAAAGTTTCTCACAGGAGGAGAGCGAAGGAGATGACTTCAGTGAATAAAAAAGAACAAACAAATCTGGATTCAACCTCATGATATTTTAGCCTTAACAATAGACCTAATGCCTCCTCGACGGAAACTCGGGTCTTTTCAGAGAATCACCAATAGAACGACAACTTTCTCAGCCTAGGGGACCGGCGGCCTTCTCGGCCAATTATCGACGACCTTCTCGGACGGAAATCAACAACCTTCTTGGCCTACATAAACTTTCACTTTCTAGAGAGAAGGTTGAGCCTCTCTCTCTCTAGAAAGTTGGGAGGTTTTTTATCGCTTCCCACCCCACGTAATGTAAGTTATAATTACATCCGACAAACTTTTCTTCCTTTTGTTTTCTCTTTTTCTTTAGGAAAATTCTTTTGAGTGTACTCGAGATTTTAAATTTTTCTTTTGATGTTGAAAAATTTTACTTCGAGGAACAAACCATCGTAATCATAACTACCCATTCCCTAAAGATAGCCATGCACAAGCCTAAATTCACTAGGCGAATGGCTAAGTGAGCAATCCATTTGTGTGAATTTGACATCTAGTATGAGCCAAGAATGGCGATCAAGTCCCAAGAACTCGCTAATTTTGTGGCTGATTTTAGTCCTACCTTGGAAGGTGAAACCGAGAATGCAGAGATGATGGAAATCATATTGGGGAACCCGATAACAGGGACGCTTCACACTAATGACACTTTAAACGCCTAAAGTACCGGAATCGGGGTAGTACTAAATTCACCACAGAGGGATAGAGTGGCTCAAGCTTTGTGGTGTTCATTTGAAGCCACAAATAATGAAGGCTTGATTTTTAGGTTAACCCTTGCACGAGACCTAGCTATCTACTAGCTTGAGGTCAGATGTGATTCCTTGCTAATTGTCAATCAAGTTTTGGGGTCGTATGAGGCCAAAGATGCTCGAATGGCCGCTTATTTAGACATGGTGAAGGAGTTGATCTCTCAGTTTGAGGTTATATCCTTCAATCAGACCTAGGGAACATAACGCGCAGGTAGATTCGCTTGCCCGCCTAGCATCGGTCATAGATCTCGACGAGTACCCTCTGATCCCGCTAATACAAAAAGTCAGTGGAGGCGGTGTTTCCCTCCCTTCAGCAATCCATTCAATCTATGAGTTCTCGTTTCGACGCCTTGGAAAACTGAGTAAAAGGCTTGGACGAGAGGATTCAACAAAATGGGAATGCATTCCCAAGTGTGAACCGAGTGGAGCTTCATAGCGACTAACCTTGCCTCCAAAGGCGCAGGGTTTTCCCACCAAGTCGAGGAAGGTTCTACTTTGAATGTGAATTCTCATGAGATTCAAAGGCCAATTGAAGAGGAGCTTGATTTAAAGGGAAAAGGGAACGAAGTTATGGAACCACCTCCACCTAAACTCGAGCTTCGCCCTACCATTATACCTAGCTCCACCATCCATTCTTTGGCTACTCCGTGGTTGGATGTTTTTCCTATGGTCCCTTCATGTTTTCCTTTCTTACGTCATAAGGAGGACGAGGCCATTTTGTTCACTCCAATCACCGATTACATTCCCTTGCATGTGGATGCCAAGAAAAATGTCTTTGACATAGAAGATGCTCTACCAAGGGAGAAACTATGACGCCCCTATACCTTATGACGTATACTTTGTAATAACTTATTTCACATATAAACATATATAATTCACATATATGCAACTATCCACATAAGCATAAAGCGGAATTAACAACCATATAAGAGGTTGCACACACACAGTTCATTACTACTCATACTGAAACATCTATTACTATAACTTCTATTACAAACCATATGTCTATGATGCAAAATGAGGAGGAGAAGGTTGCTTGGAGCTTCAGCCGGCCGACCTGTATGAATGTGACCTCTAAACGAACACACGTCAGTAAGAACTAGTTGAACCTGAAAAATTATTTTGCGATTTGCGTGAGTCGCATAATCAGTGAATATAAACCATCATCAATTATTTCACACAAAGCCAAACAATTGGTCAATATACATATGTCATATAAGATTTTACTATGCAAATGCAAATGCTAATGTTTCCGATTCTTTATTCTGTGAACTGTTCAAGCCTGAATCTGCCCCGGGTTTACTGTATATGGACTCTTATGGTCCTTGTAAGAATTATGACCCGTAGGTCCTGTATGATCCGTAGATCCTGTATGATCCGAAGATCTTGTATGACCCGTAGGTCCTGTATACAAATTCAGGGCAAGACAGTCACAAGTCCTTTTAATCTCATTGCAATATGCTATGCAATCAAGTGCATCATGTAACCATATATCATATGCCATCTGTTAACATACTTTCTGTGCAAATAACTCTGGAAATTTCAGAGCTATCATATAAAACACATATATCCATATAATCCATATACCACATATAGAGCGCATATAGCACACATATCCATATAATGCATATAGCACATATATCCAAATATTCATATTTCACATATAGCACATAGGGTTGAATCTCCGGTCTATACTCACCTGTTTAAAGCAGATACTATATTTCTCCCCCTTGACTCTAACCACGGTCTATTACTTGGGCTCCTATATATAACCCAATGCAAATTAGGCTATTTACTCTTATAAACTCTAACCCTAAATGCAATGAAATGCCAGAATGCATTATAACTTCTTGCATATATATCCAAATCCTTTAAAACTTGACAACAATAAACTATATATATAAATGAACATTTTTCTAGTTCAAACCTTTATGAAAAATTTGATCAAAGGGCATAGGACGAGTCCTCCGAAGCCATGGATGTCGGAAAACATTATGCGGTGAATGGAAAATTTTGTAGATTGATTTTCGCTCTAATAGCATAAAAGATTATGGTGATTATAGAACTCTTGTTCACTTTACAATCAAGGGATATCTCATTTATAATACACAAGAATTACAGATTACAATCTTAAAGAATAAGATAAAGAATATTCTAGAGATATCTAGAATATAACAAGAAGCTAGATATTATACAAAAATACAAGATATGGGATTATCTAGTACTTTCTATCCTAATAGGAGGTTATCCATTATATTAAAACATAATTCTCAACTAGTATTCTATTATATCTTTATTTTAAAATTATTTACCTAAATCATACTAATATCTTTCTATAAAAAATTTTTTTTGATCTCTCGCTCGGTTCGATTAGCCGGGGCCAATCTACGTCCGAACCAGGTACTGCAGAGGCCCATTGCTGGGGGCAACTCTCCCAATTCAATTTTTTCTATACACACTGCCAAGAAGATTCGAACTTCAAACCTCCTGAACAAACGCTTAAGGAGCCTAGCACCTCATCTCACTAGACCAATTGGTTATTGGTTAATATCTTTCTATAATAACCCGTAGGCCAATGAGGCATATAATTTTGTGGCTATTATTTTTTTGTTATTCAAAATTTTGAGTGTAGATCAGAAGCAAAATAAACAACCACTAAAGCACTTTATTGCACATTCTTCACATTAATTAATTTATACAAGCTCTACTTGAAATTAAAGAACGTACAAATCCCATGCACAGTACAGAAATACTCTGCAAGTGTATATGATACACTATCACACAATGAACTGCACCCATCTTTCGTAAGAGTTCGCAACAAAAGTAAAAAAAATAAAAAAACTTTAATCGTATACAATATTTATACATAAATATGCAATCATGTTGAAAATTACACACAAAAAGAAAGAAAAACATGGCGACTTTGGGATCATATATAATTATGTGGTGGATTATTTTTTGACCGATCCATGAATTGCTGCTATGTAAAGAAGCATTGTGCCGGATAATATTATTATGAACGCCTCCAATGTTCTCTAAATTAAATATCAAAAAAGAAATAAATAAGTATCAATACATGAACAACTTTGAATGAAGATTGTAAATTAGGTATGACTTGTAGCTTACCAAACGTTCGCTGGACGTGTGGAGCCTGATGTGCTTAGACGCAAAGCTGCTCATATATGTATACACCATTATTAAATTTAGCAGAATATAAATTTAATTATCTATAGTATTATATATGATACCCGTAAGACACACATGTTATAAAGAAGAGTGCAATAATATCTTAATTAGTGGGATGTTTTTATAAAAAATATAAATAAAAATGACTGAAAAGTTAGAAAATATCATGGTAAAAAAATAAGGAAACTATAAGCTGGTGTAGAGTAGAGACCTTAATCAGCTTGTAGTAATTAGGCTTGAATAATTGAAGTCTAATATGGACACTTACCCAAGAGCAAGGATGGTAAGACTCCAAGCTATGACAGCGGCAGAAGCGGCGGCAGGCAGGCTGTCGGGGCCCCACGAGCGGAGGTGGTTGAGGCCGAAGAGGCAAGCCCCTGCCCCAACTGTTCCTGCAATCAGCGAGTACTGGATGAAGTATGAGGTCGCTCCATTTGCACCTCCCAATCCTCCTGCGAAAGTATAGTTTTCACTTAGGTTCCGGTTTGTTCATATCTTTATATTATTGTATTTTATGAAGATTTTATCAATTTTCATGCCTTTATCATCAACTCAAGAAGATAAATACAGTTATTTAAAAACATGAATGCATGTCTTATTTGAATTGATTGGAAATATATATAATTAATTAAATTAATTAATACGAAGCTTAGAATTGGTTTTGAATCTGTGCACTTTAAAAGAAGAGAGTACGTAGCAGTAATAATAGAAGTAGTAATAGTAAAGATTGACTACGGACCATAGTTAATGATGCGGTTCATGGCCCAGCCGCAGATGCCCAAAACGATAGCGTACATGCAAAAGTTGATCAAGAGCAAAAACGACGCTGCCGGCCTCATCTGCCCGTTTCCCATTGATTTCATCATACAACTCCGCCCTGTAACATATATACATATACTGTATAAATTAGCAACAACTCCTATATAAAAGAATAAGATGAATTTTTTTTTGGTTGAAATAAGATTTTTAATATTACGTACCTACGTTACCTTACCTGGATTGAAGTTGGTGTTTGTGCCTGCTAGTTTTAACCGAGGTGTGTGCGAAATTTAATTTGGAGGTGTTATTAGGATTCCACGATTATATTACTTATAGTGCGTAGAACCACCTAGAAGATGATGCTATCATTTTCATCGGTTATATATCCCTTTCATACAGTATTCCTTATAATAAATTAGCTAGGTATATAATTCAATTGTTTCAATTAAACCCTTAAATCATTGCAACAATATCCCAACCAATCACACCAGAAAATGACAAAAGCAGTAACGTACCAAACATTCGTACGTGTCAAAATCTGACAAACAACACGTATAATCAATATTAAATGACTGACACGTACATCTAACTTGAAAAATAATGTGATTAAGAAGAGGGTAAGTTAGCGTCCAGAAAAAGAAAAAAGAACACCTGGTCCATTCCTTTTTTTCCATTTGGGTCGACATGCCTCACTTTAGCTTTTATATATTTAATATATTTAGCATGTACAAATTAATCAGAATTGCAAGAATGGTTTTTTTTTTGTGCTCCTCTCACTACATATCATCCCAACGGTAGAAATGTAAAGTAAATAAGTAAAAGGCAATAAAAAAAGAGATTGAGATGGACTAATTACCTATTGTGTTTCAGCATGAATCCCTAATTAGTCATGCCTAGATAATTAGATAAAAAAGTGCATTAACATTTGAAGTGTCCTTGAAAGCTGTGGACAATTGAATTCTAAGTGGCTGGTACATGGCTTACAGTGAAGTATGAAAACAGAATTTGGAAGAATCCAATACAGCCATATTGAAGGAGAGATTTAACACACTTGATCAGGGAAAAGAAACTTGCCTAAACAAATATGCTAATTGGAAGCATCCCCAACTCGAGGTTTCCATCATTACATTCGTATAATTCTCCCACAAAATAGGCCATATCTCGGAAAGAAGCCATCATTTCCAGATTCTAGCTAAAAGCAAATCAAAATGGCAAGTCAGTCGAAAATAACTACAATATAACGAAGACTTCTCAGGAAACAACAAGAGTTCACCAAAGAAAAATGCTCACTGGACATAAACAAAAGTCATAACAGATTAACAGGGTAACTATGCCACTTAGCAAGTCATTGGGCAACTTAAAACTTAACCGAGTAATATAGATTGTTCTTCTGAAAACGAATTAAGAATTAAAAGAGCTTAGACATAGAAATTGCGTAAGTGATGAGAATGTTGTCAAATGCATTATTGGATAATGACTGCACCATACGAATGTGAAGAAGTATACCAGTAATGAGCCAAGAGTACAAAAACTAATAAGGGAAAGGGTTTATTTCACAGCACTATAAATGAAGCGACACATTTTTGTAGGCTACATTTATGAATGAATGTTAGAGAAAGGGGGCTCAAACAATAGTGAAAATGAGAAATAAGGACCACTACCTTCGGCGAATTCAGCAACAAGTCGTACAGTGTATCCTCTCTCTATGTAACAACCTTGTTGCAGTTAGCAGCTGAACAGAAGTACACGTCAGTTCGTATGATTTAGGTTCTTTATTGGTGAATCCAAGGAAAACCGACATGTACTCTTCAAGGGAGGCTTTAAGCTCATTGTTTATAGACCCATCAGCTTTCACTAAATCTATCATTAGAGATTTAAAGCATTCATACAACAACGAGAAGATTTAGGTGATTCAATGACCGAAAGGAAAGGAAACACAATTAAAGAGTTTTATTTTCTACCACCTACCCATCTTAAACTGTTTATTGGTTTTCTAAGGTAGGTTAAATGCCAACTTTTTTATATACCTCATCTTTTCTTTGAGATATGTATGTGAATCCATATAATCAGGAGGTCAACTTTCATTCTATCATTATGAATATTGAAGAATAGATTCGGTTATCATAACAAGATCCATAGTGAAATAAATATAAGATTTTAATATCTTAGATAGTTAGGATTACATAGCAATAAATGCATGCAAGATTAGAAGCCTGTGTGTATTTCTCTTTTAAATGTCTTTCATTTTTCAAGTTTTTAGATGATTTGTCATTCCTCGTCAGCAAAGTTTTGATATTCCCAATGAATCGACCCAAGAGCAATCTGAGTAAGTTCAATTTTCCATCTACTCTGCTCAGTTCCAGGCATCTGGCTACTCAAATCTCAGATGATCTGTAATTTTTGGCCAACCAGCAAAAACAGAATTCCCAAGTATGTAGTGCCTTGAAATTTTAGGATTAAGAAATACAATACATATTAAGCAAGAAAACTTAATTTATATTGATAGATATAGCAACTTCCTTCGTATTTCCAATCCGTTAGGTTTCCTAGCTAATCATGGAATTGAAAATTGGAAAAGTTACCAAGAACAAATATTTCATGAAAGAATTGTGGCAGAGATAAGAAGTAGTAGGTACTTCATGTATAATAACATGAAGGTTCACTTAAGAGTGTGCCAGGAGATCCGAAAAATAGGTGTGCTTCGTGCAAGCTAGGAACAAGGTCAATGTAATTGGGATTAAGAGATCCATCTCCGGTATGAATTATACTAGCAAAGTACAGACTAACAGACATAAAAGTACTTCTTTAGTACATATTGACAAGCTACAAAAGTCACTGCATGCATAACAAACAGTCATTATACCTACAAGGATTTCATCATGAAGTTTTAGAATATTAGGTTTATATGTACTCATATTTATCAACCAATGTAAATCAGAAAAGCAAATATGATGATCAGGAAGCAGAAATCAATAACATATTGGAACATGAATACATGGTAACATTCCGCATATTAGGGAGACAAAAAGCAGTATCACCACAGTTTTGTACATCAGGTATGACTTTGATAAGTGAATAGATGGAAACATTGAATATATTAGGGAGACATAGAAAAACGTATCAGCCAATGTGAATTAGGAAAGCAGAATACCTGAGGGATGTTGTTAAATACTAAAAACATGATTTGAGAGAGTCGAACCCAGGAACACATCTCCTCCAATAGCAATACCTGAGGTATTCAGAAAGCACCCATATTCTTGCTAAACTTAGCATAAATGGGATATCCAATGAGGTCAATAACACAAAATAAGGGCATCTGGCTACCTTCATAAACCCCGTCAGTCACACGTGCAATTGAATTGTACAACTCATTTGACATTCCGCCCTGCATGGATAAGAAATATTAATATTAAAATGAGAGAGAGGTAAACATATACTTTAGCACTTCAACTGGCAACTTTAACAATTTAAAAGGAAGAATACAATCTTGAAAAAAGTGAACAAAACATTACCTCACTCACTTTGAGGCCTTAACTGGAATCTGCAGTAACAATCAAATACAACACCCGTCATTTAAAAAAAAATCAATCAATGAGTGACATATCTTATCTAATATTACTCTCATCTGTTTTCAACAATCCTAGTCCAAATCAATTCGAAACTGTATTTTTTAAACCAAAGACTAAAATGTAATTAAATCGAGAAGAACATAGTTGTTTTCGAAACCCATTCATCGAGCAACATATCTTAGAGATCTTTCAATCCACATGAGCAGTTGGGAGGAGGACTAAATGAATGATGTACAGATTACTCTGTCATACTTGAAGTTCTTGAAGAACTCTGCTCCAAGCTCTCCAAGTGATTTTTTTCCCTTCTTGTCTATGCTACAAAATTGCAAAATCTTGCTAACAACTTCATCTTGTTCAACCTGACCTGGAACACCAACAACACGCTTAGCAACTCATACATGAATCTTTGAACATAATCTCGACAAGTTGCTATCAATTATTATGCTCATATGTCAGACTGGATCGAGTATTCTATAAAGGCACACTATGCCAAATAAGTGTGCTAATTTTAGACATACAAAACTACATTTAAGTTGGAACCTAGCTTAGCAATTTTAGACCAAAAAAATCACCAAAAGGAATTTCCCTAAAATAAATTTACATGACATGGATGATCAGTGGTAGCCCTAGTCTCAAGAGTCAAACATTTTTACCTCCTTATGCTCGAGTACAATGGGTCGGGTAAAATTGGTAAGCAAGGACGCCACAACATTAGAGATATCCATGCAAATAAGAATGAAATTCATCAAGTTGAATAATACACCCTAAATTTCTCCACCAGAACTTGTAGAGCAGCTTCAGTACACGACCAAGTTGTTTCCAAAACCTGCACTTCTTTCAACCCATTCCTGCAGAAAAAAAACCAAGGTCTTTAGAAGAGTTATCATCACAATGAGTATATAATAAAAAAAATAGACGCACTTTGTAGTCCAGTCATTCAGATTATCGTGCTAGCTCTCAACCCCCCCGCTCATGCTTGGAGTTAAAGAATTTCGCCTTTTGCATTAGTTGCCTGCATGATATTCAAAACAACATTTCAGAGGTTTACATTACAGCAGACCCATATGAGCAGTGAGTTCTTCATCAGCTCAGAGCACTATAAATAACCAAGCTTAAGAAATATACGTTACTTATGGTGTACTTTTATCATAAACAAACTTAACCTTGAGAGGAATCATAGATTAAACATGCACATAATATTGACTTTATGGTGCTCACCACAAACACACAGTGCTCTCCAAGTGATTTCACTCATATCCTTTGATTTACATTTTTGATTCACTTTAGTATGTATTATACGTTTCCATTTTTGATTGGATCAAATGTCTGAGAAAACTAAACAGAGTTTCATATTACTATAAAAACATATATTTTCTAAAGTGAATCAACTCCAGACTTAGTCCATGATCCTACAACAAGAATGAAATAACATAATGTGGATGAGACACGATAGGCTCCCTACATATACCATCAAAATGATTAATCACCCTCAAGATATATTTTAATCAAAATGATTAATCACCCTCAAGATCGCAGGTTCCATATACTTCGTTTTTCACCCTTCCAAACCAGTGGTCTAAACTCTAAACTAATTTATATCAACTTATAACAAACATATGATTAATATAACACCACGATTAGGACAACTGGATTTCATATGAACATAGCATCAGGAAACTATCTTACTTATAGCATCAGATAATTTAGATTTACAAGATCACATGCTAAACTACCATCTATTATCAACTAATTTAATTTCTTTGTTCACTTTTGAAAGAGACATTTCATCAAACACCTTGTCCTCTACCTAATATTCCACGTTTTTTCTAAGAGACATTTAAGCAAACACTTTGTGGTCATCGGAATTATCTTTGTTAAAAATTGTCTGGCTTAAAGGAGTTTTGATTAGACTTTTGCATTTGATTACTGGAAATTATATAATCAATTAGAAATCCAGCCAAGTGCTCAAATTTTCAAGAATCACATAATTAAGAGTAACCAGAAGTTAAAAGCGTGGGATGAGGAGACCCATATTAGACCAATTAAGAGCAGGTAATTGAAACCCTAATCAGAACCTTCAAAATTGAAGCATGAAAATTAAATTAGAGGGAACATTAGAGGGAGGCATGATCACCCTAATATGCAATTGATGATGAAATTGAAGCATAAATTAAAGACCAAGCGGGGAAATTACGGGAGCACAATTACCAGTAAAAGAAGACCGACGCCAAGGAGGAGGATGAAGGTGGCAGAATAACGAGCGTCGATTGTGGATCGTTGACGAAGGCCAAAGAAGGGAGACAGAGGTGCAGATACTGCAGATACTGTAATGGAAAGGGAAGGGATGCGGGGTTGAGGAAGAAAGATTCAGGAAAAAGTGGGGTTGAGTTGAATAAAAATAATAGGCGAAATAAAAATAAGGGAAAATTGGGTAAAAATGTATAGGTAAGCGGGACAGTACGAAAAGAGAGCTTTTTTCCATCCAGTGGCATCCACATCCCTAAAATTTACGCTAAAAAATATAAAAAAAATAGAAAACCGTCTCTCTCGACTGCGCACTCTCTCTCGACCAAAAGGGCGACACAAGTGGGAAGGAGACCAACACCTGCCGGTGAGGTTGGGGCCGAACCAGACGCCGGTGAGCTCGGGGTTCGAGTCCGGCGAGGAGGGTCCAAATCAGGTGCGACCCAAGGAGCGAGTCCGGCGACACAAGGTGCGAATTGGAGTTCGACCCATCAGGTGCGAAATCCTCAAATTCAACCTAATTTTGTATGTTTTAGTTCCAATTTAGGTTTTGAAATCGATTCATGAACATATTAGGGTTTTAATTTGGAGAAATTTTGAATTTAGGGTTTGATTTGGGAGAAGTGTAAAATGAGTCTCAGTATCTCATAGAGGAGTGTGCTTAGAGGATGGTTGAAGGAGAGGGAAACTTTGGTGTTTGGATCATTGGATGCAAGTTAAGTTTGTTGGCTTGATGGACTCTTGAATCACAGTTATCACCTAGAGCAGCTTCATCTGCGGAGCAGAAAGCTGATGCCTTTTTTTTTTGCTACAAACATCGCACCAGATATTCATTTCAACTGTGTTTGATTTTTTTTTTTTTATCTCTTTATGATCTGACTTTGATAAAAAAAATGTTGGTGGGTAGGAGGAGAAGAATAGAGCGGTGGGTTAAGCTTAAGAATGAAAGAGGTCGGAAGGTAGTGAAAAGGAAAGGCAACACTATATGTATACATATGCTAGTTTGCAACAGTGATGTATTTTATATATGTTAAGATATTAAATTAGATATCTTTAAGGTAGTGGGGAGTGATGGCCTCATGGCCACCTTCTCTATGTGACTTGATGGAGGATTTGAAATGAATAATATGACATTTTAACAGGAATACGTCAATACAGACAGTTTATGTAACTTATATAGAGACGGGGTGAGGAAAGTGCTGTTTTCTACCATTTAGGGTATCGTAATAGGATTGAACTTTTTTCGAGTTGGATAGCTTGAGGTTTAGATTAATTATTTGTTGAATATTATCGTGCTAGTGTTGATAGATCCTAACACTAAATTTATTGGTTCTGGTGAGCTGTTTTAAGTTGAAAATAATACATAATATGTAAAATTTCCCTATTTTATATTATTTGGCTGCCTTAGTGATAAGGGTGGAAAAATCAAGTATAATCGGGTATGAAATTTTTTTGTTGCCGGGTATTATCAACTTTGATATGTAGTTTTATAGGTGTGCTTGCATGATGTTGACCCTTCTTTGATGGAATGTGTTAGATAGTGTTCTTTGATGGCATCAGTAAACAAGAAGATGGAATGACCTAACCGTGTTGAGGGCATCACCGAGCAGAAAGATGGCATCACCTAGCAGGTCAAGGGCATCAGCAAGCAAGAAAGCCCGAACTGTTAGCTTTAGTTGGGATAGAGACTCGACAATGGTGTTGCTTCAACTTTGTGCCGAGTTCCAAGCGACTCATGGTCGTAAACAACAATTCAAGTGGCCAGAAATTGCTGAGAAATTTGAGGAACGCACGAGGAGACACGCTCTTGTTGGTACTCTTCGCAACAGAATAGAAATTATGAAAAGACATTACCAGTTATGGACGAGGCTGAAGGGGTCAGAAGATGGCCTGGAGTCGAACCCCGTCACTGGACAAATTGAGGCTGACTCGGCTTGGTGGGATAAAAAAATCAAGGTAATTATGATTCAAACATTGTGCCTTCACAGTTTTTGACACACTTATTTGACTTGTATGATGCTCTTCTTTGACTAAATTATTTTCTTCACTTATTTTTCTCTATGAATTGGCATGTATAATTCTTTATTGTTTGAATAGATAAATGCATAATTTAGTTAATCAGGTGGAATATCATACCGATGCTTAACTCCATTACAAATTTGATTGAACTATGTGAGTTTAATTGCTGCTACATTATATGATCAGATGGAATGATTCAGTATTGGAATTGGTGCAACCTTGTTTCATATGATCATTGAAACGAAGCTACAATCTTGAATGGTTTGATCTTTTCCGATCTGGTTCTTCTTTTTTTTTTTTAATAAAGATGTTTCTCTGCTTGTTCTTCCTTGGTTTCATTGATCCAGCGGGGATGATATAAAGTTTCTGATACTGAAACAGAGAGCTGATTGGGAGTTCTGTGAAGTTAAAAAGTGCTTACAATTGCAACTTCAAAAGAAACTGCAGCAACAACTTTTCCATTTTGTTTGAGCCCTGGGCTTGAGTATTGAACTGTCTGCTAATTTTTTTTATAATTTGTATTACTCCATATAGATTTAGAATGAAATGCATATAGAAGATGAATGTAGAGCTACATGGACTTGACTCACACTAATATTTTCTTGTACCTAACCTTATCATTAGCTGTTAGGGTTGAATTGAGTGTTGGATTGCCACCCTGCCTGCAGGAGAATGCTGACTTCAAGAGGTTCCGTGACAAGGGCGTACCTCCTGCTATGGAATCATTGTGTGAATGTTTATTCGGGGATGCTCCACTCACACCAGTTGCCCTGGGCGTTTATGATCCCCATCCACACCAATCAGAATCTCAATCTGATCCTTTTATGGAAGAGTTACCCGACACTGATGCAGGAGTAAGATTGTTGAGGAATAGGGGTGAGGATGGGAGTTCAGCTACAATGCAGGCACATTTGTCCTCACCGAGTCCACCTAGTGGGTCTACACCGAAGCAGATACCATATGTGAGGGCAACGACGTCTCCAGGCGCTGCTTCTTGGCAGGATACCGTTAATGAGCTGAGAGCGGAAGTCAGGCGCGCATATGATCTCATTGCAAATGTTTGTGCATCTTCTGCGGATCAGGATAAGCCACTCCGGGACGCTTACACTGTGCTGTACCGAATGGTGGAAAATGGATTAATTGAGCGTGGAACTGACCTCTTCTGTTTTGCTGCATCCAAGATTTTGGATGACAAAGGAAGGAAAGGGTTCATGTTTCTTGAATCTGATGCTGATAGGTTGGCGTGGTTGTCATTTCAGATGCGAAACAACTAGTCTTTTAGGAGCGGATGCATTGTTTTGGCCTCAGCTGGCTAAAAATGTTGCTGTGTTATTTATTTCCTTCTTTCCAAACTTGTTAGCGATTAATTAATTAATGTGTTATATTTCTGAGTTTTTTGTGGACACCGCTGCCTAGGATGATAGATCTTTTTGACCTTTGGTTCATCACTTTAGTGTTTAATTCGTATCGGCCATGTTTTGTTTTTTCATGTAATGTATAAGTATGGTTCTGATAGGAACGGCCCTAGTTGTATATGGTCTCGGAATCGGGTAGAATCACATTTGTTTTTCAATGTGGGGCTATTTTATATATTATTTTAACCTCCGCTTTAATATATAGTAATGGTGATGATTAATGATTAATGATGATATATCAATTGATGTTTTGAAAATTTAAAATTTATTTATGGGAATTTCTAACGTGTGCCCATGAGCACACACATTAATCATGCTAATTTTGGTAAAATATAATTATTGCTTAATTTTATTTTTTTAAAAGGGTTCATTAATTCCAATTTAGAGAAAAGTTTGGAAATAATTTCCAAACTTAGTAGGATTAGTGTGTGTACATGGGCAAATCAAATCTTCTACTTTCTAAATATACTCCCTTCTATACTCCCTTACGACGTGATTGGATGATGATTTTTCAAATTACATTAAAAAAAACTTAAATATTAGTAAATTATTAAAAAATATCTTCTAACCAATTAAAACAAGGAAGTATAAGAGGAAGTATGATTAGGGAGTAGAAAAATTGGATCGGTCCATGGACACACATTAGCCGAACCGTATTTTTAAGAGGGTTCATTAATTCTAATTTAAGAAATAGTTTTGAAATAACTTCCAAACTTAGCATGATTATTGGGTATACATGAGCACACATTAACAAGGCTCTATAACTTCCAAACTTAGCATGATTATTTAAGAGGATTTATTTATTTATTACATCAAGGCTCTATGATTTTATTTAGTCTTATGGCCCATAAAATGGTAGAACCGACCCCCCACTTGTATTCGACCTGATCCGCATATTGCTTTTGTTAGATAGGATTTTTTCAATCTTTTAATTAGGCCGGGTCGATACCCGGGCGATATCTTTTTCACCCTGGAGGCACGTGACTTGTGCGAGGCCCATCGTTCATACTCCTTGCAAAATCCAACATTCCAACTCATAAAGAAAGAATACGTAAAAGGGATGTTGCAGGGCTTCGAACCCTAGACGTTTAACCCTTTACAACTACCCCTTCAACCTCTCTGCTGCCTCCGTCGCCGCTCGCCGGTCGCCTGTCCCACTCGACCGTTTCTTCCCGCCAAGAAATCTAGCATCATCAGCAACCGAATTCCCCAAAATCTAAAATTCTGGCCGACTTCGTTGAAGTTGAGAGAGAGGGAGGACTCGTTGCAGAAGCAAACCTAACGAGTACAGAAGAGCTACCGCCAGACGACCATCGGACAAGCAAAAGCCTAATTGAAGGCTGTGTCACGGCTTCGATGGAGTCGATCGTCCATGCCGCCATCGTGGAGATCTGCGCAAATGGTGCTAACGGCCTTTCTCTCTCCCAGCTCTGGCCGAAGCTCCACCACTCTCTCTCCGCTGCTGGCCTCCCTTCACCTGCCGACGCTGCCGTCAAGCGCGCCTTCTGGTCCAACATCCGCGCCGTCCCTGGTATACAAGTCGACAGGTCTGATCCAAAGGTGCAATCCGTCGAGGAGTGCGAACAGCTGGATTTGAAGATTGTCGCCGATGAGCAGCTCAGATACTGCTTCTTTGGACTTTATGATTACAAGGCCTCCACTTCGAGCGTCTCTGCCACTCAGCGTCAAGTGCTTGAGCGGCTCGCTATGGCTAGGTTTGTATTTTCCTTCAATCTCGAGTATTTTGCTTCAATCGGGTAATGAGTGAGGTTTTTTTTTTCAGTGTTGCATTCTAATTAAATTGTTTTTTTTTTCTTGATTTGGTTAATGAGTGAGGTTTCACATGCTCATGTATCCACGGTGCATTGGAGATATAGTGGTTCATCCTAGGCATCATGTTATTATGATGACTCTTAGAGGAATGCATTTATTGCTCCATATTTCATTTTGTTAGCATTCTTGATTGATGCTGAATTAGCTTTTTGTATGGTGAGAAATACATGCTCATTATTTGTACAATGGATCTTTTCAGAGCGAACGGAATCCCACAGTGTCAGCTCGCCGAGGAGTTTGGAATGCAAGGAAATAGATTCTTTTATGTGGTCAAGAGTCTTGAATCCCGTGGTTTAGTTGTGCGGCAGCCAACAATAATTAGAACCACGGAAAAATACAGTTCACCAGTGAATACTAATTTGATCCAGTTATATCGTTATGCAACACCTTTGAGTTCTCAACAAAGACTTGAAATAACTAAGCAGAATAGGAATTTTGAAGAAAATACCGTGGGGACAGATGGTGGATTAGCAGGTGAATTTGTTGAATGTGGTCAAGAGCATGTGCTTGTGAATGATTTCTTACCTGCCATGAAGGCAGTGTGTGACAAACTCGAGCAAGCAGATGAAAAGGTTTATTGATCTTCACCTTTAAAACTACATTATGTGGTTGCAGTTGATTTTATATGTTTTAGTTTTAAGACTATGATTTTCTCTATTTGTGTAGGTTCTTGTTGAAGCAGATATAAAAGTAGATCTTGGTTATCGAGAAACTGCTGGCCACAGACGATGGAGAAATGTATACTTCCAAAGGAACCTTTGTCCATCTCAACGTGTTTTGGTGGTTGATATAGATATTATCTAACGTGTCTGATTCACTATATTCTTTTTTTTTTCTTAGATCCGTAGCAGGCTACAGCAGGCTGGCCTTGTGGAAGTATTTGAAGCAGAAATGAATGATGATACTGCTAAAACAAAAAAGAAAAGAAAAAGAAAGACGGTAACATGTTCAATCCACGCCTGGCTACATGTATTTGTTCTGTTTTTATTTCCTTCTTCATGGAATGTTCAAATCATAGTAAAAGGGATGGCGATTGGTATTGATAGTAACTGATCAAGCTCTGGCTGAACTAAAAACCTGGCGGTAGACCTAAATATTTAAAAACATTAACGAGTAGTACAAACTGAAGATACCTAATAAAGCAACACTAATTACAAAGACAATAATAGGACATGTTGATGTCTTAATTCAATTAGGGCATTCTGATAAAGAGATTTATCTTACTGGCCTAACCTTACCATCCCAATTTGTGAGAACTCTATTATGGCTATAGAGTTTCTGGATCAACTAAACAATCATTACTTGTGGTATGAGGATGCCATTGGTGGTTCTATTACTTGGCATTCTTTGGTGAAATCAATTAGTGATCAACATATACTACAGGAAGTTTCTATCATAAAGGCACACTCCATTTGGTTGCCTTTCCTTGCTGTTGCTCTCCATGGAGTATAAGCAACTTACATGTATTTTCATTACGTAGATATCCCTCCTCAAGTTCTACACTTATTAATTGCTTTCGGTAAATTTGCAGCCTCTTATCTGTTTGCGCTTGCTGAAAAAACTTGAAAGTGGACACGATGAGATTGACCCTGAGCAGCTGACAGCAGTAAGAAAAGGTCAAAGTGAGCAGCTTGTGGAGCTTCCTATTGAGCACCAAATTTTTGACATGGTTGACCGAAGGACCAGATGGATTGGTTGTTTTCGAGGTATGCAGATTCTTCTTGCAATTATCCGGTAACTGTGACATTTTGTTTTCTTGATTTTGCTACTTTCAGTCTTCAACTATTAATCTATTATTATGCTTCATTTGGGTTTGTTCATCAGATTAAAGTAGTCTTTGTAGGGCGCCATGTTTAAATATGTGCTTCTCATCTTAGTTGAGATCTCAACTTTATTTATCTTTTTTATAATGGTGCTTCTCCAAATTCTGCTTTCAGAAATAAATGTATTCTCATTGTTACTCCATTGTGTGATTTGCCTCTTTAATCTGCATTGCTGCATTTATTTTTTAATAAAACTGATATATACTTTACATTTTCTATTAATAGTTATGCAAAAGACTTGGAATTAGTAATAAAAAGAATCACACTCGCATCGTCGCTATGGCTTCGAGGTTTGGATTGCATCAGCTCACTGAAAACCGTAAGAAGGGGACAGTATACAGATGTTGGACTCCCAGGAATTTTCAACTTCGAAAGAAACCAGAAGATGTCTCTGGTGAAAATGAAAATATCTCTCCTCCTGAGAACCCTTCTTCTTTAGAAAAATCTCCAGAAATTGTTTCAGATGCAAATTGTTCAGTACCACAGGGTGATTTTCTGACTCCTAAATCTGCAGAAAGGAAAAGTGCTGAGCAAGGGTTTACCTCTGCCGCCCAGGAAGTTAAAGGATGTGATCAAAGTGATTCCAATATAAACGTTCTTGCTGCAGATTATTCTTTGGTGGAAGTTGGTAAATCTGATGGCACTTTAGTAGAAACATCAGCATGTATTTCGCCAAAGCCAATGAAAATTCAGTCACGCCAGAGATATCCCTCACAAACTAGCTCCCAGAGGGAACAAAGACTTCTTGAAAGGCTGAAGGTCTGGTGTCCTCAGATCTATTTATAATTTTAAGTTAGATTATTGCCCCTAAAACTTTGACATCCTGTAATTTTGAAGTAACTTAATGTTACATATGTCTTGGTATAACAGGAAGAAAAAATCATATTGAAGTGCGAGCTGCAGCGATGGTTTGAGAATCTTGAGGGCAGGGACACAAAAATAGACAGAAAGACAGTGACTCGTTGTGTGTTAAATCTACAAGATGAAGGACACTGCAGGATTATGACCCTCGCTGTACCTGGTCTTACAAATTATGCCTCTCTTCGTTCTGTAGATGTGATTCTGCATTCATCCGTTTCAAGCTCTGTATGTGATCTATCAGATCAGATTCATGAGAAGCTGAGATCTTATGAACTGCATATTCGCCAAGGCTCATATCGTAGGAAGACTGAACAGTCAAGACATACTTTGACATTCATTCAGAGACGTCAGCAAAGTCCAAATGCAGATGCTTCAACCATCAAGTTAGAGCCGCATGCTGGTTATGTATTGCCAAAAATGGTTCGTGCTCGGCTCCTACATAATTTCTTATGGGGTTATATTAATGATTCACCTGGAACTAACCAGTTCTCTTCAAAAAGAGAACAATTGTTGGTCTCCAGAAATCCACATAGCACTTGTAAGTTGTTCTCACTAGAGGAGGCAGTGAAGGCCAGTCCTCTGGAATTGTTTATTCAAGTGCTTGGCTCTCTTCATAAACACAAGGATATTAGAGACAGACATAAGGCTGGTGCTCTTCTTTCTGACCTTTCTTTAGATGAGTACAAACAGGTGATGAATAAAGCTATGGGACGGCTCTCTAGGGTTACTGACATCCTACTCCGGCTGAAGGTAGTAATAATAAATACTTCAAACTATATCAGTTGTCCCCCATAGAATATCTGTTGTCCTATTTAAAAAATTCAGAAAAAACTGTTACTTTTACCAGCAATTTGATCAAAAAAAAGCCATTTTGTGGATCACAATGCTCATATCGGAGATCCTATATCTTTTACCAGTTCAATAGGTTTTTTCTTGGAGGCATGGTAAAAGGAGAATTTTGATGTATACTGGAAAAATATGAATATCTATACCAAAGGAAGCTTCTACTATAAATATAATCGAGCTCTTATTCTGATTAAGGCATCTATAGTCTTTTGATTGATTTTTTGCAATAAAGTAGCTAGTCATGGATGTTTTCACTTTACCTTTTTTATTGCATAAAATTTCTATTTATAATATTCTCATAAAACCTTCAAAGATTTATTATATCTGTGGTATCTCACCTGTGGTCTTTTTAGATCTCTATTAATAAAGTATTCGTATATGGTTCTAACTTTGCTTATTATCATTCTTTACAACTTTCTCAAAATTCCTCAAAAGATTGGCTGGATTTTTTCTGTATAATTTTAGAAACTCATGAAGTGCTCTACTCCTTATTAATATACTGGTATATTTAGACACTAACTATTATACATCTTTTGAAGAAAAGCTCAGACGCTCAGTAAACCATTCCTAGTCAAATCAGATTTCTAAACCCTTATCTTCTTACTTCAATCTCTTGCATCATTGTGAATGAATAAAGTGAAAAACTTCGGATGCCATTTTGACGCTTTTGCAAATGCTTACATGATTTAAATATAATGATACAGTTAATACGAATGGTTGCCGATGACCACATGGTAGATGAGACTAAAGTTCAACATGCTGTACTTAGATATGCATTGGAGCTTAAACCTTATGTTGAAGAACCACAATTCATAGATTCTGCCTCTGGGGGTTCTGGTTCACCTGATCTGCGTCCACCATTCAGACATGATTTTATATTAATGACAAAAGAAGCTCTTGAGGAGTACTGGCAAACTTTGGAATATTGTTATTCTGCTGCAAACCCAAAAGCTGCTTTACATGCATTCCCAGGATCTATAGTCCATGAGGTTCATATGATGTTTCTTTGTAATTCCTTTATTTTTGTTGATTGCTTCATATTATATGGCTTATGCTTATGATTTGTTTTAAATCTTTATTGCAGTATGTGTTATATCTTCTGTGATTCCTAGTCTTTGATATTTGCTTGGATTGGATTAGACAATATAACTTCCAAACTGATAAAAAAGAGAACAGCAAGGAAATCTCTTAAGAAGTTTCACTATGCAGAATATTATTATTTGCTGGGAAAATAAGGGCACCCATTGTCTTGTGTCTATCGGGCTTACCCCCTTTCCCTTGGGTAGGGGTACCCCCATCTTGACCCCCCAGATTCCGCTGTAGCGGAGCCTCACTGGGTCAATGATGATGATGATGATATTTGATATAATATGTAGTAAATCTCTAATCTTCACTTTAGAGTATTATGATGATAAAGTTCAGAAGAAGAGGATGTCCTCATGTGGTGTTGAACGCAATCAAGATCCAGTTAATCTGAAAGATAAGTGGGATAATTTTGATGATTACAAAATCAAGATGGCATTTGATAAGGTTCTCTTTTGCAAGAAGAGTTGGAAGGACAATGCTAAAGGAACTGCAGCGGTACATGAGGTGTGTTTGGATATTGGCAAATTTGCTGATATGTATTCCCTGAATTATTATAATATTTTAATGCACTATACACAATGTTCTAAAAAACGCTAGGTCGGCCTAGACGGGCACCTAAGCGGCTCGAAGGCTGTGTGGTTTGGGACCTTCCAACGGCTAGGCTGGATTTTTAAAACAGCGACTATACGATTTCACTCTTATCTACTTCCAGTTAATTTGTTTTGAAAGTTATAGGTGGTCAGTGGTCACAAGTGATTGAGTTAGTCAGATATTACTTATATACAATTACCCAGTGGACTTCCCTTGCGGGAAATCTGGGGGGTCAAGATAGGAGCCCCCCTTGGCTTGGCGCAGAGGGGGAGCGCCCAAATGATTTGTGAAGTATTTGCATTTCTCAAGAGGCTTTGTGAATTATTTCTCTTGGCGACAATTGATTTGGGGGGTCAGATTTACTTATATATGGATGGTAATGCTAGATTTATAAAAACAATTATTTCTCTTGGCGACAAATGATTTGTGAAGTATTTGCATTTCTCAAGAGGCTTTGTGAATTTTAAGAAATTTTAATAACATCTACTCTTTTATCTAAAAGTACTAAATGCATATAGCTTATAGTTGCTTTAAGTGGATAATTTTGTAATTTATGGATGATTTTTATTCATGTTTTTCCTTTCTATTTTTTAGGGCACTCATGGAATGTCTTCAACCACTCCTAGTGAATTTGAGCAGAATTATACAAGAGAAGAGATGGGCTCTTGCCAAACGGCAAGTCACAATCGCCTTCCTGAGAAGTTCATGAAGCGATGGGAAGAAGGGCTTAACATTGCCAGAGAAACACACAAATCAGTTGCTGTTGCCAATGCTATTGAGCTATTTAAGCTTGTCTTTTTGAACACATCAACAAGTGTAGAGGTTCCAAATCTGTTGGCAGAAACATTACGATGTTACTCAGAGCATGATCTATTCACAGCCTTTGACTATCTCAGACAGAAAAGGATCATGGTACAAAAATTCCTTTTTATATATGTTATGTATTTCCTTTAAGAATATCTAGTGTAAAGTTTTGTTCTTACGTGTGTCAATAGCGTGTGGGTCCCCTGTCATTGCCACATAGGCACCACATTATTGACCCCATTGGCCATTGCTGTGTTTTGATTCATCCCATGTCATCCTCAATAAATGAAGAAGTGCGGCAAGATATTCTTAGGCCAGACTTGGCAGGACGTGACCTTTTTCCCTGGGATAGTTAGGACAGTGAAAATGAAATATGCTTTAAATTGAAAATGAGGAGAAAGGAGGACAAAACCAAAAAAAAAGAGAAAAAATCTTCTTTAATGTTCAAGCTCCCTTTGCACATCTAAAAGTAGTTCTTTAGTCTTTTTTGATGATGTTTTGAATCAATACATAATGAAGCACTAAATACAATTGATTATTAGAAACGAGGTCCTCGGGTAACACGAAGGAAGCACAGATAGACTAAAAACATTTCTGTAATGTTAGTTTAATGTTTGGATTTGGTTCTTGTTAGGTAGCACTTTTTTGTTTGAACCTAATGACTTGCTTCACAGGTAAAAAGTCGTGGCTCTCATCCCTATGTTCTTTCACAACACTTCCTGCAAGGTCTTTCGTTGTCTCAGTTCCCAACAAATACAGGAAAGAGAGCTAATAAGTTAGCAGGTTGGATCCATGAGAAGGAGAAAGATCTGATGGATGGAGTTGTCAGTCTTTCCGCAGATTTACAATGCGGAGATATTTTCCATATATTTGCTCTAGTTTCTTGTGGAGAAATGACCATTTCACCACTTCTTCCTGAGGAAGGTGTGGGAGAAGCGGACGATTCAAGAAACCTAAAACGTGGATTGGTTGACGCTGAAATTGACAGTATTAATAAAAAACAGAAGCTTCTATTACAGGATTCGGAGGTCTGTTGTCGTCGAGAAAAGGGTTTTCCTGGTATCCAAGTGTCATTAAGTCGTGCAGCAATGTCAACACCTGATGTTGTTGAATTTTTCAAAGATGACGACATTCATTCGCTCCTATCGAGTGAAAGCAACCGATTTTACACTAGGTTGGGTGAGAAAATTCACAGTGATGAATTCAGTATAGATTGCATGAAGGAAGCTCCTGATTTTGGCTGCATTGCTACTGAACCTGTGGCTTCTGGAGAGTCACAATGGGAAGTTATGGCAAATTTTGCTAAGCAAGTATTAAGACTTTCTGATGAAGAACAGCAGAGCTGGATCCCTCCCAGTCTATTTCAAAGTATCACCACGGCTATTCAGAAAGCTGGTGACCAGGGTTTGAGCATGTCAGAAGTTTCTGAAATATTAAGCATGCCAGGTATTGTTTGTGCACCCGTAATCTCAGAGCTGTACTGTTTCTTAAAGATAAGGGAAAAGAAAGAAGTTTAAACTATATAATGGTTATGGTGGACTTCTTTATTTTATTTTATTTTTCTTTCTTTAGGTAAATCTAAGGCTGAAGATATCATTGACGTGCTCCATGCATTTGGTATGGCATTCAAGGTTAGTTCAGCTTGTATTATTATATGCACAGAGAATATTTGGTGTATCCATGCATGGGTATGTAGAGAATATTTGTTAGCTCACTAATGATCAAAGCAATTGACATTTTTTCTTTGACACATATTAGCAAAAGATCACTCTCCCTTTTTTCTTGAAAGATGCACATTTTTGTAATTTTGGGATTTCAAACTAATATCGTTATCATCAGCAGATGCCCTTGCAGATTGAATTTCTCCTATGTGTAATGTCATTGCTACTTTTATTTCAAAATTCTTGTGAATGCTGTATTCATAATGATTGTTAAAATCATGGCTAAATATTTATTTATTGAACAAGGATTGTGTATTTGTCTTCTATATGGATCCCAATTATACCTTGGTGTGCTCCTCAATTTGCAATTAGTTGCAGAATCTTTTCCAGATTGGTTTAAATTTATTTTACAGTGTCCTGCAATAATAAAATTTCTTACTGTCCTGTCTTGTTGGACCCTTACAGGTCAATGGTTATGACTCCTTCCATGTGGTTCATCCTTTATACTGTTCCAAGTACTTTTTGAACCCAAAGGCTTCTCGCTCTGAATATACTCAAACATTTGCTTCTTCCATGTGGTTCATCCTTTATACTGTTCCAAGTACTTTTTGAACCCAAAGGCTTCTCGCTCTGAATATACTCAAACATTTGCTTCATCAGTGTGTTCTCAGAGGATAAGAAATCACAAAACTCTTGAAGGTTATCAGGAGTATGACAACAGTGAACCAAAAAAGGCTGGAGAAGGCAAGAATATTGATGAATTACATAAAGTTACTATTCTTAACCTCTCAGAAAATACAAACATGCTGTCAGATGAAATTGATCATGGTGATGAGAGAGGACAATGTAGCCAAAGCAAACAAATACTTGAAGGTGGATATGAGGAGAGTGAACATATTATTGATGCATCATCTGGTAATTTGCAACCAATAGTACCTTGGATGAATGGAGATGGAACTGTTAATGGAATAGTTTACAAGGGACTTAGACGACGGATCCTTGGTATTGTAATGCAGAGTCCTGGAATATTAGAGGTATGATATTTCCCACTGTATCTTGATTTCCCAGCATCATAGTTCTTTGAGCTTATCCCTCAACGCCTTGCTTTAGCCAATTTCGCCAATTCATAGTTGTTTTAGACTTTTAGTATTTGGCATTGTATTTGTTCATAAGATTCTTTTTGTGTGTTCATTGAAAATCACCTAGGAATGCATGCTCAGTTTCATTTAAAGCCATACTTTTTGAAAATTTCCCCTAAATACATGAATTGTTTCCAAGTGTCAAGCAGGGCAAGGAAATATTTCCTTTTTCATATAGTAAAAGCATTGAACACGTTAACAAATAATATCTTTTACATAAATGTCTTTCTAATATACATTCTCTGTATGTTAATGATATATAACTATATATTAAAGCTGTTCCTTTTCGAGCCACCAGAATGATTCTGGCCCCACCTTATAATTATAAAATTAATTTTTATTTCTAATATTTTAACTTTTTCTATTAAATTATTCTTTAACTATTTAAATCTATCTTTAACATCAAACAAATATCTATTTAGTATAACGATATCTTTTGAAAACTTCCTTATATAAGTATTTAAGATTAAAGATAAAATGTTTTAGAATAAATATAAATCTTTTTAGCATATATCTTTTGATGAATTTATTTATATATATATATAGTGATTTTCTTTTATAAAAAATTAATGATAAATATTTATAATTTTAAAATTTATAAAAATAGATAATAAAATATTTAATTGATGTATTAAAATATTTGATAAGCCCTAAATTTACGTAAATAAAAAGTAACAAAATGTGAAGAATATAATATTTGATAAACAAATTATACATTCTGCAAGCAATAAATTACTTATATTAAAATTTATATTATATTTTTATTTATTAATATCTTATTTATAATATTTATAAAATATCAAAGTAGTCGTACATGGTACGACGGGTAAAACTAGTTTTAATAATTGAAGTATCCACTAAATTGTCCTATTTTTTTTGCACCTTTCAAGTCTCTTATTGTAAATGCTAATCTCGTGTTTATTATAAAGATATATTCCTTTTAGGTAGTAAGATGACTTTCTTTTATTTCCCTTGAGATAAACGGGTTGAAATTTTTGTGTCGTTTCCTTTGAGATAAAAAGCATTCTCAGTTTTTGTATAGCTGTGCTTATTTAAACTCTTTTATTTTGACAGGATGATGTAATATGCCAAATGGATGTAGTAAATCCACAGGTATGATTCCATGTTCGTAATTTCTTTTTTATTAATCAGACACAAACAATATCTCCCTCACCAAATAATTGGGCTCATCTTATGCTGAACAAAGTAGCCATTGCATTTACAATCAAATCATTCTTTGCATTAGTTTAGTTACACGTTTTCCCAAATCTCATGCTAGAAAATTGTTTTTTTTTTCTTGCTTTTGAACATAAAAATTTTAACCTACTAGCAACCTTTACGTCAGGCCGTAGACCCGTCAATACTCGACCTGAACCGACAACCCAAACCAACCAAAATTTTTAGGGTTAAAACTCGATCCAAAAATCAATGGGTCATAGAAAGATCCGAATCCAAACCTCAACCCGCTAGTTTGACCCGAATTATTGTTTTCATATTATAATAATTTGTAGATTAATAGGATGTATTATATTTTATTATTAAAAGATATAATAATAATATTTTTATTATTAAATAATATTATTTAATTAAAATATTATTTTAATAATCATAAAAAGTTGGTACTCTTGACCCGCTAGGCTGACCCAAACCTGCACGATAACCTGCCATAACTCAACCCAATATGACTTAGTAACCTGATTGACCCGAGCCTATATTCAATCCGAACCTGAAATGACTGACCCCGAACCCGATCAAACCGGTCCTCAAAGTCAGGGTAAATGCAATCAATATCAAAACACTGATGCAGGACTGTCATCTTATATCATATAGGCAGGACTTTCATTTTGATTAATGAATGCTATATTTTGTGTAAAAAAAGAGGAAAAGCATGGAGGGTGCATTAGTTTCTAATGTGAATGCTTGCTGATGTACAATTAATCATGCTTAATATTTGTTTCAGTCCTGCAAGAAGCTTTTGGAGTTAATGATCTTGGATAACCACATATTTGTGCGGAAGATGCACCAGACGACGTCTTTCGGGCCCCCTTCTCTCTTGAAAAGCCTCTGCGAGAGTCGAGTTGAAAACCCCAAGTTTGCTTTCCGTGACCATCTCTTTGCCAATCCCATGAGTACTTCTTTACTATAAAAGTATGTATCTTACATTCTAAAATCGTGTATATGTGCTCATTACTCGTTTATTGAACCTGTTTATACGAAGTCTTGGTCTCTATGCTGGCAAAATTACTAGGCATTTAATTTAAGTCCATTATTTGGTGTGTTCTACATTCCTTGATACTACTAGTAGTTCAATCAGTTGATTTACATAGGAGCTCAGCTACGCAACTCAGATTAGAAATTCAAATGATGTGTGTTGTTTCAATTTACCTGAATGTTAGTGCATGGTGTCATAATCCTCTCGACTCCCATAGTGGCTCAATTATAGCAACAGATTATGAGCGCCGTTCATTAGTTAAAGTGGACCGCGATTTTTGGATTTTGATGACCAAAAATTGAACTCGGTGAAATCGACTTCACTTTTTTTTTTTAATGAATCAAAGTGAACCCGGGCTCGTTTGGTATTGATATGTAAGGTATGAGATATCGGGTATCGGTATCGGTATGAGTGATATCTAGATATCGGATATGGGTATGAATATGAGTGATATGGGGTATATCAAAATAACACTCTGATATCCTTCTGATATGGATACCAAACGGGCCCTAAAATACACAAACAAACATCAAACAGAACTTTTAATTGACGTGTTGAATTTAATTTCTACATAGAGATTTCCAAATGTTTCTACATAGAGATTTCCAAATGTTTTGAGAAATTCTCCCAGCTCTCCTATAAACTCTATTTTTTGGTTTTGCCCACCCGGTCCTCAGAGCTTCGCTTCTGGGTACATCCGGATCCGACCTGGGTCGCGCACCTAACATTTGGTGGGTGAGTCTCCCAATGGGTTTTTTTTTCATCCATGAGACTCGAACTTGAGACCTCATGAAAGGGGGCAGGTCGCGCGCTTATCACCTGAACCAACCTTCATTGGTTCGTAGCATAGTTTCTTTCCAAAAACATTCAAAGATAGATAGATATTTTTAATTATTTTGAGTTGAGAAAATCATGATATCTTCAAGATTCAACAAGGATTAGGCTGTATAGTTTTCTAGGTTTATGAAAACATCACTCTCCCAAAAGGAGTAGGAGTACTTTACAAGCAAGAACAAATGAACAATCACAGTTGTTGTAACACACAACTAACGTGCCACCTTTTAGAATTGAACGACCAATAATTAATGAACGTACTTTCAAAACCCTCAAAACCTTTTTCTTAAGTAAGCAAGCTTCGCCTTGATTATCATGAAAATTACCTCTTAACCTCCTCAGCTCCCATTAAATCCACATACATGGAAATTACATCACAACTGATACAAGATTGGTAGAAATACGTACATTATTCAAAGCCTATAATCAATTAATATCCCCATTCACAATTAGTCATATATAGTGCTCTAAGCTGCAGATGGGGCAGCCACATATTTGACAGGCCTCGCCTCCGAGAGCACGGCATTGAACGGATCCTTGTTCCTTGCCACATCAGCCGCAGCTGGTGGCCGATCAGTGATGTTGAGGTCCAAGGACTCGTCGTTGTAGATTTGCCACCACTTGTTGACAAGTAACTTGATATCCTCTCTGTCCATATTTTCCTCGGTGCCGGTGTACCTCCAGGGCTTGGACCCCGCCGCACAGTAGTGCACCACTTTGACCCTGCTGAGGTCCACCTTGTCCGGGTGCCTCCACAAGAAGGCCAACACGAGGTTGTACTCGATCGCTAGTGGCTTGAACTTGTCCTTGAAGTACACGTTCAACAAATCCTGATTGAGAGCCACACAATTAATTAAATCCATCCAAGTTAGCTAGACTCATAACTTTCACGTAATCAATCTAGAACGCCCAATAACCTACCTAGCTAAAATGTCATTTTCATTGATGTACACGTCATTGTTTAATCATCCTTTTTTTTTGGTTGAGTACAATGTTGATGAGAGTTGAAACGGAAACCTTATGGTGCTACAAAGAAGTCCAAACTGTTTGACTAGATGCTCGAAAGCCGTTGTTTAATCATCTAAATCCATTTTTTCATTACAGAATATTAGACGACTTTTTAGATAATTGAAATTAAAGTAAACATATCATCATCATCATTATTGACCCTGTGAGGTTCCTGCTACAACGAAATCTGGGAGCCAAGATGGGGTAATCCTACTCAAGGGAAAAGGAGAACGTCCGATAGATTTAAGAAAAACTGAAATTCAGTTATATGACAAAAATAACTGAATTTAGTCAGAATATACCAAAATTGATATAGCGACTAAATCCATCTCATCATGCCAGTTCAGAAACGCAAGCGTGTCCTTTTCATAATCAAGTAGCTAGTACAATTAATTTGTATATAGTTTTGTAGACCAAATTAAAGCAATATTTGTAACCTGCTCGGCGAAGGAGGTGGGAGGAGTGACCCTGAGAGTGTCGATGAGGTGGCTGTAGGTCCGGAGGCTAGGCTCGAACAAGAAGAAGCCCGCATTGAAGTAGAGAGCGGGTTTGGGGCCCATCTGAGCCGGCCACGTCACCTTGTCCGGGCACTGCTGGTAGTACCCGATCTTGTACTGCGGCGTCTTGCTCCACGATGGTTCACAAAAGCAGTCCATCACCGCGTACAAGTAGCCGTCGCCGTCACCATCGGGGAGATCAAACAAGTGGTCGATGTTGGCGTAGACTTGGATGTCCCCATCCAGATATATCATCTTACCATACTCAACAAACTGCCAACATTAATATGTTAATACACATATACAATTCAACATTATGTTATATATTCTTGATACGATATATTATATATATACCTCCCAGATGCGGAGCTTGGAGTAGTTGATGACGTAGTAGGCGTGGGCGTACTCGCAGTTATTTTTCTCGGGCGGGTGGATGGGCTGGATCTCTCGCACTAGGCAGCCCTGGGACTCCAATGCCCTGCGGTGATCCACAGGGACGTCTGGTAGGACCGCAACCACCAACGGATACGCCGACTTCACCTTTCTGAGTCCCTTGGCCAACCCAACCACTCCTTTGATGTAGTCGCCGTTTCCCGCCAGGAACGTCACGTACGCTCGGCTCTGGGTGGGCCCGCTCTTACCCAACTCCGGCGCCATTTTATTTTGTATAGTTTGTGGGTCTTGCTTGAGAGGAAGTTTGCTCGTTGGGATGCTAAGGTGAAGGGTTTATTATATAGAGGAGAAATTATGGGGAAGCTGGGCCCCGGTATTGTTCGATCGTGAACTTTGGGTTCCACGGAACAATACACTTTGGCCGGTCTATTACCGCCACTCCTTTCCATGGAACAATACACTGTAATATCGAGCCATATATTCCATTCTTTCCGTGGTTATCTTGTATTTTTTTTCAAGTGTTCCATTAAATTTATCCATATTTTCAACTTTTTTTATATTAAATTTTTCTTACAATATTATTCTCATCCAATTCCCTCTTATCCAATTAAAATTTTATCTTCAATTTTATTAGGACCCTGATCATTTAAATGTGTGACAAAGTATTTTCCTTTTCTAACGGTTTTTCTAACCTATGTCCATAAGACATATATTAAGTATACTAATAGAGAGAACAAAATACTATTAGAAAAGTAGTGAACCCTTTTACAAAATCTAATTAATTTTAAATAATTATAAATTTATAAATCTTACCATTTTGAAGAGTAGGGTATAGGTTAGAAAAATCTATTTTGTAATTAAGCTCCTACAAACTCATTACGAGCAGTTGGAAATAATGAAGCTCTTGAATTTGGATTTTGGACCGTTGATATATTTGGACATCAAGCTGTCCTTGCATAATGGGCTCGGAGTAGCCCAATAACAAAGAAAAGATTATTGAAAAGTGAAAGTAGCATGTGAGGGCACTAACTAGCTGTTGATTCCCACATCGGAAAGGACAGAGTGAGAGGAATGGTGAAGTAATACAAATAAGACAGATTGAAAGTGTGGAAAGGCATGATCCTTCAGGCAGTACAATGGGAAATGATGAGTGGTCAACACTCGCATATTGTAATGCGAGAGGGGTGCTCAGCCTTGCCTGGTTACGACAATTTGGGCACTCACCTCTTTACCATCTGATCCCTACTTGCCTATATATATTTTATCTATCCTTTTTATGAAATCTTTTGATTATTTTTAACTATCCTTTTGTATGAAAACTTTGTTAATATAAAGTTAATTAGTTTTAATTTTATTATGTTTTAGATGGAAGATTAAATATTTCATGATTGTTTAGAGGCTTAGAAGTTGTGTTTAAATGATACTAAGTCTACTTGTCTTGGTATAAGTCTAAAATGTGTGTTTAAATGGAAGTTGTGTTTAAATGGTACTAAGTCTACTTGTCTTCGTATAAGTCTAAAATGTGTGTTTAAATGGTACTAAGTCTACTTGTCTTTAAGTCTAAAATGTCATCATTAATTAAATGTTTACTTTATGTATTGAAAATAAAAATGGAGAAATGTTTACTTTATGCATTAAAATAAAAATGGAGTAAATTTAGTTTACTTTTTTATTAAATGTAAGAGTTAAAATGAGAAAGTTGGTTTCAAAATATATAAAAGGACAAGTTCTTTTCAACAAGATTTTAAGTCTAAAAAGACAAGTAGACTGACACGGAGAAAATATTATATTAGAGTTTAATTTTAGGAGCTAAAACCCTAATAGAAAACTAATAATCCCTTTTGAAAAATTAATTAAAACTAAATAAATATAATTTCTAAATATGTTACTATTTTAGGCTCTTAATCTAAACCCTTACGCCTTACGGCATAGGTTAGAAAAAATATTTAATTAAGATTTAGGGTTGTAAAATATTTCATTATTAGGATGATCTATTAGAATTGGGTTGAAATTTTAAATTATTAGTTATTCGTATAAACGACCTATTTAAATATTCTTGTTGAAATTTCATTTTTTAGTTGGGTTAGGCAAAACTTAAAAGAGTATTGCACTACGGTTTAGAGTTGAAGAGTAACATTAGAGTTTGGGTATTAGGGTTTTTGGTAAAAGAGCATTTTGTTGAGGTTTAGGATAAAAATATTATATTAGATTACTCTAAGATCAAGAGGTTAATTCACATAAAAATGAGAATCTACAATATATATAAAAGTAATAAGGTTTGGAGCCTCCACGTTGCGCCACGTCAGCTTTTTCCACATGTCGCTTCTAGAATGTGCCACATCGGATTTTGCCACGTGTCGCCTTTTCCTTAAGCCATGTCATGTAATTTTTGACACATCATACGCCACATCGTATTATTTTCACCATGTCATATTTAACTATAATGATTAAAAATGCTTTCCTTATAAAAAATATTTTATATAAATAGATAATTATAGGTCTATGTACTTTGATAAATCTATGCTTTTTTGATTAAAATACTTCTTTATGAGAAGTTTGGTCAAAATACCTTCCTTTTATTGCAACTCACAATTTGAAAATTACCATAACATTTTATGAGCATTGTATATATTATTCTCATTATTTGAAAATTTACCATAATATTTTATGAGCATTGTATATATTATTCTCATTATTTAAACTTAATAATCTAAATTTAATTTGTTTTATTTGATTTAAAAAAACAAAATAATTTTTATACATATTACGATCAATAAATTACTTACATTAAATTTTATATTATATTTTTTTATTAATATTTTTTCTATAACATATCTAAAAAATATCGAGTCATAGTCATGCATGGCACGACGAGGATAACTAGTTATTATAAAACAAATAGAAATAAATAAAGATCCTTAAATTTGAGAAATGTATGACTAAAATTAAAATTGATAAGAGTAAAATGGTAATTTGACAATAAAAAATTAAAAAATGAATAAAAAACCAATTAATTTTTTTTCTCTTCTTCCTCTTTAGGCTTCACCTTCCCTAGGGTTTCTACTTTATTGTTGAATCTTAATTATTTGGTCATACCAATTTCTCCATTTATCATCAATCAAGTTGCATCCATGGAAATTTGTACGTTGTGTATGGAGACTACATTAAAAACAAAATCAATAGCCACCACCGAAAAGAACCAAACGGTTGTGGATTCTATAGAAAATTTAACCAACAACATTGGATCATAACAACAAAATTTTCATGCTTTAACTAGAAGTATCGTATCGGGATGAAATTGAGAAACCGAAATAATTAGTTTCATACTTTAAATTGAATGTCGATCAAAGCAAATGAGAGAGAGAGAATAGAAAGAGAAGAAACCAGCGCAGAATTAAAATAATTTTCATAGATAGTACATACAATAAATTACTTAGATTAAATAAGGAAAGAAATGGCTTATATTGTAAAACACCTTCTTTTAGAGTTAGAAACAACTTATATTGCGAAACAGAGAGAGTATATATTTATAATATATCTAGAGATAATTTTTAATTTTAATCTATAGCGTTTGTCCACACACTAAAATGATGCTTATTAATTTGGTTGTGGAAGCTAAGCCTCACTAAAGAAATCATATTTTTGAAATCATCCACGAATGCCCGACACCGATTCTAGTAAATCGATTAAAATCCGATCTAAGTTGGATGGCGAAACAACTAATGCGTTAAAACGGATGTGGGTGGATTTATAAATATGGATTTTATTTTATTTCATCACTTGACAATAAATTTGTATAGAATATTTCATCATTTAAAAACCTTGTTATGTTCTAATATGTTAGATTTTGAGTAGTATTTTTAATTTTTAAAATCTTAGTACTTTTTTTTTTGAAATTTTTGTACATCTCAAAAGTATTTCTACATCCCAAGATAAACCACATATAAGTTAAGCTGTTTGGCTAATGTGTGCCCATGGGCACACAATAAAAGTGATAATTTGGGAAAGTATTTCAAAATCAATCAATCTACATACTAAAGAAGGAGCCTTATGACACATGTCATCCTCACATTTATTTTGCTTCTGTGTCATTTTTTGGTGTTTTTGAATTATTTTTTATCAAAAATTTAGGTCCCAATATATTTTAACTAATTAATTTTTATACTAATTAAAATAAGAAATGCTTACTACTCCTAAAATTTAGCCATTTCAAGTTTTAAAAATTAATCTGATTATTATTTAGGAAAAATTTAAATAAAACCCACATGGTACAAGTATTTAACTAGTTATTCTCTAATCTTACTAACTAATTAAAGCAGTAAGGCTTAAAGTCTTCTACTTCTGCCACGTGTAATTTATTTAGCCAATTTTTTTTCTTCTCTCAAATTTAACCACGTTCTTCCTGAAACTAAAACTGCTCAACCGATGAACTGCTCTCTTCTCTTTTTGTTGCTCCTTTTTTAGAGTTGTTCGGCTCTGCCACTCCGTTTTCACCCGCAAGAAGTATCAAATTTCTCTGTTCGAAAAGTCTTCCTGCTCAGGCCGCCTTGCCAACAACAATTTCTCCGACACCGACTCCCTCTTCCGATTTGAGGCTTCATATCTTCTCCTTGAACGTCTCCTTCTCTCAACGGGCTCCCCTTTCTATTCCACAATCCACTACCCAAAATTCTCTCATGGAGAAAATTGTCGCCCCTCTCTTCTTTCTAATCTCAATCTCAAATCGGTTTTCTTCTATTCTTTCTAAATCTCTCGATCTCATAGTGTGAATTCGCCACCAATTTGAACCCTAAACTTACTGATGTGGCCGGGGAAATTGTCGCCAATGGCTCTGCACCCTAAAGAAATCGAACAAGCCACTGCATCTTGTCCATTGACAGGTGATCTATTCATTAAAAATATATTCTTTTTCAATCATATCTATTTGTATCATTCTATTGATACAAATAGATCACCTACCAGATTCATTTACTTTTCTAAATCTCTCGATCTCAGTGTGAATTCGCGACCAATGCTTCCTTTTATTGGATGCTTGTGGTTGACGTGAAGAGTGGTTCTGATGGCTAAACCTAGGGTTTGATCTTCTTTTTATTTTTATTTTTGGAAGTTTCATTGAGGCGAGTTTAGAGTTCAATGGTTATGGCAGAGAATCAACAAGTGGTTAATGATGGCCTTGTCTACAAGGCTATCATACCAAGGTAAATCCCACAATTCTGAGCTTTCCCCAATCTGTTTTTTTTGTTCAGTTTTTCTGAATTTTTCTATTTGTGTCCAATTTGATTGCTTACGGTAGTAGGAAGCAATGATTTGGAATTGGATATTTTTTTGTCATTAATAGGAGAGTAGTTGGATAGTAAGGTAGTCGTTTGTTGCTCTTAGATGATAATTATGGCAGGAACCTATAGTAGAAGTGTACTTTCCCTTCAAAATTTCAAATGGTTAATGCAGTTCATTCATGAATAATTTGTCTCAATTTTCTGATATCATTTTCTCGGATTTTAAAGCTCTGCTTAAATTGGAGCAACCCTAATGGAGGTGATTTGAATGACTCAAGTTGTTTGTTTTTAAAGTTTTTGCAATTATATAAGTGCTTTCTAATTTTGGTGTCTGATTGAGTAATTTCAGAAATAAGCCTTCCAATCGAGGATGTGATACAAGTAGGTGTTGTCCCTTGCTTTAGGTGCTTTCTTAGATGAGTTGTTCCAGACGGTTCTTTAGGTGCAATCTTCTCATAAGAATTTGTATCTCTTTACCTTTGGGCTCCTACTGCTCAGGTAATCATCATTCTTCCCTTGAATTCTAGCTTTATTTGTTACTTGATTTTCATCACCTCTTATCCTCAAGCAGTCAAGCAACATTACTTTGATATGTCAGAATGTTTGCGCTTACATCTGCACCAGGCCAAAAACTTTGGAAGGTAGCTATTACCATTATGAAGTCACTGTTTACCATCAAGGTACCTTGCGTGTGCGAATGATCCATATTCTATAGGGTATAATCTTCCCTTTGTCGTCTTTTAGTTTAAACATTATAATTATGAGATTCAAATCTTGCACATTGAATGTATGACAAATCATTATTTTGGACATTATTATCCTTATTTTAACAGGTTCTATGCTGATGTGAGCAAACCATAGTTTATCAGGGCTTGTTTGGTTGAGAAGGTAATTCCTAGGAATTTGAAAATCTTATGAAATGAGGTAAGAGACCCATGTTTGGTTGAAGATTTTCTATCCAAAATCATGGATTTTTGATTTCTTGTGATTTTCCACTTCCTCCATTTTAAAGAAATTCTAATTACCAAGAGGGGGCTAGGTAAGATAATCTTCCCCCATTAATTCATGTGAATTAGAGTTTAACCAAAAATAATTTATCAATTCCCATGAAATACAATTCCTAGGAACTTATTCCAATGATCTAAATTCATGGGAAATTCACTTCCTGTGTTCAACCAAATGAGCACTCAATCTGGATTGTGATTCCAAATCTCAGTTTCTATAGAAAATTGGAGCAAGGTGAGCCCATAAATAAATGTAATTTTTTATTTTAGCTTTGAATTGGCCTTTGAATCAATTCTTTTTTTTTTCTATTTGTAGAAACAAAAGTCAATTTGTGTGGAGAAATCGATCAAGGTAGCCCATGGATAAATTCAGTTTTATTTATTTTTATCTTTGAATTAGTCTTTGAATTAATCTTTCATTACAAGGAACTATATTTAGATTATGAGTTTGGAGGTTCGTCATATACTTTTAAATTAACATTGATTGCTGCCTATTTATGCTTATCACATGCCAAGGCTTAACAAAATCATGATCCTACTTTATCCAGAAAATGTACTTCAGATATTTTTTGTGAAGAAAAATGTTATATGGGAGTCTACATTATTTGGTGATATTTGCCTTTTGTTTTGCACTTTTATTGCATTACAATTTACAACCTTACAGTACATAGGTTGAACATTGCTTATTAAATATGAGTAATAGTTGTTAACCAATGCATAAGCCATTCATAAGAGTAATCAACTCATCACTTAACCGACTTATAGTTCCTACCCGGTTCAGTACACTTTGTTTAGAATATCGAACATTGCTTATAAAAGTTAACAAATTGAAGATATTTTAATTTTTTTTACTTTATACATAATTGTGTCATTTGTTGTGTAAAAATGTTCGAATCAGTAGCTTTTTTGTTCTGACTATTGGTTTCGGTGCACTGCTTTACTCTCTACCGTGTTTACATTTAAATTGGTGCTTGCACTGATCTCTTCTCAGGTCTAATTCTTGGTTTTTACCAGCCAATGTAGTTTTCTACGCTCTCTATCTTGGTGGTCATTGGATGCTTGGTCGATCTTTTGCACAATTTCTAGCTTGAATGTTAAGCTTCCTGCCTCATGAAGCAATCGAATTCGGACTCGGCTTCAAGGTATATTTCAACAATTTTGGTTTGTTAAAAATTCAGATTTGTGTTAAAATTTAGGGCTTTTGGTTCCATTAGTCGATGAAGACTTGTCCCTCTCTTAGTCATCTGAATTCCGGTTTCCATCACATTACTTCATTCTACAACTCTTCATGTCTCTACATCCTTTCGTTACACAGCAAGCCGGAAAATTTAAAAAGGAAAAAAACATACTTCTTTACTTGACATGATCACATGAAGCATAAATGATATAATTTATAGTAACTTGATCAACTTATTTCTATGTCATCATATCTATTAGGTTTTGCATTTCATATTTCTTATGTTGTTGGCATGTATGTTTGTTGTTTACTCAGCATCGAGAAGACAAGGATGCTTAAAAAGTGGTTGACAACAACTATTGTGCTTCAAAGAGTGGTGTGTGCTATGACCAGTTTAAGCACTTTTTGCCCTCAATGTCCCCAAATTCTGAGCCGGTTTGATGAGCACTCCTCCATCTGATCGATTTCTATCTCATGGGATAAAATCATGAGAAGGAATGGATCAGATAAATTTATGCTACAGTTGAAACGAGATTTGATGTTTTCAATTTTGTGTTTATATGGTATATGGATTTAGTCTTTTTGCCTTTTTTTTAGAATTAAGTCTTTGTGTAAATGGTCATCAAATTCCATTGAATTTGAAGCCAAGTTCTTTTATGAATTTTTTATGATTTTTAAGATCCTTTGTACATACTATATGGGCATCTTGTAAATATTTATACCGATGTAATTTTTTTTTACTTTTCAATCACCCGTAGTTATCATACCGGTTGGTGTAATATTTACATAGCATTAACCATATATTATTAAAATTTAGGTCATACATTTTTTAAATTAAGATAATTTTATTTTTTTTAAAGATGAATCCAATTTCATCTCTTCTAATCAAGTTATATTTAATTATATGTAATTTATTTTAGGATGTGAATCAATACCATATCTCTTTTTTTTTCTTTTTTCTTTTTTTTTTCTTTTTGATAATGAAGTGAATCAATACAGAGATTTGTTTTTTTTTTGAAATCTTATCTCTAACTACTTCCCATTTATATTTTAAAATTTTAAAATTTTAAAATTTGGTTACAATTGTATTTTAATCTCTGCAAACAACTTTATAAATTATATCTTTTTTTGATGATGATGTGAATTAATACATAGATTTGTTTTTTTATTAGAATCTTAATTTCTCTAACTACTTCCCATTTATATTTTTAAAATTTTAAAATTTGTGTACAGCTCTATTTTAATCTCGGCAAACAACTTTTTAAAAACAAATCTCTGTATTTTGTTTACATATTCTTTTCTTAAAATATATCTACAATTATGCTCATTCCCCTTCTTTTAAATACTTAAATATGAAACAAAAAATTTCTACTACATCTCTTTTGTTTTTCTTAGTAAACCAGATTGCGAATAGCATCTTGCAATTTTTCCCGTTAGAGAAATTAAGGTGTGCGACTATCTCCTACTCCCTTCGTCCCCAAGAGATTGTCTTGTATTTCTCTTTTGGTGTCGCGAAAAATTTGTCCACCTTTTCAACTTTCCTTTTATATTAATTTTTTCTTACAATATTACCCTTATTCTATCTATTTTTTACCCCCATTACCTAATAAAAAATCTACCCCTTTAAACACCCTTTTAGTCTTTTCCTTTCTTTTTCTCTTTCTTCCCACTTTTACTCATCACAATCATACTCTCCCCTCTCCTTATTAGCTACTTTTTCCTATCTATCAATTTCTTAAGAAATGTGAAAATTGTCCTTTAGGACAATCTCTTGGGGACGAAGGGAGTAATATTTTTCATGCAACTAAGTTCTCAAACTTATAATTTAATTTTTGCTACAATCTAGTGTTTCTTATTTTCTTCATATTCATCTTTTGTATTTCTCTCTAAATTGAATATTTCAAACTTGCAATTCCGATCTTTTTTTTTATTTCAATTTTTAGGATAAGAATTGACAATTTAAATATTAGCCTTAAATAATATTATTCAATCTAAACCCGTGCCTTAGGCACGGGCATACACATGCTAGTTGGAATTAATAAACCCTTTTGAAAAAATCAAAATTAACAAACAATATTCAGATTACCAAAATTAGCATTCTTATTGTGTGTCCATGGACACACATTAGAAAAATCCTAAGTTAAATGGTTTGAAAATAATCTCTCATTTATATCACCAAACCTACCTAAAAACTTGACAAAAATCAAGTGAGTCGGATGTTGGTGTCTCAGAAACCACGGAATATAATTGGAAGGCTAAAAAGTATAATTGATAGAAGTGTTGATCCTAATCTTAAGAATGTGCAGAAACCACGCGAATGTATGTAAATATAGGATATTATGCAAGAGCGATAAGGTTAATGCTGGGAGCAAAGGGCATGTAATGGAACTAATTACTGTATAATAGATAGGCCTTTGTTAGTTTGCTGTATACACTTGACCTTGTTTGGCTAAGTTGTTGTATACTCCATACTCCTTTCAAACAAGTTTTCCAGCGCTGCCCACTTGCCCAGGACTTGTAATTAGCTTGCAGGGTGTTAGTCGCATGTACTGTCTTTTCTAAATTATGCATTCAAAAAGTATTGGAGTACAACTTTTGTAAAAATATAATCAATAATTGGAAAATTGGTGCAGGGATTAAAATAGCTTTGATAATACTTACTTCATCGGGTGATAACATAGTTGTGATTTAATTCCATTGGAGGAATGCACTGAATCTTGACCAAACTCAATCACTTGCTTTCATTACTTGTCAGTTTTCATCAACTGCACACTAAGGGTATCTCCATTTCTCCATACATGAACAAATAGGAGTATGATCTAAAGATACATTTTAAATGAAATGTATATCGCAATCGTCAACCCTTGATCATTACATGCACGTGGTAAAAAGCTCATATTCGACTACGTTCTTCTAAAGGGTCAATGCTTGATTTTGGCGCAGACAAGGCATGGGAAGTGAGAATCTTTTCCTGTTTTGAACTTTGTTAATGGTGATTTTGGTGAAAAACGTTCAACATTTAATGTTAGAAGCGTTCTAGGATGCCAAGTTAAGAATGGAAAACCAAAAAATGCTACCAGAAGAAGATTTCATTGATTGTGTAAATTACACATTCACAAGTATTCTAGGTCCTCCCAAGTCTGATAAAAAAAAAGTAGAAAAAATCGTTTAAAAGAGGACATGAAAAGAACACAAAACACGCTCAATATCTTCAAAACGGTCCATGTATGAGCAACTTGCTGCACCATAAGCATAGTCGGTTCTTAAATCAAATTAACATCCACACCAGAAGCATATTCGGATTGGCTGACTAAACCCCAAAACTTTGGATCCCATGCCACTCGAAAAATCAGAGACAATTCTCACCGTAGAACAAGCCCAGCGGACGACAATTTTTTTTTGGTAAAATCAACGTTTCAGACATCTCTAATTAACGATAGATTGATCGAGACTGTTACATTCTGAAATGTCAGGGAGTAATACGATTCAGACATCAGCAATAATTGATAGGTTTAAATTGCAGATCAAATTCAAAACGAATACACAAATTCAAGATCAAAAAATTCAGACACCGTAGAACAATCCAAGACGACTATTTTATGGTAAAATCAACGTTTCAGACGTCTCTAATCCACTATAGATTGATCCAAAAGTGTCACATTCTGAAATGTCAGGGAGTAATACGATTCAGACATCAGCGGTTTTTAAATTGCAGATCAAATTCAAAACGTATGCACAAATTCAAGATCAAAAAATTCAGAATAGAAGCGAAGCAGTCAATTCCATAAGATAGAGATCGTTTCAAAGGCACACAAACCACGGAATATAAAACAAACATAAGCAAAGCAAATCGCAAAATAAGCAATATCCATACATCCAAATCTTATTCATAATAACTCATAACCATTACTACCGCGATCGCCTTTTCCCAATTCAAACCTCTTAACTCAGCTGGCCACAATCGGCGACCACGACAGGCTTGGAGGTCCTCCCGGACTGAGATCCAACCTGCTCAACAGCCTTCACCACATCCAATCCCTCCACAACCTGGCCGAACACCACGTGCTTGCCGTCGAGCCACGCAGTCTTCGCCGTGCAAATGAAGAACTGAGATCCGTTGGTGTTGGGACCGGCGTTCGCCATGGACAGGATCCCTGGACCAGTGTGCTTCTTCACGAAGTTCTCGTCCTGAAACTTGGCGCCGTAGATCGACTCTCCTCCGGTGCCGTTCCCGGCCGTGAAGTCACCTCCCTGGCACATGAACCCTGGGATCACACGGTGGAAGCTCGATCCCTTGAAGTGCAGAGGCTTTCCGCTCTTTCCGACGCCCTTCTCGCCGGTGCAGAGCGCGCGGAAGTTCTCCGCCGTGCGAGGAGTGGTATCGGCGTAGAGCTCCATCACGATCCGGCCGGCAGGTTGGCCGCCGACAGCCATGTCGAAGAACACTCTAGGGTTTGACATGGTGAAATTAGGGTTTTTGAGACTATTGATGGTGGTAAGTTTCTTTGGGTTTAGCCGCGTCGAGTTGCGGAGATTGGGGTTTCAAGGGCTTTATAGCGCTGTGGAGCGGTATATCCAATTAGGGTAAATCGACGCCGTTGGTATGGGACACGTGTCGACTACTGGGATAAGATGAGAATTGGGCGTGATTTGTACGCAGATTGTATTTGGGAGTCAGTGGAAGAAGCGGCGATATAGAGCATTGTGAGGACACGTGGAGATCTGTGAGGGAGGAGAGGAGATGGTGTAGAATATACTAGAACTATACCCGCCGCACGCGCACCACGTGACCATCCTGCAGAAGATATTATCGTATCAGAGTTGGGCCAAATGGGCTGTTTTAGAGGGGGAAACTAATGGGCCATTTTCAGCAATATGACAACGTTGCTCAAAGATCATCTTCGACTAACTGGGCTAGTTTTTGTTCTTTTGCAATAAGGGTAAATTAATGGGCATGTTCCATGAGAATCATTGTGAGCTCAGCCATGCTAATCGTCTAAGAGTTATGAGAACACATCTGGTTCATATGCAAGTTTTTAAAAGAAGTTTTAGACAAGGTCTTCTCATGGTCTCATGGACCAAGATAGGAAGGAGGCACTACTCATTGAAGATTGGACCACCGCAATTACAAACATGGCCAAGAAGTGAAGCTCAACTTTAATTTGTGGATTGCATTCTACAATGCAGTGACTTATTATGTTTGTTATGCGAGAAATAGAAGAATTTTTCAACATGAGACGTGTGAAGCGGAGGAATGTAAAAGAATAGTCATTAACCCCATTCGGAATGGTATTAAGGTTAGATGGAGGAAAACAACAAAGGATTAAGAAAAGGGTTCGCTCGAATTGGATTAGATGGTGATCCTTTAGGAATGGTACTAGCTCCCCTTTGCATCAAATTTTTTCCATATTTGATTGATTATATTATGAACCGAATCTCACATAGGGTATACAATTCTTGTTACCACCAAAAGAGTACTGGTCATTATCATGCATATTATTGATAATTGCCGATCTGGATGCTCTCCGTCATTGTCTTGGCAAGTACATAAGACCCACCCTGTGCTGCTGTGCTATCTAGTGTAGGCTATAAACAATGGTGACAAATATCATCTTCCAAATTATCGATCTGGATTTGTGGGGGAAGCTTATTCTGTTCAATCATTCTACATGATCCAACTTCTTCATCCATGATCCATGTGCAATTATACACATACACTCCATCTGGTGGCCCCTGCTTGTCCGATCCATTTGGTACGAGTACTCTTCTACCAATAATCGGTGAATTAATTTGTCTGTCTTACTTACTCAGCAGCATGAATAAAAGTGAAAACGATTTCATGATATCTATCCACTTAGAAAAATTACGTACCATCATGTCAAATTATACATGACTGAATCCGTATTTGCAAAGATAAGCAATCTTCAAATCTATAATTATTCCAACTTTGAAATTCGTCTGATATTTTTTTTTTTTCGAAATATATGTTTGCTTTAATTTGGCTTATAATTTCCTTACGCTATTAATTATATGCAATGTGATTTATAACCTTCATTATTGAGTTAGGTGCATTTTCATTTTCTTGGGGAAACGAACAATTAATCTCTAGCTGTGCAATCAAGAACAGTATAAGCAATGGACAGTATACCAGAACTTGCATCCTCTCTTGTCTTTATGCTATACCAATAATTATAATATAATATATGTTACTAATTGAAGTTGGCTCTTACATCTTTATTTTATTTTCCAATTATTTTCGCCACACTTGACCGACACTAATTTTGGGCCACTTATGATTTGTATTTCGTCCAGAGAACTAATTATTAAAACATGTAATTATGTAGAAATAAATTGCTAGTAGTATATATTCAAATCGGCTTTAGTTTTGTAAAGGTATAATAATTGTACGGGTATGAAATGCATGTTTTAAAGAGAATAATAGCTAGCATAATTAGAATGTTTTGGGTGATTTAGAAACGGAATATTTTTTTTTTTGGTAGAAGAAACGGAATATTAATATATTATCTTTTGTACCCTACTCTTTGATTTGATATCGTGAAGTTGAATAATTACTCCAATAAGAGTTAGATGTATTGTATACAATTAAGGGTAATGCATAATATATTTCTTATAATAGATGATTCAATAGAGATAGATCCATATTAACTTATTTTTTGTAAAAAAAATCACTAAATTTACTAATTTTACTATGTATTTTTTACCTTTATTCATACGATTTCTAACAAACTCTCAGTGAAACCAAAATCAGATAAATTCAAACAGTTAAACCAATACTCAGTTGGTGTAGTTGTAAAGTGATACTAGACTCTATAAGTCTTGTCTAAAGATTCGAAGTTCGAATCTTACTAGTAGCATGTATGGAGAAACTGATATTGGAAGGGTCTCCCCAAAATGAAATGGGGTCACAAAGTACCCTATTCGGATGTAGAGCGGTGTCCGACCGATCGAACCGGACGAGTCAAAAGACAAGGCCAAAAAAAATTCAAACAGGGGCAACTTCTAAGTCTACGGTGTAAATCGTAGGTTTACCTCCCGATTCTCCTGCTACTGTTCCAGCTCCTCGAGAAGCAAGAAACTACGGCTCGAAAGCTGCAAGCGAAAAAAAAAGTGCTCTCTGAACCGAGCGTGAAGTAGTTTTCCATCAGACGGTTGCGCGATCCCGCGAGGGTGAGTTAACCCCAAAAACTCGTCCTCAATTCGGATTGCATGCTGCAACTCGCCTGCATGAAGCCGAAATCGCTAGTAATCTCCGGTCAGCCATACGACGATGAATTCGATCCCGGGCCTTGTACACACCGCCTGTCACACTATGGGAGCTGGCCATGCACGAAGCGATTTCGCCTGATTATTGGACAAATGACTCTTTGCCATAGACCAATTGCAAGAGATTCGCGTTACTATCAGATAGAAAAGAAGACCGCTCGATCCTTACAGATGAGCTGACAAGACCGGGAGAAGGCTTTATAAAGGAAAGAATCAACCGCACTAATTGAGACCGAAGCGCCTATGCTGCATTCCAAACAAGCAAGGAATGAGCAGCTTTTGTTAAGCCTAATCTCCTCTATATACCCAAACTATATTTGGAGTATTGATTATGATTGCTATTAACAGAAGTTGCACACATATACAAATAGAAAATCATATTTTAACACTATCCTAATTGACCTAATTTGTCCTAATTCTCGTGGACTGATAAAAGACAAACTATAGTGCAGATCAAACTAATCGAGGTAAAATCTCATTTTTAACATAAGATCACTCTCACTTATTTTCTTAAAAGTGAGGTAAATCATAAATGATAATTATACAAGTACTTCAAACCTAGGAAAATAAATAATAGTAATGGTTTGACATTTTTTGCAAATGGTAAATGGTAGTAAATGATAATTGTAATGGTTTGACAATTACAAGACTACTATCACAAGAATTATAATATCAATTATTATATTGATATTATAATTCTTGTGATAGTAGTCTTGTAATTGTCAAACCTTCACGCTGATTCTTCAGTCTTCAACAGCGCTAAGGATAATTTGAATCTTGTCGACCTTGGCTTTACTGGAAATGATTTTACTTGGAGTCGTCGTATTTCGCCTTCTTGTGTGGTTCATAAGAGATTGGATAGGGTGTTGATGAATATTGAGGGGCGGTTGAGATGGTCGGAAGCCTGTGTTAGACACCTACCTCGGTTTTCTTCGGATCATAGCCCGTTGTTGCTCAAGTTTAACCCGAGAATTGAGTTTAACAAGAAACGAAGGCCGTTTCGCTTTGAGGCGGCGTGGTTCTCCCACCCGGATTTTGAGGAGAAGTTAAGAGGTTGGTGGTGTAATAACGTTGAGATGCCTGAAGCTTTGTCGTTGCTTACAAGGGCTTTGTTAGCTTGGAATAAAAAAGAGTTTGGTAACATTCATCAAAGGAAAAGTGAGTTGCTGCATAAACTGGATATTTTACAGCGTAATCTGGTGCTTCATGGGTCTAAGAGGGTAGAGGAATTGGAATTGAAAACTAGATCGGAGCTTGAGTTGGTTTTAGAGCAGGAAGAAACGCTTTGGTTCCAAAAATCCCGTGAACAATGGCTCAATTGTGGGGACCGAAACACCTCCTTTTTCCACACTTCTACTATTATTAGGCGGGCTCGGAATAGGGTCGAGGGGCTCAAAAACAGTGATGGAAGTTGGGTTGAGGACAAATTCGAACTTGAGAAAATGGCAGTTGACTACTTCCGCAATCTGTTCAATGCAGAGCCGACTGATCTGAATAGAATGTCGCTTCTGAATGGTATCTCGCCGTCTATTCCCATTGATAGTGCTGTCCAACTTACGACGCCGGTTTCTACTGAGGAAATTTGGAATGCGGTTAAGTCAATGGGTCCAATTAAGTCGCCAGGAATCGACGGATTTCAGCCTGTCTTTTTCCAGCGTTGTTGGGACTTGGTCAAGGGTTCGGTTATAAGTTTTGTTCGTGATTTTTTCAGCAATTCTTCATTACCGATCGGCATGAATGATACAGTGATCGTTTTGTTGGCCAAAGTGGCAAAACCTGAGAGTATTAGTCAATTTCGGCCTATCAGTCTTTGTAACGTCTTGTATAAGACGATTACGAAGATTTTGACTAACCGTATCCAGCCTTACATGATGGATATTATTGGTCCTACGCAGGGAAGCTTCATTCCGGGCCGTATGATTACGGATAACATTGTTATTGCTCAAGAAGTGGTTCACTCTATGAAGAGGAAGAGGGGTGCCAAAGGGAGGATGATTTTGAAGTTGGATCTCGAGAAGGCGTATGACAGGTTAAGTTGGGAGTTTATTGATTCCTCTTTGCGTGTGTTTGGCTTCCCGGAGCAGTTGATTCAGTGGATTATGGCTTGTGTTTCTTCAACTAGATTACAGGTGCTTTGGAATGGCGAGTTAACAGATCAATTTGCTGCTTCTCGGGGTGTTAGACAAGGCGATCCTATCTCTCCCTATTTGTTCTTGTTGTGCATTGAAAGACTCAGCCACATTATTATTGATGCAGTTGACTCTAAGGGGTGGAAGCCGATTAAGCTCACTAGAAACGGTCCGTCCCTCTCTCATATTTTCTTTGCGGACGACATTATGCTTTTCGCTGAGGCTTCCGTTGAGCAGATTCTTCTGATTAAGAGTTGTTTGGATATGTTTTGTGCGGCTTCTGGTCAAAGGGTGAGTGCTAGCAAGTCCAAAATTTTCGTATCCCCGAATGTGGGGCGCCGGATGATTAGGCAGCTTAAGGCTGCCAGTGGGTATTCAGTCACGTCTGATTTAGGTAATTATCTCGGTATGCCGATTCTTCACAAGGCTGTTAACAAGGATACTTTCAATCCTATTCTAGATAAATTTAAATCGAAGCTGGCTGGTTGGAGATCGCGGTCTCTTAGTTTCTCCGGGAGAGTTACTTTGGTTAAATCGGTTCTTACTTCCATTCTTGTGTATACTATGTCTTCGGCCTTACTACCGGTGAGTATGTGTAATCAAATTGATAAAATCAATCGTGATTTCATTTGGGGTAGTACTACCGAGCATAGGAGAATACACAAGGTCGCTTGGGAGGAGGTTACGAAACCTCGGAGTCTTGGAGGTCTTGGCATCCGCTCTATGAGGGAATTGAACGTGGCTCTTATCGGGAAGTTGGGGTGGAGATTTGTTATGGAGGATGGGATCTTTGGGTTTCTGTTCTTAAGAAAAAATATGTGGAGAGTGCTTTAGGTAATTCCGGGGCGATCTCTCATATTTGGAGAGGTATTAAGACGGGAATTAAGGAGGTGGTCGTTAAGGGTACGAAGTGGCTGGTTAGAGATGGGAATTCCACTCGCTTTTGGACTGATATTTGGCTCGTTGAAGAGCCTATCTGTAACAGGGTTGTGCTGAGTATTGACAATGCTCAGATGAATTTTGTCGTTCGAGATTACTGGATTGAGGGTACTGGTTGGGACTGGAGTGTGTTGTCTCCGTTGCTGCCTAGTTCGATTTTGATGAAACTTGTTGCTGTGGCTTTAATGCCTGAGGAGTCGGGGGAGAGCGATGAGTTGTGCTGGTGTTTATCTGCTGACGGGGCTTACTCTGTGGCTTCGGGTTATGATCACATCAGGGGAAATATTGGGAAGAAGGATGCTGATGATCAGTTTTTTAAGAGGTTGTGGTCGCTGACGATGCAAGAACGAATTCGTGGGTTTGTTTGGTTGACTAGCAGAGGGGGTGTTCTCACTAATTTGGAGCGGTGTCGTCGTCACATTGCGTCTGTTGATCGGTGCCCTCATGGTTGTAATTCGAGTGAATCATACGAGCATATGCTCCGCGATTGCTCGCAGGTTAGGTCCATTTGGATTAATTTGAGGGTTACTAATTTCTACCCTTCTTTCTTTCAGGATCCGTTCGCTTCGTGGCTGCGTCGGAACATTTTGGACGATAGGGTGGTGGAGAATGTGGAATGGAACGCTTTATTTGCAACGGTTCTTTGGTGGTGCTGGAAGTGGAGGAACGCGAAGGTGTTTAAAGAAGCGATTGCGATCACCGATAAAACGGTTTTCATAATTAATCAAACAAGGGAAGTTCGCCAGGCTGCTGGTAAGCTTGTCAATTCTAGTATTTCTGCTCCCAAATCTTTGCAGGGTGTTTCGTGGGAGATGCCAGAAGAGGGTTGGATCAAGGTCAATACGGATGGAGCTGTGAAAGATGACGGGCTTGCCTCAGCTGGAGGAGTGTTGCGGAATGACAGAGGTGATTGGCTTGGTGGTTTTGCTCATCGAATTGGGAGTTGTACCGTACCTTTAGCGGAGCTTTGGGGCGTTTTCAACGGGCTTAAGCTGGCTTGGGAGAAAGGCTACAGAAAAGTTCTCTTGGAGTCAGATTCTAAATTAGTTGTTAGTTTGTTAGGTACTAGGGTGACCAGATGTCACCCGCTTTTTAGTCTGGTATCTCAATGCCAAGACTTTATTAGTAGGGATTGGACTATCCGATTCCGTCATGTTTACCGCGAGGCTAACGTCGTTGCAGATCGCATCGCGTCCCTCGTATTTCTTTTTCCTGTTGGTTTACATGTATTGCTTGCCCCGCCGGAGGGGATTATGAACCTTTTGCTTGATGATGTTAGGGGTCGGGCTATCCCCCGTTTGCTGACTACTTAGCCCATTTTTTTTTTTTTTCGTATTAATAAAATGCTCCCTTGAGGAGCCGGAGAGTACCGCCTCTCCTTCAACCAAAAAAAATAAATTATAATATCAATTCGTATGGTAAAGTCTAGCCTTCAATCAAATCCAGGAAAAACAAAAACAAAAACAAAATTTAAAAAATCAATAAATAATTGATCAGTTAAAGGTGAAAAAGGCAAGTAGAAGATTGTGATTGGTGAAGCTGTTAGCTGTGCAGGCCAGGCAGTTTATTCTCTCTTCAAAGAAAAAAATCCCGTCCCTATTTATCTGCCTTGGCCAACTGTCTCCTTCTTCCTCGTCTCCATCTCTCTTTCTTCTCCCTCCCATATATACACATACACACACTCTCTCCAATCTCTCCTCTTCATCCAAATTCCCCCCAATTTCCAAATTCTTCCATCAATACAAACACCGCAACGATGAGAGAAATTCTGCACATTCAAGGCGGCCAGTGCGGCAACCAAATCGGATCCAAATTCTGGGAGGTGATCTGCGACGAGCACGGCGTCGATCACACCGGCCGTTTCAGCGGAGACGGCTCCTCCGATATTCAATTGGAGCGCATCAATGTCTACTTCAACGAAGCCGCTGGTGGTCGGTACGTTCCCAGGGCTGTTCTCATGGATCTTGAGCCCGGTACCATGGATAGCATCAGATCCGGGCCATTAGGCCAAATCTTCAGGCCCGATAATTTTGTCTTCGGACAGTCTGGCGCTGGGAATAATTGGGCTAAGGGACATTACACAGAGGGAGCCGAGTTGATTGATTCTGTTCTCGATGTTGTTCGGAAGGAGGCTGAGAATTGCGATTGCTTGCAAGGTATATTGTCCATCAGTTGTTCGATCAAATGTTCCCGTAGAATTTTGACGCATTTTGTTTGAGTTCTTTTTGTTTTATCGCTCTTCTCGCATTTTAGGGATTCTTTTATTTGGAAATTATGCAACTGATGTTGTTTGTATGAAGGCTCTGAATCTTGACATACACGCTTTCGATGATCATTCTGATTTTGTGCTTCGACTTGATTTATTTGGTGAACACATAAGAATTTGAGTCGTAGCTTTCTACTTTATACAAGTCCATCTTGGAAAGTGTATGGTCCCCCATTTGAACGTCGGTTTATAAAGGACTCTCAGAAATGTACTTACAGTTGCAACGTAATGGTATTTGTCGAACAATTTCTAGTGCCTTTATGTTAAGCCTGGATAATAAGATAGGATCATAAGCTCTGTCTCTCTGAACCGGCATAAAAATGAAAAATCTCTCATTCTGTTTTCTTCTGCTTCATATGTATTCAATTCATTCTGATGATTCTGTATTTTGTTTCTATGAGCAGGGTTCCAGGTATGCCATTCACTTGGAGGTGGCACAGGTTCAGGCATGGGTACACTCTTGATATCAAAGATTAGAGAGGAATATCCTGACAGAATGTTGATGACATTCTCTGTTTTTCCCTCTCCCAAAGTCTCTGACACCGTTGTTGAACCCTACAACGCCACCCTCTCCGTCCATCAATTGGTTGAAAATGCTGATGAATGCATGGTTCTTGACAATGAAGCTCTTTATGATATCTGCTTCAGGACCTTGAAACTCACCAATCCTAGCTGTAAGTAACTTCTCCCTCTGTGTACTATAAATATTCTGTTAGAAATTTGTCATTCATTTCAATAAGTAACCCTGCCAATTAAAAGGTGTGCTCTTCGCCTCTTCCTACATAAATAAAGTAACCGAGTCTGTAAACTAAATAAGAGTAATAATACTGGTAATTGAGATAATTGAAAACAACATGGACATAGTGGGGAAAACGGTAAAGTGCATAGGAACTAGGATGTGTAAATATGGAAATGCTAGTAACCAATTAGAAAAATGAAAAAATGAAAAAAAAAATGAAAACCAATAAAATTGGGCTTTTATCACAATCAAACAAAGAAGGTGAAGTCTGTAAAAAATAAAAATTGATGGTACTGATTGTTTTATTTGTTCCAGTTGGTGATCTGAATCATCTCATTTCTGCAACAATGAGTGGTGTAACATGCTGCCTGAGATTCCCTGGTCAGCTGAACTCAGACTTAAGAAAGCTTGCAGTGAACCTAATCCCATTCCCACGTCTCCACTTCTTCATGGTGGGATTTGCACCGCTCACGGCTCGTGGATCCCAACAGTACATCTCTTTGACCGTCCCTGAGCTGACCCAACAGATGTGGGATGCCAAGAACATGATGTGTGCTGCTGATCCACGCCACGGACGCTACCTCACAGCGTCTGCCATGTTCAGAGGAAAGATGAGCACAAAAGAAGTCGACCAGCAAATGATCAATGTTCAAAACAAGAACTCATCTTACTTTGTGGAGTGGATTCCCAACAATGTTAAATCAAGCGTGTGTGATGTTCCGCCAATGGGTCTGAAGATGTCATCTACTTTTGTCGGAAACTCAACTTCGATTCAGGAGATGTTCAGGAGGGTGAGTGAGCAGTTTACTGCTATGTTCAGGCGTAAGGCTTTCTTGCATTGGTACACTGGTGAAGGGATGGATGAGATGGAGTTTACTGAGGCGGAGAGTAATATGAATGACTTGGTTGCTGAGTATCAGCAGTATCAGGATGCAACTGCTGATTATGAGGAGGATTATGAACAAGGTGCAGAGGAGGAGCAATACGAGGAATAGAAAGAATAAAGTTTTTTTGATGTTTAAACTGTGTGTGGTATTGAGGGTTTGTTGGCTTTTTGCATATTGATTTGGTTTTTGAAGCAAGTGAATGGGTATTGTACTTTTTTCGTATTGATTGTAAAAAATTTAAATAAGTTGTGGATTGAGAAGTCACTCACTTCTCACCTGAAGTGAAAATTCAAGTTCTCTTTGCATCTTCTAAAGTCTTTAACAAAAATACCAGAGCACAATATCAAGATTTTAGATTGCCTGACATTTTTTTATAGTTTATAGGTATACTGACACACAGAAATGAGGCTTTATAGGCAATTGAGTTGAATTATTTGCATCAGGAAAATGGAGATATGGTGTCACAAAAAGCACTCACTTTGAAGCTCCATGAAAACTAGTACATACAGTTTCTCCATTACAAGATTGAAACTTGGGAATCCATCAGTAGTGCCCGGCAGCTGGCACATGATTATTGTGGCTTTGGAAAATTTCATCAAATGAGCCAACTACCCGGTATGTAAGATTAAACTACATAGACTTTGATCAAATTCTAGAAATAGAGTAAAGTTTATTTTAAGTTAATAATTGCCAATCAAAATTATGGTTAGTATAGCAATACAATTATGTTGATTGGCCTTCTTGTGACAACCAAGCAATCACCATAAATATTGAAAACTATATTGAGACGGGACTGATAATATTGCTAATGGCTATTAGCTGTCTACTACAAATACATGAAATGGATTGATGTGTAACTATGCAATAAATGAGGACTTTGATATAAGTTCAATGAAAGGCAGAACTCCCTATACATAGTATTAGATCTAAGATAAATTTTGGTGCTGGAGTTTCCCTTCTATATGAACACTTCCCTCAAGGATTGCTAGATTGACAGATCCCAAACAAAGTATCCTAATTAACCATTGCTTGTAATTAGATCCGGTTCATTTAAACAAGCCCCTTGGTTCCCCTATATAAACCCATCACATTTGCCAGTACTCATCATTCACCTCATCAAACTAGATATATTTCCCTGCTTCCTATTTCCCAAGCCCTGTCTATTAGCTATATTACACTTTCTTCTTGCTAGCTCTCTCACAAACACATGGCCATTTCAAAGACTCTCATGGTTGCCCTTCTCATCTCCCAGCTTATCCTCCTGCAGGCCGCTGAACTCCAGCAACAGGTTAACAATTCATTAAACCAATAATCTACCTCAAAACATTTTGATTTTTTTAATTAAATTTTTTCATGACAATATATAGTGGTCTTTTGAGTTCAGGTGAAAAGAGTTGATGGTGGTAGGAGGAGAAATGTGGTGGAGAACATAGATTGTGGGGCGGCGTGCGCGGAGAGGTGCCAGCTGGCATCGAGGCCAAACCTGTGCAACAGGGCGTGCGGGACGTGCTGTGCGCGGTGCGGGTGCGTGCCGCCGGGCACATCAGGACACCAAGAAGTGTGCCCTTGCTACTTCAACCAGACCACCCACGGCGGCAGACCCAAGTGCCCTTGAAATTACAAATTTGGCTCGTCTTTGTTTCAATATGTGCTCGATTATTCGTGTATGCTGTTTCGCTTATTATTGATTAGTTTTTGAGTACTTGCATTGTCTTGGTTTGTTCTTCGATTATTAGTGGTTGGCAATTTGTGTGTTGTATGCTCTTTCGATTGTTATCAACGTAAGAAAACTTATTTATCTGTATTTATGTTCTTGCGTTACTCCTCCTATTGCCAATTACAATTAGTTTTAAAATGGAACTCCATGAGCTTATGTGCTAGGCCTATAACGTATTTATGCGCACGAACGGGCGTGTGGACCCCTCAGGTCATATTGGCATAACGTCAAGTTGCAACTAACATATTGTAGGGCAAGATAGTTGTAGTTGACATGACGTGTGGAAGTAAAGAGCTTCCCACATCTAAAAAATAAAACATAAATGCATACTATATAACCACTTGGGTTACTCCTCCGCCAATTGGTTTTAGGATGGAACATCATGAGCTTATATGCTAGGCCCATAACACGCTTATACTTACGAACGGGCGTGTGGACCCCCACGTTATATTGACGCATCAGACTTTAACAACCTTGCTTCCTTTGCTTTTGATTTTTAGTATAGGAAGTTTGTGTATTGCTTGACCCTCTCCTTAGAGTACTAGTTTTATTCTATTAGATGATGTAAGAGGTCAAACTATCCCATGTTTGGTTGCTACTTGACCCTTTTATTTTTCAATAAAGTCTGCGGAGACTACTAACTCTCTTTATAGCAAAAAAGTGATTAACATAATGCTCTCTGCAAATGTATATGAACCGTCTTTGGCTGATTTTAAAATAAATTAGTATCTATTAATTGAGATTAGACATGAGCAAATGCTAGCTGACCCGCCCGACAAAATGGGCGGGTTTGGACAACATATGTAGCTCGATCTAAATGAGTAAGAGCGTTTAGTATGGGTATTCGATGAAGCCTGCATGGGCCTTAAAGCCCAACTTGTAGCCCAGCCCGTATATATGTATGTCTAAAATATTTTATATCTACATTAAAAAATCTTAGATCTTTAAGCTTTCGATTCACAAATCTTAGTTTGTATGCGAATTGTTTGTGTTTTGCAGAATATTTACCAACTTTTAGGACTTTGTGTATGTCTTATGCATATTTGATGTTAATAAGTAATGTAAAATCATTACTTAAATTACTTTTTTTTTGAATGAAAGGGGTAACTCATTGGTATAAAAAGTGTCTAGCTACAAAAAGATCTAGGCATACCTAGATTTTACATCGGTTCTCCTAAGCCTATCCTAGCGAACCATCTTCTCGGTTCTTTATTTTGATTCCTTCATCTAGCTTTAATGCTATTTCACACATGATTGATGACAATGCTATTATGCTAGCACATTCATCATTTGAACATTTTTGAGATGGATATGAACCGGCTTTGGATATTGCTCAGCACAATATATACCTTTTAAAGCTACTTGAGCTGTAAGGCCCATTTGAATGTTGCACTCAAAGAGACCAGCCCATATAGTGTAAGGCCCGTTTTAGCTCTGGGTTGTGGTAGCTTCCACGCCGTAGTCTGATTCCTTCTCCTTTGCTCTCTCTCGCTCTCGGTCTCGGGCTGCCGAAACTCCTCGCTCACCCCTAACCATCTCATGTACGCCCAATTCTCGAGTTCCTCTACCACCGTCTTGAGCTCCACCGGTTCTCGGCCTCCAATGGCTTCCCTTCTCTCCCCGCCGCTCACTTCGCTTCACTCTGCGCCGTCTTCTCAGCGTTTTCCGTTTCCACCGTCTTCTTTCCCCCCTTCGCTACTTCTCCCTACAAGAGGATCCACAAACGCAGTTGCTTCCGTAAGTTTTCAGGCGTTTTCATTCTGTTTTGTACTTCGTTGTATCACACTGGTGGTAATCAGACCTGTTGTCGGTGCTTTCTTTCTGTTATCAAAATTATTTGGCTAATGTATAAAAAAAAGTTGATTTGAATTCGTTAACCAGATATTTAATACGAGTACTTGTTCTTCTATAATTCTGGAATTTTTAATTCTATGAAAATTAGTATTTGCATTGTTGAAGGAAACTGATGAAAAGTAGCTGTTGATAAGAACCAATGGATTTCTCGACCTAGGTTTTGCACTGTGATGGTTCTCAACATTTTGTGTGAATAAAATGATCTCCAGCGAGCTTACATTTCACTTTGTCAATCAATACGAGCTATTTGTTTGGTGCTTTGGTTCCTTCAAACAGAAAAAATAATAATCTGAAGTTGTATGCCTTGAATTAATCATGTCAGTCAGGTTGCTTCTGATTATGAATTGATAAAGTTTAACCTTTTTTTTTTCTATTTGTGTGGCTTATGCCAACCACTAAGATTAACCTTTTTTTTGATAAAATGTTTGCTGTTACTTGTTCTGCTACAGCGTGGCTTAATCTGCTCAAATACAAGGAGCCCAATTTTCACCTTTAGGCCAGTCACTTTGTTTACAAAGAGAAGAAATGATGTTTCAAATGCAGTAAGCATGACAGATGGACAGTCTGATGAACCCACTAAGCTAAGCCTGGATGATATGATGGATAAGGCAAGTAATTACTGGGACAAACTTCCAGAGCCTGTCAAAAGCTTCCCATGGAAGTTAGTTTTGAGGAACTTTATCAAACTCATTATAGATCTTACTGCATCCATTATCAAGTATTTATCTGCACCTTTGCTGGTAGTCACTGCTTCAAGTGAAATGTGGTACTGTGCACACGAAAGGAAGCTTCATCTTGTTCCCATTCCACTGATCATCGGGTTTGCATTAGTTGGAGTCCTAACTAACACAGCTCTAGAACTCGCTCCAAGTCTAAAGGTCGACTCCCGTAATCTGTGGCCAATACATTAGATTTTAATTCACCTGCGTTTAATTATTAACAAGTCCTTTTTTCTCTGTGGTTATATGTTTACCAGGATGCTGATGTTCCTTGGCACTTGATTGCAATATCTGTTTTCTTCATACTCCTCAAATTACCTGGTCCATATTATCCATATTGGGGTCGTTTATTTATTCCACATTTAGCTAATGGAGGTCTACTGAGGACGTGGTGGCTTGCATATGTCTCCTATAGAAGACAATGAAAAGATGGAATTATTTGGATCATAAAACTCAATGGTTATATCAGGTATGAAAAGTTTTCTTTGATGCTACTTGCTCATTTTGTACTCAAAAGTAGTGCTGACTATGAAAGAAGTTTCCTGAAAAATGCAAACATATCTGTACTTCAAATTAATCTGTTTAGAAAAACCGTAATATATATAGCTAGTGCCATCATATGTCATACTCAAACTTATGTCGAGGCTTGGGAATTTACGGACATTCACCATGCAATTCCTTCCGGTGCTTTTGTTGTTCACCTCTCTTTTGAATTGTTTTCTTGTGCAGCTGCTGTAGCTCTAGTTGTTATCCGACGGTTTATGTGATCAAAGTTCATTTCCTTCGAAGCGGAAGAAATTTTGTGGTTGGAACTTAACTGCATTGTCACCTGACCTAGAACCTTTTGAATGGCAATAATAGCAAACTGAAGATGGGGAAATTGTTATTGCAAATGGGTCCTAATGCTGCGCTATTCATTTTAACCAATAGAGTCACCAGTGTAGCACATGCTCTTGTAAGAAATTCAGGGTGTCTGTCTTTGATGCCCTTTTGAAGTTCTAATGCTGGAATTGTTTTTTGTTCTGTTTTTGTAGTATATATTATAAGAGTGATGATTGCAGGATGTACGGCAATCATTATATAGTTTCATATTCAGTTTGTGTGCCAAAGAATATGAATATATTAATTATTTCAAAAAGACATTGCTATTAGTACGCTTGCTGACGCCTCTTATCCTTAGATCTCCATCTTGCATCTATTTCCCAATTGCAAATATTTGAATCCACAATCATGAACTATATGACTATAAGTACAGCTAAAGTCATAAAGATGCATTCAATTATCAAAATATACCCATGATTCGGCTTTTCAGCAGCTTAAAGAGCCACTTCAATTCTAGTCCCGTCTTTCCATTGCTCAATTACTAGTTATTCGGTTTCTCATGCCCAATTATGACGTTTGTCGGCTTCTAATGCCCTAAAACCACTAAATCAAATTAAACCCTAACCAAACCGCTTATCAAATTGAAACATGATTCTTACATGATTGCATGATTGAAATAAAAGACAAATTTGAGTGTGCTTTGTGTGGAATGGTGGTCAGACACAAAATTGAACTAATGAGATTGAAAACAAAGCCAAATTGATTTAAGAGTATCCACAACGCTTGTTTGCACCGGTGCATGGTGCCATGTTTAATTAATAATATATTTAGTTTTATGCCAAATAATACAATAAATAAGTATTCCAAATAGACAGTTCTACTAGTACACTTGCTGACTGCTCTTATTCTTATTCTCAACTCTCCATGTAACAACCTAACTCACTCCAAAACCGTGTGAATCCAAAATCATAAACTATATATACGAGTAAGTGGAAATAAACATGCATTCAATCTTGCCAACACAACTTCAAACTTCACGTCCATGCTTTGAGTTTGCAGCAGCTAAAAGAGCAGCTCCAATTCCAGACCCATCTTTCGAATGCTCGATTACTATGTTCTTCGACTTCTCACGCCCCAAGAGTTCATCAACTGCACTTTGGAGGTACATTCTGTACTGTGGATAGTTCTCATACAAGCCTCCATCCATAGCCACAACTGTCCTCTTACCAAATATTAGACCTTTTGAATCCTCTTCCATTTTCTCAAGTATGCCCACAATCCCTGCACCAGCAAGCCTGCCTCCTCTCTTCACAATTGCATCACATACATCCAAGACAATTCTCCGCGCACTCACTTCGGATTGCACCTTCAAAATAACCATGCAAATTAAGGCACAATTCTTCAGGGTGCGTTTGGATTACATGGGAAAATGAATCATGATATCAAATGCAATATAATGCAAATTTCCATGGAATCCAAACACAAATTTACATTATTGGACTAAAAACAACACAAAAGCAGATAATTGGAGTCATCGTCATACCCCTACGACATCATGGAGAATAGAACCAACAGCATCCAAGTTTTGGGTTTGATCCTGTTGCAAAGCACATACATCTGGAGTCCTGGATAGATTAAGTTCGATGAAACAATTACATACCAAATTTGGAAAACTTAAATGAAGTACTAAATTTAGGCGAATTTAAATCCACATGAGTTAGTTACCTTAGTGAAAAAGGTGTTGATAACTTTTCTAGTGTAGATGTCCCAAACAAAGAGTCCTTTTCAGCCATCTTTATAAGTACTCTTCTTACAATTTCACCAAGGTACATACCGGAAATCGTCTTCTCAAATATCTACAATGACTGAGATTCAGGATAGAGCCCATAATAATCCAGAATTGCTTCTTTCATATATGTGTGATGAAGGCTTACCTCTTCACCAGGATTTATGCTTGCAGCATCCATTTCCTTGTCGAATTCAGTCAAAGGCAATCCATTCAAGAACGCCCCCCATTGAGTATTGATAATCTGAACAAGCAAAAAAAAATTAGCACTCCCAATGTGTGAACAGTTGAAAAATATGTTATACAGAATGTGAAAGGTTTGAGCTTTCACCACACCATATTCCCGGAAGAAAAGTTGTGTCCATTTAACTTTCCAATTGAATCAGTTCTTTCGAAGTAGCAAGCGTTGGTTCCGGTCCCCAAAATGACGGCCACCATAACATCATCATCCCAGTACCTTGCTCCAGCGAAGGTCGCCACCGTGTCATTAACCTAAATTTAAGCTCAAACCTTGTGATCAATCAAGCATTATCAAAGAAACAACAAAAGCTTCATTATGAAAATATGAAGTAGCAAGCACATGAATATTATATACCAAGGCTGACACTTTCATTTCTAGTCCTTGCCTTTCCATGGCCTCATTCAAACAAGCCACTACATCCCTTCCTGCCTGCAAATGGAATAATTTGATATTTAGTATTATTGAATGAATCCTGATGAAATCTGATTACAGCTAGGGCCTGAAAAGAAATCAAACCGTTTCAGAAACTGCAAATCCCTTTGTCCACTTGATCAGAGTCCCAGAATCAACAGAAGTCTGCTTCACTGGAAATGAAAATGTGAATCCAACTTCCCTCTTCCTCCCTTGTAGAAGGTGAAATTTCTCTCCCTCTTTCTCTGCAAATTTGGCCAGCGCCGAAGCTATGAAATCAAACAGCTCCTGAATTTTCAGCTACAAGTTAGCTAAATTAAGCTGTCAAATTTCCTTATGAGAAATCAAATTCCAGTTCGATTAACCTCAGATTTGCCAAGCATAAGCTCCTGCGGGATGGACACTTGCTCGAACTCGGTGGCGATCACGCGCTCATCTTTGCCGCCTAATTGTACTCTCAACACTCGGAAATTGGTTCCACCGAGATCCAGCGCGTAATACAATCCCTTCTCATTCCTTCGCCATATGAATGCAAAATACAGCAGGGATCTATTTAATTCTTAGGAAATAAAATATTAAAATTAGGGATCACTATTTAGTAGTAGAAGAAGAGGAAGAACAGACCCTGTGGGAAGAGTGTCGACATAGCTCAAAATCATCGGGAGATCTCCGCCGCCGTCGACGGCGAGGCCGGCCCTCATGTCGGCGATCATGGAGTCGGCGACGCGGCGGAGAACCGGCAGGGGAGTGGCGCATTCGTTATGCAAGGCGGTCAAGGTCGGAGCGACGGATCCGGTGCCGGATCGGAGGGCTGTGATTGGGCGAAGGAAGCCCCGTCGCGTTGATCCCAAACGGAGTGATCTCACCGCGATCGGCGGCGGCGCCGATGACACGGCGGTGACGGACATTGCTGGGTGGCGGAAGGTTTAAGAATGAGAGAATGAGGCCACCCTGGGAGGTGAAAGAAGAAGAAAAGCTCGATCGAGGGAACTGGAAGAAGAAAATGGTGATTGGTGGAGAAGCAAAGAGCCCAGTAATTTTCTCCTTTTTTTTTAGCCAATAATTTTCTCCTTTTGACATTTCGTATAACTATTTCTATTTTTATTTTCCAATGTAAAAAAATAACTGTTCGGTGCCCCCACAACCCCACATGGGGCCACAAGGATTGTCTGCTCCATAATGCTAGTCCACTCCCCTAGTTTCATGTACCTACTTTCCCTTCTCTACAATGCTGAGAAGCTTCAGCTTCATATGGCGATGCTGACCTTGCAATTTGGCAACGCAGGATTCCCATTTACAACTTGAAATCATTATCATTATAATTTGGCAACGCACGAATTTTTGTACTTTTACAAGTTTAACAAAAAAATTTAATTGAGAAAAAGAGGGGTGGTTGAATGCAAATGGAACAAAATTAAGGGTTGATTTTAAGTGTAAATCAAAATAAAGGGTATTTCTTGCAAATAAGCCAAAATAAGGGGTGGTTTTGTGGTTCACTCTTTTCTTAGTTTTCTATAATTATCCGATAAAATTTAGGCGGATTTGCAAGGGTACCCTTTGCACAAAAACAGTTTGCAAAAGTACCCCACATTAGAGGAAATTGCAAATCATGGCTTTTTGGTATTTATGCAATTTTATTTTGTATTATTTTATTGTTTAATTCTTTGAATTTATATTTGTAATGGTTTTTAGAAATGAATTATTAAATTCAAAAAATTAAAATCATAAAACGAAAATTGTAAAAATAAATAAATAAAAGGCATATGAAAAGATATTTGAAAAGATATTTTAAAGTGATTTATTAGTTATAATATGCGGAAACTAATGAGGAAAAAAGGAAAAAAAAAGTCAAAGATATGGCAAAGATCTTAATGGGTTGAGATTTCCGTAAAAATCTAGTCGGGCTAGATGTTATACTGTCATGCTTGTATATTGTACTGTCACACCACAATATGCTCCTGTCACGGACTTAAAAAAGAAGAAGGAAATTGCTAACGAATTAGATTTGTTACGAAATCTTTTCTATCCTTTATCTTAAAAGATACGAATCTTAATTCAAACAATAATAGACAATTATTGTACATAAAGATACGAAATCTTTTCTATCCACTGTTATCTGTTCATTCAGTTTTGATATACGAACAAACGTAGAGGCACATTGAGTTCGACCATGGGTAAGTAGTATACGATTGAATTGTTTCGATAATCATTTATTGCTTCTAAGTATTACGATTGAATTGTTTCGATAATCAGTTATTGCTTCTAAGTATTACGATTTGTGTATTTTCAGGTCGAAACAACATATTACTTACGTTAATTAAAAATGGTCAATGGAGTGTCTTGGGAGATAAATGGTCTTATGAAGGGGGTGACAAGAAGGCAATAGCACTCGTTGTATCCGATACTATAAAATTCGAATCCCTTAAGGATAAAATAGTGGAGAAACTATCCATTGATTGTGAAAAGTACAATCTACATTTGCACTATGTGTCGCCCATAAAGGTAAACCTTCCACCCTTTGAAGTTAATGGTGAAGATGATCTTGAAGCCTATAGATTTTTGAATTCAAAATCATCAAAAGAGGGGATATGGTCGATAGATCTGTACACAAGCATGAAGGAGAAGAAAAATATTCAGTTTATGGACGAGGGTGTTGACAGGAAAGTCTTTGAGTTTCAAACTCCAAACTCTATGCAAGAGATGAGAGTCCCATCAAGTGCACCTCTTGTAAGCCAATGTGACCGAACACCGATTAAGGGTGACAGGACTTTAGATGAAATCATCGACGATGATAATAATGTCTCCTCTGATGACGGTGTCAGGAAATTTGGGAATGGTGACAGGATATCTGAAGACAGTGACAGGTTACGAAACAGGAATACTTCCCCGATTAATTTCGTATCATTGAGCAGCGATGATGAAATTGGAGGATCTACTTCAACAAATAAAGGCAAAGATGTCGTTGTCATGCTCAGTGATGATGATGAAGATACTGATTTTGTAAACCTTGGAGACGAAGAAATTGGTTTTAACGGAAATGGTTTTGCAAGTGATGATTTTGATGGAGCAAAACAATTTCAACAAGTTGCTCATGATGAAGTAATGGAAGATATTGATGATCAATTTGTTGATGTTGATGAGGATGTTATTCAAGAAGTGGAAGAGAATTTTTATCGTGCAAAAACAAATGCTAAAGAATGGGCTACATTACAAGGTGGACAAAACAGTAATGAGGTTCATAATAATGCAAAAATTAGTGAGGGAGACTATTTCAATTCCAAAAAAGAGCTGAAAGATGCGTTAAGGTCAATTGCATTGACAAATTGCTTCCAGTTGGATGTAAAGAAGTCAGACAAAACAAGATATGTAGTAGGTTGCATCGACAAGTCATGCTCATTCATGTGTCGTGGTACAATCTATGGTAAAACCAGTTTGTTCGTTGTACGGAAGTATGTGGGAGAGCATACATGTGGACTGCGATCAAGACACAACCACCACAAACAAGCCACATCAAACATGATTGCTGAAAAAGTCCTGCCAAGGTAAGGAAAGATTTATGTCGTACTCAATTATAGTGTGATTTTTTATGGAATTTTTAAGAGCATTAATGGTATCCGCTTTTTTTATTGTGTTACAGGTTTCAAGGTGATAGTCCAGGCATCCGAGCAAGAGAGATACAAAGAGTGATGAAAGAAATGGGAGTCAATGCAAGCTACCATAAGGCGAATCGAGCACGTCTGAAAGCCCAAGAGTTAGTAAGAGGATCAACAGAGGAAAGTTACAATAAACTCTATTCTTGGATGTTCATGCTCAAACAATCAAATCCAGGCTCCCATACCATGATTGAAAGAGATGCTAACCAACGATTCAAGTATGCATTTTGGAGTATAGGTGCATGGATCAGGGCATTACCTAATTTGAGGAAGGTATCTTATATTATTAAAGTTTGTAAGATTAATTATTGTTAAATAGGATAAATGCTTATGTTTGATCGAATATATTGACTTCAAAGAACTTATATTTATATGTATGACAGTACGAAATTAGTAGTATGACAGGATAATTTCATGTTTCAATTTTAGGTGATATCAGTGGATGGCACTCACTTAAGTGCGACATACAGGGGTGTTCTTATTGTAGCAACAGCGCAAGATGCAGACAAACATATTTATCCTCTTGCATTTGGCGTGGTTGACAGTGAAAATGATGCATCTTGGTCCTTTTTCTTCAAGGAATTCAAAGTTGTTGTACCAGACAACCATGATGTAGTGTTTGTCTCAGACCGTCACGCAAGTATTTTGAGAGCATTGAGGAACAATTATGTTTTTGCTGGTCATGGGTATTGCATCTATCACATATACCAAAACTTCAAAACCAAGTACGGAAGAGGAGACTTGTTTGAACTATAGAATAAGGTTGCAAAGGCTTATACCATTCAAGAGTTCAATCATCATTTTTCACAACTTTGCAAGGAGTCAGAACGTATTGGAAAATATGTTCAAGAGGCAGGATTTGAGAATTGGTCCAGGGCACACTTCCGTGCCAATAGATTCAACATAATGACAACAAATAATGCCGAAAGCTTGAATTCCCGGTTCAAAGAGGAACGTGGATGGCCAATTATTGCCATGTTTGATAAGATATTAGATATCATATGCAAGTGGTTTTGTGAACGGAGGGAAAAGGCTGCTATATGGGACGAAGAGGTAACCGAAGAGGTGAAGAAGACACTTGATTCCAGGTACAATCAATGTTTCTTGACACCATTAGCATTTGTACTGTCACCATACATGTCCTAATCAAACAGTATCCAAATGGAATTATTTTTGATTTAAGCGTATTGGGCTTTAAGTTTAATTTGTTTACGAACTAATTTGTTTAGGTTTGTTAGAAACATATTTGTTGAATTTTTTGTTACTATTGATGGACTTGTGGACATTAATATTCTCTTATGGATGAAAACCTAATCTCTTTTACGTTTTTAATGAATGATATGTAGGTACTTGAAGTCGGTGACTATGATAGTAAAAAGACTAAGTCAATTTGAAGCTGAAGTAAATGATGGTACATCTAGGTTCGAAGTGAATCTCCATGTTCGAACATGTGATTGTAAGGTATTTCAAATTGATCAAATTCCTTGCACTCATGCCATAGCTGCAGCACAAGATAGGGGTGTGGATCTTGCACAATTGGTTCATCCCTTATTGAAGAATGATAAGATGAAAGAAGTGTATAAGGAAACTCTGCATTTGGTTCCTCCGGTGGGGCGTTGGGAGATTCCTCCATCGGTTACTGCAATTACCTGCCATCCACCGCAAGTAAGAAGGATTGTTTGAAGACCTAAGATCAATAGGTTTCGTGCACATTGGGAGAAGAACTGGTCTAAACGTCGTTGTGGGAGGTGCAAAGGTTTGGGACATTACCAGAGCAGTTGTACAAGGCCTCTGCCGTGATCAGATGACAATTACAACTAGTTTTTTAACTTATTGTTTACTTAGACCATGTTTGTTTGGCTATATTTGAAACATATATTTTCTTGATGGATTTATTTGCTTTGCATGGATTGATTTGGTTATGGTTAATTTATGAACATATTTGTTTAACTTATTGTTTCCTCTGATTTTCATGTTGTGCTTTACAAGTACTTATAAATTGATAACTTATTGTTTACAAGTACTTATTGTTTCCTCTTATTGTTTACATCCGACCATGTTCGTACTTCATTCATTATCTTGTCATCCTTTGCCAAAAATCCTCTTATGTAGACGGTTTCTTGTCATTCTTTTTTACTTGTGAAATGTCTATCTGGTCAACTTTTCTAAAGTTACTGTCACATTACAATTTGTCATGTCACCCTATACTGTCAGATTTGGAAGAAAGTTTTCTGTCATCATGCAACGTTTATCCTGTCACCTTATAAGAAAGTTGGACATGGATTGATGTTTGCTTCACTTGAAGTTCAAATTCATATGAGAAAAGTTATAGTGTCACACTATAATAATTTTTACTGTCATCATGCAACATTTATACTGTCAGCCTATAAGAAATTTGAACATGGATTGATATTTGATTCATTTTAATTCCAAATTCATATGAGAAAAGATATATTGTCTTCAAATGGTTGTCTTGGATGTTATCATCATTAATCATCTTCTCTATGATTCCGTGTTCAGGGGTTATTTGTGCATGCCACCTTAAACCACGTGGAGTAACAGACTCATTGATCCTTTCAGCAAAACTCACCCCCATTATTTGGACAGCTTCATATATCCAAATCTACAAACATAAATAGAACATGTTGGTCAATCTAAATAATGATAACAACATAAATCATTTGCTAACAAAACATTTGTACAAGAGATAAAATGCTATCGAAATTGACAAGCTTCAAGAATACTGTTTTTGCTAGAAAATAGGGTGTAATTGCTTTTTTTTAATGTTTAAGTTATGCTTTCATTACCTTTGTAAGAGCTAATGTCTTTTAGGGATGGTTTGGTGTTAGAAATTTAGCTTGGTTATCCAAAGTAAGTAGACTGAAGATAATTTATTGTGATACAAAAATGTTTCTTATATTATACTAATCCAAAAATTAAACAAATTAAAATCGACATCAACAATAATAAAACATATTATATTACCTGGAAAACAATAGGCAATCCACGTATGGGATATGGTACTCTAGGTTGCTTTGGAAGTGATTTTGTCATCTTTGCTGCCTCTATTCTTCTACCCATGGCTTTTCTTAAACTTTCATTAAGCTCCTCGTATCCAATCCTTCCCCATGGGTATGCATAAAACAGATCCATCATCTCCAAGAGCTTCATATGTTCAACTTTCACCTTCCTATTCTTATCACCTCCTAAAATAATGCCCTCCACAATCAACAAAAGAGCCAACTTGAATTTGAAATTATTATCATCCCTACACTCTTTGAATCTCTCAAAAATATCTTGGATTGTGGAACCGAGACCACCAAAAAACCTTTTCATTACCGTCTTGTCTCCATTAGTATCGACTTTTGGAGGTATATCACAATCTAGACCGCAAATGATGTTGTATTCTTGCATTGAAAAACGGAGTTCTTTACCTCCAACTCCGTACCATGTCTCCCATTTCTTCTTTGTTTTAAGTTGTTTAAACAACATTCCATGCACAAGCTGAGATGAGAATTGAACTTGTTGTACCATCTTAACTATTTTCCCAAATGGGCCTGATGGTGCGCGAAATAACCGCCATATGATCAAGGACATTAAACATAATTATCGAGGCATGAGTAAAGGCTTAAAAGCGTGCATGTGTGTGATAGCTATGGCTAAGGGTGTGAGTTGGCAAGAACAAGCCATGGTACGTTGAGTCTCATATTGGGCTACGTATCCAAATCTCAGTTATAAACTACACTAGGCTTGTGCAATTTTGTACAGAGGCAAGCAAAAACAAAAAGCTTGTTTTAGGCCTAAATACTCGAACGGCCCGAGCAAGGTCATTCTCCTTGTTTAAAACCAATTGAGATACATGTGTGAGTGGGGCCAAGCTAAGAAATTCAAGGCAAACAAGGTTCGGCACCCCAAAATCCCAAAGGCAAAACTCAATTTCCCAAATAGCAGCCTTTGTTGACTTTTCAACATTATGCATGGTCCAATAATAAGTTGCCATGCACTTGACTTAAAAGCTAAGTAAAGTTGCACACTATGTAAAAACTCATCCCACATCGATGATCAAGAGTATAAGAAAGGAGCTCACATCATATAAATGGACAAGAAGTGCAACAAAATAAAGGGTCGAAAATCCTCTCTGGCTCGAGAACTATCTCGTTTGCCAAAGCTCGACGTGTTTGATCTTCGAGTGAGATCGCGCTATAAACGGTATGAGGTCTAAAGACTTTATTCGTACAGAGCATAAAAACAATCGGCTGAGGGGTGGGGAGGAGGAATAATCCACGTACGAAAACCGTTTGGTTGTACGAATTCCCGAGAGTTAGTATTTTTATAATCCCGTTTATAGCAGATTATATCGGGCTTCAACAGGGCCATCTACAATCCTTTGCCAATCTGTAGGAATGAGCCTGTTCTCAATCTCACGAACAAAAGCTAGCCTCGAATTGTTGTTAATCCGACCATAAAAGGAATCATTTTGTTCATACTTATATTGCATCTACAAAACAAAAGGAGTCATAAAATGAGCAATTATATTAACAATTAATGTCAAACAATAATAGAAACAATAGATAAAGCTAAGCATGTACTTCTGTTTTATATACTATAGACAAAGGTTTAACAAAATAAAATACCAAATCAAGTGTACATATACTATATAGAAAATAAAATCCACCAAAGCATGTCATTTTATTTTTTTATACTATATATAAAATAAAAAAGAAAGTACAAAATTTCTATGAGAAGTGCTTACCTTCCCTTTCTCATCTCCACTCTTGGAGATGTCTGACTTCATCTTTTGTTTTTTTGACCGAGATTGGCCTTCACCTTCATCTCCATCCACTTTCCTCTTCTGTTTATCACTTCTTCCCATTATGTAATAGCCTGATTACCATAATACATTACAAAAAAGTATCAGTATTCATACTTGCATTAACCACTAATGTAATATATGAACACCATTATCAACATCCCCATGATGAACACCATTAATGAAATAAGCAAGCTATGAACACCATTTTCCACACGACTTCGTTCTCTTGTTGACCAATTCAACACCCGAGATCTTCAACTAGCTAGATACGACACTATGAAAGTACAAACAACATTTCTCTTTAAAGAAAACTAGCATGAGCTTTGCACAACTGGTTTTAACATTGGAAAAAAGGACCCAAGAAATAATAATTTGAGCCCAACAATCAATTCATCTTTTTTTGGACAAGATTTACTTGACATTTTGTGTTTTATAGTACACAAATACTCAGGGCTGAGCTGATGGGTCTGCTACAGGGTCTGAAAATGGCTAAAGAAATGGATACAAGGCTGCTGGAAGTTGATGTTGATGTGTATGAGGTGGTGCAGATGGTGAACGATCCTGATGCAAGACCAGCTGTGCGCTGGGACATTACATCGGTGTGCAGGGACTTGATTGCTAGTGAAGGATGGACTGTGCAGGTGAAACATATCAACAGGAATGGCAACCAAGCGGCAGATTATTTAGCTAAAATGACTGAGGGGAGAGTTGGAGAGGTTTTGGTGTTTAAAAACCCACCTGCAGGCTTAGTTTCTTTTCTTGAAATTGACTCAAGGATGAATGAGCATATGTAAATAGTTTTATGATATTTCTAAATAAAAAGGGATAAGACCCTCCTATTTTACCCAAAAAAAAACAGTCTCTTTTCATCTCTCTTATTAATTTATTTTTGGACAAAAACTACTTGACCAAAACTAGAAACTATACTGCAATATTTTTCCTCACAGGCACCTAGGAAGTCTCCACTTTCATCAGCATGTCCACAACAATTCAGCAACAAACCAACTTGGGCAAGAAGGCAAATTCAATTTTCAACTTTTAGCATATAAGTGATTGTGAACATAGCACTGACTCCTCAATGTGTCAACTTAAATGCACACCCAACAAACCTAAACAAGCACAAATCAATAGGTTGTTTATGACAAATTAAGCACACGGCAAACTCAGCAAAACCAACTAGATAATCATGACCAAATCAGCACAAATGGATAATCATGACCAAATCAGCACAAATTCAGTAAGAAACAACTTAATTCAGCAACACTAACTAAATTCAGTTCAAATTGGCAAGTTTTAGATGGTGGAAACTATAATCGATCGAGCCAAATGATATTAGTAACAAATAGTAAACTAGCTCAAGCTTCTCATACATTAGAACACTAATTTCAACAGAGAAAGATACTTACCTCCGCTCACTAGTCAATCAGATGAAGGCACGAGTAGGGATATCTGAGCATAACTTTGACGGCGTAGCACTAATGGCGGCGCTGAGATTGTGGTAGTGACAATGGCAAGATGTCCGGTGACCGCTGTTGGTGGCAATCAATCAAAGGAAGGCTGGTGGCGCTATCGGAATCTGGGAAGTGGATCAGCGCTGATGTGGGCGAACTCGTGTGGCCTCGCGGTGGTGTGGCGCAGCAAGAACGATGAAGGGAAGGCTGGTGGCGCTGTCGGAATCTGGGAAGTGGACTTGCGCTGATGCGGGCGAACTCGTGTGGCCTCGCGATGGTGTGGCACAACAAGAACGATGAAGGGAAGAAGATGGAACCCGAAGAGAGGCGATACGGCTCCGTGCAGATAAAAGGGCTTCGGGTGGTAGGCGAGAAAGAGATGGAAGGAGGGCGGCGCACAGATCTATCGGGAGCGACTATGGAAGAAACAGAAGGTAAATCTAGGGTTCATTCTCCATCGGGAATTCAATTCAATAGGTAAGGTAATCACTAAAGTGATTAAATTTAATTAGTAAGAATCATTTAATTTAAAGCTAAAAATAAAAAATGATTTTATTAAATAATTTGAGTTTTCAATATTAAAGAAAATTGAATTATTTTAATATTTGTCTAAAATAGGAAAGGGCATGTTTTTGGGCGTTTTTGCTATATTTTTAGGTATTTATGATATTTTTTTGGACATTGATGTAACAATAGAAATAAAAAGGCATTTTTGCAAACATATTTTCAAAATGGGGCATGGGGTACTAATTTCTCTAAAATTTATGAAAGCGGGACAAAATCAGGGAATACAGTTAAGTAGCGTTGTCAGTTGTTATTCGCCAGGATATTTGGGCCCTGACGGGCTTGTTTGTTTGTATGTATATTGTCGTGTCCGCTTGCCGCACTGCAATCTGGTGGCGTATAATTCGGCATCGATCTTTAAAAAAGCCCGTGTCTCTCTCTATCCACTCCTTTTAGCACACGGGCCGGAGTCGTTAACAAAGGCCCAATTAAAACTGGGCCGGAAAGCCCAATAATCAAAAGAAACGGATGAAACGTCGCTATCCCTTCGGATCCAAAAAATTCCGAATCCCCTAGTAGGAAAACCCACCCAACTCAACTATATATGCACACCCGGATTCTGGTGTCCAAGCCTCGTAACGGAAATCCAGTGAAGTGGACGCGAAGAAAAGAACCCTTTTTTCTTAATTGGTTCAGTCAGTGTTTCTCTTCTCCTAACTCTCCAACCTCACCTTCCTTCTTCTTCTGTATAAATTGATCAATATTCTTCTTGTCTTATTGATAGATATCATTGTACTAGTGTCAACTAGAATGGATCAGGCGAAAGTCGAAGATGGGAAGACGGTGAATGGGAGAGGCGAGATCGACACCCGGCCTCCGTTTCGATCGGTTAAGGACGCTGTTTCGTTGTTTGGACAAGGAATTTTGAATGGAGGTGTTGATTCTCGCAAACTTAAACAGGTTAGTCCATCAATAATATTACTCTCTTACAGTCTCTATATGCTTAGTTGTGGCATGTTATTTGCAGGTTTAGTACATAATTATTTAAAAAACATGGTTTAACTTAATGATCAAGCGTTAATTTCTTAGGAAGTTAAGGAGTTCATAGCAGCTAGTCTGATCCACAAAAGATAAAATTTTGCTTTTTTTTTGCTAAAAAAAAGATTCAGTTTTGCGGTATAGCCGAATAGGCAAAGCGATTAAATTTGTGCTGTATACGCCCTCTTAGGTTTCTCAGATAAAGATATAAGTAATAATTAAAAATATTAATTAATCTAATTTTTATCTGATTAAAATTATCACGATATTTTGTATCCTTGAAAGTCTTATCTTTTAAGTCTCCAGAAGAAAATCTATTATCTCTTTCTTTCCAACAGCTTCTAGCTTTATCTTCAAGAATTTAAGAACAAAATTATTATTATTATCTGTCTTATGTTTGATGCCCTGTCTAACATTAGAAGCCATGCTCAAAGCAATTTACTTTTTGTTTCTACTTTGATTTTTCATTAGGCAAATTTTGCAATAGTAGTTGTTTAACTAAACTCATTAGTGATGAGTATGAGACCCATTGAGAGGGGGAATCGATCTCTTTTTCAGCCTACAAGACAAGTCATCTCGTAAAATATACATTTTAAAGCATCATTAATTAAGCTACTGTTTAGTTTCAACAACCTGAACACCTCCCTAAGTTAGGCAATTAAGCAAGGCATCTGAGACCCACTTTTTGCACACATTATTACACATGCATGCATGCATGCACATTCATAACATTCGGTTGCATGTTGTTACCCCAATTAGTTTTACCCGTCGTACAATGTACGACTACGATTCGATATTTTATAGATATTATAAATATGATATTAATAAATAAAATATAATATAAATTTTAATACAAGTAATTTATTGCTTGTAGAATGTATAATTTTTTTTTATCAAATATTATATTCTTCACATTTTATTACTTTTTATTTATGTAAAATTTAGGGCTTATCAAATATTTTAATACATCTATTAAATATTTTATTATCTATTTTTATAAATTTTAAAATTATAAATATTTATCATTAATTTTATATAATATCTATAAATAAATTCCTCAAAAGATATATGCTAACAAATTTATATTTATTCTAAAATATTTTATCTTTAATCTTAAATCCTTGTATAAGGAAGTGTTCAAAAGATATCGTTATACTAGATAAATGTTTTTTTGATGTTAAAGATAGATTTAAATAGTTAAAGAAAAATTTAATAGAAAAAGTTAAAATATTAAGAATAAAAATTAATTTTGTAATTATAAGGTGAGACCAGAATCGATCTGGTGGCTCGAAAAGACACAACTTTAATATATAATTATAGATATTTATACGTGCATATAGTACTATACATAATGATGAGATCTAAGAAACCATATAATTTTATTTTGGTTCATAGAAGCCAGTTAAACCATTACAATAGGGAAGAGGAAATTTGAACTCGCGACTTAAAAGGTCACAAAGACCGATGAGACTTGACAAAACCAAACCAGATAGAATTTATTTAACTACCCTCCGATATTATGTTCTCTTTTTGACATGGACCAAAATACATTTTGACACTTAGGTCAATTGTGTTCATAGGAATGCACTAAATTTAACAACTTTTATACTACAAAAAAAATCAACTTATTGGTTCCTTGTAATAATTTAGTTTATGAGACTATGTCCCCCCTATAAAGTTAGATTTAAATTGTTTTATATATAATCTTATGAGTTACTCTGTCGAATGTCATATGAATTTGGGGTTAGAATTTTATTGAACTTGTATGCTATATATATATGCTGCACGAATGATCCCTAACAAATTTAGAGAGTAAACTAATTCACAATTAACATTTACAAGAAGCAGAGAAATGGCGTTGAAGAATCAGAGCCAGAGAGGATGACAATGAAGCAACTGGAAGACACAAAACAGAGCCTTGAAAAGGCAAGAGAAGAAACCCAGCTCATGGCCACTCAAATGTCCTCTCTTATGCAAGAGCTTGAAGACACCAGAATACAACTCCAGCAACTCAAGGAGCTCCAGGAGTCGAAGACGGTGACCCTCGATATGGATGAGGAGGAGACGGAGGAACTGAAATTCGTCAAACCAGAGGAGGAGGAGGATCTTCATCATCATCAAGAGACTGGATTTCAGAAGAAGAGATCCCAACGACCATACGTTAGGTTTGAGCTCCCCACTCTTTCTCAGATTATATTGCCTGAAAAAAATCCCAGCCCTACGTTGGTTGAGACTGAGAGGAGTCCTTCTATTAAGAAGAAGAACAACAAGAAGCCATTTACAAATTTCTTTGGTGGTATGTTTCCCAAAAGGAAAAGTGGAAAACCATGTCAAGTGTGAAGATCCCAATTCCCTACCATTCATTTTTTTTTTGTTTTTTTTTATGGGGAAGAAGCACATATATACGTTAAATTTTACTAAATTACATATAGTTTATTTGCAAGTTCACTTGCATGCGTGGTGTAATGGAATTTGAGATGGTTATTTTAGATGTATGTATTCTTATTTCTTACTTGGATTTCAATAATTTTTATAACAATGTTTTTTTCATATCTCTTGCATGCATGCGTGGTGTAATAGAATTTAGGGCTCGTTCGGTAACGATATCAGATATCGATATCAGATATTGGTATCGCTATGGGATATCAGATATGGGTATGAGATTGATATGTGATATCCTTGTTTGATATGCTGTCGATATTAGCTAATATCTGAAATCTGTTGTTTGGTAGTAATTATTCTGATATGAGATATCAAATCCTATTTTGAGTAAAATTAAGCTGATTTTTCACTTTAAACATAATATTGACACAAATTCTTTGTTATTTTTTTAACTTTAAAAATCAAGGTACTACACATTTTATTACATATATAATTACTCAAAAAATAACAAATAAATATCTAACACATTCATTAAACAAACATGCATAAATATTATTAGTGTTTTGCAAGTGTCATTAAACATTACATTTTAACCTATCAACATTGCATCATCACATTCACAAATGTGCAAAAACTCCTAAAAAGTTAGTTAAGGAGAAATGTTTGATAGATAAGTAATGCCTAGTTTCCAAAAAATTACAAAAATCAACTTGACACTGAAATCACAACAAAAAGAAGCATCTTCATCGAAACATCTCTACTCTTGATTTGAATTATTCATCCTAAGCACATAAAGAAGCATAACAAGTACTCAAACTAGTTTTAGAATCTCCAAAACATACATAATGTAAGCATAATCAAATAACATAGTTTTACAATCACACATAATATCGTCTTACAACACGTCTACATCACATAGAAGGAAAGAAATAAACTAGTTTGCAAGCACAATTCAACTTGAGCTAGAATTCCTATTGTTAAATAAAGTATTCGCTAAGGATTTTCTAAAGTCATTCCAAGCTTCGGATGTAGAAACTTGAGTGATGTACTCAACCTCTTCACCCTCTTCGCTTTCTTCCTTTTCTTCATCCTCCTCTTCTTCCTCCTCTTCCTCTTCCTCTTCATCATCTTCTAACTCAACTAAAGAACCACTTGGCATGTACTTGCGGATAAGGTTATGTAGCAATGCACAAACACTAACTATTCGGCCTTGAGTTCGAATTGCAAAAAAAATGAAGGACTTCGAAGAATAGCCCATCTCCCTTTCAAGAGACCAAAACACCTCTCTATAACATTCCTAGCTTTAGCATGTTTCATGTTGAAATACTCCTCTGGCTTATCGGGTTGTATATCTCGCAATCTTTTAGGTGATAGGAATGTCCTCTATATGGAGCTAGGAACCCCTCACAATTCGTGTATCCAATATCAACCAAGTAATAACATCCTTGACATAGTAAGAAAAAATAGATTAATTATCTTATATTTCTAATCACCTAACTAATTCAAAACATATTTATGATTACCTTTTGGGACCTTAAAACCGTTTGGTCTAGAAATAGCATCACGGAGAACACGACCATTGATAGAGCATATAGATGTAGTTGTTAGAGCATGTTTTTATTCTCGTTTTATGCATTTTTAGCTAGGATTTCATTCTAAGTTTAGATTAGGTTTTATTTTCGTTTAGTTCGGAATCTACGCATCTTTGTGCATAATTACAGGTCAGATGGTGGAAGACGGTAGATGGAAAGCTTAGGACGGACCTCGGGACGTGTAGGAAGCATTGGACATGAAGATCGAGGCAAAGGATTACAAAGGGCAAGGAGTGAAGCCAAGACCGCGCCGAGAAGCCAACTTTCTGCGGCGTCAGCGCGGGCGAAGTGGGGAGAGCGCGGTCGTGCTCTCAATGCACCAAACCGCGCTCTGGCGCGTCGGTGCGGCGTGGACTTGGGCTTCCGCGAGATCTTGTGGGCCGACTTTCTTAATATTTATTTGGATATTTTTGGATCTTTTGGATATTTTTAGCATGATATAAATACTTTCTCTAGGTTTTATTTTTGGATCTTATGCTATCTTTTTGAGTTTTATGCAATTTGGAGATTTGTGGGAGACAAACCCTAGTTTTGCAATTGAAGATCAATTTGACTTTTGTAAGTTTGATTTTTCTTTAATGTCAATTTCTAGCTAAATTTCTCATGTCCAACTAGTTTGTTGAAGTTGTGTGCATGATGGTTTGTGAGATTTGAATTATTTATATTTGCCTTGACTAGATTGAATCTCTCCGTGCTTGATTGATTAAATTAGCTTAGGATTATAATAGCTTGATCACCTATTTTACTTCTAGGTTGAATTACAACTAGAATAATTAAATAGACGGTGGAATTTGATTATTCATGGATGAATCCTTTGATTAAACTTATAGACGGTGGAATAAGGTTAATCAAAGGCGGAGAATTTAATCACAAGACTTCATGAATAGACGGTGGAATTCATGATTATTGTTTTTATTGAATGCTTTGAACTTAATTGCATGATCAATCTGACATAGAAGGTTTTCGAGGTTAATTGGTTAAAAGGTTGTTAAAGACGGTGTATATTAACAACCACAATAAGCTTGAATTCATAAATTCACAATAGATTAGTCAAGGGAAATTGAAATAAGAATAATCGATGATCAAAACTCATGTATGCAATGGATACGAAACTAGTTGAACGCTCTTCTCTAATATGAATCTTAAATCACTTTACTTGCTTAACTTTAATTAGTTTAATTGCTTAGATTGTTAGATCGAAACCATAAAACCCCCTTTTCTCTTGGTAATATTATATAATTACGAATAATCTGAGTCCCTGTGGGTTCGACCCTTGCTTCCACTATACTTAGGTTAGGAAGTTAGGAATTTTTTTTGACAGTGCTTTTATAGCGACGTAAAAGTGCTCGTCAACCATCATGTGCAGACCCTTCCCATCCGGGCAATATATATATAAACTCCATATTAGGTGTACAAAAACCTAATACATTCATAGCAAGGGCAACTTTTCTAGTTCGATACCTTGATCTATCGATATTTGACACATGAACACTAATGAATGTGCCATCTAAAGCTCCTACAATTCTACAAAACATGAGAGAACAAAATTTTAGACAAACAATTATATTACTAGTTCATCAGCCATTCAAGTCAAGGTTGTTGTGGTACCTTGAAATATTTCCATCTAGCATCTTCACAATCTTCGGGTATGGGTGAAGGATTTTTTAGCAAGTGATGATGCAGCTTTAAAGCCGCACGAATACAAAGGTTGAATTGTCGACTCACACTTTCCCCACTTCTTAAGAAATAATTCGATATAGACCTATTTTTCTTATGATGAGCCAATATAAATAAAAACATTGCTATCATTTCCTCAACCCCCACGTTTTTTGTTCTTCTTAACTCTCCAATATCTTGGACCATCTCACAAAGCACTCCAAAAGTTTGCCTGTTAACACGAAGCTCATTTATTCATATAACATTTCTTTCTCTAATCAACCTATTTAAATTGGCCAATCTATGACGTGTCTTATCCCTAGCTTGCATTGAAACCTCCCTAATTCGATAGATTTCTTCACGAATCTTTGTAGTAAGAATGATAATTAATTTTGTGACAAGCACATTTGTTACTTGTAAGAGTTCTTGTCTTTGCTTCTTTCTCCTTATTGAATCAAGCTCATATGGATCCATCTTTAACTATGAAAAAAAATACAAAAAAAATCACATAACATGTAATTAAAAATCAATGAATCCAAACACAAATTGTAAAATCCTAGATCTAAAACAAAAATTATAGAAGTTGCATATAGTGTATAATCCAAGCAAAATCCAAGCATATTTCGACATATTTAAGCCATGCAAAATCCAAACATTATAAAACCCTAGATCTATAAAATTGCAAAATCCCAACCCTAAAATTTTGTCATTTAGGAAACAAATTAAGCATATTTAACAAGAAATTTCATGAATCAATAGCATTTAAACGAAAAAATTTCAAACAATCCCTAAATCAGATTTGAACTTTACCTTCTCTTCTCGGAATTAGGCTGTTGGCGTTGATGGTGAAGCAGCCAATAGAACCGCCAGAACCGTCAGTGGCCTTCTACCGGCTCGCCGGAGCGAAACGAGCCGCCGGTGTCGTCTTCCAAGTCACGTGAAGGAGCAAGTCCAGAAGTTGGTGTCGTATTTCAAGGAAGAAGAGTCGAAGATATATCGTGCGTGAGAGAGTTGATATGGCCTATATCCGTCTATTTTTTGGTATATCAAACTTGATAGAAATGGGCTTTCTTTGATATTAGGGATATGACCCATACCCATATACTCCCCATACCAAAAACCAGGTATGGCCCGATACCGATACCCGATATCAGGATATCAATACCAAACGTGCCCTTAGTGAGTTAGTATCCCTAATATGGTATCACGAACGAAGTAATTGTAGGCGTTAAATCTAGTTTTGTAAATGGCATAGATTTAAAAAATAGGCAATAACAACTGAAACAGATATTTCGCTATGAAAAACGCTCCTAAAGTAATTGTTCTGAAAGTTAGTTTTTTCTGTTTCCTCCACCGTTTTTCTTGCCGCCGCCTGGTGTTCACCATGAGTTCTACCCCCGCTACTAGGGAACATTCTGGCTCAGGCATGGAGATTGATCTTGTTCAACCTCATGCGGTTGTTGGGGCCAATGTGAGGCTTGTTAGTCAAGATAAGCCTACTGATCCTCATAGCTCGACAAGTGCACCGTTGCTGCCCTCAAAACAAAATTCTGGCTATACTCAAACATTCCCTCTTCTTGGGTCTAGTGGAAACCAATCAAAATTCTATCGGGATATTGTGATTGCACAACGACCTTCTTCAACATTAACGCCATGGTCTTTTTCTCGGTGGGATGATAGGACTGAACTTTACGACACTGATGATGATGAAATTCCTGACAATGATGATCCTGCTTGTCCCACCATCACACTTACGACAGAGGAGAAGAAGGCTTTCATGCGTCCATGGGCCAATGACATTATTCTTAGCGCTTTTGACAAGAGTCATGGCTATTTGCAACTTCGTCGAAGACTTCATCTGAAGTGGGCAGTCAAAGGCAATTTTGTGTTAATTGACATATGTAATGATTATTACATTGTTAGATTTTCTAATGAAGATGATTATAACCATGTCATGACACAAGGTCCATGGCTTGTAGAGGATTACTATCTACTTATTCGTCATTGGATTCCAAACTTTCGTCCTGTAAAAGATGAGATTTCAGTCATAAATGTTTGGATCCATATCCCAGGTCTGAGTATTGAATATATCAATGATCGATTCATCAACAAGTTAGGCCAGAGGATAGGTCGTGTAATTCGCATTGATGAAACGACACGTAAGGTTAATCGGGGTCAGTTTTTACGCCTTAGTGTGGAGATTGATAAGCAAAATGTTAATCAAAATTTGATTGGGAAGAATATTGGCCTTTTGAGTTGCCAAGTCTTATTTCTTATTAATAAATAACATATCTTTACCATATTTTAATGCATCAGTTTTACTGACTACATAAGACAACCAAGAATATTGGCCTTTTGAGTTGCCAAGTATTATTTCTTATTAATAAATAACATATCTTTACCATATTTTTAATGCATCAGTTTTACTGACTACATAAAGACAACCAAGAATCAACATTTTAGTGACTAGCTTGAATCAACCTTTCATCCATTTGTAATCTTCAGTTCTATAATGAAACATACTTGCTTGTCATAAGTATGCAATAGACTTCCTATAAAATAGTGTGTTGCCCTTGCCATGTCGCTTCTCTCCTTCCTTTTCCTCATACTTCCAACCTTGTTCTTCCCACCTCCTACTTTGTCTCTGATTTCTCAATTTTTTCGCACGTATTTCTTTTTCTTTATTTCTCACTCGCATCACCTCTCTCTTTCCATAGAGAACAAAGAAAGCCACTTCAAGTGATTAGAAATGTGGTCGGCGACAACAAGAGATTAAGTGTGGCGGCTGAGCCGGTCCTTCTCTAAGAGCCTCAAGTTGAATTTATTTGGCAGAGATGTGATAAATACCACTCAAATGAGAATCTCAATTTGAGGAACCACTCCTAGGCAAGAATCTCACACAAGAGGAATTTGCAAGAAAACCTTCTTAGGACTCTTTTTCATTCAATAATAATTTCATGCTGATTTACAAACTGATCTGGATTCCACTTAAATAAAGAAGAAATAACGTGAAACTAGCCATATCCCAAAACTCAGTAGTGCTCCTAAACACTATCCCAATAACTGACTTGTAGGAAACAAACTTTGACTCTAAAACTAACTCTCCTAGCATATACTAACCTATTAAACGACAAAGCAGTAATTAATTAATGATCTGACTAAAATAACATGAAATTAAATGAAATGACTACGCTGGAATCCTATAAGATGGCTATGGACCGACGACTTCATTTTTCTTCTACACTCATTGATTCGAAGATAAGGGTTTGAATTCGTATTTCGATATTTGCTTTGATGATTTTGTTGATGCTCGTAGTTTCACTTCAATTTTGACGTTGGAAATTAAAGTCCATGAATTAATTAGGTTTATAATTTCTCTAAATTTGTTTCTTGCTCGATTGGTTTTCTTTTTCTAGATTTTATATTTTTCCTTCTTCTTTCTTTTGTGGCTTCGTGGTGATGGGAGCGGGGATAGGGAGCTTGTTATGGCCTATGTGACCACAACGAGGAGGGTGATTCTTTTGTGGCTTCGTGGTGATGGGAGTGTGGATAGGGAGCTTGTTATGGCCTATGTGACCGCAACGAGGAGGGTGATTGGTGGAGTCAATGATATAACTACAAGAAAAACCATTTATTGCAACAACAATATAGTCGTTGCAAAAAAATATCTTTGACATCAACCTTATATGTGTTGTTGCTAAAGTTGTTGCAATAAATAAAAGTTTTGTTTCCCTCCATTTCAGTGGACGCGTGCAAGCAATGAAAAATTGAATTTATTTTTGGTAACAATATAGGTCGTTGCAAAAAATATAGTATACATATTGCAACGACTGATTTTGTTGTGAAAAATATTCCGGAGATATAGCTACCAATATGTTGTTCCAAAAGAAAAGGAGAGAAAATAAAAGAAAAGAGAAAAAATAAGCAGCCGCGCCCCTACCAATCTGATTTGTTTTCTGCGACCTTCTTCTCCGCCCTAAAAAAATCGATCGGCCAATTGACTCTCACCTTCTCCCATGCGCTAAATCTCCTTTTCGACTTTTCCCTTCCACCACCAGAGAAGCTCGTCGTCGCTTTTCGCCCTACCCCTTCCACCACCGGGGAAGTCCGCCGCGCCCTAGCCCTTCCACCACTAGAGAAGGCCGCACCTGCTTCTCGCCCTAGCCCTTCCACCACTGGAGAAGCTTGCCGCCGCTTCTCACCCTAGCCATTCCACCACTGGAGAAGCCCGCCGCCGCTTCTCGCCCTAGCCATTCCACCACCGAAGAAGCTCGTCACCATAACACCTTTACATGAACTGTATAGAAGGATTTGAGCAATTTAGCATACACTTCCTTTTTCATTCGCATTGAAACTACATACCTTTTATTTTCTTACTCCTAATCTGTAAGCATTTTGGTATGTAGCTTACAAAAACTTTCAGTGATATCATAGAAATAGGTGTCATTTTCTTAACACTTGCGATTAAGGATGGTTTTTACTTAATTATTAAATAAGGGGTTTGTTTTATTCAGGCCAAATGCCCATTTTCTAAACTTGTCTTGATTTTAGCTTTTAAGCCATTACAAATGGACAGTTGACCACCCGAGGAAGTAAGTATCTACCTCTCACATATACATATATATATATATACTTACTTGTTGACGTCTATGTAGTTACATGTTGTCTCGCATATGGCACGGTGCACTATGAGAAGCTCATGAAGCAGCAGTTCAAAGGTCCTTGTTTGAATTTAATGATACAGTTGTAGGAGTCGGTTCTATAAGGCAGAAATATGAAAGGCAACTTCCTACTTTCTTCAGGAAGGCATATGAGGGGATCAATGATGTCCTGAGTTCTTAACGAACTAAATAAAGCTTCTATTTCTAATAAATGCAAAGTTTGTCAATATTTATGCAATGTTTTGGTTATTTGGTACACGAGGGGATTTCATTTATTCATTAAGGACACAATTTTGAATTACTTTGCACCGTTTGATGTCTGCATGTGCTTACATGTGCCTTCCACTACATTTGAATCTGTTGCCTGTTTTTGTTATAGTCATACTGATTGACTTTTCTTGTTTCATGTTCTAGGATTACAAAAGAAATCCATTCATGTAAGCATATTTACAATGTTCTAATGTTATCTAAAGCATGGAAACGAAACTGAGGTCTGCTTGTCATGCTCTAGATTCATAGTTAGAGCAAGTTCTCAAGGTGACTATCTTTTCAAGTTAGAGCAAGTTCTTCTATTAATACTTTTTTGAAATCTTATAATGGTGATGAGCTATGTTTGTGAGCAATTCATGGTTTTTTAGTTATGTACCTTGATGTGCGTGTGTTTTTTGTCTAATCTTGTAATGCATTGTGGAGCCGACATATATTTGCGACTAGGTTTTGTTATAGCACATAATCATGTGAATGTCTTAATTTTAAAAGCTATCTAAAATTTCAAAGACACGTAGGATAAGAAAAATCGGCAGGGACACTTATGGAAATCTACAACTTCTTCTGCTTTATTGTATACTGTTCAATTCTATTGATATCTATTTCCTCATTTACAGGCTCCTGAAGAAAATTTTCTATTGTAAAGAGGAACTTGGTGCACTTTCTACTACCTTTTTTGAGCTCGGAAGTATCCATGAAATTGGATTATTCTACCAGCCTGCTTTGCTCTTTTCCCTTGTTTTTAGTTGTTAATTGTTAGTTGTTGGTTTTAGTTCTTTCTTTCTCGTGTGTTTTTTGTCTAATCTGTCAGGCATGAATCTTCTGATTGGAAAAGGAAGTATGAATAGGTGCTCTCAAAGCAAAGGGCTGAGGAAGACCAATCCAGTACTGAAATAGCTATTCAGAAGTTAAGGACCAGTGCAGCTGAAGCTAGGTTAGTTGCTGCTCATGAACAAGCTCGGTCTGCTTAAGACGAAGCAGAGGAATGGAGATGGAAATATGATGTTGCAGTAAGAGAAGCCAATATGCACTTGGGAAAGCAGTTGTTGTACAAGAACGTGCTAATAAGGTGAGTTTTTTTATAGGCACAGTTCTGAACGAGAATTATTCACTTCTTCTTTGTTTGGAGTAGAAAATTTTTCTTTGTTTGGAGTAGAAAATTTTGCTTGACTAATAAATTCTCTCTCCCAAAATGGCTTTGAATAAACATGGCATGTCTCTAATAAATATCATATAGTGTCCTTGTATACTATAAGTATACTATAATTGTTGAAATCCGAAATAAACTGCGCTATAAACGTATACTATAGGTATACTTTAATTGTTGAAACCCGAAATAAACCGCGCTATAAACGGGATTATAAGAAATACTAGGTGAATTGGCAAGGATGCCCCAAAAAAAGGTTGAAATTTTGAAAAATACCCTCATTTTGGTTAAATGGCACGTGAGTCCTTTTTAGGCAGTTTTTGCAATTAAAACATAAAATTTCCTTGAAAACAAAGATCTGATTTAATCTATTTTTATTATTAAAAAAATTATATCGTTATAAAAAATGGAAAAATGTTTCTTATCCTTATTTACACACAAAATATTCTAGTAATTCATATATCGTATCTTTACAGATTTACATATCGTTATGTTTGCAAATTCTTATATCTCGTTAGTTTTCTTTACAGTTGAAAGAAAACTTAATTAAGGCCCAAAAAAGATTAAAACTTGAAAGTCTTCTATGGCAACCCAGTTGATTTAACAGTAAGCTCTCCATCTTTAGCAGATTCAAAGGCTATCACCACTGACGCTTCTCTAGCACCTTGTTGTTATAATGTGAAGATATCATATGGAAATAGAAAATAAAACTATATATTATACAAAAATAAAAGATAAAATAAGAGCATTCGAGGTCTCTAAAATGATATTGGAATAAACCGCTTCACCTCTCCAATTCGACCTAGCAAAGTATCAAATCATCGAAATTCTTACATCCAAAATGAAAATCATTCTTTCACAATAAAACTAAATACAATACACCGAGAGGCAAAACATTTCATTTTGCTACAGATCAATTTAGGGAAAAACAAATCTGAAATATCTATTCAACCATATGAAGCAACTCAAAGACCATATAGATCACTTTATCTTTAGATGTAGTACCAATGAAGCTAAACCAACATGCAAACTGATTCACCAAATGAAGCTAAACGATATGACGGATCACGCAATGAAACCCTAAAATCCGGCTTGGTGGACGCCGAGACCATCGCCATTGCCGGAAGGCGAAGATCGATGGATTTTTCGAACTAGAGGTGTGGGCGATGCGTTTTTCTAACCAGAGGTATGGACGAAGCTGACAGTGATCGACGACGCGAGCTGCTCCATTTTTTGTGAAGGAGAAGTGGTACAGATGCCCAAATGTGTTGTTGTCCGAAGATGAACGAGGAGATGTAAATGTAAAAAAGGAAAAAAGTTCATTATTTTATTCAATTTTTAAAAGAATAATATTTAATGTTAAGTATTTGCTATTTTTTTTCTTCTAAATATCGAAAATTTTGAGAATCGGGCAGTGTAGGAATTAAATTGGACTACCCGTCATTTTGGACCTTCTTCGTTACAATAAAAAATTCATTTATTTGGACTACCGTTATTTGGACCTTATACCGTAGGACTTTACACCATAAATAGCACGTCGAATCTAGGTAAAAAAAAATTCCTATATATAGTGTCTTGTTGTTGGGTACTCTTGTTTATTCTCGATGTGGGACAATATATTCACGAGAATTGCTCTCCAAATTTGTACACCATAGGACCACGTGGATTTGCATGTAATCAGTTCATTTCCCACGCCAAACTTGTCATTTGGGCCAGACATTTTACAATTTACCTTATGGGCCAAGCCCAAGTACGCATTTATATATAACAATGTAGCTTAGAGCTTATTCCATGCATTTACTTATGCATGACTTCACTCACGTTTCATGGGGAAAATGATGGTGATGACTGATGGCTGAGCATCCTACACAAGTGCACATACGTACCCCATGCACGCTTATCTGCTCCAAACAGGGGTATACATGGCCTAATTAAGGCATATTAAATTGAATATACCGGGTTATTTCTTCTTATCTTGAATAGGTATGATTTTAGCCCATAATTTTATAAGCGTTTATTTATTTCGCGCACCATCAATTATGAGTATATGGCTGTCATAAGCAAATATTCTACAAAACATGAAAATGAGGATTTGGTTCCTTGCTTTCAAATTTACAAAATTTATACTCTGTTACAATGTTTATATAGACTCCACCAACTCGTTATTACCTAGATTTATCTATTTCTTGTCTTCTCAGGCTGCTTAATCAAAGATAAGGAATTACGATTTTGACATTTCAAGCTTCAGAAGTGAGATTAAAGAATTGAGTGAGAGATTAGAATCTGCAAATGCTACTGCACAATCTTATGAAAGAGAAACACGGATTTGCAGCCGGAAAAGAATCATCTTGAGGAGAAATACAAAACTGAATTTGCAAGGTTCAATGATGTGCAGGACATGTGCATCTTCTTCTTACATGATTTCTGAAATTATTTATAGAAATGTGATGTGTTTTTTTTTGGTAGAAGGAGAGGCGGTAGTCTCCGGCCCCTCAAGGGGGCATTTTATTAATAAAAGAAGAAAATGGGCTAAGTAGTCAGCATACGGGGGATAGCCCGACCCCTAACATCATCAAGCAAAGAGTTAATAATCCCCTCCGGCGGGGCAGACAATACATGCAAACCAACAGGAAAAGAAAACGCGAGAGACGCTATGCAATCTGCAACAACGTTAGCCTCACGATAAACATGTCGGGGTTGGATAGTCCAATCCCTACGAATTAAGTCTTGGCATTGAGATACCAGACTAGAAAGTGGGTGACATCTGGTCACCCTATTACCTAACAAATTAATAACTAACTGAGAATCCGACTCCAAGCGCACTCTTCGGTAGCCCTTCTCCCAAGCAAGCTTCAGACCGTTGAAGACACCCCAAAGCTCCGCCATAGGAACGGTACAAATCCCGATATGATGAGCAAAACCCCCAAGACACTCGCCTCTGTCGTTCCTCAAAACACCTCCTGCACTTGCCATTCCGTCGTCTCTAACCGCTCCATCCGTATTCAACTTAATCCAGTCCTCTTCCGGCTTCTCCCAAGAAATAACCTGCATTAATTTTGATCTAGAACTGCAAGTATTGACAGTTTTACCTGCTGCCCTAAGAGCATCCCTCGCTTGATTGATCACAACCGACGTTTTATCAGACATTGTACTCTCACTATTAAAGACCTTGGCATTCCGCCATTTCCAGCACCACCAAATGGTTATCCCAAACAACGCGTTCCATCTCACCTCAAGAACCGACCTATCGTCCAATATATTCCGTCGAATCCAAGAAGCAAACGGATCCTGAAAAAAAAGATGGATAGAAATCAGTAACCTTCAAATTAAGCCAAATATTACGAACCTGTGGGCAATCACGAAACAAGTGCTCGAGCGACTCGTCCAAGTTACATCCATAGGGACACCGGCCACTAGAAGTAAGATGGCGACGACACCTCTCTTGATTAGTGAGCACACCTCCCTTACTCGCCAACCAAACGAACCCCCTGACCCTCTCTTGAACCTTAAGCGTCCAAACATGTTTATAGAAGCACTGATCAATCTCATGCTACCCAATATTGCCTCTGATCAACTCATAACCAGTACCAGCCGTGTACTTCCCATCAGGCATAAATCTCCAGCAAATATCATCACTCGCCTCAGTATTTAACGGATGCAGCGCCACAGCAGCAAGCTTCATCAAAACTGTACTAGGCAGAAGCTGGGAGAGAACACCCCAGTCCCAGCCAACCCCATCCGTCCAGTAGTCTCTCACCAACAAATTATGTTGTCCAACAATAGCATCAGTCCTAACCTGGTTGCAAAGGGGCTCGTCAAAGAGCCACACATCAGTCCAAAAGTGTGTTGACATCCCATCTCTGACCAACCATTTCGTGCCTTTGATAATAACCTCAACAATGCCGGTTTTAATGCCTCTCCAGATATGCGAAACAGCCCCCGTATTACCCAAAGCGCTATCCACGTACTTATTTTTTAGCACCGACACCCAAAGATCACCACCTCCATAACAAATCTCCACCCCAACTTCCCAACAAGCGCCACATTCAACTCTCTCATGGTAAGTATGCCAAGGCCTCCATGACTTCGAGGTTTAGAAACTTCCTCCCAAGCAACTTTATGCATACGATTGATCTGATCAATTTGATTACATATACTCACCGGTAATAACGCCGAAGACATAGTATAGACCGGAAGAGAAGTAAGGACTGAGCTAACCAACGTAACACGCCCTGAAAAGCTAAGATATCTCGATCTCCACCCCTCTAACTTCGACTTGAATTTGTCCAAGAGCGAAGTGAAGGTATCCTTGTTGATCGCTTTATGCAAACCGACATTCCAAGATAATTCCCCAAATCAGAAGTAACCGAGAAACCGCTGGCAGCCTTCAATAACCTTCTCTGACGACTTCCCACATTCGAAGACACAAAAATTTTCGACTTGCTAGTACTCACCTTTTGGCCCGACGCCACACAAAAGTTATCTAAACACCTCTTAATCAGCATGATTTGTTCAACAAAAGCCTCGGCGAACAACATAATGTCGTCATCAAAGAAGATGTGAGATAATAGCGGTCCATTTCTTGTGAGCTTGATCGGTTTCCAGCTCTTAGATTCCACCGCATCCATAATAATGTGGCTAAGATGCTCAATGCACAAAATGAATAAATACGGAGAGATCGGGTCACCTTGACGAACACCCCGAGTGGCAACAAACTGATCCGTTAACTCACCATTCCAAAGAACTTGAAACCGAGTAGAAGAAACACAGGCCATCACCCAACGAATTAGCTGGTCCGGGAAACCAACCATACGCAAAGAGGACTCAATAAAATCCCAACTTAATCTATCATATGCCTTTTCAAGGTCAAGCTTCAAAATCATCCAACCTTTGGCGCCCTTTTTCTTTCGCATAGAGTGCACAACCTCTTGGGCAATAACAATATTATCCATAATCATACGCCCCGGGAGAAAACTCCCCTACATAGGCCCAATAATATCCGTCATGAGTGGTTGAATACGATTCACAAGGATCTTCGTAATCGTCATGTACAAGACGTTGCAAAGACTAATAGGACGGAAATGGCTAATAAGCTCCGGCTTGGCCACTTTTGCCAATAACACGATCAGAGTATCATTCATGACTGAAGGGAGTGAGGCAGTACGAAAGAAATCCCAAACAAAACAAGCAACAAAGTCCTTTACTGAATCCCAACATCTTTGAAAAAAGACCGGTTGGAACCCATCAATACCCGACGACTTAAATGGTCCCATGGATTAACGGCTCTCCGAATTTCCTCCATCAAAACAGGCACAATGAGACGCTCAAATCGGGTTGTCTCAATGTGCGGAAAGTTCCTACTTAAGGACGGCATTCTGGTCAAATCAGTCGGCTCAGCATTAAACAGCTTGCTGAAAAAATCCAACGCCATCCTTTCCATCTCATGTTTGTCTTCCACCCAACAACCTTCACCATTATTAAGCCCTTCAATCTGATTATGCGCCCGCCTAATAACAGTAGAAGTGTGAAAGAAGGACGTGTTAAGGTCACCACAACTTAGCCATTGCTCCCGAGACTTCTGGAACCAAAGAGTTTCCTCCTGTTCTAAGACCAAATCAAGGTCCCTTCTTGTCTTCATCTCTAACTCGACTGTTCTAACCGAAGCATGGATTGACAATTGTTGTTGAAGGAAGTCAAGTTTATGTAATAACTCAGCCTTCTTCTGATGAATATTCCCGAACTCCTTTTTATTCCAAGAAATCAGTTCCCTTCTAAGCATATCTAAAGCAGCCGGAATCTCAATATCTTTGCACCACCAGTTTCTAACCTTATCTTCAAAACCCGGATGGGAGAACCACGCGTCCTCGAAACGAAACGGTCTCCGTTTCTATTAAATTCCATACAAGGGGTGATATTCAAAAGAACGGGGCTATGATCCGAAGAAAACCAAGGAAGGTGTCTCACCCTAGCTTCCGGCCATCTCAACCAACTCTCAACATTCATCAAAACCCTGTCCAATCTCTTGTGGACCACAGAGGAAGGAGATAAACGGCGACTCCAAGTAAAATTATTTCCACTAAAACCTATATCTACGAGATCCAAATTGTTGATAAGACTGTTGAAAATAGGAGTGTCGGTATGGAGATTGCCCGACCCACCCTTACGCTCATGGCTAAACAGAATACAATTGAAATCTCCACCAATCACCACAGGACCAACCACTCTTTTCACCGCCTCTTCAAGATCTTTCCAAAAAACCTTACGTCTCGTATCCGAAGGGGGACCATACACCATAAACATATGACAAGGCATGCCAGCATCAATAAAAGAAGCATGTATGAAACTAATATTCTTGTACTCAATCTTCAAGCTCACGACGTTAATATTCCAAAAAAGCCAGACGCCACCTTTGAAACCCACATCTTCTATTCTTTCGCAGTTAGAGAAATCAGAACGCAACAGTCTATCACAAATCACCTGCGCCCTTTCTCCGGAAACTCTTGTTTCAAACAGCACCAATACATCCACTTTATTATTCCTACATCGACGGAAACCTGGCTTGCCTGCACCAAAACAATTCCAATATAAGAAATTCATCATAAAAATTAAAGCTAAAGAGAAACACAGTGAACAAAAGGGAAGAATCATTTTGGCTCATTAGCCAGTCCATTCTCCGCCATAGCGGCATCATTGTCGATGATCAACGCAGAAGAACCATGTTGAGGAACTTCATTATTCTGACTATGCACGAGTCCATCACTAATCGAACCGCTGATCCCCTGGACCCCACCTTGCACTAACTGTTGTTCACAAATTTCTTGGTTACAGAGACTGGCATGGACGCCAGGATCAAGAGCCAAATTCTGAAACTCAATATTTTCACTCGCTGCAATAGACAAGTGATCTGATAATTTTAAAGCTCCAGCATTTCTCTGCCTTTTCTTAGGCCCAAGACCCTCCATCTCATTTGGCCCAGTTTTGGGCCCATTTTTGGATGAAAAAACGCCTTCCATCTTTCCACTTTCAATCTTTCTTCTAACCACCTTATTTTTTGTTTGGGCTGGCCCACTCGCCTTCCCAGCATTAAAATTGATCTGGCCCGTTTCACCCACCGTTTCCCTTTTCTCAGTCCATTCCGACTATTGACCCGCCACATTTGACACCATGGGCTGCGTAATTTTGGAAGCAATTATCTCCATATCTTTCCTCACTATCTCCCCGCTAGGATTGGCCTTACTAATATTTTTATCCTTCTTCTGCACTCCAACCATATTGATTCTATCCAAACTCTTAGTACCAACTAAATCCTCACTTTCCTTATCCGAAATAACTAAAGCTCCAAATCGGTTAACTGGCAAAAATAATTGCCTGGAATCAGGGACAATATTATTTTTCTCCGAAAGAATCGGCCCAGGAATATTCTTCTGATCGGAACTTTTGGCACCCTCACTCGCCTGAGATGACTGTCCGACAAAGAATTTGGCTTTGTTCTTGACTGGTTTAGTTTTTCTTGCAACCACCATCCATTCACCGTACGATCCACTCCCCGCAACACTATTAGCTAACGGCACCCCTGAATTAGAGGTGTCATCCTTACTCACACTGGAGACCCCTGTACTAGAATTCAAAACATGAGTACTCAGATTGTTTGGCACCGGTCGAAAAGGACAGTTATTCTTCACATGACCAAACCGCCCGCATTGGAAACATATAGTAGGAATACCCTCGTATTCAATGAGATAACGGTCGCCATTAATGCTTATAGCTCCTTTAAGAGGTTTCTCGAGATCAACCTCGACACATATCCTAGCAAAGCGTCCTCTATTCGTGTATAACGTCTTCGGATCCACTTTGATTGGACGTCCAATCCCGGTCGCCACTCTAAGCAGTATCTTTTCTTCATACAACGTCATGGGAAGGTCGGTGAGACGAATCCAAACCGGTGTTGTCTTGATAGGATCTGAAGAACGGAATTTGGGATCCCAACTTCGCACCGACAAACATCTACTAAACACCGTCCACGGGCCATTTGTGAGTGCTGCCATGTAGTCGTCTTCACTTCCAAACCTAACCAAGTAACATCCATGTTCCAAGTCTAAGATTTGAAAACGAGTATTAGTCCTCCACATCTCCCTTATTTTCTTCTCCATGACTTGAAACGCAATAGGTGGGCCAAGAAGCTTGAACACCACCGACCATGTCCAAACCGAGGCGAGAGCCTCCATGACGTCTTCAGCAATAACGACCACGAGATTTCCGTCTTCCCCATCCAGGAAGGAAACTGTAACCTTACCATCCAGGAACTCCTCGTTCAGCATAGTTTTCCTTTGAAAAGCCCCCCCCCCCCCCAACGGCCACATCCTTCCACGAGACTTTCTTGTTTGGAAGCATTGCTTCCATATATATCTCCAGTTGAAGGTTCATAGAGGAAAGGAAAATGCCTAGAGGTTGTATGTAATCTGGGAAAGGGTCAAGGAACCACAAATATAATAGTGTTGGATGTTTCATTTAAATTTTTGGACAAGGAATATTATACATTCCAAACTGTATGCAAGATTTTGGTATATTAATGTAGACTTTATATTGCAACAATTGTTTGTTTGAAGAATAAGTTTTATGGATGTTACCTCTAGTAAATAAAATTTACTTTCACACTGCTAATGTCATTGCCAAAAATGAAATTGTATGTTCCATGTGTTGTGTTCTTTAGCAACGACAACTGTTGTTGTAAAAGATATTATTTTTTGCAACGACAGAAGTTTAATATAACTTTTTAATTTTAGATTTTTGCAACGACAATTTTTTTACAACAACAAATGTCGTTTCGAAAAAGCTTATTTTTTACAACACAAAAAGTCGTTGCAAAAGGCTTTCGCAACGCGTGTACCCGCAATGACAAAAGTCGTTACAAAAAACATTTTTCTCAACGACATAGGATCTTTTGCAACGATATTTTCCATTGCAATAAACAATTTTTCTTGTAGATGGTAGCGGAGGTGGGTTGCAAGGGGTGTCGATGGTGGCAGTGGCCGATGATAATATGTTAGAGGTGAGATTATAAAATGTTGGCTTCTTACAATCATTTTTTTTTTGATTGGGTAAGAATTAGGATGCACACCTTTCAGGGTGGGCGTCCTAGAGCATCCTTTCGGATGAGAACCTGAAGTTCTGGATGATTCCATATGTTGCATAGAGGCAGACTGTGGCTCAACCGTGCAATTTTATCAGCCACAACATTGGAACCTCTAGGCACATGTGTAATTTGGCCCGATTGGAATCCCAAGAGGGATACCAAGATGTCAGCCATAATTATCTCTATTTCCCACGGACAGTTCTTCTTTCCTTGGGCTGACTTTATCACTTGAAGGTTATCTCCTTCAATTTCAATGTGTTTGTATTGTTTCTGTTTTGCTAGTCTAATTCCATCTCTGAGGGCAAGAGCTTCCGCCTTCAGGGCTGATAATTTGCCATAATTATTTGCTATTAATTCCAACACTTCGCCCTTATAATTCCTTAGGATTGCTCCACCACCTGCTTGACCATCCTGCAATCTAGATCCATCAAAATTGCATTTTATTGTTCCTTGTTGGGGTTTTTTCCACCATCTCTTTGTTTCTTTTTTCTTTCTTCTTTGGTATGCCTTTGTAGTTCTATATTCTTCATCTTCATTCCATTGTTTTGACATTTGCCATTGTTCCAATTGTGTTTTAATGTATCTTGGTAAGTCTTGTATAAAATCATCCTGTGTTTGTTGAAATATCAACTTATTTCTCTGATGCCAAATGCACCACCAGGAGACCGCTAATTCAATGAATTCTTTTTCTCCTAATTGCTTGAACATGTCTGTTAAAATCTGCTTTGGTGTTTTGTTTTGTATATTATAATTTCGTATGGCTTGTTCGATCTTTAAGCTGATTTTCCTGATTGTATTTAACGTGTGTGGGCATTCCATGCAAAGATGTATGATATCTTCCTCCGTACAATTACACATAATACATCCTCCTACAGTTGATACATTTTTTTCCCTTAGTCTAGTTTTCGTAGGTAAACCATTCATACTTATTTTCCATAGAAAGTTTTTTACTTTTGGCAATATATCTAATTTCCATATCCAATTTGTTATACTTGGTTCTTGATTTGTTACTTGTGTGACTAGGTTAACCGCTGAATGAGTCGAGAACCACCCATTTTTACTCGGCGCCCAGTATAATCTATCTTGAATATTGTTATCCGGAATTGGGATTGCTGTTATGATTTCAACTTGTTCATTTGGTAGGTTTTGTGCTAGGGCATTGACATTCCATTTTTTGTCTTGTGTTAAAAATTCAGCAACTTTTGTCTCTTCACTAATTGTGGAGGGGTATTTTGCATATTGTTTTTATTTGATTTTCTATAGCCCAATTGTCCTCCCAAAATCTGATTGTTTGTCCATCTCCAAGCTGCCATATCAGTCCTTTCTTAAACTCTGTTCGTAGGCTTATTAGTTTCTTCCATTGCCAAGATGTATTTGCTTTAATTTTGTAAGAGAAGAGATTGTCATTTCTCATATATTTTTCTTTGATCACCCTAACCCATATGTTATGCGGTTCGGCAAGGATTTTCCATAATAGTTTCATTTGTAATGCTTTGTTCATATGTTCTGCCTTCCTTAATCCTAGTCCTCCATATTTTTTTGGGTTTGCATATTTTATCCCATCCTATTAAAGGTTTATAGTTTTGGTCCTTATTCCAAAAGAATGTTCTATTGATTCTATCAAGTTCTTCATGAATTTTCTTTGGTAGCATAAAACTTTGCATAATATAATTTGGTTTTGTAGCTAGGTTTGATCGTATCAGAATTGAACGTCCTTCCTGGGAGAGTGTATTTGCTTTCCATTTAGTAAGTTGTCCTTGTGCCTTTTCAACCGATTCTGTGAATGTTTCTCTATTCACTCTTCCATTTATAATCGGGCATCCTAGGTATTTTTCAAGATTGGTCATAGAAGTTATACCAAGCGCTTGTTGTATTTGTTGTTTTTGATGGTTGTTAATATTCTTCGAGGGTTGAAAGGCGGATTTATGATAATTTACTTTTTGTCCAGATATGGCATTATATTCTTCTACTATTTTCTTTACCTTGGTGCATGCACTTCGTGTTGCTTTGGAGAAAATGATAATGTCATCTGCAAAGGCTAGGAAGGGAATTCTTAGTCCACCTCTTGCTACCGGGAAACCCACAGAACAACGGTCATTCTCACATTCTCTTTGGAGCTTTCTTGCAAGAATTTCCGTGCCAATGACAAATAGGAAAGGGGAGAGTGGATCTCCTTGTCTTAGACCTCTTTCCGGTACGAACAGGTCTGTAGGTCCATTATTAACTAAAACTGAAAAAGATACTGTACACACATATTCTCGTATCCAACCTATAAATTGTTCATTAAACCCAAATTTTTCTAGAACTTTAAATAGGAAGGTCCATTCTAGCCGATCATACGCTTTCTCCATATCTAACTTAATTGCAACCCATCCATCTTTCGCCTTACTTCCTCTAAAGGAATGAAATATCTCATGAGCAATGAGTACATTATCTTGAATGGCTCTATTACTTACAAAGGCCCCTTGGAGTGGGTGAATGATTTTATGGATAATCACTTTTAGTCGGTCGGTAATAATTTTTGAAATAATTTTATATATTGTGGAACATAAGCTAATTGGCCTGTAATGATTTGTTGATGAAGGATTGTCTATTTTTGGTATTAGGGATATAAAGGTGTGGTTTATTTGTTTCAAAATTTTTCCGGAATGGAAAAAGCTCTTAACCGCTTTTGTAACCGATGGACCAACAATGTCCCAATATTTCTTATAAAACTCTGCTGTCATTCCATCCGGTCCGGGTGATTTATTCAATCCGATTTGCATCAGGGCGCTCTTAACTTCTTCATTTGTAACTGGTTTCGTGAGGAAAATGTTATCCTCTTCCGTTATTTCTCTTGTAATTAATTGGAGATATTCATGTGTTAAGTTTTGATTGACAGGTTCTTTTTCATATCTTCTTTTAAAGTCTTTTTTGATCTCTTCTCTAATGTTTTCCACTCCAACTACTTGTGTCCCATCACTTGTTCTTATTTCTTTTATATTTTTTCTATTTCGCTTTCCACTAGCTATTTTGTGAAAGTATCCTGCATTGGTGTCTGATAATTTGATGTGTTTTGTCTTCGCTCGTTGTTTCCAATATGTTTTATGAAAGTTAAGTAGATTTTCCTTTTGTTTTATTATTCGTAGTTGTTTTTGTATTATACTTGGTTGTGGTGAAATTAGTATTTCTTTTTGTAGTTCTATCAGTTTGTTGTCAATTTCTTTTAATTGTTCAAAGACGTTTCCTAGAGTTCTCTTGTTCCAATTCTTAGCATTTGTTTTGAAAAGTTGAGTTTTCTTTATCAATTTATACATATTCAATCCTTGGACATCTAGTCTCCATGCCTGCCTTACAACATTTCTAAAATCTCGACGATACATCCACATTTTTTCAAATTGAAATGGTAGTCCTTTTGTGATCGTGTCGTTGCTTAAATCCACCGAAATTTTGCAATGATCAGATGTTGTAAATGCATGGTGTGTGGTTTGAATCCCCGGAAACCATTGAATTATACAGTTACTAACAAGAGCCCGATCAAGCTTTTCGTAAATATTATTGTCTTCGGTTTTGTTTTTTCTCCAAGTAAAGACATTCCCATAAATGGGAATGTCTATTAGCTCACAAGCGTTTTTAAAATTGTAAAGTCGTTCAAATCTATGGGGTTCCGGAAGAGCCCCTCCTTGTTTTTCGCTAGAATCCTGGATTTCATTCAAATCACCTATAACAATGATAGGCAAGTTAATATTAATTAGTGCATTCGTAATGCTTTGCCAAAATTCGTCTTTCTTTTCTGCATTAGGAGGGGCATACGCAAAACAAATTGCAATTGTATATTTTGTCATCATGTTGTGGTATTTTATTACTATATATCTAGGTTCTTGCATTATTAATGTTAGTTCTTCATTCACTAATTGGTAAGCTTTCCACATTACACCCAATCCTCCCGCTTTACCGGAAGCTGGGGACCAAACGAAGTTGTCAAATCCCGCTCTTCTCCACACCTGATCACTTGGTGCTTTATCGGTTTTTGTTTCTGCTATGGCCATAATCTGAATCTTATTAATTTTACAAAAGGAATCTAATTCCGGCCAAAAGGATTTTCGACCTATTCCTCTACAATTCCATAAACCTATCTTCATGATTACTTGTATAAATAACAATACGATTTACTCTTTTCATTTTGGGTTCGATCACCCAGTAGTTCCTCTGTTTTACTTGCCTAAAACAACTCAGCCTCTGTTTCATATATCTTCCCTTTTCTTTCCTTTTACATTTCAGAGTTAGGACCCTGGAAACCGATAACCTGGATTTTCTAAGTCTGTTACACAGTTCTGAGTTTGACTGATCAAAGCCATTCCTTGCCATATTCTTCCTGTAATAATTATACTTGCAATGCAGGGTTCTTTCCTTCTTATAGTTTCCCTCGTTCAGTTTTCCCCAACTAATTTCTTTCAACAAGGCTTTGCATTTCCCCATACAAACAAAATGTGAACACCAACAATATTTGTCATTTACACATTTTTGTACAAATATCAATTTCCTAATGCACCTGTTAGGTTTACATTGGTAAGTTTTTTTTATCCCATTTCGTTCTTTCTAAGCTCTCTCCAGGATAGAGTTGTCTCCATTTCATTTTGTTTTTCACTAAGTTATCCTCCGACCGGTTTTCTTCATGTTGTCTTCCTGCATACCCTCTTTGTACATGTTTCATCTCTTTCATCTTCAGTCTATAGGTACACGTAAATATAGAAGTATTAAGGTCACTTTTCTGACTATTCAAAATTTTGCACTAGACTACATCATTTTCAATTAGAGTACCAAACACCTTCAAACTTATCAACTTATTCTTATTTCTTTGGTGTGCCTTACCCTGAAGCTTGGAATTTTCCCATCTTAACTCACTCCTGTAGAGAAAAGTTGTCATTGGTTGCCTCCATTTCAATTGTTCCATATTTGGTTCTTTATGATCAGGTTGCTTCCTAGTACAAAACACAGGAAGAGAGCAACCATGAGGCCTTTGAAAAGTAAACTGATCCATGCTTTCTCTATTCTTTTCTTTAGTATTCTTAGATCCCGAAGGAGCAGCCTCAAAAGGCATAAAATTCTTGCCACCCTTAAGGGTCTCAAGGACCTTGGTAGGCATGGAATGACCAGGTTCTTTAGTATGGTTCTCAACATTTTGTTCTTTAAAAAAATCAGAGTCAGAACAGAGTATCTCTTTGAAGGATTTGTTTTTCCCCTTCTCTTTTTTGTTGCTTTTCTCCATTGAATTATCCCACCACCCCGGTTTCCAGATAGCCACAAACCAGAGCAAACATACAGAATAGACAGACTTACAGGGAAAGCAAGAGAGATTAGATCCAGAGAGAATGGTGTAATAGCAAAACGCAAGCCAGTAGAGGTATATATAGGCAAATAGAATCACCCAAATATGCATAGAATTTTCATAAACAATGTAAAACAGTAAGGAGAAGTACAACCTGGTTATGGTAGGGATTAACAGTTCTTCATCTTGATCCTTCCAATAGCAGGAAGAATCATTCTTTCTCCAAACTTCGCCATGTCCCACACTGGGAACCCGTATCCGAAACATACCCCCAGGATAGCCTGTAGGACGCCCCGAAGAAAGATCTGCACAATAACCTTGTCTTCGTTCTCCTAGAAATTCCCTCGATTGCAACCTAGCATTGGATATTCTTCCTTTTTTCTTCTCCTCTCCAGATATCTCATCAGCAGATCTCCATAGCTCTAAACGATTAGCTCCACCGCCGACGAGAAGCGAAATCGCAAAAGCCTTCGCTGTTTTGAAAGCGTCAAATGCGGGGAAGGTGACACCAAACCACCAAGGGATCTTCCATATCCCATCATTATGGTCAATTAGACTCAAGTTCCATAAGAAGAGGGTGGTAATTTCAACAATTTTGGCTAGGATTTCAGATCTAGGGTTTCGATATTGGGGGCGATTTAGGGGAGTCGGGGAGAGAGGTTTCAAGGGTTCCATATCAAAACCCTTCATTTGACACAAAGTGCAATATCCGGCTTCTTACAATCATTTGAAATATATATTTAGGATTCTGTCACTTATGAATACTAAGGTGTTTGATGAAATGAATATAATAGTTTGTTTTTATCTTAATTGATAGTGACATTTTGAATGTTGGATAATTGAAAAATTGTAAATTGAAATTTTTTCATGTGTCTCGGCCTGATATAAGTTGAAAATTGTTTCATATTCTCACCACTTGGTTTGCTCTCTATATATATAATTAATACTAGTTATACCCGTCGTGTCGTGCACGACTATATGAATTTAATACTTAATTTATTTAATAAATATGAATTTAATTTAATATAAAAAATTATTTATTAGTAAAAAAAATTATACAAAATTTTACAACTGTCATGTGAAACGGGGCCAAAATTATTAAGGTGAGTTCACTATAATTTTTTTGATTGCTTAATGATAATTTATTTATGAAAAAATATAAATAAGAATTATTTGAATTCGAATCATTTAATTTTAAAAATCTTTAAAAAAATTTATAAAAGGTAAAAATAATCTAAATTCTTGTAATTTTTTTAGTCAAATTCAATTGTTAAAAAAAATTTGAATAAAAATTAAAAATATACTGACTAAGAAACGATGAAAAAATATTAATAAATAATGAATTTTTTAATGATAATAAAATCATTTATACTTACATAAATAATTCAAAAAAAATTAAGGAAAAGGTAATGTAATTTTTTTTAACAAAGGTCAATTAAGGTAAGTAATTATCTAGATTTAAAATTCTATTTTGTATCAAAATTTTATTTACGATAAATCTCTTACATAAATAGATATAAAAAATAAAGATAAAATAATTTTCTTTAATTATAAATAAAATTCGAATTTTTTTCTTCATATGAATTGATAGAAATTTAATTGGAAGAATTAAATTAATATATCTATCTGAATATATATACTCCGTATCTAATATTCTATAATTTATTTTAATTTTAGATAAAATCTTTTTGAATTTATCCTAATTCCTAATATATAATAGATAATATCTTTATTTTAGATAGAATTTCCTAGATTAATCTATCCTATTTCTATATTATCCTAAAATAATATCAACATATATAAATTCCCAAAATAAAAAATCTTATGTGGCGAAATCCTAGGTGGCTTAATATGGGAACGACACGTAAGAAAACCTTAGGTGGCGCAACATGGTGACCTTATTTCTTGCGTCTTTTATATATATACATAGATTTTGATAGATTTTTACTAAAAAAAGAAAAGAAAAATATCTATACAAAAGATAGATAGTAGATAGATATCCGATTTTGAGAAATAATTGGAACAATATTTTTTTTAGTGTATGTGTCATAAAGATTATTGGAATAAGATAGAAATAAAAAAAAATAAAAAAAAAGAAATAATAAGAATGAAAAATAAGGTTTTTGAAATATGGAGTGAGGCCAGAATCGTTCTGGTGGCTTAAAAAGAAACAGCTTTAATATATAGTTATAGATTTGCGAAAGAATTATAAAAGTGGTTGGTAAAGGGAGTGCCACATCTCCCCCTTGGTAAAATGACAAGTGTCTTGACTCTTGTGTCTAGGTCTTTTGCAGTATAGAAGTTGTCGTCCTATAGCTAGTGCATACACGAGTGAGGCCAATGCTCATCATAGTGAGTTTCTAAGATTGAAATATTGAGATTGAGGTCGAGCTAGGATCACACCATTCGAGCATGGTAATCATTTGGCAATTAGTAGGGGAAAAATATTTACCATCTAATGTACCCAAGATCACCATTGTTGGTGTGTTTTTGGTTTTTGTTGGAAGGCTGATAATGATTGAGCCGTCAACGGTCAATAGTCAATACATCGTATGTACGTAGGTGATATTTTAGTTTTCTCCATCCAGCTACTTTTCAATAAAGTAAAAAAGCTCAACACTAGCATGATTACCCTCTAACTACCGAGTGATATTGCAGATATCCTTTCATTTACGGAACCTATTGAGTAATTTAAATTGAAACATGGATAGGATAGGCTGTATGCTTATCAATAAGTAAGTTGTCCATATTGCAGAGATTCTAATGCTCCCAACATAAAGTTAGTTAATTTGCATTTTCTAGATCTAAGTATTTAACCTACAGTATATAATAATGTCCAAAAAAACTTTTCAAGGTTTGACTAATCTGTTTACGCATTCAAATCAAGATCACCATAACCATGGAATTACTATATATTTTTCTTCATCACATACCATTACAAACATACAAAAAACCCAACACCACAAAACACCAAAATTTGAAGTGAAACCGATCAAGAACAAAAATATACAATCAAAAATCAATGTATAAGCCCCCTAACACTTATCTTCCCACATTCAATCAAATTTAACCCCCCTATAGTTTTTTTTTTTTTGTGTGTGTGAATGCCATTTTAACGTGTATTTGAGCCTAGCTACTGCAAGAAACTTCACACACCATTAAGCATCTTTTTTGATCTCTACAGACCTGGATTTCCTCAACCGGCCTCGGGTGGCATGAATGGCGTCTTCCATGGCCGTTTCCCGAGGTGGAGAGGAAGGAGCTGGCTCAGTCTGCTCTGGATCATCTTCATTAGCTGATTCATCAGTGTTTTCTGGTGGTTCTGGAGTTATCTTCTTTACTGCTGAGCTTTTGGAACTCTCAAGATTATTAGAATGAGGAGTGGCTTTCTTTTTCGGTGTTAATTGAACTGACTTTGCAGCAGGCGATGTCAATTTCCTCAGTGACCTTTGAACAACTGGAGAAGATGGAGCTGGTGAGGTGCCCACCTCCTCTTGTTCTAACTCCTCTTCATATTGACTTGATGAGGTGCTTGAAGCAGGAGATGGAAGCTCTTCGATAGTAGGTTGGCGAGTGGCTTTAGGGGGCTGCTTTTGAGGCTGAGGTCACAACAAGAGATGTTAGAAAGGTGATGCAATAGTTGAGCAAAAAAGAAGAGCATCTCAACTAGATTGAGTATGATTGAATCATATGATGGTGTTTAATCATCATATCCTTTATGGTTTTTTACCTCTCAAAAAGAGCAAACATATTTTTTTTTATTCATACAGGAAAAGGAAAAAAGATGATCAATCATTTGTCAAAAGTGAAATTATTCATGCTTGACACCTGCACATGACATCTGCTCCTTTACTCTTAACTAAAAATTTCAGCAATGAATGTAAAAGCAGTTATTCACTGCATATCATATAGACACTGTATTACTTGAGAAGCATATAACTTAGACTTACTGGGGGTAACTTTGATTAAAAAAACCATAAATTACAAAAATCTTTAATTAGCAGTATAACAACAGGACCAGTACCTACCATCTGGTCTAACTATTCAAGAATGCTAATCACATGACAAGCATACTTATAAATGAGGAAAGCCAAGTGACATGTGGTGCCACCTGGCTTAGCATTCATCTAGTAGATCTTTATACAAGTTCAGTCAGATTTAGAGAAATTTCATATAATAGTAGTAATATATAAATTGAAATTTCATATAATAGTAGTAATATATAAATTGAAGACTATAAGCCATCACCCAATATTTAAGAGTTACCTGATTCTGCTGATAAGGCCTTGGAAAAGGTTGTGAAGCAACATACTGCAAAACCTCAAAAACTCTGGTCTGACCATAGCTTGCACCCTTCTGAAAGTACATTACAATCATATCTCCAGCCCTAGTCTTGAGCTCCATCAAGTTGCGATCAATATCTTTCTCATGCTTTACAATGTATGGTTTAACGAAGGAATCATACACATACACTGATCCCTGAACCAGAGGAACATAGAAAACAAATATGAGTCGGTAAATGAAGAATCGTGCATCTAATTGCAGATGTAACAAAAACATACCTTTGTTTTGGGGTACCAAAGATATATGTAGAATGCCAATTTAGCTTCACTGTACATTGGAACCCTTCAAAGCAAAAAAAGTCTCAAGCATATCAAGATTCAAACTCATCCATATACATAAAACAAACAAATGGATTATGATTACCTACCATGAAATTAAAATATCACTTATACGCTCACAGACTGCCATCATAGCTACTAAAATCCTGAAAAAGTAGAACTAGGGATTAAAATTATCAATTGGAAAATTACAAAGTTGCATAAATGTAAATGGCACAATACCAGTATTGACACCAAAAGCGAAGTTGCTCAACCTCTGGCTTATTCATCTCCACAGTTTTATAGCACTCATAAGCTGGATATGCATAACCAAAGATCATCCTGGGAAAATTGTGATATGGATTTAGCATTGAACCAAAATTATGAACCAATACACAGAAAAATAAGAGGATGGCAAGCAACATACACAAGTCCCCTAGTAAGGAAGGATCCAATCATTGTGTATTCCTGAAATATCAAGATGAACAAACGATGAAATTCTGGCACATAACCACCCTAAAAAAACGATTAATAATGGAGAAGAAGATGCATATGGCTGATAGAGTTTATAAAGGACAAACTGACTACTGTCCGCCGATGAATCAATCTCGAGTGGCTAAACCGTTTAAAGGCAATCTGGCTTTGAAGAACATGCCCATTCTTATACATTTGGATAGAAGTGAACTACAATTTGACTAAATTTCTAATAGCACATCTTTAGCAGCACAAAGCTTCAACAGATTGCATAGTCAAAGATAAAACTAATAGCTCAATCGGAAAAGTTCTCAGGTATCACAAGATCCGTTAGTAAAAGCATCAATATGTTTTGACAAATTAGTTAAAATCCATGATCCAGAACATACATAGATGCGCAATTTCGTTCTATAAAAACAATCCATTAATTGCCTAAAAACCGGTGAGATCACGCGGAATTTAAGTTCTGAAACTTTTGTTTTTCTTCGCAGAAAACAAACAAATTCTAAACAGTCCAGAAGACAATAATCCGGAAATCTAACTGCATTTTTTTGTTTTAGTAATAAAAGCTCCTTAGTGTGAGAATTGAAAGGGAAAAAAGGGACAAACAGATTGATTAAAATTCAAAACCAAAGGTAAACGAGACGAAAGCAGAACAGCAGAAGTGTAACCTCCACAGATAAAATTTCATACTCTCAATGTATCAAAAACAAAGAAACTAGCATCTACACATCTCATCCAAAACATAGAATGCTAAAAACGCCAATTCGTACCTCTGAACAATGATTCCGGAAACTGTTCAATGTGAACACTCAATCAGAAATCAGAATGGGCAGTAAAAGCGGCCGAGAGCACCGAACGTAGAGGAGAGATGATCGAACCGGATAGCGATCGGAGTAAGTTCGTAGACGCCGCCGAAGTAGAGAATGCGAGCCGTTGCGAAATGCGAATTCGGCGGAGATGGAAATGTTGAGAGGAAGCGAGCGAAAGAAGTGGAGGGTGAATAGTCCGTCCGCAGACGGAGAAATCAGAAAAGTGCTTTTCAAATCCGTTTTTCTGCTGGGCCCCACTGTTCTCTTTCTTTTTAATACTATTATTATTATCGCACTCTTCAGGTTTGTGGTTTTGAATTTTTGGCAAAAATACAATGAGGGCTGAGGCTAACCGTATCACATATGTTTGGGTTGGTGTAACGATTGCAGTATCTTTAGATAAAAAAGGTTTAGATGAGAATCTTAGAGAGATAGTAAGAATTATTTTTTTAATCTCATTGTATTTTTAGATGAGAATTCATGGAATCATATGACAAAATTTGAAGAAAAACAAATGTACAAGGAGGTCAAACTAAATGAGCGTGGATTTGATGAAAAACAGAGATATAATTTTAAAATTAAAAAAAAAATATTACTCACAATTTTTCATCAATTTTTTTATTTAAACAAAAAATATTAAAATTTACCTCTCCTAAATTCTAACATTTCACTTTTTTCTCATTTGTTTCTCTCTCCTAAATTCTTTTTTTTGGTAGAAGGAGAGGCGGAACTCTCCGGCCTCTCAAGGAGGCATTTTATTAATTAATAAAAAGTGGGCTAAGTAGTCATCAAACGGGGGATAGCCCGACCCCTAACATCGTCAAGAAGCAATAAAGTAATCCCCTCAGGCGGGGCAAGCAATACATGGTTTCCTAAAGGAAAAGAGAAAGCAAAAGACGCGAGGCGATCGACAACCGTATTCGCCTCTCGATACATATGACGGAATTGGACAAGCCAATCCCTACGAATCAAGCCTTGGCATTGAGATACCAGGCTAAATAACGGATGACACTTATTAATTCTAGAATTTAAAAGATTAACAACAAGTTGTGAATCAGTCTCCAACATCACCTTACGAAAGCCATGCTCGCACGCCAATTGAAGACCATCTCGGACACCCCAAAGCTCAGCCATCGGGACACTACACGAACCAATATTATGGACGAAACCGACAATCCATTGACCCGAATTGTTTCTCAAAATTCCACCTGCTGCCGCCAGCTGATTGTCTCTCACCGCTCCATCCGTATTGATTTTAACCCAATCAATTTGGGGAGCCTCCCAAGCAACGTCCTGCACAATCTTACTAGTACTTAATTGATTGAAATTGAGCCTACCTCTAGCCATCTTGTAGTTCATAGCATAATTAAGAATGAAAGGCGTGCTCCCTGCATTAGCATCCTCATCATCAAACACTCTAGAATTCCGCCATCTCCAAAGCCACCAACACGTAATAGCAAAAATGTCCCTCCATTCCAAAGATCCGTTGGACCCCTCAATCATGATATTAGTACGTATCCAGCTCGCAAAAGGGACCTGGAAAAAAGACGGATAAAAATCAGTAGCATTGAGATCAACCCAAATAGATTTAGCCATAGGACAATCACGAAAAAGATGTTCAAACGATTCTTCCCTGTCATGGCAAACGCTACATCGGTCCGAGTGAGTTAAATGACGTCTACTCCGTTCAGCATTTGTCATGATTCCACCTTTGCTGGCCACCCAAATGAAGCAACGAATTCTTTCAGGAACATTAACACTCCAAACTCTTTTGTAGAAGCCAGCATCTACTCCTACTCTTGTTATATTTCCTTGAATAAAATCAAACCCGGAAGCTACAGTGTAATCTCCATCATGGTTGAATTTCCAGCTGAGCATATCCTCTCCAATCTCACCAGTATTATCCACACGAACAGCGGCCAGTTTCAATATCACAGTCTCCGGCAGCACCCCAGCAAGAATAATCCAGTTCCAACCCACATTAGGTATCCAGTAATCAGCAACCAACCAATTACATTGCTCACCATTAAAATTACCCACCACCAGCTCAATAATCGGACGCTCCATAATCCAAACGTCAAGCCAAAATCTGATATTAGTACCTCTTCCAAGTTGCCATTTAGCACCATGGATAATGATTTTCGAGAGGCCAAACTTCAGGCTTTTCCAAGTATGAGACGAAGCAGAGGACTCCCCCAAAGCACAGTTAACATACTTGTTTTTTAAAACATCAGCCCAAAGCTCACCCTCACTTGATAGGAAACGCCAACCCAGCTTAGCGATTAAGGCGACATTCATTTCTCTCATTGGCCTTATACCAAGCCCGCCTTGATGTTTGGGTAACGTAATTTCTGACCAAGCAATCTTATGCATTCTCCTATGATCACTCGAACTATCCCAGATGAAAGCTCTGTTTATCTTATCGATCCTCTTGCAAACACTCATTGGAAGAAGAGCATTGGTCATGGAATAAACCGGTAAAGAGGTCAAAACCGATTTAACAAGCGTAACTCGACCGGCGAAACTCAAAGTTTCAGCTTTCCATCCCGATAATCGCGACTTAAATCTGTCCATCAGCCCAACAAAAGTATCCTTATTGACTCTTTTATGAAGAATCGGCATTCCCAAATAGTTACCCAAATCCATAGTAACCTCCATTCCACTCACGTCTTTGAGTTGTCGAGCAACAGAGGAATCAACATTTGTTGAAAGGAAGATCTTGGACTTCTGCAAACTTAACTTCTGTCCCGACGCCGCACAAAAAATATTCAAAATATCCATAATGGTACGGAGTTGAGCAACGGAGGCTTCCGCAAATAACATGATATCGTCCGCGAAGAAGATATGAGAGAGCTTCGGACCCTGTCTAGTAAGTTTTATAGGTTTCCACCTTCCATCCTCAACAGCATCAATAATGATGTGGCTCAATCTCTCAACACAAAGTAGAAAAAGATAAGGCGATATAGGATCGCCTTGACGAACACCACGGGAGGCCGTGAATTGACTCGTAACCTCACCATTTAAGAGAACTTGCATCCTAGGAGACGAAACGCAAGCCATGATCAGCCTAATAATTTGATCGGGAAAATCAGCTTTCCTCAAGGAATCCTCAATGAATCTCCAATCCAACCTATCATACGCCTTTTCTAGGTCAAGTTTCAGAATCATCCAACCTTTTCGACCTCTTTTTCTTCTCATAGAATGAACTACTTCCTGAGCAATGACAATGTTATCAGAAATGAAACGCCCCGGGAGGAAACTACCTTGAGTTGGTCCAATTATTTTACTAAGTAAGGGCTGCAATCTTGTTGTCAAAATCTTTGTAATCGTTTTATACAAAACGTTGCAAAGACTAATAGGCCTAAACTGATTGATTCTTTCCGGCTTCTCAGTTTTTGCAATAAGCACAATAAGCGTGTCGTTGAGTCCTTCAGGAATAATGCCGGTTCTGAAAAAGTTCTTGACAAAATCAATCACCGAACCTCCAACCGTACGCCAACATCTCTGAAAAAAACATGGTTGAAATCCATCAAGACCCGGAGATTTGAACGCACCCATCCCTTTAATTGCGTACCAAATCTCAGCATCAGTCACCGGCCTGATCAGATCAGTCTTTTCATCATTGTTGATCTGAGCAAAACCATTATTCAAAGCTGGAAAATCCATGATCTGCTCACACTCAGCCGAATATAAGCATTTGAAAAAACTGACCACAATGTTCTCAATATCTTCGCTTTTTCAACCCACCTGGCATTCTCATCCTTCAACCCTTCAATCCGATTGTGCTTACGCCTTATGATAGTAGACGTATGGAAAAAAGAGGTATTTCGATCCCCACATAAAAGCCATTGTTCCCTTGATTTTTGGAACCACAAAACCTCTTCTTGTTCAAGAACAAAATCAAGATCAACCCTCAGTTTAGATTCAAGATCGATCATAGCAAGTGTAGGATATATACTGATTTTCCGTTGAACCTCAGCCAAGTCATTCAAAATCTGTTGTTTCCGCAGGTTGATGTTGCCGAAAATCCTTTTATTCCACACAATCAGCTCCTTGCGTAAAATGCTCAAAGCACTAGGGGTATCCACAACCGGACACCAGCTCTCATTGACCTTATCATGAAAATTCGGGTGTGAAAGCCACGCTGCTTCGAACCTAAACGGCTTGCGCTTCTTATTGAAATTGACTGTCGGATCCAAAGACAACAATAAGGGATTATGATCAGAAGAGAAGCGAGGCAAATGTTTAACTCGAGCTTCCTCCCATCTAATACGACCCTCATTATTCATAAAAATCCTATCCAGCCTTTTTGACACAATCGAATTCTGAGAAAGCCTCCGACTCCAGGTAAAGCAAGGTCCCACAAACTCAAGATCGATAAGTTCAAGACGCTGACTCCACCGGTGAAAAATATGAGAATCCGAATGAAGCCCACCCGAACCACCATTCCTCTCGTTAGAAGAAATAATACAATTAAAGTCTCCTCCAATAATAACGGGGCCAGGCACTTGGGCAACAGCAGCTTCGAGATCACTCCAAAACTGAATCCGTCGACTAGCAGAAGATGGTCCATACACCACAAAAAGATGACACGTACACCCCTTATCAACGAAAGAAGCATGAATAAAATTACTGTTCTTTTGAACCATATTCAAATGGACTCTGTTCTGTTTCCATAAGATCCACACACCTCCATACATACCAACACCATCAACTCTCTCAAAATGTGTGAAATCATTCCTTGTCATTCGATCGCAAATAGCACTAGCCCTGTCACTAGCAACTCTCGTTTCAAAAAGGGCGAGAATATCCACTTTATGATTACGAAAAAGATAACGAATAGCTCTTCGAAAACCCGGCTTACCTGCACCAAAAACATTCCACATTAAAACATTCATCATAAACATAATTCAAAAAAGGGAAAGGAACCAAGAGAAAATCAGATAGGCTCTTGAGCATTGGTTCTCTCCGCCATATTCGTGTCTGAAACACAATTCGTGGCACCGGCCACTTGCTGAAGATCAACAATCCCACTTGGTATTCTGGCATCGTCTTCCTCACTCGAAAACTCGAGACTCTGTTTATCATCCTGTTGTAGCCCTACTTCCAAATTGATAATAGGGGTATCTAGCTTTGGTCCCGGATCAAAATTCTGACTTAACATTCCTTGATGTGGGTATTGGAAAATAGGTTGAGGGTTATCCTGTTCAGAGAACTGTCTTGGTCTTTTTTTGGGCCCATCGTTAGAGACTAGATGTTTCTCAGTCGGCCCACTTGTTTTATTACCCTTAGCTGTGAAAATCCCTATCTTCCTTCCCACTTTGGGCTTGCGTCTCTCATTTTGAACCTTACTTGTTTCTGGGCCATTAGCTAGCCCAATATCAAAACTCATCGTCTCTTTACCCTTCTCTGAAATGCATTCAGAATCGTTATTATAAGATCCGCTCCCACCGTTAGAAAAAACTGGCCCCACAATTTTAGCCGCAATCACTTCACAAACGTTAGAAACTGATTTTTCGGGATTTGTAACGTTTGAAGATTTCCTCATATCATGATTCACCTCAAATTTCTCCTTCGTATCATTCTTTTTAGGAAGCTTATTTGAATTTTCCCCTTCCTCAATCACTAGGGCGTCAAAACGATTCACCGGTGGAAAGAGCTGCCTAGAATCCGGGGATAACAAATTCTTTCCTTTCCCATTCAAATCAGCACCATTCTTTTGATCCACCTTCCTTGTTAGTTCTCTTGCCGGATTATTTTGATCTTCACTGGATTTAGTTTTCCCTTTCGCCAGCCGAGGTCTTCGGGCTACCGTCATCCATTCACCGTAGGTTCCCTTGCCGTTGTTCCCATCAGTTGCTGCTTCAACGGATACAACTTTGTTAGTCCCTAGATTGGCCGAACTTTCTGATTGGTTAGTCGTGGTCTGCACCGTCGCCGACGGCGCTGGACGATAAGGACAATTATTTCTAACATGTCCAAATTTTCCACAACTAAAACAAATAGTGGGGAGCCCTTCATATTCAATCAAAAAACGTTCACCATTGATACTAATAGCACCTTTAAGTGGACGTTCAAGATCGATTTCCACGCAAATTCTTGCAAATCTTCCCCTATTTGTATAGAGAGTCTTCGGATCGACCTTAATAGGTCGACCAATACTCGCTGTCACTTTAAGGAGAATCTTCTCCTTCATATAAAGTTATAGGAAGCCCCGACAATCTAATCCAAGTTGGTACAGTTTTGATCGGATCCGAAGTTCGAAAATGAGGAGTCCAACTCCTAACGGCTAAACAGCGACCAAACACAGTCCAAGGTCCGTTTGTAAGGGCTGTCATATAATCATTTTCCTTAGCAAAACGAACAAGGAAGCACCCATTCTCTAAATCCAGCATTTGAAAACGAGAATCGGTACGCCACATATCGCGTATCTTCTTTTCCATGATATTGAACGCAACCGGAGGACCTAAGAGCTTGATGACCACCGACCAGGTCCACACTGAAGCAAGCGCTTCCATGACATCCTCTTCTATGACCACTGCCGGATCTCCATTTTCGCCATCCGGGAAGAAAATTTTAACTTTCCCAGCGATGAAATCATCATCCAAGATAGTCTTTCTCTGGAAAGCACTACCAATAGCTACTTCCTTCCACGAGACTTTCATATCCGGTGGATCTCCCGGAGGCTGGTCGTAACTCGTGCCATCAACTTGCATTCCGTTGCTGCTGTTTTGTTGTGGATTTTCCGGTGCGAACACCGGATTTGAGACAACGTTCATACGGTCGGAGAAGAACAGAAGAGAGCTTTTTCAGAAGAGAGCTTAAAACCCCCTCTCTCCTAAATTCTAACATTTCACCTCCCTAGCTAATTTCTTTCTACTCAATTACCATTTACCACTACCAAACATACACGTAAGAATTTCTTAATTGGTCTAGTAGAGTAGTAGGGAAAGTTACAAACTTACAATGTTCAATTTGACAACTACTATCCTATTTCTTTTCGAGCATATAACCTAATGCTCTTAATTGGTCAATTGATCAATGCTTCAATTTGCCATCTGTTTTAATATGTCATCCTTAATATTAAATTCCATTAGGAATAATTAGAAGGCATTCCGTTGTGAGTACTTTTACTAGTCTTACGCTTGAACAGGCAAATAAGCTAACCGTAATTAAAAAGAATATCATACATGTCTCACAGCTACGTGCATGTCAATTTCTGAAAATGATTGATTGTATATGTGAAATTCGTCTAAATTTCTACGTGGGCAATATTTGTAAGAAGTCCAATGAATAGCCCGTAACTTCAAATAGAGTAATTTGTACAAAACTGTTTTGCCTTAACAATGCTCAAACTGCTGAAATTTTTTTGGAATGCAAACAAATAGAATATATACTTCCTTTCAATTATATAACATGCTAAAATAGAAATCACATTGTCTTCAGTTTTCGTATTTGATAGTAAATTATCAGCAACATCAACGACCTATGTATAAATTTGAGATTTTTAGGGGTACCTCTATCTATCTGGTTAAAGAGAAGGGGGATAAAAAGATGTTATCAATCAATTAGTATTCAGTATATATTGAATCGGTTAAGAATTTTGTTTTGGTTTACTAGTTAGGGGGTACTTGAGCTTCAATAGTCATGGAGATATCGTCTATATAAGGTAGTCTAATGCGACTTGACGATTAAGAGTTTACTAATTAACAGGGTCTTTTTAGTGTGTTGTTTAGCCATCAACTTCTTGATTGGCGTTGTTTTCATTTACTTGGCCATGAAAGCCACCCATCGACAACCATTTTATTATAGATTTATAGGCTTGATTTTGACCTTCTTTTTTAATAAATTAAAGTCAGCCCCACAACTCGTCTTACATGAATATAGAATCTACGTAAGAAATTATATGAGAGATATTACTTATTAGGAGATCCAACCTTTACACCCTACCTCTTTTCATTCACTTTCATGACTTATCCTCAGGATTTGCCACCGAAAAATGAATTTTGTCATAAAAAGAAAAACAAAATGAGCCCTCAAAAGTTAGGTACAATATCATATGATGTGAATTAAAGCTAGGGGCCGGGATATTAATTTACAACAATATTAATGACGAATGTAGATCCTAAAAATATGACAAGTATTGATCGACTTGTTTATTGTTAGGGAGCTAACACATTCAGTTAATCTTGTCAATTTCACTTATATATTGAATATACAATGTTGTTTTGCTATACAATTATATGTTTGATATTTACCAAAAAGAGAAGGTCCTACCCTTAATTAGAGGTCTTGAGTTTGATTCTTGAGAAGCAAGGGTCCATTTACATCGTTGAATTTATTACATTTAGTTGTATTAAGTCATGAATTTAATGCAATTTAACACAACTTAATGTATTTCATTTCATTAATTAATTAATGTAATTAACTTAACGCATCGAATTCAACGATCCAAATAGACCCTAAGAATGAATACTGGCATTTTTTGTTGAAGGAGAGACGACACTCTCTGTACCCTCTATGAGAGTTTTATTAATAATAAAAATAGGCTAATTACTAATCAAGCGGGGGATAGCTCGACCCCGTACATCATCCAACATTAAAGAATTCACACTCTCGGGAGGGTCCAACAATACATGATAACCTAATTAATTAAACGATATACAAAATGAAGCTAGAAAGTCAGCTATATAATTGGCCTCTTTATAAATATGTCGAAATTGGATACTCCAGTCTCTACTAAAGAAGTCTTGACAAATCTGTATCGATCAAACTAGCGAGTGGATGACTACAATCCACAAGTCTCCCAAGGAGTAGAACAAACAAGTTGTGAATTAACTTCTAGGAATACGCTCTTGTAGCCATTGCCCCAGGCAAGACTCAAACCCTGTAACACACCCATAACTCTGCCATAGGCATTGTACATATACCTATATTATGAGCAAAACTTACCTGCCATCGGCCATCCTCATCTCGAATAACACCACATGCTGCTGCCAAACCTTCATTTGAAACTGAACCATTCGTGTTGACTTTAACCCACCTAGCCCGGGGACACTCCCATTGAATGCACCTCACATCCTTGTTAGGCAGAGCACGGTTGACATTGGAGAGTAACATCGACTCCTTGTAACTCGTTACATAATTAATGAGGAAAGCAACACGATCACCTTGGACCTGCTCCTTATTAAACACAAACGAATTACGCCATTTCAAAATCCACCATAATCCGATAGAGAACAACTCATCCTAAACCGGACCATCACCACATCGGGAGGTGTTAAAAATATTAATACGCAACCAAAGGGCGAAATCGGAATCAAAGAAAACTTCTGGCTTTTTATAAGTTGACTAGAGTATTTATTGACTGGTGTTGTTTTGGTAAAATTTTGTGAAAAGATTAAACATCCCTACATAGGCTACATAGTTTTTTTTTATACAAAAAAAAAAATCCATTTCTAGGGTTCGCTGGATACAAAAAAAAAACAATTTGTTGATTGTACACATACCCAAAATCTAAATCTAAACAACTAGTTATGGAAATTAGACACATTCTCAAAAGTGAAGATTTTTATATGAAAATTAGTTAATAACGGATTGCCCATGAAGGCACGACTATGAGAGAGACAAGTATCAACACCCACTTCGTGGATGCCTCATGTGTCACTATACATATGAAGATGCATCATCAGGTCTTGGAAGAAATTAAGAAAAAGTTAACAAAAGAGGAAATGGAAATCCTTATAAACATTTGGTGGAGCTTATGGTTCGCCAGAAATAAGAGGGTGTTTGATAGCAACAACGGAACAAACCTGACCAATGCCGATAACATTGCTGAATTTACACGAAACCAGATTAAAGAATGGAAACTAGCAGGAGCTTCCGACTCCCCTGGCCCCCGCACTCCCACAGTTGGGGGTGAAGCAAGAAGAAAGCATACGAAATGGGCAAAACCCAAAAGGAACTATATTAAACTGAATTTTGATGGTGCAGTTAATGCAGATGGCGTAACTTCATTCGGGTTCATCCTTAGGGACTCTGGAGGCTCTCCCATCCATATTGACGTAGGACTAATTGGTCGACAGTCCGTTCTGATATCCGAGACCATCGCCTTGCGCCAATGACTTCTCGAGGCCACCAGAGGTGGCATTCTCCGGATCCAGATTGAAGGTGATAATTTGCATATGAAGATGCATGCAAGATAAGAATTATACTACCAGACGATACATCAATCTTGGGCCATTGCGGCCCATTTGTAGTTTGTGGGTACAAGTGGATTGATTTCTCGCTTGTTGTTTTAGCCCATCACAATCCAGATTCCCATATGTAATGTCTGGCTAGTGCAAATTTGGACCCCACATATCCAAAAAACATCACAAACTAGCCACCAATTTCACGAACTCGAGATTCCTCTTTCTTCATAGAACAGCTCCATCTCTCCCTTTCGCTACCCAATTCTGAACTCGAAGCTTCGAAAAGCGAGCTGCAATGGTGGCAACGCCATCTTTACTCCGATATCATTCGGCATTTCTCGGTTGTCCGCGGAAGCTTATTTGCCTTTCGCCTTCTCCATCGCAACAATGTAGTAGTAGAAGAAACCAACGCTCACCACCGACATCTTATCCTTGCGTTAGAGCTGATATCGATCAAAACACGGTAATTGCATCAAATTCCTCTGTAATATTAGTATTATTAGTTTCCGAATCTAATAAACCTAGAATTGCAATGTAGATTGTGGCTATATCAGTCGGAGTGGTGAGCGTAGCTGTCGGAATTGGAATCCCTATCTTCTACGAAACACAAATTGATAGTGCGGTGAGTTTTCGCCTCCCGTAATCTCTCGCTTGTTTCCGATCCGATGTGAATTTTGCTTGAATTTATCAATGTTGTTCAGGCAAAGCGGGAGAATTCTCAGCCGTGCTTTCCTTGCAGCGGCAGCGGTGCCTGTGAGTTCCGATCCTCCTTCGAGTTGCATACATACACTACGGCATTGTGTTTTGTACAGTTTTGTGGCTAAAATTAGTTTCGTGTCTTTGTGAATGATGAATTGAAGGCTTAATTCTGGTTTTTTTCGACCTGCTCTTCCCCTAGTGAAATGTAGATTCTGCTTGGGGGCTGGTACAGTAACTGTTGATCTTGGCGGTGACGAGAAGGAAGTCTCGAATTGCATTAATTGCGATGGTGCTGGTTCTTTGACATGCACTACTTGTCAAGGCTCCGGAATTCAACCTCGATACCTTGATCGGAGGTACAATTTCTTCTATCTAACAGCAATTGCAATACAATTGATCTAGTTCAATTTTAGCCTTGTGATTGGTTTGTTTCTTTTTGGCTGATCGAGCAGGGAGTTCAAAGACGATGACTAAAGAAAGATGGACGAGTACAAGTTTGACAGCGCATGGATTAACCCCCAAGTGTTCAAGAGCTTAATTAAGAGGAGTGAATCAAAGATTATTTCTGTATACTAGTCGATTTTGTTATGTGCATGATACGTTGTATAATTAATTTAGCAGGCAATGTACATCAATTGCATGCATGCTTTTGTCATCTTGTAGTTTTGTTATGAGAAGTTGGTTGAACAAATTGTTTAACTGCCGCAGATATTTCACTATAATTTGGTTGGTTCATTTTAACTGCTCAAGAGCCGTGCAATGCGTGCATTCTCTGATCTTAACTGGACCAGTTTAGGCCCAGGCAAGCTGTATACATTAGAGTGTTGAGTTAGAAAAAAAAAAATGGCATGAAACAAGCAGAATGAAGTTCATGCACCTGAAATGGTAAGTATCTGTTAATTCATATATTCTGGATCTGTTAAAACTCTATTTTTTTTTTGGTCGGATGTTAAAACTATTTTATTTGTATATTAGATTCTAACACTTGTCCTGTTTTTGACTGCTGAAAAATAAATACCTAATTTTAGTATCAATAATAAATGCTCCAATCAAGGATATAGAGAAAGGGAAAGTTGCTCACTTAACATTGAAATTCCTATATCTCCTTCAACAAACAAGGTATCCCTTGCTAAAATTGATTTCTGGTACTCAAGGTTTCACATATATATATCCAATGATTGAATTTGTGTAGTGCTTATTACTTAAACTTCAATTTTTTTTGGCAGGGTTTTAGAGTGTGAAGATATAAGATTTGTGTGAATGTAATCTTGTATTCCATAGAATACCCAAGAGGGTTTTTATATACAAAGAGTTACTTGTGGCCCAAGTGATAGCCCTAAGATATAAGGAAAATATATTATACAAATATCTCAACAATATAATCTTATCCTAATACCCCCCTCCCCCACACACACACAAGCTCATGGTGGATTGCGAACATGCAGCTTGGAGCGTAATTGTAAGAAACGTGCAGTCCCAATGGCTTTAGTGAAGATATCAGCGGTTTGATCACAGGCTCGGACATGACGAACAATCAATGAACCGTCCTCCACTTGCTCTCGGACAAAGTAGAAGTCAATCTTGATATGTTTGGAGCGTTGATGGAAAACAGGATTAGCAGACATATAAGTATAGCACTTAAATTGTCGCATAAGATAATGGGAGGACGAACCATAGGAGCCTACAATTCGAGTAACAACTGTTGAATCCAAATGAGCTCTGTAGAAGTGAAAGCAATAGCTCGATATGCTGCTTCAGTGCTGGATTTAGCAACAACATGTTGTTTCTTGGAGGCCCAACTAATGAGATTGCCACCATAATAGATAGCAAAACCATGTTGTGATCTACAATCATCACTGTCAGACGCCCATCCAGCATCACAATAAGCAATCAAGCGATGATCAACGGAGGGTCGAATACATAATCCTGCCGAGATGGAGCCTTTAAGATAACGGAGGATGCGCTTGACAACAGCCCAATGAGTCTCAGTAGGAGAATGCATGTACTGACAGACTCTATTAACAACATAAGAAATCTCTGGCCTAGTGATGGTAACATACTGTAAAGCTCCAACAATACTCCTATATAAAGAAGGATCAGATAACGGATCACCAGAACGAGTCAACCTAGAGGCCGGCTCAACTGGGGAAGAGATAGGCTTGGCGTCCTACATTTTGCTGCGAATCAGAATATCCCGAATATACTTCTGTTGGGAAAGAAGAAGATAATCAGAACCTCTAGAAATCTCAAGACCGATAAAGTAATGCAGAGGGCCCAAATCACGTAAAGCAAACGTTCTATTGAAGAGACGAACAAAACGATCAATATCAGTCGACACGGATCCAGTGATGAGAAGATCATCAACATAGACAAGAATATAAAGCACAGAAGATCCACGTCTCCGAACAAATAAAGATGTATCAGAACGGCAGGAACGAAAACCATGATTGATGAGAAACTGCCTGAGTTTTGTAAACCAAGCCCGAGGAGATTGCTTAAGCCCATAAAGAGCTTTCTGAAGAAGACAAACATGATGCAGTCTGGTCTGATCTGTAAAACCTGGGGGCTACTGCATATAAACTCTCTCAGATAAATCCCCATTGAGAAAAGCATTATTAATATCAACTTGTCGGATAGGCCAAGAGTGTTGCAATGCAATAGACATGACAATGCGAATTGTTGTAGGCTTCACAACAGGGCTAAAGGTATCAAAATAATCAACACCTTCTTCTTGATTGTAGCCTTTGGCTACTAAACGAGCTTTGTAACGCTCAATGGAACCATCTGCCTTTTGTTTTATCCTGTACACCCACTTACAACCAACAATGTTAGAATTACAAGGGCGAGGAACAAGTGTCCAAGTCCCATTACGCAAAAGGGCATCAAACTCGGATTGCATAGCATGTTGCCATTCAGGCGATTTGGAAGCCTGTAAAAAGGTTTTAGGTTCATCAAGAGAAGTAGGCAGAACAGGCAAAGGATGTTTGGTAGAGGTAAAAGTTTTGGGTTTAAGATTATTCGTTTTGGAACGAGTAACCATTTGGTGAGTGGAGGATTCAACAGGGCGAAAATAAGATGGAATAGATGAAGTGGGAGAAGAGGCATTACCTGAGTTTGTAGAGGAGACAACAGCTAGTTCTCCATCAATGGATCGTGACACCGAGTTATCACCTTGGTTGGACACTGAAATGAGCGGACTTGATGGGGATTGTGGTTGTGATGATTCGGATGTAGTGTGAGAAGTAGTTGAAGGAGGAGTAGATGTGGTACATGGTGTAGGGCAAGGCTGAGATGAAGGTGTTGTTGTTTCGGTTGAATGTGGCGACACAGGCCTCGTCCACCTCGGCCATTGCGTCCACCACGACCCCCACGAGTGCTGTAATTCGGATTTGTGGGAGGATAATCGGTAAAGTTCTGACGCTGCCAGCAATTAATCGCCTCATGGCCAGGTGTAGAGCAAAGTTGACACGTAGGACGACTCGAAGAAGAGCCGGTGTCAGACCCCTGTTCAGGGTGGAGCGGATTGTTCCGAGAACGAGAACCACGATTGGCCACATTGGCCGAGAGAGATAAATCCGAGGAAGCTGGCTGATTCGCGGTATTAATCCGCTCTTCTTCTTGTAACAAGAGGCCAAATAATTCATCAGAAGAAATAGGATGCCTTTGCATATTATACGCAGTTAGAAACGCAGAGTAGGACGAATCTAACCCGTTAAGAATATATTCAATAAAATCATGATCAGACACAGTGTAGCCACATTCAGCAAGAGCATCAGAAAAGCTGAGCTTTTTCTCCACATATTCAAGAATAGATAAATTGCCTTTCGCCAGATTTTGCATCTGATGTTTCAGAAACATAGAACGAGCCCTAGTTTGGGCAAAAAACATGCTCTCTAGAGTAGCCCAGGCCTCATGAGTGGTCTTGGAACGAGCAACATGCGCTAACAAAGGTGTAGATAAAGTAGAACGAATCCATAAAAGAATAAACATGTCTTTCTGAGTCCAATCAACGAACATTGGATTAGGAATAAGAGGTGTTGTAGAGCCTGAGGCAACTGGAAGATATGTTGATGGTGCACTGTTGGGTAGAAGAAAACTATCAACATTGTAAGCCTCAAGAGATGACTTGATTGTATGACGCCATAGGACGTAATTTGTGCGCTCCAACTTGATATTGAGAGTCGGAAACGCAAGCGACGAGACAGATGCATCGGATGCCGCAACAAGCAGGGCACCGGCGGACTTGTTGTGTGGCGTCTCATCGCGCACGACGGTGGAGATGGCCGGCGGAATCGTGGGCGTGATAACGCCGGTAGTGGAGCCTGCGATCTCCGGTGGGATGGTGGGAGTAACGACTCCGATGGTAGCAGTCAGTGGATCGTGTTGATCACCGTCAGACATGGTTGAAAAATTAGGGTTTGAAAAAAAAAATTTAAGGATCGTATTATGCTCTGGATACCATGTGAGGATATAAGATTTGTGTGAATGTAATCTTGTATTCCATAGAATACCCAAGAGGGTTTTTATATACAAAGAGTTACTTGGGGCCCAAGTGATAGCTCTAAGATATAAGAAAAATATATTATACAAATATATCAACAATATAATCTTATCCTAATATAGAGTGACAAAGCAAAGTTCTTGTCGTTTCCAAGCTGGAGAGCTTTATCTTCCCAGAGAAATCCTGAAGGGTTTTAGATGCGTATAAGCGGAATTTCAGAAACAATTTCTTGCACCTAAACATGAATCTAAAGCATTCTTGATTAGAGACAAAATTAGGGTTAGTAGAATACCTCTTGATGCGTGATTAGGGTTCTTCCTTCGAGAGAAAAAGCCTCAATTATGACTTCTCTAATCAGTCCACACGAGTACGGGATCGGGATCTCCTTCGCTTCCGATTGCTAGATCGAAGTGCCAAAGACTAGAAAAAGTTGGAAGAAGAGAGCCTCTTTTTCTTACGTAAAAACTTCTGAAACCCTAGATCTCTTCTCCCTTTAAAGGTCTTATATATTTATTTCCCCAAATAAATATATCCTTTTAATTCTCAATAATATCCAATATATTTATTGATAATTAACTCTTTTCTTATTGGACTAAAACCTTATGTCTGACAAAGACTTTCAGCCCGCTGATCCAGCCCGTCAACTCAATGTGTGTGACCTCATAGGACCCGTTTATAATAGCTATGAATTAAACTATTTAACCCATTAATCGTAGTTGGTTTCTAGCAAAACACTACGACTCCTAAAATAAACGGATTGAATCTCTCTATCAATCGTCCTATTCCATGTTCGGTAATTGCAACTTTTATTAAAGGACACAATTCCTTCAATCTCTCACTTGTCCTTGAAAACAAGTGTGCAATTTTAAGATACCTTTGTCTCTTAATGTCTTACTTGATGATATGGTGACATTCATATCTCTCGTCAAATATGTTTCTTGAATACTTGAGTTTGAACTATCAAATAACGAATGATTACAATTAATCCATTCGAGCATGACCATGCATTTTCTAGTTCTAGCTCTTCAAGAGGCCTAGACACCATTCCTTTTCATGCATCAATGTATACATGAATAAGGAGGACTTTTCCAATCTTGTATGATTATGGCTCCCACTCAACTTTTGGCAATCCCAATAATTGCTTTTATAACCCCCTTTTACGGAGAGCGTTTAACAATATCAAAGACATACCAATCATCAACTAGAAAACATAACATACTCATGTTTAAGGAATCCACCAAACACGGTTCACCTTAAAAACTCTACAATCTCTTTTGGAGAGTCTTAAGGTTGGTCTGTCCGATATGTATCATCCATACATATCTATGTAATTGACTGGACATCTCTATGTCCCTATAGCACATGAAACCTTGAGCTATCAATCAATGTACAATATAGCTATAAATGAAATCATCTATGTCCTTTTTGATGACTCAAACTATGGACGTGCAATAATTCATAATTGTAGTACACTTAATGGGGTTTCATTCACCAAAACACTTAAGGTGAGCCCATTTATGAACTATGAATTATTCGGACATATTATTCAATATTAATTAATGAAATATATAAATAAGAATGAAATACCATATATTATCATAAAGTCAAACATAAACAAGAATCCAACACTCTAAGCAGAAATAATGTAATACAAAGCAATCTCATAACCATTCACCAATGTGTTTGAGACCCTTAGCCCTAGTGTGACTATCATGCTTAGCCCTAGGTGTAACACCCCGACTTTCGCCGGGGCGCTACTTGGTGGTAGACCATGTCCGGGTACTACTCAGATTAGTCAGACAACTAATTTCATTCGGATCTTGCAACTCGGGCACGACGAGGAAACCGTTTTAAACATCCAGTTTGTATTTACTCAGATAATGGGTTAGAAAATATACATGAAAACCCAACTCTTAAGCTTAAAAAGGAAACCAACTTTTATCAAACTTCATAACACAAAAATCTTTTCAATTCTAAAACAATTCTCACCACTCAACAAGATAAAAGGAGAACTAAACTTTTAATACCCTCTAAACCTATTGACACGTACTCCAACATCCGCTCCACCACTCTGCTAGGGATTCCTCACGGTTCCTACCTCGTACCTGCAACTGAAAAATAAGTCCCCGAGGGGTCAGCTCCCATTCCAATCCAAGTTAGAAATCACACAGTACCAGTAAGACGTTTTAAAAACCAACACACAGTTCCTAACACTCAACAACCAAGATTAGCACACACAACCCAACTACAATCCATACCTAATTTCCAAGTAATCATCACACATGAATATCAACACATTCGTACATACAGACACATATTTTCATGCACATAACATTCACCTACAACTCTCCTCCACACGTCCACACACGCACCCATATAATTTATTTTGCGGCAATGCAACCCTTCTTCGCCTTTGCATTCTACGCGACAATGCAACCCTTCTTCGCCTTTGCATGTCATTCCAGCAATGCAACCCTTCTTCGCCTTTGCATGCCGGTTTTCAATTAAAGCACAGAGAAACCATTCACAACATTTCACATACGATAAACTATTTAAAAACGAATTATACAAATATCACAATTACAGTCACAATCACAACAACACGCACAACCACAGTTTCAATTGACAACACAGTCACATATACAAATACAATCTCATTTACAACCACAATCATATTTACAATCATAATCACAAATGCAATCACACAAGCACTTACAATTACAGTTCTTGCAAATACCAATGGAATTCCAATTTAAAATATTATGCAAGGAGGGACTAGTTCCCCAAAACCAATCCTACAAGCACAGTATAACGTCTAACAAGAACTAGAACAGAAACCGAGCAAGTTGCAGAACAACTTACCTCGAAAGCGAGACACAAACACGTAGCGGAAGAAAGGAAGCTCGAACAAGTCGCACACGAACGTTATCGAATCCTAACAATTCAATAACAAAACTATAACACCCGAAAGGAAGTGAAACACAAAACTTAACACCCTAAAAGGTAAAGGCTCTTTCTAATCGATGATTATTGACCTAGTCGATTTTAGGTGAACACTTACAATTTCCAACACAACCCATTCTTGTCACCCGTTCGATTCCAATCTAGATTACTAATTACTAGCACCCTTTAAAAAGAGGCATTTTTACAATAACGACCTATTTAATCCATAGAGTAGTCTTCAACCTACTAAATCAAGACATTCAAACAACCACAACAATTTCGAAACCAACCTTACCAGACGAACAAATTAATAAATTCAACGACAACAATATAATTGAACCAATTTCAGTAGCTAACACGTATTACTAGTCAAATTCGATACCAAATTTTTAAACCAATTATTCAATTCACAAATGGGCTAATTAACAAACCAACCAACAATAGTTGCCTTGGTTCTCTACACTACTCAGATTACACCATACAATTTACAATATTCTAAGCACATTTCAATGAAGAACCTAAACCAAAATAAATTGCAATTTCCCACTTAACAGATCAGGAATGAGATGTCCAAGGCCACACGCACAATCATTCATACACATATCGACGATAATACTTTCATTCTAAAACAAAGTGATAGAACAATAAGAACAACGTTCAACCTCGGGACACAAAATCGGACGGATCTTGATTGTAAGCGTCTTGAACAACCTTCACACTCTATTGTAGGACGGGTATCAGCGAGCTACGCCCCAATCCAGCAAACGCGGCTCGCGATTCTTGTGTGGTTGTCAACGAACAGCAGCAAGCTTCAATTGGCTCGATCGGCGACAATCCTGCCTCTAGCACTCAAGATCTGCCCCGAGGCATCCCAAATTAGAAGGGTCACGAGAAATGGAGAGGGAGAGGATGGGACAAAAGAAGAGGGTGACCGAAGTCTTACCGACGACGCGAGAGGGTCGGCGAACAGAGGATAACGCACCGAGCTCGTGATAGTTTTCGGCGGCTACACCGATTGGGGCGAAGGTGGCAATGACAGCTCGACTCCAGACCAACTTTCGTGGCCAAACCACAATAGATTGACGGACTTGTGGCGGTTTGGCAACCGAGTACCAACCCCAACTTGAGAACTCGGAATGGAACGGAGAAAAGCTCTCCTACCGGCGGCAACGTGGGCCCAACGACGTCGGGTGGAGCAGCTCAAACTCGATTTCCCGATCTCTCTCCTGATTGTGCTCGAGCGGCGCCCCAAAGGAAGAGGAAGGAGGAAAAATAGGGCAAAACAAGACAATAGTGAAGATGAGTAAAAGGGAGAGGGTAAGGTCCGGGCCTTTGATTCTCCAATTCTTGGGCTTTTGGCCCAATATGAGGAATAAAAGGGTAAATTGATTATTAAAGGGGTAGGAATTTTAACGGAACTAGGTTACGAAAATCTCGGGTCTTACATTATACCCTCCTTATGGAAAGTTTCGTCCCGAAACTTCCAAGATTAAAGTGGGAACTCACAAAGGCTCTTGAGGTGAATTTATAGCAAAACGGGGCAACTTGAGACGGAGGAATTAGTTAGAGGGTTTTCGAAATCCCGAGTGTTATAATATATCCCCCTTAAGAAAGTTTCGTCCCGATACTTGAGAGGAAGGAAATACAACTAAGTATGGGATTGCTTGAGGTTTTACACTAGGCATAGGCTTAGTCAAAGGATTTGCAATATTGTCATCTGTATGTCCTTTAACGACTAAATTGTCATCACCCCATATACTAAGAAATCATCCTTGGTTCTTCTCAAGTACTTTAGGACGTTCTTAGCTGCACACCAATGTGCCTCTCCTGGATTTGATTGATATCTGCTACACATGCTCAAAGCAAATGCAACATCAGGACGTGTACATACCATGGCATACATGATAGATCCTATAGCAGAAGCATAAGGAATCTTACTCATTTTATCAAGCTCAGCAGGTGTTCTAGGACATTGCTTCTTGCTTAGATTTATGCCATGTTGTATGGGCAAAAACCCCTTCTTGGAATTCTGCATATTGAATCTGTCAAGAACCTTATCTATATAAGTTCCTTGACATAATCCAAGCAATCTCTTAGATCTATCCCTATAGATTTTTATTCCAAGTATGTACTCTGCCTCTCCCAAGTCTTTCATTGAGAAACATTTCTTCAGCCATTCCTTAACGGACTCTAGCATCGGAATGTCATTCCCAATAAGCAGTATGTCATCCACATACAAGACTAAGAGAGCCACCTTACTCCCACTAAACTTCTTGTATACACAAAGATCTTCTTCACACCTGATGAAATCAAACTCTTTGATCTTTTCATCAAAACGAAGATTCCAACTCCTAGATGCTTGCTTAAGCCCATAGATAGATCTCTTAAGCTTACACACCTTCCCAACATAATCTGGATCCTCAAAACCCTCTGGTTGTGTCATATACACATCCTCTTCCAAAATACCATTAAGAAAAGCGGTTTTAACATTCATTTTCCAAATCTCATAATCATAATAAGCGGCAATAGCTAGGATTATTCTTATGGATCTAATCATGACAATTGGTGAAAATGTTTCATCATAGTCAATACCATGAATCTGTTTAAAACCTTTAGCAACTAATCTTGCTTTGTATACAGATACATTTCCATTTTTGTCAGTCTTAAGTTTGAAAACCCATTTGCATCCAATGGGTTTTACCCCATCTGGCAAATCTGTCAAGTCCCAGACTTGATTTTCAAACATGGAATCCATTTCAGATTTCATGGCCTCAAGCCATTTCTTGGAGTCTGGACCCGTCATTGCTTGTTTATAGGTAGCAGGCTCACCATGTTCTAACATTAGAATATCAAGGCTTTCGGTCAAGATGAAATCATCATATCGTCTTGGCTGAAACCTTTGCCTGTTTGATCTACGTAGGAGTTCAACTGGTTCAACAACTGAGATTACAGCATTTTCCACAACTATTTGTGGATCTGCTTCTTGAGGAATTTGTTCAGGTTCTGGGATAACATCAGATCCTTGGTCTTCAAACAAATCCATCTCATCCTCGACATCAACTATGTCATTCTGTTGTTGTGTTTGTTGCCTTTCATCAAGAACCGCTTCAAGATGAATATTTCTCCCACTTGACTTTTTGGAAATAAACTCTCTTTCCAAAAAGACACTATCCCTTGCAACAAACACCTTTTGTGCAGTAGGATTGTAGAAATAATATCCAAAACTACCTTTAGGATATCCTATAAAATAGTATTTGTCTGATTTAGGTGCACGCTTATTAGTTTGTAAACGCTTTACATAAGCTTCACCCCCCCATATTTTCAGAAAAGACAACTTTGGAACTTTTCCAGTCCATATCTCATATGGGGTCTTGTCTACAGTCCTTGACGGAGTCCTGTTTAGTGTAAATACAGCAGTCGTGAGTGCATATCCCCAGAAGGATACCGGAAGGTCAGCAAAACTCATCATCGATCGAACCATGTCCAACAAGGTCCTGTTTCTTCTTCCAGACACACTATTCAATTGTGGTGTCCCTGGAGTAGACAATTGTGTTACAATCCCACAATTTTTCAAATGATGATCAAATTCATGGCTTAAGTATTCACCACCACGATCGGATCGAAGTGCTTTTATCCTTTTGCCAGTTTGAGTCTCTACTTCATTTTGGAATTCCTTGAACTTTTCAAAGGCTTCTGATTTATGTGGCATAAGATAAATATACCCATACCTGCTCATGTCATCAGTAAATGTAATGAAATATCTATAGCCACCTCTAGCTTTTGTACTCATTGGCCCACATACATCAGTATGTATTATGGCCAAAAGTTCATTAGCCCTTTCATTTGTTCCTTTGAAAGGTGACCTTGTCATCTTGGCCATCAAGCATGACTCACATAAATCAATAAATTCACAATCCATATCTTTTAGAATTCCATCTTTATGGAGCTTCTTCATGCGATTCAAGCTAATATGACCTAAACGACAATGCCATAATATGACCTAAACGGGTCTAGACTCCAAGAAATGGCTTGAGGCCATGAAATCTGAAATGAATTCCATGTTTGAAAATCAAGTCTGGGACTTGACAGATTTGCCAGATGGGGTAAAACCCATTGGATGCAAATGGGTTTTCAAACTTAAGACTGACAAAAATGGAAATGTATCTGTATACAAAGCAAGATTAGTTGCTAAAGGTTTTAAACAGACCCATTGGATGCTAGGGCACAGTGTTAGTAGCATCATTAAGATAAGGTCAGCAATTTTAATTGATGCATTGGCTTGACGCGCCAAATTCTTCAAGAGAGTAGCTAATCTTTGCTTCCACAGTATTCAAGGTTAAAGCAAGTATATTAGTAACCTATGTCGAGTTCCTGTCAAGCTGTTATGATTTAAGGGATATTTGAAATTGTTTTGTGATTTTCTCTTTTGAGAAAATTCTTTGGATTCCATAGAATTCAAGTATGAATTTCTAAAAGTAATAATAGTTTGTTATAAAGGATTCATGAATAAATTTTTTTACGATTTTCATCGTGGTGAGTAAGAATGTGATTTGTCTTCCATCTTGATCACATGGTAAGGCAAGATTACATGTCTTATTCCTATGAGAATGCAGTAAAGGGTTGTGTTGATTTTATCTCCCCATCCTGATCACATGGTGGAATAAGATCACATAATTCCTTGGGTTTTAAAGAATAGTTTCTAGTATGATTTGGCAATCATATAAGTTTTGCAATTATATGAGTTTGCAAATATAGTTGGTTGGAATGAAAATATGCAAGCTTCCTTTTGCATTATAGCAGTTGCTATATCTATTGCTATATCTAGTATCCGGTAAAACTCATTTGAGTTAGTATATCCTTGGTATCCTATACCATTTAAGGAGTATGGTCAAACTTCCCGAAACAGTTCGATTATAAAGAAATTTGGTAAGATTCTTTACAATTCTGTGTTGGTCTCTGAAGAGCATGGAGTAACTTTGTATTTATCTGAAAGTTTGGGATTGTTTTCAGTTAACGATTATTGGAATCCTCTAAGCAGTTTGCTAATAGTTTATCTTGGTTGACGTCATGACCTAAGAAAGTCATTGCCTTTTTAGCGGAATTGTCTTTGAAAGTAAGTTGATGTGGACTCCTGAAATGAAACCCTTTCTAAGGAATGATATGTAGTAATCCTTTCTTTGGAATAAAGGATGTACTAGTAAATTCTCCATTAGTTGTTATTTGTTTTCAGGTTGTCTTGAAAACTTGAATCTCTTTGAGATAAGATAGTCAAGTGAGGACTTTAAGCAGAACTCCAATGGGTCTGGAGTTTGGATATGTAAATTAGTACTGATATTCAATCTCAGTCTGATAAGTGGTTGAATATATAGAGTGGACACATGAGGATATGTTTTTAACCCTAAGAGTTAGGTTGCTCAACAAGTCAGAATGTTGAATGAAGTCTAAATAGTTCTTTAATGAAAAAGACTGAAAATTGTCAATGGAGACAATTTTGTTGGAAATTATTGGACTAAAGGTATTATTGTCCAATATGTTGGTATAGTAATGCATAAGAGTGTAGTTTGAAGTAGTTGAGAGAGATAACTACTTTTGAATGTCAGTATGCCCAAGATGAGTTTTGGTTGAGAAAAGGATTGACAAGATGTGTTGGATAAATTTCATATTCTTAGTTAAGGTAATACTGAGATTTTATCCCAAGAAAGGAAATTGAGTAAGGATTCTAAGTAATCCTTGTAAAGAAACTAATTTGAGAAGAACTAAAGGTTTAGTTGGATGACAACAAGGTTGTGTGTATACGTTTGTGCTATCCTTCTTTGTAATCTAAGTTCTCCTTGGTTTCGAGGACGAAACCATTTTTAGGGGGGTACTAATGTAATAACTGCGGTTTTTAAGGATATTTTTGAATTTTCTCGCATATCGTTTTAACGCTTAATCCAATATTTTTGTTGGAGATTAAATCCTAGAAAATTGTTGGTGATATCCTAAAATCACAAAGAAATGATTTTATGGATCGGTGTGAATTCTAGGATTTTTCAATGGAGAAAGAATATTTATTGGATAAGTCGTCTTTTTAATTATGTACCGGAAGGAGTTTAAAATACGAAACGGGAGCCTTAAAAATTGAGGGTAGCGTGATAAAATCATGGAAAATTGGTTTTATTGGTCTACATAATTTATGGGACGTTTTTCATTTAGTAAGTTTTTCCACCCGAGGTACATAATTCTACCGCTTTAACGCGAGCCCCGTTCCGAGACGGGAAATTCCATTTTAAACCGCCTTCTCTTGCTTGTTAAGGAAGGAGCAGAGATTGAGATAAGAGAGGGGGGCGAGACTTATCACTTTTGACTTGTCAAAGTCTTCATTTCATTTCAAACCAAATGAGTGAAGGTTGAAGGCGGCGACGTTCGGACTCGGGGAAGGAATTCAAAGCTCCACCGCCGGCCACCTTCTTCCCCTACCCCCATCACGACCACCACCTCACCTCTTCTTCTTGTTCCTCCATGTTGTTGAGCGTGGCTGTTGCTGCAAAAGCTAAAGAGGAACCATGAGAGAATCAAGGCGGAACGATGGGTTCGGGAGAAAGAATTCACGTCGGCGCTAGTCTTCTCTGCCTCGTTTTGTGACGCCGGCGGCGACCACCAAGCTGTCCGACCACCACCCACAGTGAGGTCTTCTGTCGGGCAAAGCCCAGCCACCCTCGGGCTCGGGGATCGAACCATGATCGAGCCACACGAGCCATGGGCTCGAGTGAAGGTATATACGATCGAAATTAATTAGCGGTTTGATTGTGGAGCCACCGTAAGGGCCTTTCGGTGCCGCTTTGCTAATTAAATTTATGGTTTTTATAATCTTGACGTTGATACGGTCCCACAGGTTCAAACCGCTCGGAAAACGGACGCTCGGATCTTCCGTTATAGCGAAGACAAGTTTTGGATATCGATTGTCAGGTAATGGACTTCGGATAATTACTCAGGATTCGTCGTTAATCCGTTTGAGCTGAAATTTGGTAATCTTGTAGTACTGTTACTGATGAACAATTTTTATTTAGAAAATTGTTTCAAAAGGGAAGCGGATAATTAGTTATAATTCCGCCAAGATGGCTCCTTGAAGCATGATAACTAAGGATTCACTATATATCGATATTCAGAAATTAAATCGTTTATCGATTAGGAAGTTGTAGGAGTTGAGAATACAACTAAGAGGTGTTTCTGTGAGCTCGCTGCTGAGAATCCTTTTGTTATATTTGTCAGAGGGATGATACAGATTACTGTTGGAATTGCTAAGGACGTCGAGCACGCCTTATAAGGCAAGTGGACGATTCTCTCTTGCGTTATTGTTATTAAATGAGGAATTGAATCTCATTTAATATTTGCGTTGGGAACAACTTGTATGATTAATAAAATATGATAGGTTGTTGTTTTGTTAGAAATAATGACCATATTGTTGTTCATTCAGTTTCGCACTAGAACTGGATTTAGGTCCGTTATGGGTGACCTTGTATGCTGTCTCACGCTGAGACTTTGTTGTGATAAAGATAGTTCAGGGAGTGGTTCTATACCCTCTCTTTAAAACAATATTACATTAGGAGGGGCCTAATCCTAATGGTGAGTCATGACTCTCTTCCCCTACTCTTCGTGTGAGAGGGTTGATAGGCACTCTAGCTAAGTGCAGGTTCGGTACGGTGGAGTGTAGACGACATGGTAATAGGCCTCTGTGATCTCTACCTCACCATATGCAAATGAAAGATCAAGGATAACTGAAGTCTTTTGATCTTGGTGTTGTTAGATGATTATGGATGAAACAGACCCTCTAATCTCTACAACATCGGGACTCGTGCTATTCGGGTTGTTCAAGGATGAAATAAGCCCTCTGACCTCGGTAGCATTGTGTTCCATCGGCAGTAGTTCGGGCCGATTAAAAGCCACCAAATTTTTGTGAAAAGTTTTGAAAGTAATACAAGATAAGTGCGTTAGGCACATTAATATACCTGAATGGTTCGTCTAGTCGGAAAGCCATTCTTGCTTCCGGTTATGAATGATTCTTAATCAAACTTTGATTAAGTTAATCTGAATAGTCGATAGAGGCTTTTCAAAATGTTATTTGATTAATATGAATTCCCAACAATTGTTTATGCTTCTTAAAAGAAGCCACAAGCGGTGGTGTTCTCTCTCTTGACTATGCGAGTCTCCTTCTTATTCTCTATAAGACTGCTAACTGTTGGATCATAATTCGAGTCTATTCGGATTTTGGATGCCAATATGTTTAGTTACAACCATAAGAACCAAGTTAGATTCTCCGCTTGCTAGTCTTTCATTAGACTAACCCGTCCATTTTCTTTTCTTTTATTTGGTTGGCTGGTGTCCACCGTTGTATACGATACATCAGGTTCTTCTTGGAAGTTGATTCAAGAGGCGGATTCAGATGTTTGAAGCTCCAAAAGTTGAAGAAAGGTTTTCAATGGTTATACTTGAGTGAAGATCATGATTGAACTATTTCAAAGCGAAGCTGAGTTTCAGAAAATAGAACTCAAGGAAGATTGGATGAAGATTTTGTTCAACTAGAAGGTTGTTCTATTTATTTATTCTTTTTGGGTTAAGATTTGTATAAGACCAATTGTATTTATTCCGTTGTAATGTTTGTTTTAGTTTGTTCAGTCAGTTTAAAGCCTTGGGTAGCTTCGGTTTAGTCTTAATCGAGGTTACTGGCAGTAATACCTCCAGGGTAGGAAGGGGGTGTTACAATTATAACTCCTTATAATTCTTGGTTAATGGTCCACATCCAATGTAGGATCCACTACCATGTCTCAAGATCCAAAACTTTGTCTTTTGGTCTCTTGTTGGGTACAACCATATCAAGGCTTATGGACCCCCGTATAGATCCACCCTCAATAGTTTAATGTTTAAGAAAGACACCCTCATTTTTGCGAAGCCCATCCAAACAAAACCAAAAAACGTCATGGGTTATGATATGGAAAGACATTGCCCCAATATTCATTTGGGAACTTAAGCATGCAATGGTTATTTATTACTAGTGACAAAAACATAATAAATAACTTATGCAAAACTTAAAATAAAGCATTCAAAACGCAATAATTGTGATCTTAGTATGGCCCCTATGATTCAAAAAATAAAGATCTAATCTTCATAATATCTTCATCTTGTATCCTTCATGGATCTCCATCCCTGATTTACTTATGTCTTGTACTTCTTCTTGTATTTCAATTTTGAATCACTCTAATTGCAGAAATTAAATTACAACAAAACAAACGATGCGCAGATCGTGTACAAGAAAACATAACGATGCACAGATCGTATTTATGGGCCATACTAGTCATCTTATGCAAGCAAAATATCATAATATAAAACATGCATAATAATCAATCAAATAATTCATCTCATGAAATTTATTTCACAAGATAATTTTAACTCAAAATAAATTAATATATAGTATTAATCTAAAATTAATTATCAAAGTGCATCTAATCGGACAAAATTGTATGATCAAGATATAATATCAAATATTTTATCTTATTTTAGTGGGATTTCCTAACTCCTTAGGAAAATATATATCGGATCAAGACCTAGTCAAAACCCAAAATATAATTTGAGATAAAAGATAAAATTACTAATTAATTATTTTTTTTTAATTATACACATGAATTAAAAAAAGTATAAGATCTTATCTTATATACACTTCAATGAACAACCAAAATCTTATCTTGATAAATATGTCCTCGGTGTACGCATGTATTTAAATAAACAAGAATTACCAATTTCAATTGTACTAGATAGAAGACAAAATATTATCTCTTTTCTGCAAAAAGCATGTTACTGTAATACATGTTCCAAATGAATCAAATTCAACATCGCACACGTACATTAAAATAATTTCGATTTCGATGCTGAACAAACTGAAATCCAATTTCAATAAATTAAGTGTACGTACAAATTTCAATGAGCATACAATATCATTGTTCATTATATCGTGTACTGAAAATTAATCACATATACGTACAATTTCAATTTTAATTCAAACGGGGAAAAAATCTAATTTCACGTCCACTAACTTTGATTTGAATTAATAATTTACATCAAGAACAAGAACCTAAATCTTTAGATGCGTATAAGCGGAATTTTAGAAACAATTTCTTGCACCTAAACATGGATCTAAAGCATTCTTGATTAGAGACAAAATTAGGGTTAGTAGAATACCTCTTGATGCGTGATTAGGGTTCTTCCTTCGAGAGAAAAAGCCTCAATTGTGACTTCTCTAATCAGTCCACACGAGTACGGGATCGGGATCTCCTTCGCTTCCGATTGCTAGATCTAGGTGCCAAAGACTAGAAAAAGTTGGAAGAAGAGAGCCTCTCTTTCTTACATAAAAACTTCTGAAACCCTAGATCTCTTCTCTCTTTAAAGGTCTTATATATTTATTTCCCCAAATAAATATATCCTTTTAATTCTCAATAATATCCAATATATTTATTGATAATTAACTCTTTTCTTATTGGACTAAAACCTTATGTCTGACAAAGACTTTCAGCCCGCTGATCCAGCCCGTCAACTCAATGTGTGTGACCTCATAGTACCCGTTTATAATAGCTATGAATTAAACTATTTAACCTATTAATCGTAGTTGGTTTCTAGCAAAACACTACGACTCCTAAAATAAATGGATTGAATCTCTCTATCAATCGTGCTATTCCATGTTCGGTAATTGCAACTTTTATTAAAGGACACAATTCCTTCAAATCCTTCTGGAAATTTCATGTCTAACCAACAAAGTCTCGGTATCCAGCTTGCTCAGCTAAGCCGAGATGCCCCTGCTGCTGTGAGTTTATACAGCAATAGTTCATCCAAAGCCTCTTTTACTAGTGTCTTTTTCTTATGCAAACAATTTATGATTCTTCTACCAGGGTGCAACCCGGCGTATTAATACCCAAAAGAATAATGTTGAGATTGATTCTGTTGGCGTTGCTGGAAAATCTGGTCATGAGCGTGTAAAGAAGTATTTCAGACAAGAGGTTAGCATGATCTGATTTTCTTTTATCTCAGCCTTTATTCATTGCTAAATCCCATTGTTATGCCTATGATGACAGTTCACTCCCAAGGGCATGGAAGATATAGATGAGGATTTGGACATTAAAGCACTTGAAAACGGATTTGTAAGTGTCTAATTAGAGATATTCAAATAACAAACAGATTTAGCCTTGTTCAGATTCAAACTATCTTACATAATGGTCTGCTGAAGGTTCGGTAAGCAGAGATTCAGCTAGGATTTTTAAACTACAGATGAAAAATTGAGTACAAGAGACCCCAAAATGCATGAACTAGGCTTCAAAATGCTAACTTGTAACTCAACACCAAAAAAAATGCTAACTTGTAACAGAGAGCTCAGCTTCATAATATGACAACACTTCAAAATGCATGAACTAAGCTTCTAATGCTACTTTCTTGCAACATACTAATAGGGCAATGCTTCAAAATGCATGAACTAAGCTTCTAATACTACTTTCTTGCAACATACTGACTTGTAACAGAGCTTACAGATAATTTTGGTCCTGATGATTCATTCAGCAACGCGGAATATGGTGACGTTGTAGTGATCTGACACATGAGGCAATAGCTCGAAAACACAAGCATCCCCAACTTGCAAATCATTATCTATCGCGAAATCCTTCCAACCGGAAGAGAATTTTGTCTGTTTTGTGTATATGCCAGAAGTATAGCACTTCACAGGCCAAGTTTTCCCGTCAAGCCGGTGGAGGAATATTTCTTCCCCATGTTGATCAAAAAGGTATCTAGAAGCATGATCCGTAGGAATGATCTACGAAGAAGAAGAAGAAATAACCAACAGTCAAATGAGAAAATTGTAAGAGTTAAGACATTAAAATGCAATTAGGGTGTGTTTGGATCACACCCAATATCCAAACACACCTTTAATCAGTGACGAAAAATGAAGCTCACCACTCACCAGTATACAATTGTAATTTTCAACATATGTTTTTCCCATCACGACAGTGAAAGAAGGCTCTTTGCATTTGAGCTTGAAGTCAATGGCTCTTTGTAGGGGAGTAGTGTACTCTTTCACAGAAACACCACGCTTCCTCTTCCTGGTTTGCATTCCATTTTTAGCTTCTTTCATTCCTGTAAATTTAGAAAAACATCTTAATCACAAAATTGAAAGAATATTTATTTTACAAATATTCACTCAATATTACTATGAAACTCCCTTATTTTCATACCTCGCGGAAGAGGGTCCTTTTTGTCAGCTTGTTCATCAGTAATTCTAAAAATGGTGACCTTGAATTCTATAGCCTTTCTTTTGACCAGCTCAAAGGCGCATGTATCGCCTTCTTGTAGATTATTTTCTTGTGAAAATTTGCTCCATCCCCCAATGATCCTGACTCTGCATTTTGGAGGAGATCCAATACAGTTCTTCACATACCAAAATCTTCCATCTCCTCCTTTGAGACTGAGTTTTATATTTTCATTTGTTTTTTTCGGAAAATAGCTTTTTGCTGGACCCGGAATATGCTGCACAAGATGGAAAAACTTTATACATATACCATTGTAAAATGATGTTCAATTATTTGCAAATTGTAGCTCAAACTTCAGACAGATATACCAAATAAGAGGCATAAATTGGTTTCATGGTGACTATGAAATGAGGATTCGGGCTCTGAAACGCGTTTGCTCTTTGAAGAACTCGGTCTCTTGCACTAATCTTTGGTGACTTGTTTTTGATTGAAGAAGAGTTTTGCCTAATTCTTAATTTTCCTGTAATTATCAATTATCATACCCAAAATTGAAATACAGTCAATATTTCAAAAATGTAATGAGTTTTCATTCATATATAAAGTATGAAAGTTTCCATGCCTCGCGGTGAAGAAAGATCAGCATTTAAAAGAGGGCCATTTTCACCAACTTCTCCATCAGTAATTCTCAAAATGGTGATCTTGAATTCCAAATCCATGCTATTGACAACCTCAAATACACATATATCGCCTTCTTGAAGATTATTTTCTTGTGAAAATTTACCCCATTCCGAAGAACAGATCCTCACTCGACATCGAGGAGCTGGAATTTTGAACTTAATAGACCACACTCTTCCATCTCCTCCTCTGAGGCTAAGGTACATAATTTTGTTTCCCTTTTTGCAAAAATAGCTTCTTCCATCCTTTGGGATATACTGCAGAAGATAGACAGCTTTTGATCAATGTTGTGGGTAAAAGTGTTGTAGATGAAAGAAATATAATCTCAAAATTCAAGGAGAAATATAATCTCAAAATTCTAGGAGAAAGGTTACATCTAGGAGTGTCTAAACCTGGTTAACCGTGATTTAGATTTTGGTTAGATAAAATCATTAGTCATAGCTGACCCATTAACCTCAGCTAACAATGGGTCGGTGAACCGCATTTTCAGTTCTGCTTTTTTGGTTAACCAATAACCGTTTATGTAATTTTAAATTATAATAATACACTTAAATAACAATGAAACTATCAATTTTATATAAAGATATTATCGCTTGGTAAGAAGTTCAATCTTCACAATATATGTATATCATATATAGCTATTTTATGAGTTAGAATATTTCAAAAAAATAGGCATAATTAAGTACTCCCTCTGTCCCATATTGTATGGGTTTTTTGCCAAATGCACACTCACTAAGAAAGTTGTTAATTTTGCTTTTGAAAAAATAATTTATCCTTTGTTATGTAAAAAGTGGTAATTACTCCTAATACCAAGAGGGGTGACTTTTCATGTCCAATTGGAGAGGAGGAATTGAATGTCATCCGAATACCAACAACGACAAAGTATTGAATATGGAGTATGGTAAAACTAAAACCACATAAATTATGGGACAAAAATTTTGGGCTAAAAACCATACAATATGGGACGAAGGGAGTATTAATAATGGTATAAAAAAATAATGTTATCGAGAATCGAATGTAATGTAACGCATTCAAAATAAGCATATATCATTCCATTAAGCTAAAGTAGATTTAATTTTTTATTTAAAAAATTGAAGAAATACATCGGTTTTCTTTCGGTTAACCGGGAAGATCAATATGCAAAACCGAAACCAACTCGTAAAATCGCAAAAAATATCCATTAGGTTAACCAGACCAAAATTATAAAATATTAAAAAGCAAAAGATGATTACACATTTACACCTAAACCATCCATAGTACAAGCCAATGTAAAAGGTAATAACAACAACAAGCATGCATGCAAGCAAGTTTAAATGTTTAATGCAAATTGTAGTTTAAATGTTTAATGCAAATTGTAGTTCAGACATACCAAACCAGAGTAATGAATACTACTAGAGACATAAGATGGTTGCATGATGATTATGAAATGAGGATTTGAGCTCTGAAACGCCATTGCTCTTTGAAGAACTTGATCCCTTGCATGTGACTTGTCTTTGATAGAAGAAGAGTCTTGCCAAGTTCTTAATTCACCTATAATCATCAATTAACCCAAAGATTAAAAAAAAACAGCAAAATGTCAAAAATATGCATGAAAAAGTATGAAATTGTACTTACTAGATTTGCTATCCACTTCCATTTCCCTATCGTCATCCAAATACACACATTCTTCCTCTTTGATTTGTGCAAGGCCTTTGTAATTTTCTTGACCAGTTCTTGTTCGTGTTCTTGGATACTCAATCTCTAAAGTACTCAAATCAAAGATTTGGACTTTGAAACGAGATCGGCCTTCATACTTAAAAACTAAGAAATACCCACATTTGATTTTGTATTTCTCAACAAAATCTTGCCAGCCTTTGCGTAGCCAAGCTCGGCCATTTCTCATTTTGAGCTTCATTTTGGACTTTTCACCGTTTGGCACTTTGAGACGAGCATGCTTAGATAAATGCTTCCAATTCTCCTTCAGAAAATGTCTTGGAAGTTCCTGAAAAAACAGTATAAACTTGAATGAGCTCTTGCATGAGCAATTAAATTTGAGAAATTTGTATGAGATTCAAAGAATTTGAGCATGCATAGAGTAGAAAGAAGAAGTAGAAAAATGGTAAAAAAAATACTTACGAGTGTTCCATTTTCAAGGATGTGAGGCAAAATGATCCTGAAGAAATGAGGGGATTGAGAAGAGGGTTTTGCATGCTTAGCCATTGCTAGAGATCATTAATTGAATGATCTCTTTCTCACACTACTGATTTGAGAAAGTCATTTTGCCTTATATATTTTATTTTTTGGTCAAGTGAAATAAAATCATTAATTGCTTTCTTATAATTGGGCCGTTCTTGTTGGACTTGTCAAGATGGCATTAATTGTGTTCAAATTCAGCATGTTTGGGAAGCGCTTGCTGGAAATAATCTTCCGAGTGGTTTCTTTGAGGCACAGGACACAGCCTCCAGTGGGTCGCTCTCAATATATGTGTTGTACTCTGATCAATGGTCTTCTGTGTTTGCCAATATGCTGTGGCTGTCTTGGAAGTGCAGAAATGGGCTGGTTTCTTATGGCATCGACGCCATTAATTCGCTAAGTGCTGCAGTCGTGAGACAAGTTGAAGCCTTTGAAACGTCTGCAGCCAAGCTGAATTATTGGCTGTGTTACATGGATTACAACAGGCCAAATCGATGAATATACACCAGCTGATCCTTGAAACTAAATGCAGCTGTGGCACACAAGTTACTACAAACAAGATCGCTATCAACACACCCTGGTTTTTATGTTATTAAAAGATGTTGGGAAATGCTTGATGATCCGTCATGAAAAGTTAATTAATACTCGTTATGTACCACGTTAAGCTAATGGTGCAGCGGATGCGTTAGCACAATGGGTCGTCTCCCTTAGTTCTCCTTAACTATTCATAATAATCTGCCTTGTGTTGTTTTAAATTTAGTTAATGATGATGTTGTAGGCCACTAGGCTGGAACATTTACTCTAATTAAATAAAGTCAGCTCCTTTTGATCAATAAAATAAAATAAAATGTATATGAAAAAAAACTAGGGAGTCTAGGGGTGTTATTCAAACTTCAAACGGGTTGGGTCGACCGTGACCTGACTGACCCGACACGTAATTTGCGAGTTGCACGTCGAACTTTTTTTATTTTTTGGGTTGCGGGTCGGGTCGGATTAAATCCGTGCGGGCTGTGGTCGACCCGCGACATGCAATATTATTTAAAAATTATATATTTATAATTTTATGAATATATAAACTATTTTTTATAAAAAAAAACGTTGGGTCCTTACAATTGATTGAGGGGTTAATAGATCGGGTTATGGAATTAGCAAAACATTTTACAAATCGAAGATCCATTGAGAAATGAGTGAAGGCCCGATTCGACCGACTTTTGGATAACAAGAAGGCGAGCTGATCTCCTTTGAGAAAGGAAAAAGCCCAATCAGCCACCAACTCGGTGATATGACCATTTTAATAATCAAACCCAAGGTTGAAGATGAACAAAATCGTTTAATCAATTTTGCACAAATAACACAAACAACCATCTAGTTTTGCAAAAGTGACAAAAATACCAATTTTTTGAAGGAATATCCAATTTTATATTACACCTCCATTTTATTTTTGACCAAAAAATACCAATCTTATATTTTAAGTTTATTAACAACTTCTCCAACATTATAGTTAGGGTAAATTACAGTAAACCACCTGTTATATCGAGGCATTTGCAAAAAACCACCCTTTATTTTACTTTTTTCAAAAAACCACCTCTTATTTAACTTCCGTTTGCATTGAACCACCTGTGCACATTTTCTGTCTATTTTACCGTCAAATCTATTATGGATCACCCATTTGGACTATATTATCTCTGTTGAAACTTAAATTTATCACAAATGAAATCATATATGCTACTCCTTCAGTTCTTCCATTTCCCCCAATTACTAACTTTTAGGTATTCACCCCCACCTACTGTCCTCCCACAATTTATCACAGTTGGTACTCACCCTCATCTTCTCCGGCGATGAGTGGACACAATAGAGTCAATAGACTGTCAATTTTCTTTTAGCTCGAAGAGGTAACTCCTAACTAGATCCTAAATCTATCATTTGAGTCACACTTGTCGTCATCATTCAGATAACCCTAAAAAAATCAATTTCTGCGCTTCTTGGGTTCGACCTGGGGTTTTGGATCCTTATTTGGTTTGTTATTGGTAACTAAAATTTGAGTTAATGAGCATGTGAATTAGACTTGAATGGAACAAATCTGGGGATTTTCGTGTTGATTTAATTTGTTAAAAGCGTTGTTTCTTGTGTTGTTGAGAACTTTTACTCAAATTTGCTTGCCCCTGCATCAGTTGAAGGATGCTTCTAGTTGCCCCTTATTAATTTCTCCCTTGTGCTATTTGATGTTTGTAGAGTAATTTGGTGCCCATTTTCTTGTGTCTCGTCTATGTTGTAGGTTCGATCGAAATGGAATTTTAAAACAAAATTGAAGTCTAACCTTAAGAAGATAGACGGTCTAACACAATTAAGCCATAAATCCATCTCCTTCACCTTCTTGATACCTTCCATAGCTGGTAGAGAAATATGAAAAACCCCACTTATAGAGATACGCTTTTATCATGTTAATTGATTTTGTTCTCCCTAACCCATGGGTAATTTTGTACTTTCACTCATTTTGACGGAAATAAAGACAGAAAAATAGGATGGGTGGTTCAATGCAAACGGAAGTGAAATAAAGGGTGGTTTTCTGAAAAAAGTGAAATAAGGGGTGGTTTTTTGTAAATGACTCAAGATAAAGGGTGGTTTTCTGTAATTTAGCCTTATAGTTAACCCAAAATATTCTTAGAACAATATTTGAATACTTATTTATAGTTATTCAAGTTTTAACTAAGATTTTCGACCTTTCGGGTAAGATCTATTTTCGTTTTTGTCTTTAAAAAAAACTTTATTAGCTTCTTGTTTAATAAACTGGCACAATTATTATTACGCTATATTTATTTTATTAAACAATATAAGGTCATTTACGAAAAATTGCCCTTATAAAAATGAGGGACATTACATTGACGGAGGACTGATAGGTCTACAATTTATTTTGATCTCCGAGACTATTTCCTTGTGGCAGGGAATTCTCGAGGCCATCCAATGTGGCATTTCCCATATCCAAATTGAGGGCGATTAGTTGCAGCTAGTCAATTTCGTGTTTGGTGACTGGTGTTGTTCGTGGGAGATTGAGCTGACGCGGTCTGACATCAATTGTTTGCTCGCCTATTTTAAGAGTTGGAGTATTTTTCACATCTTTCGGGAGTGCAATTCTATGGTGGACAGTGGACTACATTGTTGGATCGTTTTGTCGCGTCTTCTCCGTCCCACTTGCAATTGATTCGGGTTTTCAAAACCTCATCCGTTAAGATGCCCTAGGGAAATCACTTGTTTACTAGTTGGCCTCTCTAATTTCTTTCCTTATAGAAAAATAACTATTTGTGCACAAAAATTCGCCTTTATGTCCTAATTGAATGCTCCTCTTGATTCGCCCTTTGATCTACCATTCCAAACTCCTTCTTCAACCTAGAACCTACAAAACAATGGACAAATGGGACAGGGTCCCCATAATTCACCCATGCCTAAGTCAAAAGAGCAGTTTGTCGATTGAACATCGAGATAAAAGATAAGATTTGCTAGCGAGTTCAGCGCTTTTTGAATATGCTTACCGTATATGGTGAAGACATGTATTTATAGTGGAAGAAAGGGAGTACAGGGCTCGAAAATCCACCCTTAGGGCCGGACGAAATTGCCTTGTCACCCAAGCAAGCGGTATCTTGCTCTTCAATCTACGCAAAAATTCTATCTTTCGACTAAAATAAAATCTTCTACTATAGCGATTTAATTACCAAAATAAAAAAGATAAAAACTTACCATAATAAATACCATATTTAAATAAAAGGATAACTTAATAAATAAAAACACCTTTTTAGTGGAAAATAGGTAATTTAAATTTTATCCGCTCACAATAACATAAGTCGTTGAATATCCTACTAATTATGTAGGAATTGTAAATTTAAAAAAACCTTTGTCAAAAAACGTTGTTTTGTACGGGGGCTTCAATCTGAGTGTGGATCGTATGAAAGTATGAAACACACTCCTTATGTGCAATATGAGGTGCTATGTCAATCGTTTGATGGGATAAATACATGGCCTAGATTAAAACACTTAACTTCCGAGCAATATAGGGACGTGATGACATTTTTGTAAATTTCGAAAAATACAAAAGTGCATTGTTATCGTTTAAAAGTACATTGCTAAATACCAAAATATGCATTACAAAACCAAAAAAGTGTAAAACAAATGAAGCTCGTTGGGTACGCGCTCCATGTCCAATTCATTGTAAAAGTGCATCATTATCGTAAAAAATGCATTGTGAAATACCAAACGTGCATTACAGAACCAAAAAAAGCATCATCCTAGGCATTCGATTGTCTCGATTCCGATTGAACTCAATCGCTTCCTTTCCTCCCAAAATGCCCCTCTTTCACTTTCCCCTCGTCGGTCACCCCTCATCGGCTCGGATCTGACACTAGACACGTAGGTGATGTCCGCTTTTTAGGTAGGATTTTTAGTGTCTAAATAGATTAGATTGAGTTGGTTTTCATACTTGAGTTTTATGTTTTTGAGTCTTTTTGCTTTAGTTTTCGTGTTTCCTTGAGATTCGGAAGCTACGCGCCTTTTGTGTCATTTTTTTGGAGTTTTGGAGCTTGAAAGAAGAGTTTGGAGCATTGCAAGAGAAGGTGGGCAAGCTATGAGGAGGATTTGAGTTGAATGATCTGATAAAAAAGGCCAAAGAGGAGTGAAATCATAAAGAAAGGTGAAGAAACGACCCAAGATCGAGCTATGAGGGGTCGTACACGAACCAAGCTAAAGAAGCAAGAGATAGTGCACCCAGGACCGACCCTATGAGGGTCGTGCACGACCCATTTCGGTCGTGCGTGGCGCCGACTTTCTCTCTATTCCGAGGTATTCTATCTTTATATTTTAGGAAGGTTATTTTATCTTGTTTCCTAGTTAAATTATGGCTCTTTTTCCTCTATAAAAAGAGGTTAAACCCTTTAGTTTAAAGATTCCGCTTTTTGGTTATTTGAAGGGAGATTTGGAGAACATGTTTGAGACTTTTGTAAGTTTTCTTCTTAGGTTAATTTGAATTTCGGTTTGGATTGATCATGTCTTCTTCTTCCTTTTTCTTGTTTCTCTAGCTATGAGTGGGTAGTTTTCTTAAATTCTAGGGTTGGGTGAAAACCCAACACAATCATGCATGTCTAAACATGAGTTCATAATTTGAATGCTTGATGATCATATTTATCTATCTTGTGCTAAATTCCTTTGCGAAAGTTGAGGCATATTTTGTGATTAACCCAAAGCGAAAGTGTAAGGTTGATTGCTTGATTAGTTCTAATAGGATTATTTGCGAAAGTTGATATTCCTAGGTTGAAGGATAGATAAAAAGTTATTTAATTTGCGAAAGTTGATTGAATAACTTGAATTGTTTGCGAGAGTCGACTCTTCTATGATCTAAATTGCATGATAGTTGTGAGTTCTTGTTGGAAGCATGTATGATTGTTGTTGTGTTAGCCCTAGCCCTAGGATTTGTCTTTTATATTGATTTTAACTCTTGTCTTTGATTTGATCTCGACCCATAAAGTCGTGCTCGAACACTTGCTCCTATTTGTTTGTTTTCGTGTTTTTTTGTGCTCAGGACCGACCCCCTTAAGGTCGTGCATGACCTACCTTGGTTCGGTCTTGGCGTTGTTTGCTTGTTATTTCTTTGTTTTTCATAGTTATTGACTAATCTTTAGCACTATTCTCATTCTTGTGGATGAACCTGACTCCTCTATACTCAACGGGGTCTTGAATATAAACTTATTTGTTCAAGAAATCCTTCAACAAATTGGCGCCGTTGTCGGGGAGTGTGCAATAGTGCCTAGTTTAGTTGATTTTTGGGTTTGGGACTAGCCCTTACCCTTTTGTTGTTTTCTAATTTTGTTTTCTTCGTCTTTGGTCGCAATGTATTCCATCTCGTTTTTTCGGAGAACCTTTGGGATAGACTACGACAGCGAACCCGAAAGATCCTTCCATCGACGTTTGAGAGAAAAACGAGCAATGGCCGACGCTGAGACTCTTACTCGTCAAAATGAGGAACTCCACGCTACGATGCAGTGCATCCAAGCGGACCGAGACACTCAGGCTGTAGCTGCGGAGCGACTTCAGGAGCGACTGAACGTTATCCCAAGGAATGCCAAGCAATACATGCATCCGGAATTTAAGGTTCCCGAATCAGCTATTGTCCTCCCTGAAATTGAGCGCGCCTTTGATATCAAGTCTCATTTCATCACTCTTATCAAGCGATCTCAATTTGAGTGCAAGCCCACTGAGTGTCCCATGGAGAATATCAAGAACTTCAACGACTTATGTGACACTATCGCTGCCGATGGCGTGTCACTTGAATATGTGCTCTTGAAGGCGTTCAAGTGGTCTTTGTCCGGAAAGGCACTTACTTGGCTCGAAAGCTTACCTCCTAGGTCGATTCGTACATGGAAGGCTTTGCATGATCTGTTTCTGACAGCGTTCTTTCCACCGGCCAAGACTACAGTGCTAAGAAAGCGTATCACTTCTTATCATCAACTTCCCAATGAAACTTTTGTGGAAACTTGGGAGCGGTTTAAGGAACTTCTTCGCCAATGTCCTACTCATGGACAACCACCCTATGCGCTTCAAGAGATTTTCTTTCAGGGGATTAATGCCGCTACTAAGGACAGAATCAACCTTCACACCGATTGCGGGTTCATTGAGATGGATCCCGATCAAGCTTGGGCTTTGTTGGACAAACTAACCAACTATGATGACATGTACGGTACCCAACAAGCTAAGCCGAAGGAGAGGAAACTTTATGAACCACAATCCGATGTGGTTGATCGAGATGTGAAGTTCCAATTCATGCAGGATGAGATCAACCGATTGAAAATGCAAGTAAGTTACTTTAAATCTTCTCAATCTTGCCAAGAATGTGGGTCTTCCGCCCATAATACTTCCAATTGCACTAACTTGCAGCAAGTGCGAGCCGCCGAGGCTTATGAGGAGGCGAACTACATGAGAGGTTCCTATAGGAATCAAAACAACTATGTAGGGAGGAACAATGCTCAACCATCTTGGGGAAATCCTAATTATGACCAATACAAGCAACCCCCTCAACAAGAGCAACGTCCCCCTCCCTACCGTCCTCCGGGCTATCAAGAGCAACCATCATGGGTGCAAGGGCTGCAAGAAGGAATCAACGGAGTCCAGAACGGGATCAATGGAGTACGAGCCGAGCTTACCACCCAGATGAAAAGCGTTCATGCAAGGTTGGGAGAATTTAAATCATGGAGAAAGAACGTCGATTCCCGACTTAGCCAACTAGCTACTCAAATCCTGAGACCTCATGGACAACTCCCGGGCCGCCCTAACGAGAATCCTAGAGGCCGACCAAGCGATGGTGAAGTCCGAGCCATGCACCTAAGGAGTGGCAAGGCGTTGCCAGAGCCATCCAAGCATAAGGAGAAGGAACAAGCCTTAGGACCGACCCATTTAGGGTCATGCACGACCCCATCATGGGTCGTTCCTGAGGATGCTGCTAATGAGGAAGAAGGGGTGACCGACCCAATTAGGGTCGAGCTCGACCACCCTTCACAAGGTAAGTCTTCTAACCCGTGTCCTTCTATTCAATCCCGATCTACGGTACTTCCTTTCCCTTCTAAGAAACCCAAGGACTCGACTGAAGGAAAGTTTAAGCGCTTCGTTAAGTTGCTTCAAGGCTTGAATCTTTCCATTCCTTTCGCCGAGGCCTTGAATGAAATGCCTGCTTATACTAAATTCTTGAAGGAGATTTTATCTAGGAAGCGATCAATGTCAGAGCTAACAGATGAAGTGAGGTCGTTGGAGCTCCCCGAGAAGCTAGGTGATCCAGGTAAGTTTGTTATTACTATAGGTATTGGAACTCACCGTTTTAAAGCTTTACGTGATTTAGTTGCCAGTGCCAGTCTCCTACCACTCTCTATTTGGTCCAAAGCTAATATGGGACCGCTGGAACCTACCAATATGAATCTCTACATGGCAAATGGATCATGCGTCAAAGCCACTGGAGTCGTAGAGGATGTCCCTGTACATGTAGGCAAATTCTTTGTTCCCAACGACTTCATAGTGATGGAGATGCCAGAAGACCCTGTGGTACCAATCATTCTTGGAAGACCATTCTTATCCACCGCATGGGCAAGAGTTGATGTTAGAAAGAGACTACTCACATTTGACATTGGGGAAGAGAAGGTCGAGTTTCACTTTAATACTGCTGCAAATGAGGTCGTTAAAAGCATCAACGAGGAGCCTACCAACCCACCATGCGTCGGTACCAACCCTTCTCTGAAGTATCACAACGTTGTGGGTGAATTCCAACCCATTATTGGGCTAGACAGGCACGTTACCGAAGCTCTGACACCGCCAGTGGGGTCAATAATGACCCACATACCCTCGGTAACGACCCCTCCTCAGAATAATAAAGGTAATTCTCCTTGCTCTGATCTAATTGATTCAGGTCATGATCCTTTCTTTCATCCTTCTTTTACAACTCCTACTATTGAGCATACTGTGAAAGAGTCGAAGCCTCCTTGGTTTTGAATTTTTCTAACCCTAATGTAGGACTTCCAAGCATACTTGTGGATGATAGAGGACTGAATGTCCTAAAGAGAGGCTTTGAAGCTTTTCTATCTAAATATGGGGTTTCCCATGATCCTGACATAGCTAGATGGAAGCCGCCTTGATCCGCCAAGGTAAGTTCGTCAAGCTAATGACGTTAAACGAGCGCTTACGGGAGGCAACTTGGTCTTTAGATTAAATTCTTATTTTTATTATGGTTTTGGTTTTTTTAGATTAGCTTTTTATAACCTTCTTTAGACTAGAATAGAATACATTTGTTTGGGATAACATTTTTATGGGATTTTTGCAGGGTCCTAAGCTTCAAATACGGGTTCAGAAAGACGAGAAAAGACGACTTTACATGCGGTGCAATTTTGGGTATTTTTATGAACACTTGCAGGGGGGTCGAGATCGACCATATAAGGGTCGTGTACGACCCTATCTGGAAATTCCGAAAACACCTTTTTCCATTGAGGTTAAGTATGATGAGTTTCACCTCCTTCCAAGCTTCTAAGAGTTCTTTGTGAGTTTTCTTCTTCTTTTCTCTTTACTTTTTCATATCATTTTCATACATGGGGACATTGCATGATTTAAGTATGGGGTAGGGGAAGAAGAAATCTCACATGTTGTACATAATTGAGTCTTTTTGTGTTAGCTTTGTTGGTTTGTTTGTTATTTTGTTTTATTAAGAAGAAAATTGATTTTTTTTTTGAAAAATGTCGAAAAATTCAAAAAATATTTCTTTCTTTGTTTAGGATAGAGGAATGTTCCATCTTAGATGTCCTATGATGAGATCTAATTTTCATGCTAATCATATAATTCCTTTAGCATATTTGGATAGTATAGCCCAAGTCTTGAGAAATTGCTTTTGATTGTGAAAATTGACTTGTGATGAAATTGAGCATATGTGTCTTGAGTAGAAGTAGCAATCCAACAAAAAAAATTTACCTAGTGAGGAATTTTGGCCTTATAGGGAGAACATCAAAAATTCATCCTCTTTTTATTGTGTGATTTGCTCTCTTTATGCATATATATCTCTTTTCATTGATATGGTTATCTATTTCTTGAAGCCGCTATGAGTTTGTTCATGCATGTTATTTATGATTAAGGACTTATTTTTCATAAGCCACTTTTTGTCCTCTCTTTTACCTACCTTTACATTATCCTCTTTTTAAAGTCAATTTGAGCCTTTAAGCCTTTTATTTTTAGCTCCACAAAATTAGCCAATGAAGCTTGACCCTATCCGGGGATTAGGACTTAGTGTTGGTTATGGTGATTGTTTTGATGAGTGAGATTGTTTGGTTCAAGTGTGGGGTAATATTGGGTTGGAAAAAGTAAGAATCTTGCAGTTTGTCATGTAAAAGGATTTTGGTTCCCTGAATGCACTTGCAAAGAAAGAGAAAAAAAAAGAAATCGGTACCGATCTCCCACAGAAAAAAAAAATGAAGATCAAAAGGGAGGAAGAAAAAAAAAAGAGTTGAATAGTGAATAATGCGCATGAGCCAAATTTCCTTAATAATTAGAAGCAAGATTAAGTTGGGATATTAAAAGGGTTGAAGAAATAAGAGAGTGTGCATATTGTTGAGTGAGTTTGGTATATGTTCTTTTTGAGAGTTTTGGTAATGTGAGAGTTTTTTAGGAGTCTTTGATTCCCGGATATTATTAGCACCACATGGCCAAAATATTTCCACACCTTTTTGTCTTTACCAAACCCCATTACAACCCGGCCGAATGGAGTCTTCTATGAAGATTTCATTGAGCCTAAGTTCTTATGATGATTGATGTGTTTTGACTTCTCTAGGTAGAGAGATTGGTGATATAAGGGTCTCAATGATAAAGTCGATGTTGCATAAAGATTGAGATGAGAGTTGATTTAATAGCCTAAACACATGAGAGTTGAGAGAAACACATTAAAATCCCTTGTGAGGTTGGATTGTGATTGCCTACGCTTGAGACTCATACATATGTGATGACGTTAAAATTACTTGTCTATTTTTTCACTTGTGTTTAAAATGTTTTGACAAAGGCTATGCTTGAAGAGTGTGTTATTAGTCTTGATTTTGCATGATTATTGCTTGAGGACAAGCAAGTCTTAGTATGGGGTGTTTTGATGTCCGCTTTTTAGTTAGGATTTTTAGTGTCTAAATAGACTAGATTGAGTTGGTTTTCGTACTTGAGTTTTATGTTTTTGAGTCGTATTGCTTTAGTTTTCGTGTTTCCTTGAGATTCGGAAGCTACGCGCCTTTTGTGTCATTTTGTAGGAGTTTTGGAGCTTGAAAGAAGAGTTTGGAGCATTGCAAGAGAAGGAGGGCAAGCTATGAGGAGGATTTGAGTTGAATGATCTGATAAAAAAGGCCAAAGAGGAGTGAAATCATAAAGAAAGGTGAAGAAACGACCCAAGATCGAGCTATGAGGGGTCGTACACGAACCAAGCTAAAGAAGCAAGAGATAGTGCACCCAGGACCGACCCTATGAGGGTCGTGCACGACCCATTTCGGTCGTGCGTGGCGCCGACTTTCTCTCTTTTCCGAGGTATTCTATCTTTATATTTTAGGAAGGTTATTTTATCTTGTTTCCTAGTTAAATTATGGCTCTTTTTCCTCTATAAAAAGAGGTTAAACCCTTTAGTTTAAAGATTCCGCTTTTTGGTTATTTGAAGGGAGATTTGGAGAACATGTTTGAGACTTTTGTAAGTTTTCTTCTTAGGTTAATTTGAATTTCGGTTTGGATTGATCATGTCTTCTTCTTCCTTTTTCTTGTTTCTCTATGCTATGAGTGGGTAGTTTTCTTAAATTCTAGGGTTGGGTGAAAACCCAACACAATCATGCATGTCTAAACATGAGTTCATAATTTGAATGCTTGATGATCATATTTATCTATCTTGTGCTAAATTCCTTTGCGAAAGTTGAGGTATATTTTGTGATTAACCCAAAGCAAAAGTGTAAGGTTGATTGCTTGATTAGTTCTAACAGGATTATTTGCGAAAGTTGATATTCCTAGGTTGAAGGATAGATAAAAAGTTGTTTAATTTGTGAAAGTTGATTGAATAACTTGAATTGTTTGCGAAAGTCGACTCTTCTATGATCTAAATTGCAAGATAGTTGCGAGTTCTTGTTGGAAGCATGTATGATTGTTGTTGTGTTAGCCCTAGCCCTAGGATTTGTCTTTTATATTGATTTAAACTCTTTTTTTTAATTTGATCTCGACCCATAAAGTCGTGCTCGAACCCTTGCTCATATTTGTGTGTTTTCGTGTTTTTCTGTGCTCAGGACCGACCCCCTTAAGGTCGTGCACGACCTACCTTGGTTCGGTCTTGGCGTTGTTTGCTTATTATTTCTTTGCTTTTCGTAGTTGTTGACTAATCTTTAGCACTATTCTCATTCTCGTGGACGAACCTGACTCCGCTATACTCAGCGGGGTTTTGAATATAAATTTATTTGTTCAAGAAACCCTTCAACAGTAGGGATAGTTGTTGCTGCCTCCATCCTCATCACCGACGTTACTGTCACCGATCTAGGTTAGACCAAGCCTTCCCCCTTCTTCTATTCAATGCTGCAGTCAACGTTGAATTGAATTGGTGGCCTCCGGTAGCGGCGGAAGAAGTGTCGAGATTGTGGAGATCGACAGGGGAAAGAGGATGGTCGTTGACATTGTCCATCGGGGTATTGGCGTATCGCATTACGTTTTGGGTTAGTAATGCACTTTTTGGTATATCGTAATGTACTTTTTAATTATAACGATACATTTTTTGTAATTTTTGAAAATTTACAAAAAATGTCATCACGTCGATATATTAAAGGGAAAATGGGTATTTTAATCTGGGTCGTAGCTAAATTTTACCCATCAAACTATCAGAATGTTGCCTCATCACAACAACAACAACAACAACAACAACAACAACAATAACAACAACAACAACATTGACCCAGTCAGTACCCCACGAGGGAGTATCTGGGGGGTCAAGATGGGGACACCCTTGGCTTAGAGTTGTGGAGGTGCGACCGAGAGACCCAACGAGACCAAAAACCCACGACAGTTGTAACAAGCAAAGAGAGAAAGAAAAACCAAGCAAGAAAAGCACAAAGATAGAACAAAAGGAAAAGATGAAAAAACAAAATGAAAAACAAAACACAAAAGCAAGTACAAGGAACGAGAAACCAAAGCGACGATAAACCAAAACCAAGCGGAACCGTCTGTCCAGGCCACTAGTTGATGTCTGCTAGCTACTCGTATCCTCTCCCTCCACTTGTCCTTGCACGCTACCAAATCTGCTGAATTACCCAACTGACTGATATCATGTCTTATACTATCTTTCAACATTTTTTCGGTCATCCTCTCCCCCTACTAAAGTCTCCCAAGTCTAGATTCTCGCACCTGCGAACTGGCTCCCCGGGCCCTCGCCTCTGTATGTGTCCAAACCATTGCAGTCTCAATTCTCTCAACTTGTCCCCTATGCTGGCCACACCCACCTTGCTTCTGATCACTTCATTTCTGATCTTGTCTAGGAGCGTGTGTTCGCTCATCCACCGTAGCATCCTCATCTCCGCTACCATCAACCTCTGTTCTTGTGCCTTCGTGGTGGGCCAACATTCTGCCCCATACAAGATGACCGGTCTAATGACTGTCCTATAACACTTTCCTTTAAGCTTGAGCGGCACCTTCTTGTCGCAAGGGACTCCTGACGCTGCCCTCCACTTTTGCCAACCTCTCTGTATTCGATGCGTGATGTCCTCATCGATACCCCGTTGCTTTGCATGAATGTCCCCAAATACCTGAAACTATCTTTCTGCGTCACCACTTCTCCTCCTAAAAGCACCACAACACTGTCTGTCGCCCCCTGCCTAAACCTGAACTCCACGTACTCTGTCTTGGTCCTACTTAGTTTGAAGCCCTTCGACTCCAACTTCTCCCTCCAGCTTTCGAGTCTTCTACTAACCCCGACTCTAGTCTCGTCTACCAAGATGATGTCGTCCGCAAACAACATACACCACGGAACCCCCTGAATCTCGCTCATTAGAACATCCAACACGAGAGTAAAAAGGAAAGGACTTACAGCGGAGCCCTGGTGTAGACCTGCCTCCATCTTAAAATACTTTGTGTCTCCTCCTAGGGTACAAACACTGGTCAATGAGCCCTCGTATATGTCTCTAACGATCCTAATAAACGTGCCAGACACTTCCTTGGTTACCAAACTTTCCCAAATCAACTTTCTAGGTACTCTATCATATGCTTTCTCTAGGTCGATAAAAACCATGTGCAAATTTTTCTTTCTGCCTCTATACTCCTCTGTTAGCCTTCTCAGTAACCATGTGCAGAATATTACCTCATATTATACATAATAAGTGTGTTTTATGTGATCCACACACTTCGATCTAGACCTCATCTACACATTTCATCTTTTTGTCAAGGATATACCGAAAAAAAATAGCAATCCTATTTTGAAAAAAAAATTCCTAATTTGAGCTTTTGGTAAACATAAGTTTTATCACGATAAAGCACTAGTTATCCAATGTACCCTAAGTCTGAGGTGCATTTCTGACTGAAATATCTGCTTTGCAAGTATGAGCTGGAAATGAGAGACCATGCATCTGCCTCTCTGCCTCTGTTTCCAATTATTACTTATGCTACTTTTGTAGTCTTCTTGAAATAATTATGTTTGTACAAGTACATTATTGATTTTTCGATCTGCAGATAATGTATGTAGTAGGTAGCAAAAGCAATCTCTTTATAAACATGTATGGATTATTATGCTTTTTATTTCCTCCAGATGCATGCTTAGAACAACCGAATATTTGTTTATCAAAATATTATTCATGAGATGATTCACAATATTTGAGGATGTTGCATATTCCTGCCCATACTGTCTAATATTTTTATAGTGGTCTGATAAGAAATATTAACCGGCCTGTTTCTCTTATTTTCCTTTAAATTTTCTTACTTGACCCACATTTTGATGATTTAAACAGGAAACTAAGCTCTAACTCTCTTGTAGCTAGGATTCTTAATTGTTGTAGTACCTACCCCATACTCTTGAGAATGTAGGACTCTTGTGTTATTGTACTGCAGTTTTCAATTACTTTTTGTTATGTGTTGAATCCTTGAGCAACCAATCTCATTCACATAACATGCGCTTGCCTTCACCCTTCACGTGTATGACCCATTACATTCCAGGCTCTTAAAACGCTGCAACTCTGTTGTATGATTCAGTTTTGGTCTCTAGCTTCTGACTCTATCTGAATCTATAATTAACCTCCCGTCTTAGCTGAAGCATCACTTGTAACATGCATGATGTGCATTGTGAATATTCAAAAAGGCTTATGATTTTGTTTAGTTTCATTTACATGTGCTTTTGTTTGATTCTAGATGGAATTAATTAGTTCCATATATGATGTTGGTACATAGTTATTAGCCTGACCCAAAGAGATCTTCTTGTCTGACTAGTGTGATTTACAAGAATGAAGTATCATCTGCTGCATTCCTTTTCACAATCTTATTTACACTCAAAAGAATGAACTGAATGCTGAGATTATATATATGTTGTTAACATAATTTACTCAGTATACTAATCTGTCAGCATATGTACTGCTGAAACTTCCTGTAAACAGAAAGAAGTTTCTTTTTCAGCTAAGCTACTACACATACAATAGGAAAGCTTAAGGATTGTGGAAAGGCCTGATGGGGAATTTCATTTTGCTGAATTTGATCTTTTGACTTGAGGTGTGAATGTAATGAGAGGATCTGGATGAGGTTGTGAAAGTCTTTACTCTTTAGTGGCCAGCACTATGGGATGTGCACATGTATGTGTGTGTTATGAAGTCAATCTGTCAGAAGATCTGAATGAATCAAAAGGTGCAACAATCAAGAATGGATCAAATCCTCCATTGCCTCCCTCCTCCCTCTTGCACAGGTACACTACCTCTGTACTGTACCCAGTGACACTCTGTGTGGCTATGCATTATGAAATACATATAGCATGAAAAGAAGTGGAAGACTATATTCATATCAAAAACACTTACTAGGATTTTTTTATTATATTTTTATGGGTTAGGCCCACTTTGGAATAAACAAAGTCTATATTCATATCTTGTTGAATTGAATATATCTGGTTACAGTGGGAAATTAGCTGTGAAATCTGCAGTTGGTGATGATGATGCTTAATTCAGAGAATAAATTTGCTTTTTTTAGAGTAAAGAGTGTGTTGGTTTGGGATTTTTTTAAAATATATTTTTGGAAGAATAAACAAGGTAAGGATGGGGTTTTTGGTCCATTTGACACTATCTTCTTGGAAGCTGAATTCATCTAGATGAAACTTAATTTCTTCAAAATCCACACCCTTAGAATAGAAGGGTGTTGAAAATAGGAGATAAAAAGCTAGAAAAAAAACTTCCAAAATACCGAACAGAGCCCTTATCTCTCTTTATGTGTCAAAAATGCACCCAACACAAGGGGGACAAAAGTATAATTCCCTGACTTGAAACTAGAGAGTGATGTCCAGGCTAGGCTAGCACTAATCCTTGCCAAAAGGGGATGGTTTTATTCACTACTCACCTCACATGAGTCATCATGTCTTGAGTTAAAAGTAAGATTTTATTTTTTCAAAATAAAGAAAGAAATGGATCTAAACAGTTAAAACTGAATGCAACACACCTCACAGAAGCCCAAAAACTCTCACATGCATCTGTTATCAGTTTTTCAACATCCTAATCTTTTGAATTTGGCCTCTCCATGTATATATAAATACTCCACTCTCACAACAATACCAACTCCTCCTCCCACAAGGCCAAATTAATTAAAAAAAAACCTCTTCTTCTTCTTCTTGTTGCAAAATATATAATTAAGGAAGAGATGGGCATTAGGAAACCAAACAAGGTACCACAAACAGCAGTGCTGAAGCAGATTCTGAAGAGATGTTCCAGCTTGGGAAAGAAGAACGGATTCGACGGCGTCCCAAAGGGCCATTTTGCGGTGTACGTTGGGGAGAATAGGACTCGATACATAGTGCCCATCTCCTTCCTTAGTCGCCCCGAGTTCCAGAGCTTGCTTCAACAAGCAGCTGAAGAGTTTGGGTTTAGCCATGATCATGGCCTTACAATCCCTTGTGAAGAACATGTGTTTCAAGCTCTAACTTCTATGCTCAGATGAGGGAAAAACATATTATTACAGCTTAATTATTCTTATTTGGGCAAGGGAAGAATTATTAATTAGTTTCTGCTTAGTTTGATTGATTTGTATCTTCCTTTCCTCTTATTACCCTTCATCACCTCAAAGTAATTGTCAATTTCCCCCTATTTTCCCTAGATATTAGCTTAGGTTGATAGTTTTTTTTATATAACAACTAAGCTATATAAATATAAAATGTCCTACCAAAAACCCAGAGGACGTTTTTTTAATTTTGGTTTTAGATAGAAGAAGATTTGTCATCAAAAAAAAATGGAGAGTTTGATGACATTTCCTCTAACATTGGCATTGGCGGGCGGTCTGTGACATGTTAGGGAATTGGTCTCTAAAATCAGGAGACATATTATTGCTAAATGTAAAATGGCACTATTGTTATCTTAATTAATTAAGATATTTATTTGATCTCTCTCCTTTCCTTTTGCAAAATGCGTTCGTAGATCACTGTCCAAGTGTCCATGGAAAAGCCTAAAAGGAAGATTTTTGGCATGTTATGTGTCATTTTGTATCAAGTCCCAATATATTCATATATGATGATGATGATGATCCATGAACATCTTAAGTAGAAAATTATGGTTAGATTTTTATTAGGGTTTTTATAATTATTTGAGTTTTTTTGTTCATAGGGTTCATTTTTCCTTTTTTAGGGTTGGTTTTCAAATATAGGGCGTAGGTTAGTATGACATTTTAAGCTTATTATTACTTATACTATGGTCCGACTAACATGTGTTCATAGATATACAATAAAAATACTAACTTTGAAAATTATTTCATAATTATTTCTTAAATTAGATTTCAACCCTTCTAAAAAAATAAAATTATTAAATTTACTAAATATTCTTATAAAAACTATGTTGGATTGTCGACCAAGTATCTCAGACAACAAAAAAACGATACCAGGTCTTAGAGGGAATTAGGACAATGACAACAAAAGAGGAAATGAAACTCCTCACTAACACCTGGTGGAGCCTATAGTTCTCTAGAAATAAGAGTCTTTGACAGCAACAATAGAACAAACTTGAATCATGTCGATAACTTAAGCGAGTTTACTCGAAACCAGGTTAAAGAATGGAAATTTGCAGGTCGGAGCCTCTGATTCCCCATAGCGTTCGCACTAACGTTGTGAGAGCTGGAGTAGGGAGAAAACTTACTAAGTGGGCAAAACCCAAGAGGGATTACATTAAGTTGAACTTTGATGGTACAGTGTGTGCGGATGGCGTGGCTTCTTTCGGGTTCATCCTCAGGGACTCTGGTGCTCCCCCATCTATTTTAACGGAGGACTGATTGATCGATAGTTTGTTCTAATCTTCGAGACCATCGCCTTGCACTAGAGACTTCTCGAGGCCATTCGTCGTGGCATTCCTCGGATTCAGATTGAAAGTGATAGTTTGCAGTTGGTCAAGGCCGCTTGGTGACTGACGCTACCCGTGAGAGATTGAGCTGTTGCGTTCGGACATCCACTGCTTGCTTGCGCGATTCCAAGATTGAAGTATTTATCATGTCTTTCGTGAGTGCAACTCTGTGGCGGACTTTATCGCTGGACCCTTCACCCATGTCTCCTCTATCTTGCTTGCAGTTGGCTCGGGTTTGCTTACCCTCATCCATCAAACTTATTAGCCATTATCCTAATATCTTTCCTTATTAAAAAAAACAACAACTCGATCACCAACTATAAAATATGGACCGTGCATATCATGTTTACCTAGTTCTAAATTTAACTTCCCCATATCTAGCCAAACCAGCATTAAAAAGTGGCAATTGGTGATAAATCAGCTTACGTTTCCCAATCTTCTTAACATTTCTAATTCGAGAAATCAGGGTGCTAATTTGTGGAAATACGGATATGATCTGATTTTTTTTCAACACAGATCGGAGCTGATCTGATTGCAATAGGTTTTTGGTAGTTTAGGGGGGTTTGGAAATTGGAATATGATGGGGGTTGATTTGCTTCAATTGACAATCAGAAAACCACGTAAACTTTTTGTATTTCACTCGAACCTCATCAAACCCGATCCATAGAAAAAAAAAATGCACAAGATAAAAGAATAAAGAAACTCATTATCCGACTGAGAGAAGGCAGTCGATAATGGCTAGCCATTTGAGTGTTGTCGTAAGGACCCAGCAGAAGCTGCCCGTTTTGTTTGGTGCTTCTAATCTCTTCAATCTTTCTTGCCGCCTCTCAAACGCAAAGCCACCCGGAAATTGGACGGTTGGAAGTAGGAATCGAACCAGCAGGCGCCTGGTTTTATGCGTCGGCGCTTCTTTCTGGTCTCAGTTCATGGACGGCATGACTGGTAACTTCACCGGCAAGTCCTTTCTTGCCTCTGCTAGAACGAAGAGTGTCATAGAAGAGGTGACTTTTCGTTGATGATCCTTTTCTGCTTCTGGCTTACGCTTGGATGTTTTAATTTTGATACTAGGTTTGTCGTGTCTTCTTGATTGAATGTCCTAAGTTTTGATGGGTTTGAATTTCTGCGTGTGCTTGGATTTTGAATTGTGGTAATGGGTATGTGTTGTTTTGGTGATTGTTGATCAAAAGGTTGGGTCTGAAATTCTTAAATTGGAGCGCAAAATGGTGTTCTTGGATTTACAATTTTAGAATGAAACTACATTGATTGATAGTTTTTACTTAGTAGGAGCGTGTGGAGATAAAACCCAAACAATTCTACAACAACTAGGCCTTGTTTCACTTTGGTACTAAATACGTGCAATTCCTGTATATTTTTTACATTTTTGAATGCAAAATGAGTTTGTGAATGATTTATGCTTCAGCCACATGGATATAAAGAATTAAGTAAAGCAAACATGACAATCTGTGCATTGACAAATTATAAATTATGATAAGACACATTTTGTTGATATCTTTTATGTGTGGTAAAACATGTTAAATAATCACTTGGAACTTGAATCACATGGGTAGTGAACTACTTGTACAAGACTAGGGAGTCTAGGGGTGATTCGGAGCCAATCGTGGATGCGATGAGAAAATAAGTAAGATTCAAATGAAGAGATGATTTACTTTTGTGAAGCATATAGTTTGTCATGTCTAATTGGGCTTCAACATTTATAATACACGCCAATGTTTCCTTGAGTGATACCCTTGTATATGGTTATGTAAGCTCACCTCCACTATTCTGTACTTTGTTTTGACATATTAGGTACTGAAGAATGTAGAGTGGCCTGAACAGTTTCCCTACAAGAGTGAAGACTTTCAGCGCTATGACGAGTAAGATTCTGATAAATTTGCTATAAAAGCTTAACTAATTGTCTTACATGGAATTTAAGAGTGGGGTGAATAAGATTGAAAATGAAATCTTATACTAGTTTAAACAAGTTTCTATCATGAAGTCTTTCATGTTTATATGCCTACCATAAATTGTTTCCTTGATACAATTATCAGGCATTGAATCAAAATATTTTTGTTTCCTTTTGCAGATCTCCGGATACACAGTTCTATGATTACCCTCGCTTTGTGACGCACATTGACGATTATGCCATCGCTGCACTCACAAAGTATTACTCAAAGGTGTTTCCACCCAGCAACACTCCTGGAGTTAGTATCCTAGACATGTGTAGCAGTTGGGTGGGTTAACCGGTTCCCTGCTTCGGATAGTATTTCTCCATCTTCTGTCTCTAATTTCTATGTTCTTAATGATATCTGATACCTTGGAAGCTTATTGTCTTAGGTTAGCCATTATCCACCAAATTACAAGCAAGATAGAATTGTTGGGATGGGCATGAATGAGGAAGAGCTCAAGCGGAATTCTGTACTACTTCTACTTTAAGCGTCTCATGATTCTCATCTGTTACACATTTTTTCACATGTTTGTGTTGCTAACATCTGATACTCTTCTACACTGTCTCATACTTGCTAAAAATGAAGATCCCACATAGCCACATTCTTTGTACCTCCTGCGCGTTGATTTGTGAATTGCCTTATTGATGAACGGTTCTTATTATATGTATATTTCCATTCACTTGCTTGAACTTCCACCACCTTGCAAAAAAATGGATTCCTTACCTGAAAGCTCTCTTGTTTAAGTAAAACTTTTGAAAGATACAAGGCATGCATTCAATTCAAATGTACCCTTTTGGTTCTCCTGTGATGTAATCATTATAGATCAAACTTTTTTTCCCTAAACGGGAGCCATCCTCCTATTGTCGTATGAAATTTTGTGACAATCATTATCTTTTTGTGTAACAGGTTCTGACAGAGTATGTTGTCCAAGACCTGAATATAAATCCTAAACTTCCATTCGAAGATAGCTCCTTTGACATAATTACTAATGTGGTATGTGTTTATTATCGGACAGTAGCATTATATCTTCTGTATGAGATCATTATCTTGTTTTCTTCTGATTGCATTTAAACTTCCTTGAAATAATCTGGCAGGTCAGTGTTGACTATTTGACAAAACCAATAGAGGTTTTCAAAGAGATGCGTCGGATACTTAAGCCTGGTGGCCTGGCTATAATGAGGTGATAGCTCCGTAATCATCTTAGAACATTTTTCCTGCAAACTGCAAGCTCTTTGGTTTAGCTCTATCTGTTATAACACAATTTCTCAAATCTGACCCCTATATTAGAGCATCTACATTTGTGAATCTATTAGTGTCATAGATTAAATTGAAAGAAGAAAAATCAGATAATATTTAATATGCTGTATGGGAAATCGGACCAGTTCATATATTTGTGTTTTGCGCCGCCAGCTTTTCAAATAGGTGTTTCTGGACAAAAGCAATCTCAATATGGACATCAACCAGTGATGCAGAACATGTTTGGATTGTTGGATCATATTTTCACTATGCCGGAGGGTTTGAAGCTCCACAGGTAAACATAGCAAGGCTTACATCTTGATTCAGTTATAACAAATTCTAGCTACTCTTAAGTCTGAATAATAGCTTTCGCTTTTGGTGTTTTAATCCTTTCTAATTATATGTCTTTGTTAACCCCAATTCTGGCTACTCTTAGTTGTTTTTGCTAGACAGCTTGTTATTTGCTTGGGATTTATTATCTTCGATTTGCAGGCTGTTGATATATCTCCTAACCCCGGTCGTTCGGACCCGATGTACATCGTGTGCTCCCGAAAAGAGTATACTGCCTAGCTAATTGGATTTGATCATCTCCAAATCATAAGCCTCAACTATAAAAATGTTGCTGGTGTAACAATAGTAACTATAGCAGTGTATACTTTCTCTAGTGGCGCATTAACCAAACTGCATATGGTTGTGTATTATGAATTTTCAAATATTATGTTTCGGACTCCGTCTTAGGAATAAAGGGACATAAGTAGTGGTTGGTTTGAACCATTTTGATATAGTATGGAACGCAGCGTTTTAATAAAAGCCTTATTTTCAAGGTCGAATCACCGAAAACCACCCCTATAATAGGGCATATTTCGCTAAACCACCCGCTATATTTGAAAATACCGAAAACCACCCCTATTACAGTGTCCATCAAAAAATGTCCACCATCACCCAATTTCCCGTTAAATCATCGTAAACGTGCGTGTACTCTTGCGTTTCAAAGAAGAAAACGTCCAATTTTCTTTTTTTTCTTAAATAAAAGCTAAGAACTCACTCCCCACTCCCTTGTGCACAACCCTCACAATGAAGAACAAGAAAGCTCGAAAATCCTCTCGCGGGAGACAAAGAAGTCGAGAACGAGGTCGGAAGAAGAACGAGATCTTCAAAGTTTGTCAAGCCGTTCTAAGTTGTCGATCCCCACTCCCTCGTGTACAACCCTCACATTGATTAGGGTTTGAATTGCATTCGATTAGGTTTAGGTGGATTTCCCTGATTTTGATTGTGACTCCCTCGTGTCAATCCCGATTTGCATTCGATTTCCCTTATTTGCATCCGACTAGGCTTTGTGGGTTGAGAGTAATATAGAATTGCATTTGATTATGCTCTGTGGGTTGAATTGGATATCTCAATTTTGAACTCTTGATAGTATGAGCTGTAAATTAGGGTTTGAATTGCATTTCCCATATTTTGAATGAAATGTTGAAACTGCACGAGTAAAAGCATGGATCTAGGCTATTTAATTTGCTCCATTCGGTTATGAAAGGCAGGGTGAAATGGTTTTATGATTCTCTTACAATGAAAATGCTGAAAATGAATGAGCAAAATCATGGATACATGTTATCCATGGTGACATTATATTGTAGAAGTAAAATGAAGGATTCAGGTTAGCAATGACAAGCTCAAGTGTTACCTCAACAAATGCACAACAAAGAACTTGTTATTGTGGTCTCCAAGCAAAGGAATCCACTACACATACGGAGAGGAACTATGGTAGAAGGTTTTATGGTTGTCGCCAATATGGATCGCAAAACAAATGCAACTTCTTTATATGGAGAGATGAAGAATATACTACTAGAGCTATATGTGTGATCAACAAACTGGTAAATGAGAAGCAAAGACTACAACTAGAACCAATTTCTATGAAAGAAACTGATTAATGATGTTGTTGATCTATCCAGATTGGAGAATGGTAGCCAAGAACAAGATTTTGTGGCTTTTAATCTTCATGCAGCTTTTATACAGGTAAAAGTTATATCATATACTACTTGTGAACTTGGTGTAGTGGAGTCATTATTCTTGCAGGTAGCCAATTCGATCAAGTCAATTGCATCTGTGAAGAAGATGTCCCTAACACTATGAAACTGTCTTGAAATCAATGTGTCATCCAACTTGCTTCCTCCTTGGCCAACAAAAAAGGCTCATTGCAAATATACTTTATAGCTTTTCTCTTAAGTTTCAATTGTTGAGTTTTTACAATGCAAACAATAAAGTTCACAAACGTTAATGAATATTCTACAAAGCAAACAGTATGCAAAAAGTAATACTATCAGAACTGAACTCCAGTTTATACGCCTCTTTTTCACATACACTCCAGCATACATGTCAATAACAGAGTTAAAATTTTCACATTATTGCTAGATACACAATCATGCACATCCATTGCTCACAAAATTCACTTTCAAACATTACATTATTGGACGAGTTTTTTCAAGACCAGTTAATGGCGACTGCTTGATTTGGATGAAAAGAATCTGCTAAAACCACGAGAATGCTTCTCTGGTGCAGTAGATGCAGAAGAAGATCCATAAGTGGCCATTATGTGCTTAGAAGATGGTGATCTCAGGAAGCCATGATTGTCGGTATTATTAGAAGGGCTAGAAGGGGTATTATTGTAAAAGTATAAGGGTGACTCAGCACCTAGCTTATGAGAATTAGAGGAAGAAGCAGTATCAGCCTCGGCCTGCTGAGAATCTCTACTACTCACCCCACTGATTCTGGACTCTTCCTCTACAACTTCCTTATCCTTGTCATCTTCTGTCTGCGGACGCATCAACTTTAGCTGTTTTCCTAGCAGAAATATGGTTTCTTGACATTCTGCTAGCTTCTCTGCTGCAGATTCTAGTTCTTTCTCCTGTAAAATTGGATCAGTTTTCTTAGCATTCGAGATGCCGAGTTTTTTTTTATATATTGATAGATTCAAACAAACTCAAGTCATCGATTGAAAACATCATTTTCTCCTTTTCAAATTTGGTTTTCATATTTTGATAACTATAAGAACATAGAAAGGTTTTCAAAACTGAAAACTGAAACACTCGGAGCTGAACCAAACAAGCCCTTAGATTACCACTTCCTAGCACTTCACCCATTTTCTCCATATTTTCGTTTTCACCTTTTTATTTTCATTCATGAGTTTCTATCATAGTTAACATAAAATGTGACATAAATACTAAAATGGACAATAGTTTGGGCTTCTTACCCGTTTGTTTTTACTCTCCAGTTCAGCAGCCATAGATGCACAGACTGAGCACTCCTTACTCCTATTAGACATAAACATGAAACAAGTTAGAAGAAGCACTTTATTGATTCACTATCCTCCTCAAGAAACATATACTATAATAAAAAAGTGTACACCAGGTAAATTTATTTATAATTCTAACCTCTCCAGTTGTTCCTCAAGATCCTTGCATCTTATCAAAGCATCTTGATGGCTGGCTTTTTCGGATTGAAGCTCACATTCCACAGATTCAACTCTAGTCTGAAGATGATTGACTTCATTTTCCAGCTCTTCAGCTTTCTTTTCAAGTGACTTGTATGATTCTGCCATGCATTTCAGCTGGGTCTCGGCCAAGCCATTGGTCTTCTGAGAATCTACCAGTTGTGACCTAACCTCTGCTAAGATTTGCTCAGTTTCCGCTAACTCAGATTTTGTAGTTTCCAGATCCTCCATAGATCTAGTTAATTCATGTGATAGATTATCTCTCTCCATCTTCAACTGTTCAATGCTCTCCATGGAACACTTACATGATACTGATGGATCTTCGGGATTAGAAGAGGAATCAGAAATGTGAGAACAGCCATTAGAATAACTCTCTCCTTGAGATTCCTTATTCTCTGGCAATGCAATCTTGTCAATGCAATCAGGAGTGTTGGCTTCTGATTCACCATTCTTAAATCCCACAAACTTGAAACTGAGATCACTGGCTTTCACCACAACATGGGAAAGAGCAACAATAAAATCAGACAAGCTAATCTCATTGCATAGGACCTTATTAAATGAACCAGTGAACTGATCAACATTATTGTTGAATCCATCCTCATCAACTGCTGCTGCTTCCACAAGTGACGATATGAAAGTGTGGATCTCAGAAATTGCAGAAATCATTTCTTTGTTTAGGACATTACCTTTCTCAGTTTCATGGATACCGCCATTCTCAAGAAATGAGATTTCCTTCTTTAAAGCAATCAATGAATCACCTGAGCTACGTTTCTCTTCAAAAACACAGGCAACAGAGTGTGGATGCAGAGAGTCATATGCTTCTTGCACGATATGCTTAATATTCTCCAACATTTTTTCAATCTCAGCATCATCAGACACAAATTCAAACACCTTAGAAATTCTTGATTGTATCTTCATCACAAGAGATTCATCAGCACTAGCCTTGGTGTTCTCTTCTTTAGTCACTGAATCCACTTCAGGCTGCTTTTCATTTGACAACCTTGCCAATTTCTCCATTTCTAAGAAATCATCCATGAGGTCCAAACAATTTGTGCTGTCAGTTCTCATGGGCGTATCCTTTGGCTTGTCTTTTATCTGAGACACCTCAGAGAATAAAGCTGTAGAAGCCCATGACTCAGCAGCACTTGTAGCATCATCATTTCCATCTTCAGACACGGATGTCATGCTTCGTTGGCCTAAACTATACAACTGAGCTTCCAAGTTTTGGAGCTTGTTGGCAGTCTTAGCACACATGCTTCTAGAATCCTGCAATTCACTATTACGCTTGGTCAGCGCTTCTTTCAACATCTTTGTCTCTTCTTCCACTGCCAACAGACGTTCAGTAAGAAATTCATTTTCTTTCTGAAACTTGTGAGCACCATCAACAGAAAATTCAGTAATGGGTGACATATGTGGAGTGTGTGATAGAACATGGCTAGCTGACTTTACAGGAGATCTCCTGTATTTTGTTTCACCATAGCCTTGACCAAGGTACTCAACTTCTAACTTCATTTGGGCAAGTGCAGCGGGACCTGGTAATTTTTTCCGGACAAGACTACGCAATCTCTGACATTCTGCTTCTAACTTTGCAATCTTTTTCACACTTTCCATTTGCTGTTTGTTGGCTGCTTCAGCAGACTTTGCAGTCATGTGCTTTTCCTCATTCCGAATCTCCAACTCCTTAGAGACAATGTGGAGTTCATATTTCAAGGAATTTATTTCCCTTTCACATGACTCAATATTATCCTTCAGAATTTCAATCTCTGCCTCTGCTTGTGATTTCTCCTCACTCGTCTTGATCAGCATGGTGGAACGCTCCTGCAAGGATCTTGAGAGTGCATCATTTTCAGCATGAGCACGTATGAGTTCTTGGTCAAAAGCTGCTATCTTTGCTTCAAAGTCAAGTCTCATTTTCTCATATTGCTTGTTCTTGGTTGAAACAACATCCTGCAACTTTTGCTCATGCTCTTCCTTCAAGTTTCGTATCTGACGCATACATTCTTTTAAAGCACCATCCAATTGTGCAGCTCGGTCTTCTGCTGTCAGCTTTGTAAGTGTGACAGCTTCTAAATGAGTCTTCAGAGTGGCAGCTTCAGCTTCAGCCTTTTCCCATCCTGAAGCAAACACAAAGCAGTAAGAAAATCTCATCCTTACTTACTAAGAGTGAGTTAGGATTACCCAAGATAATGCATTATTTTGGGTAATCAAACACACCCTCACAATGTCTATTATAGGTTTTTATATAAACTGGAAGCTTGCTATTAGTCATACCAGATACAGCTTCTTCAGCTACTTTAGCATGCTGTTTGACAAGCTCATCCTTGTCAGTCATCTCTGAATGAGCATCAGACAGTTTTTCATTCAACTCTTCAATCTGTTCATCAAGCGTTTTAATTTGATCCTTGTACGTCTTCACCTGCTCCTCATACGCGTTTACTTGATCTTCCAGTCCATTCAGATGTGTATAAGATTCAACCGATATTTGAACATAACTTGGTTTTTTATAAGTATCCTGTGTCAATTGGATCCCAAAGCAGAATTAGAGCAGTTAAGAAAGGCATGTCATGGAGAAATGAAAAATGCTTAGGGGATGCAGTAAAATAAGCATAAACTGAGCGGGAACACAAACTTGCAGAATTGGCTATCGACAAGGTATAAGGCAAGAGATTTATTGAGAAACAGATGGATCTCAACACAGTGAATAGAGGGGATAAGGTCATTGTCAAGCAAAAGCTTATGGATAACGACATAAGGCATGAGCCCATGAAAGTATGATACTACTTCAATGGAAATATACATACATCCATTTAAATTTGTTAACCAACCTTAGTATTTTGAGAACCTTCTGAAGTCAAAGAAGCACCATCAGAATCCAATGTGGCAATTGCTTTCTCGGCAGCATACTTCTCAGATGATTTTTTCTTCCATGGCCAGCTACGACGATCCATTTTAAACTGCATCCAATCATTTAAAAACAAATCAGATAGGAAATATCATTCATTAGCTCAAATGAAGACTGAGTCTAAATTAATTGCTGATGTCGCAATATTTTCATTTAAATGACAAGTTTTAGATTAATTTGCTCTACATAGCGTCCATAATTTACTACTATAACTTAAGCTACTAGCCAAATTTACACCAGAAACATCAAAACAGACAGATGAAGGACGGTATCAATTGTAAAATCATAATATCAAACCTGCCAAATTAGCAACCAACAAAATTGACCGACTTGATCCTAACAGAATTGTAGATGCACACGGAGTTAAATGGCCATTGAGAAAATGAAGTAAAAGTCATACAAAGAGATCATTACTTATGCTATTTCTTTTACCATTAATCAAGCGTTATAAATTCCCAACTGAATAAAAGAGAGAAGGGGGCAAATTTGATCACGAAAACAAAGGAACCCAGATGCTTAGGACAGGGAAGGAATAATGCCAATACAATCAACACATTGACACGCAAAGGCCAAAAATCAGGCCAACTCCATTAGTTTTTTGAGGATAAAAACAAGCACATTGAAGTTTGAACTTTGAGCACAACAAATTAAAAGAAAATGATCTCACTACCGCTTACTAGCAAATAGCAATCGTATCTTTCACGCCTCGGGTTTCCCAGCAACCTCAAAAAATTATTTATACTGCTCTACTGGTAGTATAAAACAAAATAGAAGTCATAAAAAAACTTCAAATCTTCGCATTTCTAATAAGGAATCCAAATTTAAGAAGCAAAATCAATTGGCCGAGTCCAAATCGGTGAATAAGCCACTATAATAATGAGGATTCAATTTCGATGGGTACAGTTGTTCGCAATTGCGGAGAATCAGGAATTATTGATCTTCTGCGAATTCACAGCAAAGATTAATTCAGAGAGCTAAAATGGCGGATTGAGAACCAAATCAAGGGGGGAAAACTGCTGCTGAAAATGAAGGCTATGAAAATAATGCATTTAATTTAATAGATTTGTTCGAAACAAGAAGCGCAAAAGTAGAGCACGATTTCACCGTGCGATAAACTGCTTTTAAAAGAGAAACAAATTTTCATCTACTCTAGAATCTTCCTTGATTAGCACACCTCCCATTGAAATCCGAAAAAACACACTATCAATCCAACTCCAGCCATTTGAATAACAGCATCGGTCAGCTTCTCTAAAAACTGGCAACACTTTTTTAGCGCCGACATTAATCAAAATCAAGCCGAGTCAAAAAGAAGTCGAAGAAGAAGAACCGGATTTTTCGAGAGAAAATTGACTCATTGAGAGCACAGAATTTCCTTGTACAGATAAAATCGACAAAAGCGAGCAAAATTACATTGCCGATTAGCAAGCAAAACTGATTCCTTATTCCTAATTCCATTGAACTGAACAAGAAACAGAGATTAGATTTCAGCAGAGCGTACCGGTAAGAATAATGCGGAGCCAGAAACGAAGATAACGAATCGAGAGCTTCGATTCTCAGCTTCCGCACGAAATAGAGAGATTTGAAGTTTTCTAGACGGGGAATTTATCAGCTCTGTGATTTCCACATTTCAATCGGAGGAAGATTGAGAGAAACCGGAAGAAATTGAGACTCAGGTAGTCCGGTGGTAGTGGTGGTGGTGCGCGGGCGAATGAGAGATAGAAAAAGAAGGGACGAGACGTTGGAGTGGAGAGAGAGGGGGTAGTTTCCAATTGCAGGCACTTCAAAGACTTTCTAAGAAATACAGAATAAATAAGAAAATTTACATTTTTTGACTTTGTTTTTTTAATACAGTACATTGCAAATCTCTCCCAATAAGCTCAAAAGTTTTTTTTAACAACAGACAAATATTAAATTATAAATCATCATTTCGAGTGATCTTTAGAGAATTAAATATAATATATTACTGAATAACAAGTACTGTAAGTGTAAAGCTTAATAAATTTAAAAGTTATTCGAAGTTATTGTTAAGAATTTTTTGTTTCTTATATCGTAGGGCCAGATATTTTATTCTTTGGAGATTGTAAACTGTCTTTGAAAGACAAATATAATTCCAATAAATTCTATATTGTGAATTTGGGATTCAATCGGTAAATAAAAACAACAAGGGAATGTTAATTTGTATAAAGTTTTCACTAATTTGTATAAATTTGTATAAATTTACCAACAAGCATGAAGCGTAGTGGGAGGAGCTATGCTTCTCTTCGTTAAAGTCGAGTGTTCGATTCTCAGCTGAGGAAAAATGAAGTTGTTGGGAGAGCAACTCCCACCCAAAAATAAAAAGGCTCTCACGAGACTCGAACTCCAAACGTAAACGTTTGATGAAGTAAAACTCTCCGCTAAATTGGGGTGGCAATGACAAAAAAAAAATATTCTTGACAAGACAAACCAAAACACTCCCCACATTGTAATGGGATATATATGTGTGATGCATGTTAATCCAGTTCGTTTCATCCTGTATGAACTATGAAGAAGTCGATGCCGTACTTACTTAGCGTAGTTAGTAGATTTAATATGACCTAGTAATCACGGGTTCGAATTTCTCTCATCCGTTATCATGTCTCCTACTAGACAGAACATGAACATATGATATAAAGAATTATCAAAGATAATGGTTAAATGCCAAAAATAAACTAGAATTGTATCATAGAATCTAAAACTGACATAGCATTGCAAGTATGGGGGTCCAAATTAACACAGAATTGTGTATTGAATGACTATTATGTCCTCAAGTAGAGTGGGAAATAGCGTCCAAGAACCAACAACAAACAAAAAAGCAAAAAACAAACAATAATGTGAGTTGTATCATGTATGTAGGAAGTAATATAAGTCACTAACTCCTGTAGGCAATTAAGCTTTGTCATTCCAGCTCATTGTGTTTGTGTGCGAAGCTGGAAGAAGGCCCAGACTTGAGAGGAAGAGAGAGAGTATTCCTACGTGGGCCACCTCATTTAGATTTCATGGACCAGCCTACCTGCACCCTCGATTTTCCCCTCTCTAATCTCACTTTCACTTCATAGCCTTACGTAGTACTATTTATTTATCGTAATCGGCATAAGATAAGTTAAGAACTTAATTATAGCAAGAAATCAATAATTTTGTTTTTAGAGTTCTTTTTATTTTTTTTTATAAAGGTTTCATAATTTCTAAAATAGGGTTTTAGTTTTCTAAATTCGGATTCTAACTTATGTCCTTGGGACATAATTTTTTTGTAAAGGTCCTTGTAGATGTACGGAAAGGGAAGGGACAACCGAAGAAATGTTGGAAGGACAGTATAAGACAGGATGTCAGCCAGGTGGGGATTTCGACGGATCTTGCAGTAAACAGGGATATATAGGTGGAGGGAGAAGATTCAAGTGGTTGACGGCTAGTCTCCCGTACAGAACGGCCCATGGGGCCTTGAGACCCCGACACTACGCTTGGGTTCTACAGTTCTACGTTTCTATGTTTTGTTTCGGTTTCGGTTGTTATGTTTTTTCCTTCGTCTCGTTTTTGTTTTTGTCTTGTCTTTGCCTTTTGGTTGTCGCGTTTCTTATCTGTATTATGTGGTCTCTGTGGTCTAGTCGGATCTTTTGGTCGTTCCCCCGTTGCTCTAAGTCAGGGGTGCCCACATCTTGATCCCATAGATTTCCCGTAAGGATAGTTCCACTGCGTAAATATTGTTGTTGTTGTATCATATGCCCTATAAGGAGCTGTATCATATGCCCTATAAGGAGCATACGATAGAAAAACCGTTTATCCATATACATAACTGCTATTTTTTTTATTTATATTCACCTTATTACACCTGTCGAAACATGAATGTTATTTTTTTTATATTAGGATTGAAACCCGAGCCATAAATTAATCCGTCAAGACCGACCCGAACTAGATTGACAAGTAATCGAGGTTTGAAACGGAGGGAGTATTGCATATGCATAATGATACGGACCCGGTGTGGATTCGTATCGAAAACCCTTGTTGGTCAAGGGGGTTGAGCCTAATCTGGTGTGGATTCTGACTCGGGATAAACGTGGTTGGTTGCCACGGAGTTGAAGAACGATAAATTTAGAGCAAAGGGAGAAATTAATTAACTGACTTTATTGATTGATTGATAATAACAACCTAAAAGGTATTTATAATAACCCTGATATCTACCCTAATTGCTGAATAAAAAGATACTCTTAATAAAAATAAAATGAAATCTATAAATAAAAGGAAAGCATAATTATTCTAATATCCTGATATATTCTGCTAGTATACTTATAGCGTATCACATAATATGAGCACAAGCAAATAATCGAGGTTTGCATGCAGAGACATACTACACATGGCGTAGTAATGCAATTCACTTTCTACCCAAAATAAAAGTAATGCAATTCACTACTATGCCATGTGTGATGTGTAGTACAAAGTACATCGATCGTAAACACTCATCTTACAAAAATAGATCGTTTTTCAATTTGAAAGCTTTTATATATATATATCTTGTGTTACGCATGTATAATACAGTAAAAATATATAAATGTATGTTAGGTTTATCAATTGGCATATTTATCATCCCCATTTATTAACCACTAGTTATGCTATAGAGTGGTGCACATCACACGCATGCAAGAATGTCAAGTAAGAAGCATGTTATTTGTTTTGTGTTTGTTTCTATCTTTCTGTAATAAGTATTTCTTTCAATTGAAAATTCTATCTTTCTATAATAAGTATTTTTTTCAATCGGAAACAAAACACTGGGTAAAAAAAATCCACGTTTGTCATTAATAAACAGATCGATGCATGACAACTACTAAGACATCATAATTCGCATAAAAATAAGAATTTTATGAATTGCGTAAATTTTCAATATCGACTATTCGAAAAATACGAATTTTATGAATTGAGTTAAAATTTCAATATTGACTATTAGACCTTTGAATTTTATCAGCAATTTTTAAACTATATAGATGACTCATTTATCTAGACTAGTTTTGAGTCCGTGCTTCGCACGGAGAGCGTTTGAGATATTTTTATATGACCTTTTTTTATAAATATTTTGTACGAAATGAATAATTGTGAAGATCAACAAGTACACTTGGTTATACAACCTGATGATTCATATGGAGAAGACATGCATTTCCGCAGACCAACGTTAACAAATTTGAAGGTGTAAAATGGCCCAAGTGAGATACCCTTCTCCAAAAATTTAGTCATAAGGTCTTAATGCTTAAATAAGCATTAAAAATTACCTACTCAAATAAGAATTAAGAAAAGCTATATCCCTACCTTCACCAGACAAGCAATATCCTTAAAAATGGTTTTCATACAGATAAAAGAAAATATACTCAATAAATATACCATACAAAGTAGGTTCAACATTCTAATCGAGACAGAGACATCTGATAAAACATTTTGCTTGATATATATAGAAATAAAAAATGTAAGAACTCACTGTCCAAGCACAATGCTCTCTGTGGGCGAATGTCCAATACTTTACAGCAAAAGTAGGGTTTATGGCCAGAATTCAGAAAGACAACACTTTAGATAAAGTTGTGTGTTAAACTCCAATATCTCAAACCTCATCAGTCAATTTTGGAAAAATAATAAAGAAGAAAAGTATACAATAGTGTCTTATATACGATGAGGTCCACAAGTTCTTTATTGAGGGGAAGTCAGTTCTCAATGAAAAAATCTAAAAAACCAGTTCACAGATGTATATGGAATCCTTTCCATTGTCCTTGAGCTTTTTATCTTCAATATTTACAAGGGTAGTAGCCTGCCCTTCTATATTGTTCTCATCCATCCTTGTCTATCACTTCCTTGATTCATCATTTCTTCAAAATAAGCAAATAGAAGCAGCAATTGCCCAAAAAAAATAGAGGGGTAAATAAAGAATTTAGTAGGACTGGGAAAAAATGAATGATACGATTAGTATATTGCAACCAAGAGAGCAGAACATGAAGGAATCAAGAGGGGTCTGCTCTTTGGTTGCACGTCTACCATGATCTTGCCTCATTGTTGATTTCTCTCGTACTTCTACAAGTTCTTAATTTCTTTGCCTCTGAAACTCATTTTCTGCCAGTGAACTCAGAGCATAGTTTCAATCAAGAATCTCAAACATTATGAAATAAGAAATTAAAAAAAAAAAAACAATACTTCTATATAAGAGTTACATAGATTAGTATGTGAGGGTGGTGCCATTTTGCAAGCCATCCTCTCTCTCCTCTTCAAGCCTTCCTCTTTCCTTGGAATGCAACAAAAACACCAGTAGAATGGAGAGTTTATCTCTTCATACTTCTTGAATACTGAAAAATGAAAAATGAAGCACCATGTAAACATAAAATTCAAAAAACATGCAAGTATACACAAGAAGAAAAGAAATAAAGAAATTTAATAGATAAAATGAATACAAGATATATGAGAATAGTAACATTAATCAAACACCAAACAAAGGCATCCCAAAATCATAGAAGCCAAAATGATCCTACTGCAATGAACCATTATAAATATGATTCAAACAAGTGGTGGCAACATTGATAGGTGGCAAGCAAGTCTAACGACTGAGTTGCAAGGATGAACAAAAAAACAACCAGCTATGCATTACAAGTCAATAACGTGACAACAATGTTTTGACTGGTTTATTTGCTTGCCTATTTCTAAAGAGAGTCCTACGAAATTAGATATTTAGATAAAGGTGATAGATTAATGTGACACCCACACACATCAATTAGCTCCTTAGATTTTGAATACAGAAGAGGTGTCATTTTATTTGAAGTAATGTATTTATGTATTAATCATGGGATCACATAATGTGTTTCATATACTCACTTGGCATATTCATTATACATAGGAACAAAACAATGAAAGGATATTATATACAATGTGCACACTCCTTGTGCAATATAGCTTCCTTCAGAGCTTGTAGAGAGATTGGAAATAACATAAGATTAGTGTATAGTCTGTATTTCACCAAATTTACTATGTAATAGATGCAATTATGGTATAGGAATCACAGACCAAGACAAATTAATGGGTAAATAACCCTTCTTCTAGAAAGGCAAGATTGGCAGATGCTATAACAATAATTTATCCTTTTTTTTAGTTGGGTTTATATGTATAACACTAAGAAAGAAGCCATGAAGCTGCACAATAAAGCAAGATGAAAATACAAGTAAGTAATGCGCTTAATACATGTGGAAATATTGTATATTCAAATCTGAGCTTAAATAGTCTACATTTTGATTCTTTCCATTGTAAATAATAGTAATTTTTATGCTTATTCAATATTCACATGCCATGACTCACGAGTGTATATCTTCTAAAGTTCTAATAATTATTGGCGAAATTAAAAAAAAAATCTTGACATGTGGTTTTGGCATAATTTTCTCAATTGCTGCCAAATGTTGTACAGAATTCAATTCAAAACAATGATCAAGGGAGGTCAAGGCTATATAAGAAGACAATCACATTCAACCGTAAAAAAACAATCACATTAATCAACTAAGTGATTAAGACAAAGAAGCGATTTGTCACATTACTCACATGTTAATGGCTTCCCCCATGGGCTTCCTCTGCATCCAAAACAATCCAATTAGAGAAAGAGAAAAATCCAATCCAAGCTTATCTTTCAAACCATGTAACATAAATAAAAAGGACCAAAAAAAACCCATAAAATGCAACCCTGTAATTGCATTCAAATCATTCACCTATTATTATGTTTAGAAAAAAGCTCATGAAGAAAGCTACTATTCTTGTGATTTTTGTGCTGTTATACTTAAAATTATAATCAAAGTAGTAGTTCATTTATTCTTAGCCTAATAATGGTTACATGTAAATATAAAAAAGTTTCAACTTTCAAAAAGCTGGTTTGTCAATTAAACGCAGAACCAGAAAAAAAAGAGTAAGGATAGAACAATGTGATAGCCAATTTAGATATTTAGGAGTGATTTAACTGATCAGGCCTCAAAACGGAAGATTCTAGCCACCATACTCTGGCATCTGTTTAAATTATCCCTGCCACAGTGCACCTAACTTACACAATATGAATGCCAATGTACTCACATTAATTACCCTCAATTTGGGATCCAAATCTAGAGGAATCAAGAATCACATCCATCTCCTCAAACTCTCCATAAAATACAGATTCACAAAAGAAATTGAAGCAATTCAACAGATTAATTATCAAAGAGGTGGCTTTGGAGCAAGGCTATAGTGGAAGGCCTGGAAATATCATCAATTCATCAAAATCTATGAGAAGTAATATTTATCGCTCCAATAATGAACATGGGGACAAAATACACATTGAAGGCATAACCCTAAAAATTTAACATTAGAAAGCAACGGGATTAGATCATAACCACCGAAATAAAATAAGGAGGAATTAGCAATTACTTTTAATTCTCTGATGATTGAAGAACTCAAGCACGGATCTCTGATTTCAATTCCATATCACATAAATGAAATAAGAAAGTAAATCCAATTAAAATCAATACTCTTCCAATAGAAGCCAAATTTAAAGAAACTGAACCGACCTTCACTCCCCTGATGATTGAAGAACTCGAGTCGATCTCGATATCCGCCTTCAATTCCAGATCACGAAAATACAATCCAACCAATAATTCCTTGAGGTCAGGCAACTAAAGGTTAGAAGAAGGCAATTGAGATCATATAATAGGAGAAAGAGAAAGAAAGAGTAGATGATGACGGTGAAACCTGGATTAGACTTTGAAGCCTTAAATTCTCTCATCGGCCACCAACTACTTGCCTTCTCTGCCACCCTTGACCCAATCGTGACCGGCTACCTTTCCGTTTTGCTCTCTTCGATCTCTCCATGTCCTTCCACATTCAGGACCGGAGTAAAGCTGAAGATAGAAGAGGGGAAGGGGGTAACAAGAGAGAAGGGAAGCCATAAAAGATACGGATAGAAAGGCAGTGCAGGGAAGCAAGAGCCGGAGAGATAAGAATGGAAAGAGAGGCGGTGAAGAGAAGGCGAAAGAGGCGGCACAGAGGGAAAAATTGAACGGCTAGATAGCACCCATTATTCCGATTTAATTGACGGTCAGATAGTGACTACAATAACGCTCTTAGCAAAATTCTATAGTAGTATGGATATGAATGTCAACCTAATTTAATTCAATTAAATTGATAAGGTACAATATATAGGACGATAAACTTGAATTTATAAGTAAACAATGAGTCTTTCCACCAAAAAAAAAAAGTAAACAATGAGTCTTAACATATAATAAATCCTAAACCTAAATTATATAATAATAATAGGTGAAGTAACTCCTACGATTATATAATATACTATAATTTACTATTCTGTCAAGTGGGATAACTCTTAACGTAAGTCTAGTTATATAAATTTCACTTCTACTTAATAAAATGCTGTTATAATTTGGATGGAAGCATATGCATAATATACTTTGACATGTTTTGTTCTCTATCTAGCTATAGACTGATAGACATAATCAATTAAAAATCTTATGTCCCATAATGTAAAGTGGAGAATTAATCAAATGTCCATTCTTCTAATCGTGTCTTTTGTCTAGTGTGTGCCAAACTAATTAATCATTGAGATGAATAAAATGAGTAACATAGTTGTGGCAGCCTTTTTTTCCAAAGAAAAGGAATTAGGAAGATACTAATAAATTAGTGATCTTAGGCATCCTAATAAATGAGAGTATAAAAACCCAAATCAACTTCAATTGAATGAAAGAGACACGTTGGAAAGAACCAGCAATGTAGCTAACCAGTCACAGAATTGCACTCACAGTAGATATGAGCAATACTTCAATCCTGGAACTGAGCCAACAAACAATAGATGTCCACACGTAACAATTCGATCTCCCACAGGCAACACCAATCACCAAGAACGGCCTTAACCAGCTGCAAGTTATCGCCTTCAATTTGAATCCGAGGAATGTCGCGACTTAGAGCCTCGAAGAGTCCCCGACGTAAGGCGATGGTCTCGGATATCAGAATGGACAACTGACCAATCAGTCATCCGTCGAAATGGATAGGAGAGCCACCAAAGTCCCGCAGGATAAAGACAAAGGAAGCCACGTCATCCGAGCACACTGCACCATCAAAATTAACTTTCACAAAGTCATTCTTGGGGTTTTCCCATTTCAACCCCTTGCGGACCTTAATTGCACAGTTTTTGGTGTCTAGATTTCTATTATTTTCCGTCATTTTCACTCTTTTACCAGGTTACGAATGAATTCGCACATGTTTCCGATCAGGTCCGCGGTATGGCCATTTGAGTTGTCAAAGATACGTTTGTTCTTGGCGTACCATATGCTCCACCAGGCGCATGCTAGGGTTTCGAATTCCTTGTTACACTTCATTTCCCTAATTTCATTTAGGACTTGGTGTGGTTTTCTGTTATCAGGGGACAACCTTTCGATAATCCTCCCAGGATTGAGGGTCAATGAAGAAATTGTCGACCTGGTAAGTGGACAGGTTATTAGGATATGGTTGGTGTCTTCTTCGTGGTAGTTGCAAGCGTCACAACCTTGAATGACTGGGATATGGTTAGCTACAAGTCCCATTTTAGTCGGGAGACCGTTACGAGCGACCTTTCAAAGAAAGTTCTTAGTTTTGGGCATGATGTTGAGTTTGTTTATCCATTCCAGGTTAATACAGGGTTCCTCTTTAGTTTGTTGGATCCACAACATGGCTGAGTGGGTAGAATACCAGCCATTATTACTTGGTTGCTAATATAGTTAGTCCAGAGTTTGATAGGGTTGATGATGTTGGTAATTTTGTCCAATTCATTTTGGTTAACTACCTTTTTCAGTTTTTCAAGGTCCCATGTGTTGTTCTTCAAGAGGTAGCACTCAACACATTCCTCCCGGTTAATGAGGTTTGCACACTCACGCTTTGGGTTGATAAGGCCAAATCCGAACCAATTATCCTCCCAGAATCGAATGGTTTTTCCATCCCCAACTTGCCAGATGAGTCCACTAGTGAACAAATCCCTTAGGCTTGGCAGTTTGGACAATTGTAAAAGGTATTATTATTTTTTCGGTTACAATTTTTCAGTATGCTATTTTGTTTTATGATATTTTTCGGTTACAATTTTAACCCAAAGGTTGTCCGGCTCCGCTTGTAATTCAAAATGGTTTGTAGTAAAAAAAAGAGAGAATATTGTGTGAGTAATTAAGTACGCGAAGGAGATTCAAATAATCGAAAACGAGTTGGGTCGGCAAGACCTAGAGGAAGCAAGGAGAGAAGACGGTATTCGGTTCACCCGAAATCCAGTCAAACTTGAAATCTGACTCACCCGAAACCGACTAAACCCGAAATCGGACTAAACCCGAAACCCGACTTATTCGAAATCTAGTTGAACCGAAAACTGAATAATCGAACCGAAATTGACCCGAAAACTCAACTTTGCCTGATTAATTGAACATCCGACCCGAAATGGTTCAACCCGATTATCAAAATATCCGAATTTGACTTGGATCCGAACTTATCCAAAACTAAACTGATTCGATCTTAATCCGACGCACCCAATTCAAATCCCTAGCAGTGAGTATCCAGTTTATTTCCACACAATGATACAGAAATTATGTATCTTAGATCAATTTGATAGGAAAATGACATTAATGTTCATGTAAACACCAGTTCTCATATTATTCAAGAGAAATCGAGAATTTCAAAACAAATGCGCTGAATCTTGCACCTCTCTCTCTCTCTCTCTCTCTCCTTCTTATTCTGTTTTCCCGTAACAACCAACTGACTTGTTTATATTTTTAACCCCTCAATTACAGAATTTACATTTTTGACCCCAAACTTCCTAAAAAGGTACAATTATGGACAATTGATATTCCCTACATCAGGTCCTTCCCACCCAAAAAAACCTTGACCTCAAGGGTGAAAATCTGGATACTTCTTCATCAAATCATAAAAGTATTCCCACGTGGCTTGTTCAATAGGCTTATTAACCCATTTAACCAGTACACTAGTAGCAGCACGCCCTTGTTAGTTCACCATTTACCTCTCCAAAATTTGTTCAGACTGTTTGACATGGATATTTGGCATAATAGAAGGCAAAGTTGTAGAGCTAACAACATCTCCAACATGTTTCTTCAACTGAGACACATGGAACACCAGATGGATCTTTAAGTTGACTGGCAATTCCAGCTTATAAGCTACCTTCCCACATTTATCAAAGACCTTATAAGGACCAAAATACTTAGGAGCTAGTTTATTAGTTGTCCTGAGCACCACAATTTGATGTCTGTAAGGCTGAAATTTTACATACACAAAATCTCCAACTTCAAACGCACTATCACTTTGATGCTTGTTTGCCATCTGCTCCATCATATGTTGAGCCTGATTAAGATGGAATTTAAGAAACTAAACCATATCTTCCCTATCTTGTAAATTCATAGCAACCATATCAACTTTAGATTCACCCAACAAGTATGGCAAATGTAGAGGAGGAGGCTGACCATACACAATTTCATATGGAGTCAACTTAGTAGAAGTATGATATGTAGTGTGATACCAATACTCAGCTAAAGGCAACCATTTACTCCACAAATAGGGCTTACCAATGCACATGCATCTCAAATAGGTTTCAAGACATCTATTAACCACTTCAGTCTGACCATCACTTTGAGGATGATAAGTTGATGACACAATGAGAGCAGTACTTTGAAGAGTGAACATCTCCTTCCAAAATTCACTCATGAAGATTGCATCTCTGTCACTGGTTATAGAAGAGGGAAACCCATGCAATTTGAAGACATTATCTAAGAAACACTGAGCCACAGTCAAAGCTGATTATGGATGTGAAAGAGCCATAAAATGAGCAACTTTACTCATCCTGTCTACAACTACTAGGATGACAGATTTACCAAATGACAATGGCCAACCCTTAATGAAATCCATGGATATGTCAGACCAAATACCATTAGGAATTGGTAAAGGATTTAACAAACCTGGATAAGCTGCAACATCATACTTGCTTCTCTGGCAAACAACACAGCTCCAAATAAATTGTTGAATATCTTTAGCCAAACCCTTCCAATAAAACAACCCTTTAACTCTTTGAACAGTCACATCACTTCCCGAATGTCCACTAACTCCTGAACTATGCAACCAATTCAATATCTTGTCTTTAAGCTTCACATCATCCCCTATGACCAACTTCACTTTCCTCCTTAGTTGATCATGAAGCCAAGTATAATGTTTCTTCCCATTTACCTTCCTTTTAAGGTCCTCAATGATCTGTTTAAGTTTAGCATCTATTTCAAAACAGCCTTGAATCTCCTTGAGCAAATCAGACTCCAAAATAGTCATGGCCATAAGCAAAACCTTTGATCCTTCCAATCTACTCAAAGCATCTGCCACTATGTTTTCTTTCCCTTGTTTATACTGTATTTCATAATCGAACTCAAGCAACTTTGGCAACCAATGTTGTTGAATAGGTGTATTCAACCTCTGCTCTAACAAGTATTTCAAACTCCTTTGATCAGTCTTAATGACAAAATGTGCATTCAACAAATAATGCCTCCACTTTTGCAATGAAAAAACCACAACCAATACTCTTTCTCATAGATAGAAAGATGTAATTGCCTACCTTTAAGTTGTCGACTGATAAAAGCCAATGGATTCCCCATCTGCATTAGAACAACACCTATTCCATAACCACAAGCATCAGTTTCCACAACAAAATCCTTTGAAAAATCAGGAAGAGCCAACACATGTGCATTGCACAAGGCACTTTTCAAAGTCTCAAAACAGTCGCCTCTTTTGACCACTGAAACCCATCCCTTTTCAATAATAGTGTTAATGGCCTAGCAATTAATAACCCCATAATTCTGCACAAATCTCATGTAGTAACCAGCTAATCCCAAAAATCCCCTTAACTGCTTCAGATTCTTTGGTGTAGGCCACTGGGAGACTACCAAAATCTTCTATGGATTAGTAGATACACCCTGAGCAGAAATATAATGACCAAGATACTCCACCCTATCCACTGCAAAAGCACACTTGCTTCTTTTTGCAAACAAATGGTTGATTCTCATCAATTTGAACACCTCTGAAAGATGATAAATGTGTTCTTCAAATGAAGAACTACAGATCAAGATATCATCAAAAATATGAGAACCAATTTCCTTAAAAATTCCTGAAAACTGAATTCATTATATTCTGAAACATAGATGGTGCATTAGTGAGAACAAAAGGCATAACCAAATACTCAGAATGCCCACTATGAGTCTTGAATGCTGTCTTGTGAACATCCTCAAGACACATTCGAACTTGATGATATCCAACCCTAAGGTCAATTTTAGAATAAACTTTTGACCCTCCTAATTCATCCATCAAATCCTCAATTAAAGGAATAGGGAATCTATCCTTATTTGTCATTCTATTAAGACCCCTGTAAGCAACACATAACCTCCATGTGCCATCTTTCTTCTTCACAAGAACCACTGGCGATGCATAAGAACTAGAACTGGATTGTATGATGCCTGACTGAAGCATATCTTTCACAATTTTGTCACATTCTTCTATTGCACAGCATTTCTGTATGGTCTCTAATTAATTGAATTAGATCCATCAAGTAAAGGAATTCTATGATCATGCTTACCCTAAAATGGTGGCAATTGATCTGGTTCTTTGAAATATTAGCAAAATCAGATACCAATTGCTCAATCTATTGTGGCAACTTGACAATTTCTACCTTGCCATCAATAGTACACACTGATGTTGTCTTTGTAACCTCTTTAATACAGACCATAGCTAACTACACCTCATTGCCTAGTATTCTATTAAGCTGCTTAGCTTTTAGCTTCCTCACTGATCTCTGGTTAATCCCTTCTAACACCAACTTCCTTCCAGCCACCATAAACTCCATAATGAGTTTCTTGAAGTCCCACATTACCAGACCCAAAGTCTGCAACCACTGTATTCCCAGCACCATATCACAACAACCCAAAGGAATGACCATACGATCAGCCTGAAAAGCTACTTTATGAAATTCCCATTTGAACCCTTCTATTTTTGCAGACATCTAATGTACTTTCATCTACAACTGCAACTTTAGTGACTCCCGAAGGACTCAATTTACAACCCAACTTCTCAGCAACAACCTTATCAATGAAGTTATGTGTACTTCTTGAGTCAATTAAAATCAACAATGACTTTTTTCCATACATGCCTCTTACTCTCATGGTCTTATAATTCGACAACCCTACTACAACATTAACAAATATCTGAGCAACCTCTTCTTCTTCACAAGCAACTTCTCCTTCTTCTACCTCACAATCTTCTTCTAATTCCATCATAAACAACTGCCCTTTCTTATGCTTAGCATAATGCCCTGGTGTATAAGGCTCATCACAAAAGTAACACAAACCCTTTGCCCTCCGATCATTCTCCTATGTAGTCAGAAACTTCCTAGTAACCCCCTTGTTTTCAACACTTCTCTTATTATCAATAGTCTTTAGCACAACTAACAACTTCTGTACTGGATTGAATTCCTTCTTGCCAAAGGAACTAAACTTTGACCCAGCAACAGTTTTAGAATCCACAACCCCCTTTCCATACGAATTAGCCTTTGGGTGAGCAGATTCATACAACTTTGCCAAAGTTAAACACTGCCTAACAGTGTGAGGTTGAAACATACATACATGCATCTGAGTATCATGTCGTAACCCTGCTAAGTAAGCACTAACAAGATACTCCTCAAATAACATCACCCTTGTCCTAATCATCTCAAACCTACTATGATAATCCATGATACCATCATCCTCCCTCAAGTTCTTCAATTTGGCTATTGGATCGTCAATCACTTCACCAAATCTTTCTAGCAGCAATTTCTTATATAACGCCCAGTCAAGAGTCATACCTCGAAGTTCTTCAACCTGAACAACCGATTGATGCCATCTTGCAACCCCATCATCGAGATGGATAACGACAATGTTGACCTTGATTTCCTATGGCGTTCTATCAATCAGGAAAAACTATTTACATTTAAATAGTCATTCTTTGACCATATCTCCATTAAATCTTGGGAAGTCCAATTTTGGCAATCTTGTAATACCGAAATACCGCCCATAATTAGGGTTTCCACCGAAATTTCCTGATCAATTTCGACCTCCTTCTTGAAACTGGTATTGCATTCCTGGAACTTGAGAATTCAACACCATTGGTGATGATCTCGAAACTTCAGTAGCTTGAATCGTCGAAGCTACTCGATCCCCTGCTAATTGCGACGATGAAGGACCTCCCAGCAAGGACAATCGGCGAATTGCCTCGAACATCTCACCGATTTTTGCATCCAGCTTTTCATCGATCTTGGACAGCTTCCCTTCAATTTTATCAACTTTGGACAATTTCCCATTCATTTGCTCTCCCATAGTTGACATCCTTGAATTGACGATCTCTTCTACTTCTTTCATAGCAGCTTCCCTGAGAATTGCTTGCGCTCGTGTTTCCATTTCTTCCATCACTGTATCTTGCCGAGGACGAAGGCTCTGATACCAATTTGATACAGAAATTATGTATCTTAGATCAATTTGATAGGAAAATGAGATTAATGTTCATGTAAACACTAACCCCATATTATTCAAAAGAAATCAAGAATTACAAAACAAATGCGCTGAATCTTACACCTCTCTCTCTCTCTCTCTCTCTCTCTCTCTCTCTCTCTCTATCTATCTATCTATCTATCTATCTATCTATCTATCTACTTCTTATTCTGTTTTTCCGTAACAACCAACTAACCCGTTTATATTTTTAACCCCTCAATTACAGAATTTATATTTTTGACCCCAAACTTTCCAAAAAGGTACAATTATGGACAATTGATATTCCCTCCATCTCACAACGAGTTTGCGTCCAATACTCTATACTCCTTCCGTCTCTATTTGTTCTTCTCATTTGAGAAGTGACACAATATTTAAGGAGAGTGAAAAAGTGGGTAATGATGAGGAGAGAGTGATAAAAAAGGGGTTTTGATAAGGGTAATGTTGTAAAAGTAGAAGAGAGAGTGATAAAAAGTGGTTAATTGGTAGAGATTGATGAGGGTAAATTTGTATTTTCACATGTCTAAAAAAAGGAAAGGTTTAGAAATGAGAAGAATAAAAGGGGACACTCAATAAAGAAATGGGAAGAACAAAAAGGAACGGAGAGAGTACAATTTATTTCTAGTGGTGCAAAAAGCGCTATTTATACTATACATGCAAATAGAACAAGCGTAAATAATAGGAGGCTTTTGAAGTCGGGGAAGTAGGGTTGAGCATCGATTCAAAACCGAACCGAACCGACAAAAACCGAAATTCCATTTTATGTGAACCGAAAACCAAATCGAATTGGTTCGGTTCGGTTTCGGTTTTTATCGGTTTTAGATAAATAGAAAGTTATTTTTTGGAAAATTCGAACCGAACCGAAATTTAACCGAAATCCGAACCGAACTAAAAACCGAAATTTGAAAAATTCCTAAACCGAAAACCGAACTGAATTATATCGATTTTGGTTCGGTTCGGTTTGGTCGATTCGGTTTAAAATTTTGATTTAAACCGAACCGTGTTCAGCCCTATGGAAAAGTACACACCCCCAGCATAAGCACGAGCTCGTGCGTAATCGTGTCGGTGGAGTCGACCCGCCGCGAGAGAAGCGCTACGTATCTATTATTTTTTGCGCATGTACGGGTAGTAACGCGTCATCTCGCGGGCCCCACCTTATTTATTACCTTTCTTACCCTTTCCTCTCAAGGGCCCCTCCATGTGGGACCCATGCTCCACTCGCCCCTTCTGCCACGCTGTTCACCCCTCATATATCGCACTCAATACGTGTCGTTTAGGCTCTTTTTCACCCACTCCTCCCATTTTCAGCGTCGGCTGCATTAAACCCACCCAGTTACTACCAAATATAAATCGAATCAATCCATCAGCTTTGTTTTGTTTTCTCATTACTGTACAATATTTTTTGTAATTCAGCTGTTGACCATATTTATAATTTCTCTGTCAAAACAGACTGTGATTTGCGATATGTGGATCTTAATATGCACTGTATCATAATTGCTTGCTAATTTTTACAATATATAATTAATGCATATTTGCTGAATGTGACAACTGTAGTTTTATCAGGATCATACTGGGCCAATGACATTAAAATATATATATAGCATGCTAATTAATGTATTACATTATATACCAACTTCTTCAAATTAATTATTTGATAACCCAAGATGCCCCCAGCAACTGTCAATATGGGCATTAGGCACCGAGTCATTTTCCTGGAAGCAGATGAAACTGTTAATCAATCTCCATAATCTTTTCATTATGCTTACAAATCATAACCATGAATACTAAGTTAAGCACTGTTGCTTGGAGGAACCATTTTTCTTTCATTTGCTTCATTATTCAAACTTTTCCGTTTTTTTTGCGGTATAATTTTACTCCTTTTTTCCCTTGATGAATATTGAACACTACTCCGCATTTCTTAATTACATGAATGAATATTCACTATATATCTTGATTAATATTATAGGCTAGCTACATAATTGTAAGTTCCAAATTAATGTAGTAGCTAGATTATAGCCAGATGTGATTGCTGTTCTAACTTGCTCTGTTCATCGAGTGTAATTGTATAGCCAGAGAAGGAGATTCGTGAAAATCATGTCACTTTTGGTAACGAAATTTGTTTAAAATACACCTTCAAAATAATTGTTTAAAATCTAGGGGGAGATTTTTTTTTTTTAATGTGAAAAAAAAATCAGCCAGAAAAAATATGTTAATGTCACATTGTCACTACCTAACTTAGCGATAATTAAATGACACATTTATTTTTTTATACCAAAAAATAAAGATTGCTTAAATTATAATGGACAAATTTTTTTGGAGGGGTACTGTATAGTACGTCTATGCAACAATGTGTATGAATATGAATGATGCTTGATCAAGTATTCAAGTAAGCTAGTTCGTGTAAATTGTGGCGCAGATGGGGTGTTTTGTCTTAATGGTACTTCTGGTTTTCCTTAGGAGCCAATTTAAAAAGTCATAAATAATGTAGTAAATTGAACAAAAAGCGGTTGAATCAATTTAGGAAATCTTGGAATACGAAAATTGATTTTTCTATCCTACGCCCATAGTAACTTTATTTTGGAAAGATTTAACTAGTTTTATTTATTTAGAGATTTTATTTTATTTTCGCAAGGATTTATGACTTTTTTTAGGATTTTAGTTTCTAAAAGAAGGTTTCTTATCCTATGAGAAAGACCGAAAAAATTGACATAGAAGGAGAAAACCATCCGTTATGGAGCATTTGGTATAAATTAGGGTACGGAGATGGAATGCATAATCGAGTTAGGAAGACATGGGGTTGAAATTTAACTCATCACGCTTATTTTGGAATTAAATTAGGGTGTTAAATCAACCCATCTTCTGTCTCTTCCTTCTTTATTCCTCGTTCCTCTTCACAAAATTGAAGGATGTGTATCCTCATTATATATTCTTGTGGCTGTTGTGCCATGGCAAAAGTGAAGGTTAGACTCAAAATCAGCCCATCATATCGAGCACAATAAGACCAGGTTCCATCAATTTTTTTTTAAGGAAATTGGCATCTTTGGACCTAAAAACGTTGCCACTAAAAACTTCGAAATTTTCATGGGCCTTGATTATATTGGGCTCGGTAGGATGGGCCTTTGACATTCGTTTTCTCCTCCCTCCGGAATACAATAATGTACATCATGAGCTTCTTTTTTTTGTGAAGGATTTCATGATGAGCTTCTTATGTCCAAAAATGACTACAACGTACGCTCAGTCTGATCCCAATCCGGGACGACTCAATAAGCCATCTCTCCATTCACATCAATACAACGAGTCAACTCGCTCTCACGCCTCACCAAAATTTACAACATTTTCTTATTAATTATAAAGGACGAAAAAAGATTAGGAACGCTTCCACATTTATCATTCATGTATAGTTGAGTGGACTCAACAAGCATTCTTTACCAGTACCGCCAATCATGGACGCCCACGTGGCAGCAGCTTCGGATCTCGTAAGAGAACGGAGGATGTCTTGGAAGAGGAGCTCGTCGCAGGGGATGGCGAGTGGGCCCCCACGGTTGGCGAAGCCGTGCTCCTCCTCGGCCCGGCCCAGCAGCCTCTTGAAAACCGGGTGGTTCAGGTGGGTCGCCCGTACTATGAACCGACGGCCCGACCTTCCCACCGAGACCGCCACGTGGCCCGCTGGCACGTCCCAGGGGACGTCCACGCCGCCCGCCTTTTGCCTCCAGCGCCGGAGCATCTGCCCGAGCTGGGAAAGCTGCCCCATTAGATGGAAACATCTTGCTACCACCGTCGACATTTGATTTCTCTACCCTTGCAAATCGTTGTCTTTGTTTTTTTTGAAGGGAGGTGAAATTTTTGAAGAAGTAGGTCGAATGATATGATTGGGATGGGCTTCATAGCAGTTATATAGGGATGGAGAATAGACAGTTTTTTTTAAGAGAATAGAAATTAGTATTAATTACAATATTGTGTCACTTGTTAATTAATTTTTCACTCACCAATTCATAAAAAAAAATCTAATATTAGAAGGAATTTTTTGTTGTTGTTGAGAATATGTTTTCAGATTTGAAAAACATATAAAAATTGTCAATAAAATTACCTAATAGACTTGCATACTAGACTTATTGCATATATGATTATACCGGTCTTGTTAGAGTAATTTTGCTAATTACAGTAAAACCTCTATAAATAGATAGGGTTGGGACCATGATATTTTATTATTTTATAGAGATATTAATTAACCGATAAATTAATATTTATTAATTTAAAGAGATTTTTGTAATAAGAGCTTTCAAAACACACTATCATACAAGATTTTATTGTAGGATTTTAGAATGCTATGAGTTGAGACAATTTGATCCATGTAAGATTAATGTTTTGGTTGCTATCAATCTTGTCGTCTCGGCTTGGATAGTTAATGTTGAGCAAGAGGCAATAAGAAATTGTTTTAGAAACTGCAAAATTCGTTCATAAGATGAAGTCTCAAGGAATGATTATAGTTGACATTGCAAAATTTGTTTTCAAAACAACGCTATAAATGTTGGATCCAATAAAAAAAAAGTTAGAGATGAGCTCCAAATAGAACTAAGAAAAAAAAACACTATAATCATATTTCATTAAATTTTCTTAGTTGATGACTATGTAACTTTTTATATAATTATTAATTTATGATATTAATGGGACCTTATATTTATATAGTGGTTTTTTGAAAATATATTATCTTATTATCTTATCGAAATTTGTTAAATTTTGCATTGGCCCAAGTCGGGACCGGAAAAAAATATTAATTTAGAGAGTTTATTAATTTATCGAGTATTAATTTAGAGAGGTTCTACTTGGAGAAATTGATATTGGGAGGATCTCCCCCAAAATAGGACCACTAAATACCCAATTTAGATGTAGAGCGGTGTCTGATCGATCGAATCGGACGAGCCAAAAGACAAGAAAAAAAAAAAGAGTACTCTTGCCAATGATTATGTAAATATACTAAACGTACAATGAAAATTGTGATCAATATGGACTACACCCTAGCTTAATTACAGAATAAATTCCGAAATGTTAAACCTGACCTAATGCTAAACCCGAGACTGAGTACTAGGGAAAAATGATTGATCATAATATCAGGTAGCAAATTCGCAAATTTTGGATCTTGTTAGAGTACTCTGTATCAACTTGATTCTTTGGCTTGTTACTGAGACTTGGAATGTTATGAGGAAAATATTTGCCCTGCAAACAAGAAACTAGGGTAGGTTCAGCCCACCCAAAAAAATGTAATAAAAAATTAAAAATTAAGATCAATTTAGTAGTAGATATGAAGTTGATCAATTTAATTGATTTATTTCAAACAGAATATAAGCATCACCACCACCAATAACAACAACATTGACCCAGTTCAGTATCCTTCAAGGAGTATATGGGGGATTAAGATGGGACACCCCTGGTTTAACGTTGAGGTAGTGCGATCAAGAGACATAAAGAGACCGAAAACCCACAACAAACGTATAAGCAAAGAGCGAAAGCAAAACAAATCGGGAGTAAGAGCAAAGACAGAACAAAAGAAAGCCAAACGATGATAAAAGCAAAAGCAAAAGCAAAACATAAGGCAAGCACGAGGAATGAAAAATCAAAGCCACGTGAGGAACCCAAGCTGCCAAGACCCCAAGCGGAAACCGTCTGTCCAGGTGACTAGTTCTTGTCTATCACTCGTGTTTTCTCCCTCCATCTGTCCCTGCAAGCTGCCAAATCTGCTAAAATTTCCAACTGGTTGATATCCTGTCTTATACTATCATTCCAACATTTCTTCGGTCATCCTCTCCCTCTACGAAGGTCTCTCAAGTCTAGGTTCTCGCACCTGCGAAATGGCTCCCCGGGCCCACACCTTTGTATATGACCAAACCAGCGCAATCTCGATTCTCGTAACTTGTCCCCTATGCTAGCCACCCCCACCGATCACTTCATTTCTGATCTTGTCTAAGAGTATGTGTCCGCTCATCCACCTTAGCATCCTCATCTCAGTTGTCATCAACCGTTGTTCTTGTGCCTTCGTGGTGGGCCAATATTCTGCCCCATCACTAACAGTTTTTCTAAAAAAAAAAATCAAAATAGAAAATAAAAAATCATACTTCTTACTTTATTAAAATTTTTAATGCAATAATTTCTTCATTTTAGAAAATTTTTATATTATTTGGAGAATTTTCTAAATATAAGGAATCTCTTTTTTTTCTCCTCTTTTTCTATTTTGGAGAATCTATTAGAAAACATATCTCAAATATTTTAAAATTCTCAATTTTTCTATTTTAGATCATCTGTTAAGGATGTTTTAATAACCATAATAACCAATTAACCATAAGTTTGACATGTGTGCATATCGAAACGTAAATTTTGACATCTTAAAAGCTCTGCCTAAATACCATCCTTTGATTTTTGTATTAAAGGGAGTTGATTCACATGATAAATGGTGCACTCTATATTTATGAGATTTGAAATACAACTCTAGTAAATATAAAAAATTATGATTATAATACTCACCCGGTAAGCAGCCCAAAAAAGAAACCATCCTTTGTTTCGTTGCCTGTAAATTTTGATCTTTAAAGATCATTTTGATCCTCTCTTGAGATTTCAATCGATTTGGTAATAAATACGACAAGAAACCGTCAGAAACTATGCAATAACATATTATTCCGATTATGAACCCACCCAACAACTCCAGTGACAAATTTAGTTCATGAAAGCTTCTTATAACTTAATACTGTACAATTTATTTAATGGAAGCTTTTGTCAAGGATAAGAAGAAAACCACTTACTATGTATCACATATAGGGCTGTCAAAAGCTGATCCAACCCGAAAAACCGACCCGAATCGCCCGAAAATTTTAGGGTCAATAGTCGAAAATTTGAATCTGAAACCCAAAATAAACCGAACCCGATAGAACCGAAACATGGTGGGTTCAAACCCGAAATCCGTTGGATTGACCCGATTTTTTATACTTTTTAGAATATAAATAATATATTTTTAAAAATTATAATATATTTTATTATTTAAATATATAAAAATAATATATTGTTATTAAATGTCATTTTTAAAAAAAAATAACATTATATAATTGAAAAAATTCGATTTTCTTGACATGTTGAGTCGACCCAACCCGCCCAAAAACCGGCAATAATCCGACCCAATTTGACCGATGACCCATTACGACCCGAACCCGAAATAACCGAACCTGAACCCGACCTAACCAACCCGTTTGACAGCTCTACACACATATAATAATTTTTCTATAATATGTTTTAAGTATATAATATGGTAAGAATTTTTAATTAATTTTTTTATTAAGTATCTTTATAAGATTATTTAAATTTATTTACTAGTATCTATTGTTATTTTTAAAATTTAACTTTTACGTGAAATATTATTAAAAATAAACCGTCTTATAATTTTTATCGGATTTAGTTCTTAAGCATATATAAATTCTTAATTTTTATTGGACTTAGTTTCTAAGATCACCAACAATGCTAGGTTTTAAAAATTAATATAAAAAAACTCAGGGTATATCAATTTTGAGAATCCAGTTTCTCAGCTTGAAATGGAAGCACGTTACATGAGCTTATAAATCTCCAAAGAGTAGGCTGCGTTTGGTGGCCATATTTTATTTTGCCTCTATATATTCACATAAAACGACGTCGTTTAAGGTTATAGAGGAATGAAATACTGCATTTTGATCGTGAAGCCAAACAATGCCTTTAGATTGTGCAAGCACGTGTGGCACCCAACAACCCTTGGACTCCAACGGACGACCAACATTTTTTTTACCACTTTCGATAACATAAAGATATAAACTAACACACATGTGAAACTATTCTTTGCTTAAGGAATTGAAAAACATAAACGAACACACTTGTGAAACTGCTCTTCACTTGGATAAGGTACAAACATAACATGAAATTATTCATCACCATTGCAGTACAACCCCCACTTAAGGTTTGCATTATTATCTCATGTATTGGGATTCGAGGGGCTAATGCCATAGCGTTATTGAGAATGTTATAAATCTAAGCACGAGCATTCTCATTTTGAGCACGAGCATTCTCGCTCTAGATGCGAACATACTCATCTAGCATCTCTCGTTATTTTCGCAACATTCTATATCTAGCCTCTTGCATTCGCATTGTGCCTCAGCTTGGGACGCCTTGATTTGACAGACTTCTTCCATATATTGTGGCATCTATTTCATTATTTGAGATCTCGGCCACTTGTTTTCCCTTCTTCTTTTCAGCATTTCTTCCAATAGGGCGAACATGAGCATTGTTACGTGCCCTAATGCCAACACTTGCTTCCCTAGATTCAGTGGATTAGGTGTCTTAGATTAGAGTTGGATGAGTAACTGTCAACTTCATCCAACTTGGACCCTTTTGACCCTTCCCCAACCTTCTTCTACAGTTCATGTATCGGTCCACCTCGCTTCATTCTCCAATGCAATGTATATATGCATGAACTTAAATGGTGCGTTTTTGTGATCAAGATGATAAAACTCCATTGCCTTATTTTCCACATCAGTGTCGTTCGAAGCACTAGCTCTAAGGCATTCAACAACACGCACATTGGCCCCATAGTCTATGCATGTTGTATTCATTTGGGTCCAGTTATTTTTACAAACACTCACGCTTCTTGAAAGCGGGATAGGGGACACGATTATAGTCTATGGTGGTTGTAGTAGGCAGCCAACCGAATCCCATATTGCTCTTTCTTCTGTCCGATGCTTGTCTTTGCATCGGTTGATATATTCAACCATGAACTGGCTACCAATAAATCCTCTTCTAGGCTCCACCTTGCTCTGGTAGGGGCTTCACCGCCTTCAAGAGTTGCTTCATCATGAGTTAGATGAGCACGACTTTTTTTCTTTTTCGAGGCTTTTTGTGCAGCAGTGTTTTGTTCAAGTCTAGTCTCGATTTCATCCAAGCTTTGGACATGGTGTTGTGGAATCCATGGTCAAGAAAATGCAAAAGCACTTCCATAAGACCTAGGGGTTTGAGGAGAAGTGTATTTGAATTGATAGAGTGGTGGCTCTAGCAACACAACAATGTGAAGAACTCTCTCGAGGTGAAAGTTCTCAACCGAGGAGAAGGCAAAGATACATTGAGTGAGATTGTGAAAGTGGTCATCAACAACTCTTCATAAGATATTTCTCCAAAGACCCATCGTCGATGTACACCAATGAGGAGTTTTATAGGAAGTTTAAAAATGGAAAGACCTCTATTCTCACACATTGTCAACCATCTCTGATCCATGTTCGATTCTTTCATTAATGGAGGGATGCTATAAGTAGGCAAGGCCTATCTCCCCTACAATAATGTGTTGCAGCTATCCCCATGTTGGCTTACAGCATGTGCGTGAACCAAGTGGCCGGATGAGTACCTTTGGATGGGTGAAAGTATTGCGAAATCTTGCTTACAACACTTTAGGGCATCTTTTCTTTGTATGACAAAATGACAATACATACCTCCACGGATCAATCGTAGAAGATATGCAACGACTCCTTCAATATACGGAGGGGCACGAGTTCTTTGGGATGGTTGGTAGCATTAATTATATGCATTGGGAATGGAAGAGTTGTCCATCTACATTGCAAGGGAAATTTTTCCATGGTCATGGTGAGGCAACAATTATATTATAAGTAGTTGCATCATCTGATTTGTGCATTTGGCATGCATTCTTTGGAACACCAGGTTTATGTAATGACATTAATGTTCTTGATCGTTCTCCCGACTTTGACGATATTTTGGAAGGAAGATCACTGTCAATGGATTTTATTGTCAACGGTCATGAGTACAACATGGCTTATTTTCTCACCGAAGATATTTAGCCTTCGTGGGCTACCTTTATGCATGCGATTAAACTTCCACAAGGGTCTAAGGCGAAGTATTTTTCTCATTATCAAGAGGCATACCGGAAAGATGTGGAACAAAGCTTTTGGGGTCTTGCAAGCTCGATTTGCTATAGTGAAGAACCCTATGCTTGCTTGGAATCCTTGTCAAATAGATAAAATAGTGAAGGTGTGCAGAATTTTGCATAATATGATAGTGGAGGATGAATGAGATAAGTACAATGAGTATTGTGATGTATCTCAATTTGAGATATCATCGGCTATGAATGGAACATAATCCACAGGTCGACCAGGGTTAATGTCATGGTACATAAAAGCTCGAATGAAACTTCAAAAGAGGAACACCCATTAACAACTACAAGCTGATTTGGTTGAGCATGTATGGCAACACTTTATGCATTTTCATCTTTAGAACTAGTTCTCTTTGATTTCATATGTACTCGTTTGGTATTTTTATTTTTTGTGTCTTTTCTAGTGTGTTTTTGTTTGTTTGTTTGGAGTTTGTGTTTTTTTTTTCGAAAAACATGCTTTGTTTTAATATATTTTCATATGTTTAATTTTAAGTGAAATAAAATGTGTTGTTTATTGTTTAATTATATTAATTTTAAACTTCATATTTTAATTACGTAATTTATATAAATTAATCAAATTAATATAATTATATATCTATATTAAATATTATATTATATTATTAAATATGAAAAAAAATTAATTTAGGAAGATTAAGAACCTACTTTTTAAATATACCATTATGGATGGCATAAGGATACACACATTATATTTGATCAAAGAATTGACTAATTATGACTAAATTACCAATCTTTAACACACCAAAATCACGTCGGCAGCTAGCCTTCCATGCATACAATGATACAAACTATAATTATATAATGCCACGTGAGTACGTGACTACAAATTAAAGAATTCAGTATTTGAGATTACTAGTATATATTCTCAGAGCCGTGATCGGGTGTGAGTGTAGAATATGAAAAAATACGTGAAGAAAGTTTTCATATTTGAAAATTAGAACATAAAAATCATAATATATAAGTTTATATTATATTCTTTTTATTATTAAATGATCTTAGAATAAACCTCTAAAAATTTGTATATTAAGCCTAAACGTACATATATACATAAATATATGAACCCTCTATATTAGGGCTGTGCAACCGGTCCGGACCTATATGTTAAGCCTAAACATACAAAACATGAATAAATATATGAACCCTTCATATTAGGACTGTGCAACCGGTCTGATCCGGATCAGATCGAATAAACACGGTCCAATCTAGACCGGTGGACCTTATTTCTTACAAAAATGGATCGTGGACCGGATCGGATCATTTGGTCCGGTCCAATTACGGTCCGATCCCGGGTTTGGACCAATTTAACCGCTTAGTGTTTTAATTTAATTTTAAGTTGTCAGGACTTTAACAACTCAAAATGTGGGATGTTTGTTTTAATTTAATAACTCAAAAATATTGAGCGATCACACTTTAACAAATATCCCACATTTTGAGTTATTAGGATTAGACTTGGGTCCGGTTCCGGAACCGTTGGTTTCGGTTCCAATGGACCCAGGAATTGGAACTTTAACCGGCATTCGGTCGGTTCCTTCCAGTTCCAATTCTGGCTGGTTCCTTCTGGTTCTTGTTAGTTCCTTATAGTTAGCAACCGAAAATATTTTCTAAGAAAATCTAAAAAAATAGAGTTTATGTTAGTCAAATAATGAAAATTGCGACCGCAATTTCAACCGATTTCATTTGAAATTGGCATGCTATGTGTTCGGGAAACAGTTTTTCCTTATCGGTCGGAACCGGGTGGAACCACCGGTTCCCGGTTCTTGGAGTGAGAGAACCGGGATCAAAATCATGATTGAAACTGAATCGGCGGTTTCAATTCCAGGTCAATTCCGAGACCAATTGGAATATATGATCCTTGTTCTATTGGATCTGGACCCAAGTCTAATTATAATGAGCCAATATTCTCTGCATCCTGTGATACCAAAAGACCTTTTAACTATTGGTGACTCACAACTTCACGAACACATCCAGCCACACACCCTAATTTTTTTGTAAATAAAATATAATATATCATACATATACTTTGGGCGGTGGAAGCTAGTGTTGGAATGATATCTGCACTGCTAACACATTATATCTTATTGTTTGTTTATATCCCCCTTTCAATTCCAAAATCAATGTTCTGAATTTTGAGAAAGATTGTTAGCTATGATTCAAAAAAAAAACTTATCCTATCTTTTTTTCTTATTATAATTTTTAATCAGAAGATCGAGAAGACAGTAAAGTTATTATTCCTCATAGACATAGAGGAACAACCTATATTTTAGATGCATATGCCAAATCATAGTTACAAAATTGAAAATGATACTCCATGATGATGCATTATAAAGGGGATGTTTTGGATGTATAATGTATTTGGTTCTCCAGATTGATTAGCCAACCACCGGTCAGGTTAATATTGATGATCTCTGGACTGTGTGATAGTATATGATAATGTTTGATGTATTTTAATTTGTCAAGAACCTCTAGCTTTTTGACACCTATTGAGTGTAGAAATTTACAATATATATGTGTGTTAGAATTATTGACGATGCGATATGAAATTGCCATGTCTTGATGTTTCTTTATAAAGGCATTCAATATATAGTTGACAGAATCATTGTAATACATACCTATATTGGTTCAAGATTAAATTTCGGTTGGAGATATTTTTGTTGGTCCAAAAAATATATAATATTTTACACAGTGTACAATTGATGTTTCCATGTATAAAAGATAAATTTCAGTTGGGAATATTTGGGTGGGTCCAAAAAATGTCAAGTATTTTAAATACACACTTTACTAGTGGTAAATTTAAAATTAAAAAAAATGAAATTTTCTTTTAGAAAAATATGAAAGTCTATTATATATATAAAAATCTCATTTTTCATTAATTTTTCAGATGAACTATTAGGTAAAAATAATTGAACCATTAGTTTTTTAAAAATGAATCAATATTGTCAAAATATACTAGTTGTAAATTTTAAGATTATATGAAAGTGAAAACTTTTTTTCGTTTGAAAAACTAAACTCACAATAAATAATTATTTTTTTCTAATCTATGTCCTAAGAGTATAGGTTAAGTATTCTTATTTTAGAAACTAAAAGACTATTTGAAAATAAATAAATCCTATTAAAATAAATAAAATTACCCTGTATAATTGAAACTAATAAATTCTTTCTATTTTAAGGGTCTTAACCTATGCCCTTGAACTAGAAATAATTTGTATGGAAGAAAGGCATGGACATGGGTCGGGTCGGGTGCGGGTGGACTACTTCCACCACCCGACCCACGGTTGTAAACCGCCCAACCGATCCGGTAATTTCACCCGACGGGTTCCACCGGAAACCTCCCGAAACCTATCGGTTTTCGGGTCGGGTCGTTTTTTTTTCCGGAGGTTATAAAAAGTTGAAATTTTAAATTTTCAATCATAAATTAACCTTTAGTTTATTTGTTCAACGGGTCAACCTGATGACCCCGTAAACAAAATAAACTTAACCAGTGGCCCAACCTGTCAGATTATGGGTCAATCCGTTTAATCCATCTAATAAAATTTTAAATTTTAAACTAAAATTTAAAATAGGGCTTACCCATTGGATTTGGCCCAAAAATAGATTTAATTAGAAAGACTCAAAGTTCATCTCTATGGTTAGGTTTCAAACACTTTACCCTCTTCTCCTCTCCTTTCCTTTTTATAACCTCATCTTCTCCTCTCCTTCTACCAATTTTTCGATGTGGGACAAAAAACCGGTGATCGGGTCGGATAACTGGGTCTGGTGAGGCCATACCCGAAACCGTCCCGCTCCATCTATCGATCACCCGAAACCCGTTTTTACTCGTTTTTAATCTGTTTTTCGGATTTTTTCGGATCGATTTTTCGAGTACCCATCAACGAGCGCGGGTGATATTGCCAAACCCATAAGAAATAAAGGAAGGCGCTAAGCCTGAGAAATTCATTGGCGAAGAAATAAATTGGGCGGCCCTAAATGCAACGATTCATGGGCTACGAGCGGCCCAATCTAATATGTGCGTGGCGAAACAAAAGCTAATGCTAATTTTCACATATCCTTTTTTTTTTTTGGTCGAATAATTTTCACATATCCTTTCTATCCATTGTCGATGCTAATTTTCACAAAAGCTAATGCAAACTTGATTGTTCCATCTAAATTTTACATTATTAAAAAGGAGAAAATAGCAACAAGCTATTACTCCACTAATAGATTTTTTTTCCCTTTTGGCCTTTTGTTGATAGGATGGAATGATGGATCACTTTATAAGTATGCCGATGAAAAAAGGGTCAAATGTCTCCTCCAACCCCTACATTTTACACTGTTACTCCATGCACTGTCCTCCTCCTCCTATTATTCCTTGGGCAGGCTTCGTCCATAAAGACCGACCACCACCAAAATCAAATGAGTTTTTGTCATGTATTTTATCTATTTCTGTTTTTGTGAGCTCTTCAATAAGATCGATAATGCATGGTTGTGATATTTAGGAGGCATAAGAAATTTGAGAACACTGACTTGTTTCTCGTTAGAAATTGAGTTTTTATAAATAGGTTTTTTATAGTCTAAGGAAACCTAAATCGTTAGAAATTGATTTATTTTTTTATAAAAAGTATTTATGTAAGATATCTTAATGCATAAAATATATAGTAATACTCTCCTTAAATTAGAATATGTAAATTAATAATGCCGAACTTGTCAAAAAGATATATAAATTTTTGCTTTACTACTACCTTAGTGAATAAATCAGCGGATTGCTTTAAAGTATGAACGTAGCTAGTAACCACCTATCCCTCCTGAACTAGATTACACACAAAATGATAATCAATCTCAATGTATTTTATATTTTTATGAAAAAGTGAATTAGCAGAAATATGCAGAGCAACCCGATTATCATACATTAGACACGTAGGAGTTGAGTGACAAACACCAGAGAAAATAATAAGGACTTGAGCCAAGCTAGCTCACAGCACGCGACTGACATGGATCTATATTTGGTTGAAGCTTCCTAAAGAACGAGACACAGTTCTTAATTCTTGGTTTTCCAAGAAATAGGAGATAAATCAAGAGAAACAAAATGCCTTGTATTTGAGCGACATGTAATAGGACAGAATCCTAATCAGAATCACAATAAGCAATGAGATGTAAGTTACTTTAAGAAGACAAAAATAACCTTGACTAGAATGTCCTTTGAGGTAACTAAGGACACGCGAAGTAGCTTGCCAATGATCAACAAATGGAGATTGCATAAACTAAATCAAGGTGTGTAAAAAATAACAAATATATGGTCTAATGGTGGTGAGATATATGAGATGACCAATCAAACATTTATAAAGTTCGGAATATATATAAAACAATCCCCCTTTTGGGCATGGCCAAACGATGGTGTTGCTCCATAGGAAACGAACTAGGCTTGGCAGCCGACAAACCACATTCAAAAAGGATATCTAGGGTATATTTTCATTGAGAAAGAAATAAAGCCAAAGAGCTACGAGCTATTTCAATACCAAGAACATATTTACGAAATCCTAGATCCTTTATATGAAAACACTTACTCAAGTACTCCTTAAAACTACTAATAGCAGAAGAGTCATTACCAACAACTACAAGATCATCGACATAAACAAGAACTTGAAAATTAATATTGCCACACCGAAAGGAGAATAATTTTAAGTAGTCTGTCCTTCTTTGTCGGAACACAAACTTACAAAGAGCAGCAAACAACTTTGCAAACCAATTGTGATGTGCTTGTCGTAAAGTATATAAAGATTTCTGCAACTTATGGGCTTGGCTAGGGAGAGCATTGAAATATCCTAGCGGGATTCTCATATAGACTTCCTCATCAAAATCACCATGAAAGAAAGTATTATGGACATCCATCTAACGAAGCTCCCAACCAAAAATAGCAACAACAAATAAGAAAACTCGTACGAACACCATTTCGCAACAAGAGTGAAAGTTTCAGAGAAATTAATACCCTCAACCCAAAGATTACCAGGAATATCTAGATGAGCCTTATGACACTTAATAGATCCATCAAAACGATATTTGATATGAAATACCCATTTGCAACGTATTACTTAGATGTGAAACTTGCAGACTTCATTGGTTGTGATATTGATCTTACGGAGGTACTGAAAGAAGGAATATATAACCTGACGTTTATCAAAAAGTAGATCAGTAATTGTCCAAGTTTGATTTCACTATAGGTTGCGAGCTCAGCATGCATAGCATTGTGCCACTCAGCATGTTGCATGGCCTCATTATACATGATCGGTTTCGTTTTTGCTAGAATTTCTGCTAAAAGGTCGATGTAACGCGGCAAAAAGTGAGCTTAGGAGATGAATTAGGCAATCGGGAAACCGGGTGGCTGATCGAGGCGAGGTGTCGAACTGATTTATGTTGCAAATAAAATCTTTCAATTTAACAGAATGAAGCTTTGTATATGTGCTTCGACATATTGTTGGATGTGGCGAATTATCATTGTTGTACGAGTGACATTTAGAATATGTTGGTGCTTGTGCTTTATACGCCCATTTTATTGAGGTGTATAGGAACAAGATGTCTCGATTAAAATACCATGCTCACCAAATATAAATGTAATGAGGAAAATTCAGTCCCATTATTTGTGAACACGCTTAGCATGCTTATTAAACTCTGCAAAACATCGGAGAAAACTAATGAATTAAGGTAACGACCTCAGCATATGTATACGCCATCAAATGAACTCAATTGGTATGAGAATAATAATCCAGAACTAATAAAAAAGAAGAAGCACCATTGCACGAAGGCATATTGTAAAGCCCCCACACATCACAATGAATCAAATCAAGCAAACTATCTACTTTATTCAAACTAACCAAAAAAGGTGTTCTTGTTTGTTTAGGCTTATGACAAACCTCACAAGGTTTCAAATTATCCAAAATACTACGAGAAACATCAATACTAGAAAAAACTAGATAAATCATAAGCTTAAGGATGGCCAAAACGGTAATGTCAACGCTCAATCACAAACTCAACAACTGAAATGCGGGCCTTGGATCCAAGCCACCAAAGCTATAGTATATGCCACCCATTTGCTCACCCGCATAAATCATTGTCTTGGAATCACTGGCTTATTAAACACACCACCGATTAGTCAGAAGAACCAAAAAACTCAATTGTAGCGATAGACAAGCAAAAGACAACAAATTGCAGTTCAAATTGGTTACAAACAACACATTAGAAATCTGAAAAGGGCCAAGTCTTTTAGATCCTTCTTGCAAAGCACTCGAGATTTTACCATTAGGCAGAATAATAGAGACCTAATCAATTAATCTCAACGCATCAAAATATTTTATCACATGTCAAACTATTTTTAGGACTGACCCGCAACACCAAAGACATCCCGACCATGTTCATGACCAACATTAAAGGATTTAGCCAACCCTTGACCCATTGCCCCACCATCACCTTGGCATATCATAATTCTATCACCACATCCATTAGAGTTATTATCACCACAATCGCGACCCTTAGTATCATGAAACCAATCAATAATTTGGAAGCACAACTCCTTTTTACGACTAGATCGGCTTTTGGAACCAATCAAGAAAGCCAATATTGTATGGGTTTTTAGCCAAATGCACGTACGCTTATTAAGAATGTAGTCAATTTTTCCTTTGAAAAAATAATTTATCCTTTGTTTATGTGAAAAGTGAATTAATTACTCTTAATACCAAGAGAGATGACTTTTCATGTTCATATTGGAGTGGAAGAATTGAATGAGCATCTGAATACTAGACATGTACAAACCGGGTTCGGGCCGGATCTGGGTGAGCTTTGAAAAAAATTATGCCCATTTGTTCTAGCGGGTTCGAGTCAAGCGGGTGATTTGGGCCGGCAACTCGGCAAGGATGTTCAAGTCCGCCCGGACACGAATATAAATTCATAAAGAACCATTTTTTCATGTCCATTAAAAAACTAGAAAATCCTAATATTATAATTACATTGTCTAATATTACTTGAAATTAAGATCGTATTTATGCTAACTTTTTAGGTGACAAGGTGAAGGAAGTATAACAACTAACTCTCTTTTGTACTAATTCTACAATCAATGGCCTCAAGACATTCTTTGCAAACATATCTCTATTTGTAAATATAAATATTTATTTTTAAATATTTAATATATTCGAGTATTCGGGCGGGTTATCCGGGATATTCGGTCAAAAATATTGTTCGTGTCCCGCCCATGAATTCGGGCGGGCCGGGCTTATTTACCCTTTCGGGTTAGAAATCTTGTCCAAGTCCGCCCATTTTTCCGGGCGGGCGGTACAAGTTGGGCGGGTTAGTTCGACTTTGTTCAGGTCTAGAATACCAAGAGTACTGACAGTATTGAATATGGAGTATGAAAAAACTAAAACCCTATATAAATTATGAGAGAAAGAAATTAGATTAAAAACCAATACAATATGAGACGGAGGGAGTACATACAAAAATCTTAATACACAAAATATATCCTGATAATGGTCAAGTGTAATCCAACGCACCCAAATTAAATTTGTGGTATCTACCCTAATACATTATAAAGCAGAACCCAAGTCTGTTGTAAAATTTGCGCCACGTGGCATTTTTGAATAAATTAATCTGAAATTATATTTTAATAAATTTTGTAACAACTTATAGTATTCTTGCTTTATATACTAAATAGATAACATATTTAAATAATTTTTAATGCATATAATTTTTTATCTATGGATTATGTATTAGTTTACCACAAGTCTACTATAGATAACATATTTAAATAATTTTTATATACATAAATTCCTATGAGATGATATTTTTCATATTAATTAAATATTTTTATCTCTTAACAAGATTTAGGGTCTTAATATATTTTTTTTATCTTTTAACAAGGCTTGAGCTCTAAGTATAAAATTTATATCTATATAAGGATATAATTTTAAATAATAAATTTTGTTATGTTGATATATTTTTATTTTGAGAAAAAGATATAATTTTATGATGATGACTAAGATTATATGAAAATTTCAAAAAAATTAAAAAAAATCGAATTTTAATTTAAGAAAATATTATTTAAAAATATTCAATAAAAAGTAAAATCAATAGTTTAATAATTTCAATCTAAATTTGGATAAGATCTCCACAAATAATGGAAAATTAAAAAAAAATAAAAAATATATTCAATTAAAATATGGAGTACAATCTAAAAAAATAATTTATCTATTGCATAATTTATTATGATATTATATAAATATATTTAGTATTTTAAATTAATATCATAGAATTGTATTTTTTTTAGTAAAAGTATCCCGTGGATATCACGGGACTTCAACTAGTTACTTTGTATTTCTTACTTTTTCTTTAATTTGTTGACAACTTTGTTAACTGTCCTAAATGTACGTAACTCTTGATTCAATATTAAGCTTTAGACTAAATTTATCTATCCCTACTATAATGATCTCAATCATTTGTATGCCTCCTAAAACAATCATCCTGCCTTGAATTTTAAAACGGCTTGCTAGCTAGATGGACTGGCCCATGCTTGTTGTTTTCGGAGGGTTGCTAATTAATGCAATTTATCTCTTAATTATGAGTTATTATGGCCCATATCCTTACCACTATCGACCCATATCACTAATTAATAAATTAGCCACCTCATTCATATGATTAACCTAATTCTTTTTCAGATACTGTGAAAAGTTGTAAGCAGCTCTACCTTTAATATGAAAAGGGTGGCCGTGCTCAACAACAATTCACCATTGACCACCAAGATTTGCTTAGAAAAAAAAAACAAGAATTAATTAATTAAAGTGCATGTTCATCATCTTCTCATTGCACGCGACCAACCCAGGCCCCATATACCGAATTAAAGGATCCAGTCATATCAGCACATATTGAATTTCAATCTTTCTTGCCGAAATGATCAATCTTTATGGGTTATTATATTCTGTTTAAACGAATTAATTTAATACAATGCATGAAATTTGACCCTGATATATAACGACAAAAGGATGATTTGGTTTCTGATCTGATCAAAACATTAGATGATATGAGTTATAGTTACCAAACTAATTACGTTACGTACATCTTACTGCTACTAGGGGGGTTCAAATCTTGAATTTATAGTTATCTTGATGGTAGAGCTAGGTTAGGTGGCTAGCAATATGCATGGCTTTGTTTATTTATTTAGGTTTAAAGAAGACTTCGAACCAAAAAAAGAAGAAGACTGTTTAATTCCACCAAAAAGAGACTTTTTTGAAAAAAAATCATAGAAAAATAAACTTATTTATTTCACCATAAAAAAAAATTAAAATTATTCAGAAAAATCACATTATATATCGTCCAAGTCTTATGTCATAAATGCAAATTGAACTTGTGTCTCAAACATATATCCTATAACATAAGATGATCTCATCCAATATGAGGTGATCGTAATACATTAATATAAGACTCGTGACTCAGCCAATCCAATCTTTCATGTAGGATTTGGGACAAAATATTTAGAGTTTTAGACTAATATCCATGTCAGACCCTCTTATTCATCTGAAGTAGGTTTCATACGTTGTCCAAAAGCCAATTTTAACGTACGAGCGCTCGCGATTGCGCATGCCTAATTGTTACTCCTTCAAGCTAATTGTCACCATTATTCAACTACAATGTAGATTAGGTGTCAGCGCACATGGACAAAGAGTTGGATCGTCGAAAATCGCGTTCTGGGCAAATGTGATTTCGACCATCCAATGTCCGATTGGGTCGTGTCATACCTTTATGGATAGGAATTCGCTAAGTTCCGACACTTTTCAGACATTTAATAACGTTTCGGGGCATAAAATAGGATTTTAAGGTATTTTCAGGTATTTTTCATAATTTCTAATTTTATTATCTTTTAGAGTTTTCTATATACCTTATACTTATATTTTATCTTATGTCATCTCTTTATATGTATATATATATATATCATTTTTAAACTATGAGAGTATATCTTATCCTTATTTTCATAATACATAGAGTTTCTATATCATTCTGGTGAATTTCCAGTTTCGTGTTTTAAGATTTTATTGTTTGCGATTCCTTACGTGCTAAGACTAACGTTTGTATGTCTTCTTCGTACTTCCTAATGAGTCAAACTCTTGGATTGGAATTTATTGAGTATAGATGAACGGAAACAATTAATCAAGATTTTGTCAATTTATTTATTTTTATAATAAAAGAAAATATTTAAATAAAACTATAGAGTGATATATATTTGAATAATGGTGACATTTTAATTGATGAATTTTATGATTTTAAACTTAATGGATGATTTGTTTTTAGAAAAGAAGGTATTTAATTGATCATTTTTAAAATTTCTTTGTTGTGTTTGTTGTAATAGCTTCCCACTAAATTGTCGTTTCATTCTTTCTTTCTTTTGATAAAAAAATTGTCGTTTCATTCTTAGATTAGGTAAAAACCCACAATCCCACGTCTCTTCAATAATGGGTATCTTACATTTTACTTTCTACATTAGTATTGAAAAGGTTAAACATCCAAACTTATAATAGAGCTTCTTATTTATTCATACAACAAGAATAAAAAGTGAATGATCAGATTAAATTGATTTTTGTTATTAAATTTGGACGCAGTTTGATTTATCTTTCAATAAGTTACGTACATGTATAAAGTCGTAATATCCATGAATCATGATCCATCTGACCAAGTTGCTACAATTAACTATAATGTAATTAAAGTCACCTTATTTTTTTTTTATTTTTTTTTATTTTTTATCTCTCGCTTAGTTTGATTAGTCAGGACCAATCTACATCCGAACCGGGTACTGCAGAGGTCCATTGACCGAGTTGTAAACATTTTGTTCTGATGCATATTTCATGTACACTGCAAGAGAAGGTTAACACAAATTTGAATCGAGTGAATTTTTATACGTAAACAAATTAAATGATAATAACTTGACGAGTGAATTTTTATACGTAAACAAATGATAATAACTCGAGTCATTATCTACAGTACGTTTAATATCAACGTCGATTTCGATCAAAAAAAAAAATGTCAACGTCGATAAAGCCCCTCGACGCCTATATTTGTGGCTTTTCATTATCATGCCATGCTGCCAAAATAAGATTTGCGGGACCATCAAAATCCTCCTATATGTATACATTTAGTGCATGTATTAATTAATTATATACTCCGTAATGTATGATAATCTTTTTTGGTCACAATAATTTATGATAATCTTAATTATTTGTATGTGTTGACCTTCTTTCACCACCCTACTTACTGCCTACGTACAATAATTTGCCACTTTAATTTGCTTCATTTTAACATGATACAATTAGCGATTGGACTGGTTTTATGTAGGGATGTCCAAACCCGGTTAATTGAGATTTCGGTTAATCTAAGTTCAGTTAACTATAATTTTGATTAGTTAAATTTATGAACCAAAACCGAACCGTGAATCCCGGCTAACCGTAGTTCGGTTAACCAATTTTTCTGTTCGGTTTTCTCGGTTAACCGATAGTCATTTATGTAATTTTACCTTAAATAATTAAGACTAAAATAATAAAATTAGAACAAAAAAATAACCACGCAAGACTTTTATTTTAAATATGTACTTATATCATATTGTTTTGGTTGTTGTAAACAAATATCAAGAGTATATATATATATTATAATGTGTGGAATCAAATATTGTGTGTATTAATATTTATCCCATCAAATTTAACAAGTGACTCTTATATCAATGAGAAGTGGAAAAAAAGTGTGTAAATTGTTAAAATAGAAGATGGAAAGACTCAAACTAGACTAACACGTACACCTTGAAGATTTTAACCACTAAATAAATCAAAGATGACTAATATTTGAAAAAAAATATTAATATATTTTCAGTTTTTTCGGTTAACCGTTATATGTAAAGTCGTGAACCGAAACCGAACCGATAAACCGGAAATATTTTCGGTTTGGTTAACCAAAACGAAATTTCAAAAAAAAATGGTTTGATTAGCCTAAAAGATAGATTGAGCATAAATATGGAGCATTTATTTGACTTGAGAGAGACAACTTTTATAGTTGTATAGAAGATAGATTGAGCAAAGTTGAATTTGAACCGATTTTTATCTATTAAACTAATTGATGGGTGTAATTTAGAGCTATCAAAAGCTGACTCGACCCGAACCGCCCAAAAATTTTAGAGTGAAGATTCGAAAATTTGAACCCGAAACCCAAAATAAACCGAACCCGATAGACCCGAAACCCATTGGGTTCAAACTCGAAAACCCGTTGGGTTAACCCTTGTTATATTTTTAGAATATATATAATATATTTTGAAAATTATAATATATTTTATTATTAAAATATATAAAAGTAATAAATTATTGTTAAATATCATTTTTTAAATAAAATGATATTATAATAATTGTAAAAAATTGATTTTCTTGACATGTATGGCCGACCCGACCCGCCCGAAAACTTGCAATGACTCTACCCGATTTGATCGACGACCCATTACGACTCGAACCCGACTCAACCCGAACTTGAAATAATCGAACCCGACCTGATCAACCCGTTTAACAGCTCTAGTCCAACTCCTACAATGTAAGTTTATAAGATCGGTTGAAATAATAAGGTGTTGAACTCGAGGACTATGTAGTACCTAAAATTAAACAAGCAAACAAAAGTTGAATAAAATCAGAGAAAAACTTTTAAGGTTAAAGATTCCCACAACGTTGTTTCAATAGGCCAACTGATATCCACTTGAATCTAGTTTGATTATACATGAAGGACCACATATTATGTATGGAACATGTGGCCCTGGGTGTTACTGTATTTATACATATCAATAATAATTGACAATCCTAAGAGAAATTCAATACCTAATCTATCTCTTACATGGTATCACGAGAAAGCCTAACCCCCACCTATCCCCTTCCCTAACCGTCGACACCCTCTTCTCCGTGCTTCACCACCAATTGTGTTGTGCTGTCGTCGATACTCTTCGCACCTTTCGAAATGCGCAATTTCCTCCATCCGTCTCCTACCGATCAACCTCTAGGGTTGATTGTTGCCCACCTTGTTTCTCCCTCAACATATTATGCACCTCTTCAAAACAACCTCTTAAAACATTCTCATGGCTGACGATGACACTATGCCCAAGGATCCAACAACTAAGGATCTTGCCAAAGAGATCGGATTGGGTTCCGACACCAAGTCTAAAACTCCTAAACCCAATTTTTATTCTACACTTTTTGTGTATACTATTAAGAACTTCATTCCTCTTACTCTTGATTTTATGAACACCGTTGAGCATGCCCATTGGGACCTTACAACCATCTGGAGGCTCCTCGCCTTGCTAAGGTTGGTGACACTCTTTAGGATCAAATTGACATCAATATCCTTTAATGGATTTATGCCACCATCTCCAATGATCGACCTCCTAGTTACCATCCTGGAGCCTGATGTTGGAATTTAATGCAAAAAGAAATTTTGGGTATTTGTGCTATCCCACATCGGGAAAATGGGGGCAAATGGGTGGCTTTATAAATGCTCTTGTTTTATGATGGGTTAGATAAGTTGAGAGGGGAACTCTCCCACGCGCGCGCCGCCGCCGCCGTCCGTCCGGCTCGGGCTCGTGGCACGTGCGCGTGCGCGGTGCGGCTTTTTATGGACTTAATTAATTTTTTGGGCCTCGGAGTATCGGATACGCAAATTAATTGTTTGTCCGCAATCTCCGATTTCGGTTTCAACTGATTTTTTAAATTCGAATTACTATCTTTGACTTGGCCAGATCCTTTGCTGATTTCTCTCCACGTTGGAGTAACCGCTTGTTGATTTTCGTCCATAAAACCGAACGTGTATCTCAGTTTTCAATACACTGAAAAATATAGTTTTCTCTCCTCTCTAAAAAAACTCTCTTGTTCTGAGCATTCTCGACTGGATTCCAAGCTTCCTTAGGCGAGTGCACGCCTTCGGGAGTTCCTGTGTGATCCTTAGGGGGCGGCGCCTACGCTGACTTGCACCACCGGTCAGGGCGAAATCGCTTCTAAGACAGCGGCTTCCATACCGTGACACAACTTTCCGTTTTCAAGACGTTTTTACGATCCTCAAAGGCCCTACATACAATTTCCGGTAACGCGTTCCATAGTTCAATCCTGGTTTACTACTAACAGTTTAGAAGCAATTTTTTGAGAAACCAGAATGTCGACGTTGCCCTACTTCAAGCCTCTGTTGGATCTGTCCAAACTGGAACCGCTTGATGGAACGAACTACAAGCGTTGGTCTCAGAAGATGCTGATCTTTTTCGAGCAGTTGGAGATGGACTACGTCCTCCTGCAACCGTCTCCAACCCCTTCCACTCCAGCGCTTCCAACCCCTCCTGCAGAACCTACGACTCCACAGGAACAGGTCACCCCTGGCACTCAACAGTCCAACGCTGGCAATCTGGAAGGTACCACGGCTACTGTAGGTGACGCGGACTTGAAAAAATATGAATCTGATAATAAGACAGTCCGTGGTCATCTACTGAGCCATGTAACCAACCCTATTTTCGATTTGCTTGCTAAATACAAATCTGCAAAAGTTATGTGGGATCTTTTGGAAACAAAATACTCTACTGATGATGCGGGGAAAAAGAAATACATTTGTGGCAAGTTTTTGCAGTTCAAGATGGTTGATGAAAAGCCGATTATGGAGCAAGTACATGAGTACGAGAATCTGGTGGCTGATATACTGGCTGAGGGTATGAAGATGTGCGAGGTCCTCTAGGCGAACTTCCTGATCGAGAAACTGCCTGAGTCTTGGGCCAACTACCGCAACCATCTCAAGCATAAGAAGAAGGACATGACCCTCCTCGAGCTGGCCAGTCAAATGAAGATCGAAGAGGCGAATCGCCTCAAAGATAAGCCTAAACCTAAAACTTCTGAAAATTTGGTTAAGGCTAACCTGGTGGAATCTTCTTCGAAATTTGACAGGTTTAAGAAAGGTGACTACACTTCAGGACAAAAGAAAGACAAAATTCAAAATAAGAAGAATTTTAAGAAGCAGGGAAAACCACAAGACAAGAAGCTGAGCGGCTGCTTTGTGTGTGGAAAACCAGGGCACCGTGCAGTCCATTGTACCAAGCGGGCTGACAATCAGAAGCCAGCTCCTAAGCCTAATGGTGGAGATCAGCCTAAGCCACAAGCGAATCTGACTGAAGAGAACCAGCAGCTGATTGCAGTGATTTCTGAAGTCAACCTGGTGGGCAGCAAAGCGGAGTGGCTGCTGGATACTGGAGCAACTAAGCACTTTTGTGCTGACAGGGAGATGTTCACTGAATTTGAAGAAGCTGCTGATATTGATCAAGTCTACATGGGAAATTCCAGCGTCTCGCAAGTCCTAGGGAAAGGGAAGGTTTCTCTGAAGCTCACTTCAGGGAAGTCACTCCTACTTCAGAATGTTTTATATGTTCCTTCTCTGCGTAGAAACTTGATTTCTTCTGGTTTGCTAGAAATTGTTGGCATAAAACAAGTGATTGAAGCTGGAAAAATAGTCTTAACTAAAAATGGTGAATTTGTAGGAAAAGGCTATAGATCTGGTTGTTTATATGTTCTTCAGACCATGATTGTTAATGAGAATGTTTCGTCTTCTGCTTATATCGTTGAGTCTTTGGATTTATGGCATGCTAGAACTGGACACTTGAATGTGAAATCTGTGAATCGTTTGCATGCTATGGGTTTAATTCCGAATTTGGTTAAACAAAGTCAAGAAAAATGTGAAATATGTGTTGAAGCTAAGTATACAAAACGGCCTTTTAATTCCGTGAATGAAAGGACTTCTTCTTTGCTAGAATTAGTCCACACAGACTTAGCTGACTTTAGAAACACAGAAAGTAGAGGAGGCAAACGGTATTATATTACGTTTGTAGATGACTTTTCGAGGTATACCAAATTGTACTTATTACGTTCCAAAGATGAAGCTGAACAAATGTTTTATATATATAAAGCTGAAGTCGAAAACCAACTGAATCGAAAAATAAAAAGGCTTAGATCAGATAGAGGTGGCGAGTATGTCACAAGCTCTTTAAAAGAATTTTGTGAGAATAATGGTATTATTCATGAATTTACAACTCCCTATAGCCCACAACAAAATGGGATAGCAGAAAGAAAAAACAGAACCTTGAAAAATATGATGAATGCTTTGCTTGCTGGTTCTGGTTTATCTGATAATATGTGGGGGGAAGCTGTCTTAACGGCCAACCATATTCTTAACAAAGTTCCTCACAAAAAGCTAGATAAAACACCTTACGAGTTATGGAAAGGACATGCTCCTAACCTGAAATATTTAAAAGTGTGGGGGTGTTTAGCTAAAGTGGGATTGCCTTCCTTTAAGGTTGATACAATTGGGTCTAAGACTTTTGATGCTGTATTTATTGGTTATGCAGAAAATAGTGCAGCTTATCGATTCATGTGTTTGAGTGATCGTTCTTTGTGTGAATATCGTGATGTTGTATTTTTTGAGCATATATTTCCCTTGAAGAAAAATATCATGCATAAAGATACTACATCATCAGCTATTGCATCTTCTTCTATGTCTTTACCTTCCATGCATGAAAATGACATAGAACCTAGACGGAGTAAGAGACAAAAGAAGGGCACGAGTTTTGGCCCTGATTTTGTAACTGCATTTATAATAGAACTCAATGATTTTGATGAATTAAATGAGACATTTATTAGTCTTCATATGATAGAGGATGATCCCAAAACATATGAAGAAGCTGTGAGTTCTTTAGATGCTAGTTTTTGGAAGGATGCAATTAAAAGTGAAATAGATTCTATCATGTCTAATCACACTTGGGAACTAGTTGATTTGCCTAAGGGTAACAAAGCTATTGGCTGTAAATGGATCTTTAAGAAGAAACTTAAAACCGATGGCTCTGTAGAGAGATATAAGGCAAGACTAGTTATAAAAGGTTTCACACAAAAACATGGAATTGACTTCTTTGACACTTATTCTCCTGTTACTAAGATAGCGACCATTCGTGCTTTATTTGCTTTAGCTTCTAGCTATAAGTTATTAGTACATCAGATGGATGTAAAAACTGCATTTTTGAATGGTGATCTTAATGAAGAAATTTATATGGAACAACCTAGAGGGTGTGTGGTTCCAGGATAGGAGAACAAGGTGTGCAGACTGAAGAAGTCACTTTATGGTCTGAAACAAGCGCCAAAGCAATGGTATGAAAAATTTCATAAAACTATCTTAAGCTTTGGATTTAAAGTGAATGGATCAGATGCATGCGTTTATTCAAAATTGTTTGGTGTTGATTGTGTGATTATATGTCTATATGTTGATGACATGTTAATTTTTGGGACTCACATAAATGTGATAAATTCAACCAAACAATTTCTATCCTCTCACTTTGAAATGAAAGACTTAGGTGAAGTTGATGTGATTTTAGGAGTAAAAGTCACTAGAACCGAAAATGGTTTCACCTTGTCTCAACCACATTATGTAGAGAAAGTGTTAAAACGGTTTAATCACTTTAATATCGTGCCAGTGCGAACTCCTTATGATGCTAATATGAAATTGATGAAAAATAAGCATGATAGTGTATCACAAAATGAATATGCTAAGGTAATAGGGAGTTTGATGTTTTTGATGAACTGTACTCGGCCTGACATTGCTTATGCTGTTAGTAGACTTAGTCGGTATACTCATAACCCTAGTAAGGATCATTGGTGTGCACTAAATAGATTGTTGAAATATCTTAAAGGCACAATTGATTGGGGTTTACATTATGTTGGATTTCCTCAAGTTTTAGAGGGATATTGTGATGCAAATTGGGTAACCGATAACGATGAAGTTAGTTCCACTAGTGGATATGTTTTTACATTGTGTGGTGGTGCTATATCTTGGAAGTCTTCTAAACAGACATGTATTGCTAGATCTACTATGGAATCTGAGTTCATAGCCTTAGATTTAGCTAGTCAAGAGGCTGAGTGGTTAAGAAGTCTACTGGTTGATTTACCATTGTGGGGGCGTCCAACTCCTCCTATTTCTCTACATTGTGACTCACAATCTGCTATTTGTGTAGCTAATAGCAATGCCTACAATGGCAAGAAGAGACACATTCGAATCAGGCATGAATCTGTGAGACAGCTGATTACGAATGGTGTTCTTAATTTGGAGTATGTGAGAACCGAGAGGAATATTGCAGATCCATTGACTAAAGGACTAAACCGAAAATTAGTCCTTGATTCGTCGAGGGGAATGGGACTTAAACCCGTGGGATGATGAATTCATGGTGGATCCCCTTTTGGGGTCAAACGAAGCCATGGAAAGACTCATATGATGGTACACTAATTCCCATTCCTATGACAAGTGTGCATAAAGAGGTTGAGCACTAGCTCCTAATGAGTTCATAGCCCAAGATTTGGGTGGTCCTTTGAGATGGACTTGATGAATTCACCGTTGAAAATTGAGAGGTTGAGTTATTAACTCTTAATGACTTCATAGCCCTATTATGGGTGGTCCTTTGAGACGGACTTGATGAAGTCACCTACGAGAGTGTGAAGGGATAGCCTCCTTCTATGAAAGAACTCGGGTGTTCTTTCTAGAGCACTCTTTAGCATCCCAAGGCAATTTGGCTAAATATGAGATTTATCGCGGAATCATTGAGAACATAGGAAAGATGTGTGTTGTTAGGAACTTCCCCAACTTTAAGAAGTTCAAGACTCAGTTCACTTCTTGAAGAAAGGGTTACCTAGCTTCACTATGTGTTGGTTCAATCGTAAGATACCAATGCTTAAGCATCAATTCTATAAAACCATGCTCAGAACTTCGTTTTTCAGATTTTTAAGATCAAAACTTCTTTTCGCATTGTGGGAGATTGTTGGAATTTAATGCAAAAAGAAATTTTGGGTATTTGTGCTATCCCACATCGGGAAAATGGGGGCAAATGGGTGGCTTTATAAATGCTCTTGTTTTATGATGGGTTAGATGAGTTGAGAGGGAAACTCTCCCACGCGCGCGCCGCCGCCGCTGGCCGGCCGGCTCGGTCTCGGGCTTCGTGGCACGTGCGCATTGTGGTGGGGCCGCTTTTTATGGACTTAATTAATTTTTTGGGCCTCGAAGTATCGGATACGCAAATTAATTGTTTGTCCGCAATCTCCGATTTCGGTTTCAACTGATTTTTTAAATTCGAATTACTATCTTTGACTTGGCCAGATCCTTTGTTGATTTCTCTCCACGTTGGAGTAACCGCTTGTTGATTTTCGTCCATAAAACCGAACGTGTATCTCAGTTTTCAATACACTGAAAAATATAGTTTTCTCTCCTCTCTAAAAAACTCTCTTGTTCTGAGCATTCTCGACTGGATTCCAAGCTTCCTTAGGCGAGTGCACGCCTTCGGGAGTTCCTGTGTGATCCTTGGGGGGCGGCGCCTACGCTGACTTGCACCACCGGTCAGAGCGAAATCGCTTCTAAGGCAGCGGCTTCCATACCGTGACACAACTTTCCGTTTTCAAGACGTTTTTACGATCCTCAAAGGTCCTACATACAATTTCCGGTAACGCGTTCCATAGTTCAATCCTGGTTTACTACTAACACCTGATGCATTGACTCTCTCTCATTGGAATCATCTAAAGGAGATCTTCCACGACATGACATCATGTGTTGTCTACCATCAAAGAGAGTTTGCTAGATGTCGTTTAGAAGCCTTTTCTTTTGTGTCTGCATATTGCCAACAATTAAAGGATATTCTAATCAACGTGTGAATGTTCATGCCAAGGTGACAGATTGTCAAATGATCCTTCAACTAGTTGCATGCCTATTTGACAAATTTGACACAGTTGCCAGCCGGATTCAACATGTTGATTATTGCTTACATTTGCTAAAGCTTGCTTTATGGCTCCTCTTGAGGAAACTCGCTGAGAACAACAACAGTCGCTCGCTAGTGACACTAAAGCTCTCAATACTTTCTCCATTGAGTCCTCTAACGCCAATACTAACAAACTGACACCTCCAATAGAGTCATCTGACTCTAAGGTGGTCATGGATTTGGAACCCGGGCATGGCCGAGGTCATGGACGTGGGTGTGGATGCGTTAATTATGCAATAATCTTTCAATGGACTCCGTATGGTGGGTAGGGATGCTCACGGGCCGGGTCGGGTCAACACGCGACCCGAAATTACGGGTTGCGTGTTGACCCGCGACTCGCAAAAAATTACTTTTGACTTACGACCCGACTCGCGGGTCGACCCGATTTTTTAATAAAAAATAGTTTATATATTAATAAAATTATAAAAATATATATGTTTTCAAAAATATTGCGGGTCGAGGGTTTAACTAGACCCGACCCGCAAAATAAAAAAATTCGACCCACGACCCGACCCGCACGGGTCATGGGTCGACCTGCAACCCGCAAATTGCGGGTCGGGTCAGTGCGGGTCGCGGGCGACCCGGCCGTTGAACACCCCTAATGGTGGGTTTTCGATCTAGAATAACAATCAACAAGAACCCTCTTGGCCTTTCTCCAACCAGAATCAATTACCCTGCCCTTACCCCTTTAATCCGAGAATCGATATTCTTGGCCCTTTGTCACGCCCTCCCAAGTCACCAATCTTGGGCCTTGTAATCTGCTTTTTCCGGCATCCCATCCACTACATATCTATCTCAAAATTTCAGCGCCATGTGGTTGTGCCTGCTTGACCAATCTGTGTACATGGACACTAGAGCCTCTTCTCACATAAAAAACAACCTAGGTAGTCTCTACTATTACTTGTTAGAGTTCTCTTAATTCGGTTATTGTTAGAAATTTCAATCAGATACCAACTATAGGTCTCGAAGTTACCCAAGCCCCTATAAAAAACCAACCACTAGCCCTTAATCATGTCCTTATTGCCCCACACATCATTAAAAACCCCATATTTGTTCAAAAACTCACTAAAGATAACAATGTTTCTGTCGAATTTGAAGGATCTTCAAACAGGCAATACTTACATGAGATGCAATAGCTATGACGAGCTCTATCTTGTCGCCTATCCATTGTCTTCCTCGGTGTCATATTCAAAGTGTCTTCCAATCTTCCTCGTTGTGTCTTCTCAAACCTAACATGATTGCCTAGACCATCCGGGCACTCGTGTTTGATTTTCTTAGAAAACTTTTTGTTTGGTTGTAATAAATGTAGTCCCAATTAGAAAAACATGTTGCTTGATTTGATATAATACATTGTGATGTATGGACTTTTCATATTAATGGTTTATGTAGTTCTCGGTATTATTTAGTGTTTCTTGATGACTTCACTCATTTCTTATGGTTCTTTTGGAATCATTTAGTGTTTCTTGATGACTTCTCTCATTTCTTATGGTTCTTTCTAACCAAATACAAGTCTCGAGTTTTCAACATTTTCTTCATGTTCCATGTGTTTGTATAAAACTAAGTCGAATGCAACATTAAAATCTTCCAATGAGATATGGGTAGGGAAATTGACAACTTTGAGCTCCACCGATTTTTTGAGTCAAATGGCATCTTGTTCCCATGCATCCTCTCAAAATGACAAGGTTGAGCATGTCATTCAAACTATCAATAACATGGTCTGAACTCTCCATCTCCACACCTTGATCCCTGTTGGTGATTTGTGTCAAGTCATCAAATCCCTATAAGAGCATGTTGATGTTTAACGAGTCATATTGGTAATGTCGATTGTAGAATTGACTTATATGACTTTCCATGATTTATTAAGAGAATTGTCATAAGATCCAAAAGTAGATTGCTCACCAACATTGAGGCATAGAACCTCGAGTGCTTCGGCCTAAGGCAAGGGCGCGCCTTGGCGTAGGCATGGCTCGGAGTCGGCGCGGTGTAACGGCACCGTGCTAGGGCGTGGCGCGCCGAGGACTCGGTTTTGAGGTTTCGAGGCTCGGTTGGTGGGGCGCGCCTAGTGGTTGAACTTGAGGTTCAAGTCACGGCCTGTAGAGGCGCGCCTAGGGTGATGCAATGGCACGACAAGGCTGCGGAGTGGCTAGCAACGCACATACAAGGTTGTGATGGAGCTTGTGGCGCAACTAGGGCATTGGCCCATGGCGCCGACCACTAGTTGTGAGGCTAAGGTAAGTATTTGTGCTTTGTAATTGAGTCTTATAGCTTTGTGCATATTCTAATGAAGTTAGGAAGCTTAACTTTAGCTTGGTAGGTGCTTTAAGCAAGAACCAAAGCTTAAGTTTAGCTTAGCACATGGCTATGTATGCTAGAAAGGAGTTTGGAAGCTTCATACTAGCTTAAAGTTAGCTCGTCAAGACTCATTGTACAAGTTTTATAAGAAGCTCATGTAGCTAGGAACTAGCTCATGGAAGCTCAATCTAGCTCACACTAGCTCAAGTTAGCTCAACGAGCTAGAAAGTCAGCTCAACTAGCTCAAACGCAGCTCAAGCCAGCTCAACTAGCTAGAAGCTAGCTCATGAAGCTAAGGGGTTGTGACACTACCTAGGTGACCTAGCTAGATACCTAGCTATGCTAGCTAGGTGGTGGGCTAGGTGGGCCGGCCCATAGGGTGCGCCTATGGGTTGTTGGGCCACAAGCATGCACGCATGGCATGGGCCTTGTGCCATGCGTCTTGGGCAGTGTACATGGGCTTTTGGATTGGAATTTTAGGCTTCATCTTGGGCCTTTATAGGCTAGATTTAAACGTGAATTTGGAGTCCAAGGGGGCTGCATCTAGACGCCCCATGTGACAAGGAAAGAGAAAGGGAGAAGTTACAACCAACTTCCCTAAAATCACTCTCGGCCACACATGTGAACAACCGGTTTTGTAACCGCCTCCAAGGCAGTTTTTGGGCAGGTTTCTCACGCCTATATAAGGGTGAAATGTCGGCTATTTTAGACATGAAACACATGAGAAAAATCAGATTTTGATCCCAAAGAAATTGGTGAAAGAAAACACGCAAGAATCTAGGGTTTCTTGTCGGTTTTCAGTGCAAACACACGAGTGTTCTCAAGTTCAAGTGTGACATCATGGATTGATGTTCTACATCAAGGAAGGAACCTCATGAGGCGTTGGAAGGGCAGTATGTTCGAGTGAAGGACGAACCCCAAACGTCTATGGAAGATGACTTCGTTCAAGTCAAGATCGAAGAGGAATCATGGGACTCGAATAAGGTACGCTTGTTCTCAATGGTTGTGTCTTGCCAACACTTCCATTGGTTCGTTTGTTACGTTTTATCTCACAACGGTATTGCACAACCCTTGGCATGGAATAGGGGCAATATACGTTGAAGGAAAGATCGATTTAATCGTTCGACTCGTAGCCTTTATCCAAGTCGATTAACTTAACATATATAAGGGGTCGATGGTGATTGCCTTTAGGGCCTACACCCACGAGACTACTCTTCAATGAGTCTACTCGTATTGCCTTGATTATCCAATGTATCTATAAGGGTTGACTTTCCTTCAACTTAAACAATATGAACATGATCGTATGATTGCATGCATACCCTATACTAAATTATCCAATAATCTTCAACGTATATTTGTGTTTTTATGCTTTCATTCGTGTATCTTCATGTATGTATTATTGTTTTATCTTGTTAAGTACGAGGATTTGGCTAAACGAGGAGATAAAACGGTGAATAACATTACCTCTCAATTGAGGGAAGTCAAGATAGAGCCTCCTAGTCCTATAAGGCTAAGTGAAGTACAAGGCGGACTTCAAGACTTCGACGAGTGGCTTGAGGAGTATAACAAGAGCAACTTGTATTGGGATTGGGTCCTCGCAAACGTGAGGTGTGAACCTGATTTCAATGATGTCGTACAAAGTGAGGTCTTTACGCCTCAACCCTCCATGGTGATGGAGACTCATGGTCCAAGGCGTGGTCATGAGGCAAGGCATGTGTACTCGGCTTTCAAGCGTCATGGCAAGTCTAGGGTTAAGCACTCTCGTGCTAAACCAAGAAGAAGCGTCCCTAGGGACGCGCCTTTAGGAGATGGAGGGGCCTCGGTTGGAGGCAAGTATTGGCAAGTGGTCTATGGGGACCAAAGGCCAAAGAAACCGGTGTATTGCTCCCTTTGTGGCGTAAGACGCCAAGGCTGATTTTATACTTGTATTTGTTTCCTTTGATGTACGTGTGTATGTACTTAGCATTAGATGTGTGCTATGAACTATGTGTGTATTTGTATGCCTTGTATGAAGGGCATTAGTGTGTGATTTGATCGTAATAAGATCATGCAATGTTTATGTTTGAAATAAACTATGGTTTGATTCAATGTTAATCTTAACGACATGTGTGCAAGAAAAGGACTAAAGTCTAATTCTTGAGATCGACTTTAAAAGGTTGATTCTAGGCTCATTCTCTTTTGGATGATCCTAACCAGACTACCCTTGAGTCGACCATTCTTTGATTGGGATGACTCATGCTATAGACTACCTTCGGGTCTACTAGAGTAATTAGATTACTATTAGTGCATAAAAACTCTGCCTTTGATTTGTCTTCAATGCACTAATTAAGAACTCCTCCTGTTCCGCTCCGTCTTCAATCTCTTAACCTAGAAACCTGCAAAACAATGGACACAGGGGGCGGGGACCCCCTAATCCACCTCCGATGCCTAAGTCAGAAGAGCAATTGTCGATTTGAGCGGCGAGGTACAACAAGAGAGCGGTGAACCCCTAAACAGTCGAGTTAAGCGAATATTAGGTTGCCTAGGGTTTCTTAATATGCCGATATGCACATGTGTCTAATACCTTGAGCGAATATCAGTCTATCAATCAATATGCAATCTGTGTCTTCGCCGTGTATTTATAATGGAAGAGGGAGAGGTAGGGGACCGAATTTATTATCAATAATGCCGAAAATATTATCCTTCTAGGGCTGACCAACTGCCTTAAAGCCTAAGTAAGGAATATTCCACCCTTTTCTCCAACTTTAATTCTATCTTTAATGAAAGATAAAATCTTCCATTAAGTTGCTCAACCGCCATATTTAATATAATAGGAAATTAAATAAAATATAATAAATACATAATATTTAAGAAAATACCTTTATGGCGATAACGAAAATAATAATATGGTAGCTATTTTTTACCCGCTCACAATTGCCCCACCTACGTCGTTGTATACGTTTTCTCATATACAGTGACGTAGGGTACAAAGTTCTCCTAATCGAAGTGGCCATGCAGATTAGTCGATTGGGTTCCCCTAACGTGCGTGCGTGCGTGCGAACGTGCGTGCGAACGTGCGTGCGAACGTGCGTGCGAGATTGTCCATGAGCGAATATCATAGAACTAATATCTATGAGCGAATATCATAGAATTTCTGGTCACACTTTGAGCGAATATCATAGTTCATATTTATGAGCGAATATCATAAATTTCATACCTATGAGCGAATATCATAGGGCGCATACTCTCTTTTCGAGCTGTGTCCTTTGCCAAGTACTAAGGTAGAATCATTAGAACAAACAAAACAGACTTGTTTTAAGTTCAAAAAGCGCATGGCCAGGCTTTTTAAGAAAACAAAAGAAAATGAAAAGGCGTTTTGTTCTAACAATTATAGCCTTAGCTCAATATCCACGCAAAGGAGCCTTCAACAAGAGGCTGGCTACCGACGATTCCGCGGTCGTGGTTTTTTCCAACGAGCGAGATTCAAAGTCCGGGGGACGTCTTCCCCGTCGAGACTTTTTTCCTTATATGCTCTCCGACCTTGCGCTATGTAGTGGCAATGTCTTGATAATCCTCGGCGAAGACGATGTGGTTGGAAAGAGCGCGACGACTCTTTTATTGGTTTTCTCGAGGCACTTTTCACATAAAAGGCCACCAATATCTTTTTACAAACGAGCTTGGAGAGCCGAAATGCATTCTCCGACGTACACTTCATACATGTTTTCCCACATCTCATACAATCTAGGCTCAACCTTGCTTGGGGGAATGCTTCCCAAGAGTAATTTCCTTGCCCCGGGGATATCGAGGGCTAATGTTCTCATCCAAGTTACACATCAAGGGCGTTTGGCATTCGAGATCTTACACAGTTTTGTCTCTTGTGATCACGGTTACAATTGCAAGCACGTTCTTGCTCACAATTTCAATTTTGATGCCAATTTGTTGGACATCTCGTTGCCTCGACGCGCATCGAGGTCTTAAGCGATTCTTGCACGCGTGGCAAACGTTGCTAATGCACCAATGGACTAGTTCCAATCGCTCGATCATTGTCCATTCTTGAATAACTTGAACTCTTCTATTATATTTGAGCATTGTGGACTTTTCGATTTAACAAGGCCCAACACTTCGTCTTGAATCCTTGATTCCGACACGCGTCGTACGATTTCAAGGATTTATCTTCAATTTGGAGTTTTACGGGGGTGAACCGCGGTCGCCATTTAGGAACCCGCGGGTGTGGCGCACGAAAACTGAGGCAACGAACAATTCTGGAGAACGGGCCGCGACCACGGCCTCTGGGTGCTGCTATTGCGGAATCTCTGGTCGCGACCGCGGCCTCGCTGACCGCGATCGCGGTCTTTGTCGCTTGCGAGTTTCTTCCATTGCGGTAATTTTCCTCGTATTTGGCTTTTTTTATTTCTTCGATCTTCTCACCAACGTTTACCGGCTTGGGACCACGGCGGTTATCGGCGAATCCGATAACGCTAACGAGTCGTCGATTGGTCCTTTCGATCGCCGATTCATCGATGAGGCGCTTTTCTTGGATCTTTACGAAGAAAGCTTTTAGCCTAGCGAGTTCTCCAAGGCTTGATTCGATTATGCTTGTCTTGAATCCACTGGTTCTCTCTTAAAGCGGAAGCTAGAGTGCGTGTTAAGCACAATCTCGTTTTCATACTCGATGGTGGTCGATGCCCCACTATCTTGATTGCTTTCTGGTTCAGCGACGCGCATCGTTGGTTCTCTAATGATGATCAATTTCATCAAACTGTGTAGCGCTATGACCTTTTATTCCGTCGCTTGATCCGAACCCCGCTTGGCTTGCACGAAAAGCAACCATGCTTTGACGGTGAGGTCGGGTCACGGATTTGGTCATCTTCGAGCAATTTGTCTTGTTTGGAACTTTCTAGGGTTTGATCCTCCGAGCGAATTTCGGAGATTCACTTGATCACCCTATGAGTCTTGATTATTTTCCGAGTGAATATCGGACTTTGCCCCCAATGCTTTTAGGGTTTTCGGGTTTTGAAAAGACCACGCGGGGATTGCTTTCTTCTGGACCGCGATCGTAGTGGTACGGACCGCGGTTGCGGTTGACGAGGGCACGATCGCGGTTGACGATGCTGCGATCGCGGTGGCGCTAGAACTCGCTGGTGATTTAGGGTTGGCGAGTTTGTTGTTTCTTCATGGCCAAGAAAGATTGTTTCTTGGTTGCCAGAGTTCGATTCCAGCCTCACAATTGCATGGATTGATCGTTTTGCTTGCTTTTACGATTGGCTTTACGTTTGAGAGATCGTTCAGCCTATGGCAAGTAAGACCCGAATCTATTCCAATCAAATTGTACGGGTCCTATGCGGAGAGGTCACGATTACCCCGCAATAGGTTTGTTGTTGAATTCCAAGCCCACTCTGGTCCATTCCGGCACGTCGATTCTCGAATGTCTTCGATTTCGGGGGACCTGTGGCCGCCAATTAGAATGTCGTGGTCGCGGTGGCGTGGGTCGCGATCGCGGTGTATCGGGTCGCGATCGCGGTCTTCTTGGCGGTCGATTTTGGTCCCTACATGCGTTCGATCGAGTGAATATCGATCGTCGCCGCTTATGCGGGTCTTGGTTCCGCTCTAAAAAGTTACCAACTTTTTCCCTTGTTAGGTTTTCTTTGCTTTGATTATGATTGATCGTTGATTCACAATCAAGTTTTCAACTTTGGGCTACCGGGCACGCACCCGGAGCCTAATCCGTTAATTGGTGGTCGACTACCAACCTTAGGCAGGATTGAATTCGACAAGGGGTTGACAAGATTGCCCCCTGCCCCCAGTGTCGTCGATTTCGCAGCACGCACTGCGATCGACACTAGTTGTGGTGAATCGATCATGCTTCATCTTGGGCCTTTATAGGCTGGATTTAAACGTGAATTTGGAGTCCAAGGGGGCTGCATCTAGACGCCCCATGTGACAAGGAATGAGAAAGGGAGAATTTACAACCAACTTCCCTAAAATCACTCTCGGCCACACATGTGTACAACCGGTTTTGTAACCGCCTCCAAGGCAGTTTTTGGGCAGGTTTCTCACGCCTATGTAAGGGTGAAATGTCGGCTATTTTAGACATGAAACACATGAGAAAAATCAGAACTTGATCCCAAAGAAATCGGTGAAAGAAAACACGCAAGAATCTAGGGTTTCTTGTCGGTTTTGAGTGCAAACACACGAGTGTTCTCAAGTTCAAGTGTGGCGTCATGGATCGATGTTCTACATCAAGGAAGGAACTGTAACACCCCGAAGATTTATAAGGGATTGAGGTGCTACCCATGTCAACAAGACCTCTTCCTTTTCTGGGTTCGAGTGAGGACAAAGAACTCAGAAGTTAAGCGTGCAGGGGCGAGAGTAGTACCAGGATGGGTGACCTCCTGGGAAGTCCTCGGGTTGGCATGGGATAGCGCTTCTAAAGGCTTGGGCCTTACAAATGGTATCAGAGCCGACTCTGGGTGACGAGTTGGCTTGGCCCGGAGGGCGGTCACTCGACTCAGAGGGTGGTCCTTGGGCCTTGACGAGGTCGTCAAGTGCTTAAGTGGGGGAGATTGTAACACCCCGAAGATTTATAAGGGATTGAGGTGCTACCCATGTCAACAAGACCTCTTCCTTTTCTGGGTTCGAGTGAGGACAAAGAACTCAGAAGTTAAGCGTGCAAGGGCGAGAGTAGTACCAGGATGGGTGACCTCCTGGGAAGTCCTCGGGTTGGCATGGGATAACGCTTCTAAAGGCTTGGGCCTTACAGAAACCTCAAGAGGCGTTGGAAGGGCAGTATGTTCGAGTGAAGGACGAACCCCAAACATCAATGGAAGATGACTTCGTTCAAGTCAAGATCGAAGAGGAATCATGGGACTCGAATAAGGTACGCTTGTTCTCAATGGTTGTGTCTTGCCAACACTTCCATTGGTTCGTTTGTTACATTTTATCTCACAACGGTATTGCACAACCCTTGGCATGGAATAGAGGCAATATATGTTGAAGGAAAGATCGATTTAATCGTTCGACTCGTAGCCTTTATCCAAGTTGATTAACTTAACATATATAAGGGGTCGATGGTGATTGCTTTTAGGGCCTACACCCACGAGACTACTCGTCAATGAGTCTACTCTTATTGCCTTGATTATCCAATGGATCTACAAGGGTCGACTTTCCTTCAACTTAAACAATATGAACATGATCGTATGATTGCATGCATACCCTATACTAAATTATCCAACAATCCCTCGGTTTTGGGTTTATGCCTTTTACACTTCTTCCATCTTACTCAACATCTTACCCAAAAAAAACTCTCCATAATAATAGCCCCACTTAAGCATTATACAACAAAACTCCCTCATGTTCTCATCTTTGTTTTTTTTTAAGTCTTTGCTATCCTAATATGAGTGTCGTTTCTCCCAACAATCTTCATGCTCGTTCCACTCCTTTTGTCTTTTATAGGATCTCTCTCTGATCATTGGGGTTATTTGTATCTTGATCTCTCTACAAAAAAGATTATCATCTCTCGTTATGTCACCCTTGATGAACACACTTACTATTTGTTAGACACTAAATACCTCAATCTAGGTCTTATGACTTTCTTTCCAAGGACAGTCTTATCTCTCCTCTTGTTATACTAAATCTCCTCTCGCTAGGCACTCACTCTCCTAATATTGTCCCAGCTAGCCTATCACGAGCCCCTTCATGAGTCGTGACCCCTCATCACGAATCGTCAGTACCCCACCCCAACTAGTCCATCATGAATCGTAATGGAAGTTTCATAAGTCGTGATGTCTTCTCAAATTGGAGTCACAATTGTGGCCCAAGATCATGACACCCTTGCCTCGATCACGTCACTACTCATGACGAAAAAAGGGTCATGGGTCGTGGTACTCTCTCGAATTGGTATCATGATCGTGACCCAAGATTGTGACCCACTACCTTCTTCTGATCACGACCTTTTCCAACCAGCCCCTCCTCTTGTGTTACACACTATGACAACCCGGTCTTGTATTGGGATTAATAAGCCTAGATGCATCTTTGATCAAAATACCACTACCCAAACTCCCATTTCTACCTCTCATAAACAAGCCCTCCTTGATCCTAGTTGGTCCGCTGCCATGAATGATGAATATCGGGCTCTTATGAGTAATAGTATACGAGTGCTTATTCCACGCTCACCTCATCCAAATATGGTATGTTGTATGTGGTTATTTTGGCATAAATTACGCTTAGATGGTAGTTTAGAGAGATATAAGGCTCGTTTGGTATCTAATGGCCCGTCTTAGGAAGTGGGTGTTCATTGCGACAAGACTTTCAATCCTGTTGTTCGACTTGCTACCAATAGAACAATTCATCTTGTTGTCTATCGAGGTTGGTATATGTAACACCCCAATTGTTTATGGGAATATCAATATCAACTGATATCATAGTGATATCAAGTTGATATCAGATTGTTATTTTGATACACTCCAAAAAATCACATATCAAAAATATCACACATATTTATACTCATATCCGATGTCTCGATACTATCATACACATTATCCATACAAATACAAATATCTAATACAGTACTATTTCATATCTTAATTACCAATCGTAAACGACGCTCAAATATCATAAATATTCATATATTGTGGTATTAAAATATCTTAATACCTAGAAAAAAAAATGGTTAAAGTTGAGATTAGATCGAGACCGTCGATCCTACGGTATCCCAATCCACACACAAAAGCATGGAAGCTCGAATTGCGAGTTCGGCATCCGCAAGCACGGGCGTCTCATCTCTTCTTCACTCTTCTCTTATTTAGGCCTTAGCTTCTTGGTATTGGTATTGGGATCGTTGTTTATTCAACTGTGTTGCGTGCTGTATTTTAATTAATGAGCTATACACATTGGGCATTGGTTCTTCAATAAATGACTTCCTTTCATGCGTGATCTGGGGAGATGGGCCCCACCCACCTCTATATTTCAGATATATACGTGTCGATATTGGATTGGCGGTTGCGCCGTCATGCTCAATGGATGAGCTCACACCCGAACCTGATTCCTGATCGTTGATGGATGGATGGATGGGTTCAGCTGAATTATGATACGTTCATCATACATACGTGTTAAAACTCAGATCGAGTAGGTACGTTGCAACTTCCTACGTATTACAACTTCCAAGCAAAGCACGAATTATTTTACTTTGAAACTAATTTGCTCGATGTTGGATCACTCTTCAAGTCTTAAACGTAACTTATGCACATAGTTAGGTTTAACAACATCTCTCATTAATTTCACACCACAAACATCTCTCATTAAAGTTTCTTCTTTTAAAACATTCCCTTCAAAATTGAAGAAGGGAAAAGTGTACCATATAATACTAGTAATAAGGGAGAGATGTTTGAAACTCAGAGATGGTTTATATGGGTGAAAGTTTACACAGATTCGATCACCCGATCACCACCCGTCACTCGATTCATTTGTTTATAGTCCGCATAAATTTAACTCAATATATTTATCTATATTTTAATATCCAACAAACCTAATAATTTAAGATTACCGCCTCCAAATTTTACCACACATCTCGTCATTTGTCAAAACTTCTCTTCACTTTTGAATGATTTTAGTTTATTAATCGATTGAAGGTTTTTTTCTTCGCGGATGGCGGGTCACCCTACTCACCCCGCAAGTCACGAGTGGGTCGGATATGTTTGGAAGGTTTTATGTGTAACAGGTGAGTCGAACGAGCCATTTTTATTCGTTGGTCTGGTGGTGGAAGGACTCTAACCACCCATATCCCGACTATAACGAACCCTAGACATTACATACTCCATAGTTCATTTTGATCTTACATGTGTATGAAAACTATGTATCCCACATCACGATTTCAAAGTAAAACAAGCTTAATATAGATGCCCTTAGATTATTTCTTCAATTGCCAATTGATTTTAGGATGAAATCTCATTGGGTTTATGTGTTAGGCTCATATACACATGTGCACGTAGACCGACGCTCTCCGTCAATATTGGCCCATAAACTTTGACAATAAACTTTGACAATATCCTATCATATATTATCAAGATTGTCAGTTGCGATTATTATCTCTTCAAAGCTCATATATAGTTATATTTAACAATAATACACATTATACTTGAATTCGTGCTAAATAAAACCATTCTTTTTGTAACGTTATACATCAACTTATTATCTATAACTATATATTAAAGATATACATTTTCGAGCCACCAGAATGATTCTGACCCCACCTCATATTTACAAAATTAATTTTTATTCCTCATATTTTAACTTTTTCCTATTAAATTTTTCTTTAACTATTTAAATCTATCTTTAACATCAAACAAATATCTATTTAGTATATCAATATCTTTTAAATGTTCCTTATACAAATATTTAAAATTAAAGATAAAAAAATCTATATATAACTAAATATTAAAGCTATATCTTTTCGAGCCACCATAACGATTTTGACCCCACCTCATATTTAAAAAATTAATTTTTATTTCTATTAGTATAACTTATTTCTATTAATTTTTTTTAACTATTTAAATTTATCTCTAATATCAATTAAATATCTATTTAGTATAACCATATCTTTTGAAAGCTTCTTTATACAAGTATTTAACATTAAAAATAAATTATTTTAAAATAAATATAAATCTTTTAGCATATATCTTTTGACGAATCAATTTATAGATATATATTGATTTTCTTTTATAATAAAAAAAATTAATGATAAATGTTTACAATGTTTAAACTTAATAAAAATAGATAATAAAATATTAAATAGATACATTTAAATATTTGATAATCTCTAAATTTACGTACATCAAGAAAAAAGAGAAATGTCATTATTTTATCTTAATAATATATCTTCATTCTTAACATTAAATTTAATCATTTATATTGATTAGAAAAATTATAAATTCTACGAGCAATAAAATTGCTTATATTAAAATGTCTATAAAATATCTTATTTATAATGTCTATAAAATATCGAATCGTAGTCGTACATGGTACGACGGGTACAACTAGTTTGATTAATATTAATGTCCGATGAAAACAATCTTACATCAAGATAAAAGAGTGTCTTACAATTTGATTTTGCATATCAATATCAATTCTAAAAGTGTGATTTTATAGGTGAAAATCTCATTTCTATGTCAACATGTTTGATATAGATTATCAAAATTTGCTTTTATGTGGGGATGGTCATCTAAGTCCCTCCCTTTTTCACTTGCAACTTTCTCCATGTCTACATTCTAATTCACACCTAAAAAATATCTAGATAATCTAAATTTTCATTATGATTCATTTCTTTAACCAAAATAAATACTCCCTACACCCCTACATATAAGGGAAATCCTCATGAATGTAAATAAGAAAATAAAATCACAAAGAGCCAAAAAGAGGCATCCTATATTCCTATAAAACAGAGCAAATAAACAAAAAATCCAACCTTGGAATACACGTGCTAAAATACGCCACATTGGCTACATTCCACTTGACATTCCATTTTCCATCTTACCTTTGTCCCCCTCCGTTCTCTGCTCAATAAGTAATTACAGTATTTCTTTATGCATTAAATTGAACCCAATACTTCCAATTTCTATCTGCCTAATAAAAGCTTTTTAAATTATTATTCCGCTCAGTTTTCGTGTGCTCTTGGTCGTCTTCTTCTGCACCCTCTTTCTCACATACTGTTGTTCTTAACGCTGGAACTAAAATCGCCATTTTCATTACTTGAGCTGGTGAGGTAGATTAGAGAGAGAAGAAATTTGGGGAAGTTCATCAAAAGGCCGATCTCTTTTGGGTATTTGAAAAGAAAGAAAATACGGAGTAGTAGTAGTATCCATTAAAGATCATTATTTTAAAAAGAGCACTCGATAATCCAACCCCACCTCCTTTGATCCGCGTGCTTGGATTCAAAAGAAAGAAGAAAGTTTTAATCTTTCTCTTGGATAGCTGTGAAAAAATAGGCCCACCCTTTTAGATTTCAGTTCTTTTTGCAGGGTTTTTGTTCCTTCAATCTTCCTTCTTTTTGAGAGCTCCTTCTCCCTTTCCCTGCTTCTTTGTCCCCCACCCCTGTTACAAATATTCTTTGTTTTTTACAGAGTAAATTCTGGATTCTCTTTGGGTTTATTGGGCAATTTGTGTTTTTTTTTCCCATCTGGTTCAGTCTGGATGATGAACTGGGTGCTGTAAAATTTGCCCATTAGGGATTTTATCTGGGGGGTTGGGGATTTTTATCTTTCTCCAAGGAGTTTGGTCAAATTGGAGGAGAGATTTTTCTAGGTTTTGTGAGGGAAGTGTTATTGGTTGACTGTTGCATATGTGGGGGTCTCATTAGTGGGTCAACTTGGGGTTGAATTAAAGTTAGAAATCACTTTTAGTGCATTAATTTGTGATGGCTTCTATGGAAGAGAAGATGAAAACAGGAGGGCTTGTTAATGGACCACCTAATCTTCTTGAGGAGATGAAGATTTTGAAGGAAATGCAGGATCAGAATGGTTTGTTTTAAACTACTTATCTCTTCCACTTTTGGTTTTTGTTCCAAGTTTTAGGTTTTTACTGCATAAAGTTTCAGTCTTTTTGTTTCAATATGCTTGCTTGAATTTTTTAATTTTTTTTTTTTTTAAAATGTTGCTTCTTGATCCTTCATCTGGTCACTCAAGCTTTGGTACTTATGATGATTTCTTGTATTTGTTTTTTTTGGATTTTCAGGGGCAAGGAAGAACATACACTCTGAGCTATGGCATGCTTGTGCTGGACCTCTAACTTCTTTGCCTCAGGTGGGAAGTCTTGTTTACTACTTTCCACAGGGACACAGCGAACAGGTTAGATTCTTTCATTATTTATGCTCCTTGAGCTAAAGTAAACATTTTTTATGCCAAGTGTTAGTTCAAGAGCTTGATCCTCATATTTACATTTGGTTTTGTTGAGTTGTTGTCATGTATTCAAGGATGCAGACAAGGGAATCTTTGCATAACCTCTAAAAAATGCTAGGCTTATACTGCCAATTTAAAAGATTTTACTTTTGTTTACCGCTTTTTAGAGTTTCAGCTTCTAGTGTTGTACTAAATAAGTCTTTCATGATAAAACTGAAATGATTGATTTGAGCATTTAGAACATCTAAACAGGCTCATTTATCTCCAATGGTTCAAAATTTGAGATGTAAAGAAGCTAATTTGATGCTTCTAGCATAATTTTTAGTTCTTTGTCGTTGTTACTAATCAGAATCATTTGAATATGTTCTCCTTTGTGCAGGTAGCAATTTCTACAAAGAGATCCGCCACCTCACAAGTTCCTAACTATCCAAATCTTCCACCTCAACTACTATGTCAAGTTCACAATGTCACCCTCCATGTATGTTCATCCTTCTATTCCTTAAACTTGATTTATACATAGATCTTTCAAACTTCGTCCTGACTTTCCTGTACTACTCTTAATAGGCAGACAAAGATTCAGACGAAATCTTTGCCCAGATGAGCCTTCAACCTATCCAATCTGTAAGCTTATCTACTTCAATCCATCCTCCATTGTATTCACCAGCTTTTTCAGAGTTACAAAACTGACTTTGTTGAGTATGCGATCATGTTCTTGTGGTGGATTAGGAGAAGGATGTTTTACCTATACCAGGATTTGGACCGAAACCCAGCACACATCCAACTGAATTCTTCTGTAAGACATTGACTGCAAGTGACACAAGTACTCATGGTGGTTTCTCAGTGCCTCGTCGTGCAGCAGAAAAGCTTTTTCCTCAATTGGTATGCCGTCTTCTTAACTCACCTTTTAATGTATTATACTGTAATATGTACACATAATTAACTCTCTTTGACAATATTATGTTAGGATTTCACAATGCAACCTCCAACTCAGGAGCTTGTTGTTCGAGATTTGCATGATAACACATGGACGTTTCGTCATATATACCGAGGTAAACCATCTTTCTAAGATTTGTAAACGATTTAGCTCCTGTTTGGATGCATAAACATTTAGTTTAAGGCAAGTAGTATGCATAAGCTCACATCCAAACCAACCCTTGGCTCTTTTGACCCATCAGTTTTGACCTTTGTCTTTGTTTTTTAATCTGTACTAATATCCTCTGCTCTCTCTATATAGGGCAACCAAAACGACACCTTCTCACTTCAGGTTGGAGCATATTTGTTGGCTCAAAGCGGCTTCGTGCAGGGGATTCCGTTCTGTTTATCAGGTAAAATGGTTAACATATGATTGCTAGGCCTTTTTTTTAACGATTTATCTAATATTATGTATCTAATTCAGTAAGATTTCTTCTATCTAGAGATGAGAAGTCTCAGTTAATGATTGGAGTGAGACGAGCAAGCCGTCAGCAGACGAACTTACCCTCATCCGTTCTATCCACCGACAGTATGCACATTGGCGTTCTCGCAGCCGCAGCCCATGCTGCAACCTCAAGAAGTCCATTCACTGTGTTTTATAATCCAAGGTTTGTTCCTAATAAAACCATTTTATGAGTTTAAGGGATTGAGTTTTTCAGGATGATACTAACTCCTTAATTGTGTTTCCTTGTTCAGAGCATGCCCTTCTGACTTTGTCGTACCAGTTAACAAGTACCGAAAAGCGGTTTATGGGACCCAGATTTCTGTGGGCATGAGGTTTGGGATGATGTTTGAAACAGAGGAATCAGGCAAGCGAAGGTATTGACAAAATCTCAATGACCTCATCTCATATTCTCATCCACCGGTTGCTTATGCTTGATCGCTGTCGGTTTTAATGCTATGGTCCGTGTTTTCTGTTTTCGTCTCTTGCCCGCAAGAGCATTAAATCATCTCCCTTATTTAAGTAGATCATAAATGTTTATACACTGATGCAGACAAAACAGTGATTTCAGTATCTCAGTATGATGTCATTTGATTTCAGTGACATTAAATTTTTGTGCTATGTAAAATGTTGTTGTAGGTATATGGGTACTATAGCAGGAATAAATGACTTGGATCCGTTGAGGTGGCCTGGCTCAAAATGGCGTAGCTTGCAAGTAAGGACTGTTATTTCTGTTCTCACTTAAATGAGCTTCTCAGTTTCTAAAAAGAAAAATATATGCTTATCTGATGATGTCATAAATCAGGTTGAGTGGGACGAGCCCGGGTGCAGTGATAAGCAGAATAGAGTTAGCCCTTGGGAGATTGAGACTCCAGAAAGCCTCTTTCTATTTCCTTCTTTGACATCTGGATTCAAACGCCCTTTCCTTCCCGGATATTTAGGTAAAGAACCAAAAAACTCTCTATAGTTTTTGATTCTTACTTGCTCATCTAGTGTAAGAGTTCATGTGCTAATAGGTGTGTTTATATGGTTGTACTTGTAGGAGGAGAGTTTGAGTGGGGAAACGTAATGAAGAGACCTTTTATGTCGGTTCCAGATGGGGGAATGGGAAACCTTTCTTACCCGTTGATCCCAAACATGTATTCAGAGCAAGCAATTAGAAATATGATGAGACCAAATATGCAAATGAACTATCCTTCAATGCAAGGTGGCGCTTGTTCATCTGTATCCATGTTAGAAGCCACAAAGCCGAATATGCAAATGAAGCCTCAGATTATGTCATCAGCTACAATGAATAATGTTATGTCAAACCCTCCTCCAACAACTTGCCATGACCAGCCACCTGACCAAACCCAAGTCAACAAGACAAACGCTTACCAAACACAACCGAACTCCACTAAGAAGGTGGAATCAGTGGTTCCAGTTGAATCTCAGAAAGTTAAGGAGGCAGACTCTATCGAAAGATGCAATGAGGAGAAGAACATCATTTCTGGTGACCATTCCAACTCAGTTAACCAACAAAACATTGTGAATCAGATGCCTCCATCAGTTACGCCTTCATTGGACACAAACAATTTCAATGGCCTTCTTCCTTGTATGGATGCACCTGATTGGCTACCGTATGGAACTTCTTCTACCTTCCAAACACTTCCCAATTTGCCCCAGTTACCAAGTTCATTACCCACGTGTGAAAAGCAAGATCCATGCGGGATGAACTCAAACATGCTTCCTCCTATAACCCAAGAGTTATGGAACCAGCAATTGTGTGAACCGAACATGAACGGTTTCTTAGACTTGTCAGATGACACCAATACACAAAGCGGAGTTTACAATTCTCTTGACTTTGATCCTTCTGTGTCAAACGTTGTTCTGGGTGCACCGAAAGATGTTGCTTTCCAGTTTTCAAATGGTTGTCTCATGGGGAACTTTGGATCAAGCCAAGATCTTCAGTCCCAGATTACCTCTGCTAGCCTGGCTGATTCACAGCCTTTCTCCATTCAAGACTTCCCTGATAACTCAGGTGGAACGTCGTCTAGTAATGTGGATTTTGATGAGAGCAGTCTCTTGCAGAACAACAACTCTTGGCAACAAGTGACTCCGCCTTTGCGTAGCTACACAAAGGTAAATAACAAAATGATATTAGTCTCTGTTTGGATGATTTATGCATTATGAAGCCTAAAAAGTTTTAACTATTAAGCCCAAAATATAATGCTTTATGACATCTGAATTTGAATGCCTGATAATGCACGAATTCTTTATATTGCATGACATCCAAACAAATCCTTACAATATTAACTTGAACATATCGTATACAATATTGACCTGAGTACTTGTTTGCTTTTGCAGGTTCAAAAGACGGGATCTGTAGGGCGGTCAATTGATGTTACAAGCTATAGAAACTATGAAGAGCTACGAGCAGCAATTGAGCGCATGTTTGGATTAGATGGGTTGCTGAATGATCCGCGGGGATCAGGGTGGAAGTTGGTTTATGTTGATTATGAGAATGATGTTTTGCTTGTTGGAGATGACCCATGGGAGTAAGTCTATCTTAACCTTCCTCTTCAATCCCCAAAACATACACAACTAGCTCACTAACATCTTTGTGGTGTAAATCTTTTGTGATTTCAGGGAGTTTGTGGGTTGCGTCCGATGTATCAGGATTCTGTCACCTGCTGAAGTTCAACAGATGAGTGAAGAAGGAATGCAGCTCTTAAGTGCCAATAACACCACCCAGGGAATCAGCTTCTAAGTAAGTTTGAATGGCGTGTTGGATCATTAGTAGTTGTTGTTTTCGAAATGTGTTGTGAGATGATGTAAATTGAGATTAGGAAGGTGCTTAGTTTAGCTTCTGCTGTTTCAAGTGGGCATGTAATGTAATGCACTTCTATTTAGATAAGTTGTACTCTGTACCCAGAATGAAGATCTTGGAAAGGGTTCGTTTCAATACTTATATCCTTCATTATGTTGTTAACATCCCAGTATTAAGGTTGTAAACGAAGATTTCCACTTCAGCCCCGCACTGGATGACCTAGTGGTAGGAGGCACGAGATATTCAGAGGTTCGGGTTTGACCCCTGCTTCTTTCCCTTGTGTGAAATTTCTAAAAAGCACTTTTTGGAGCAATTCAGATTGCTAAAGAAACTAATTAGGAACAATGGAACGCACAAACAATTTGCCCTTTTCAGGGTCAGCAGAGAAGGATGCATGATTTTATATTAGGGTGGGCTAATGTTCAAAGTCTGTCACAATTAGTAGAGGTACTAATTTCTTAAGAAGTCTCTTTAATGTTATAAAATCGGCAGTGTGAACGTCTGAGTAAAGAGATTTAATTCTATTTATAATGTAAGATCTGGGCGTCTTGATAGGAACAGTCAGCGAACTCTCTTGTCCAGTCTTGAATCCTGCTTGCAGTCTGTGAGGGAACAATCAATGATACCTGTACTCGGATAGATTTGAATCGTGTGAACACTTTCCGAAATCAGAATTTCGCCCCTTACAAGCCTTAGGGAATCCACGAAATCTGAAGTGAGATAAGACAAATCTTCTAGTTCTCTCCAAGGCTTTTAGAAAGAACTAAACTATAGAATAATATAATAATAGATTGTGGCTTCGGTTTTGATTTGATCTAGAGAGAGATCTTGTTCAACAACCACGACTCTATTCTCATTTGCCTTTAAATAGGACGTGAGAAATAATAGGGATTCATTTCTGGCCGTTCAACAGAAGTTACATGGTGGTTACATGGCGGTTACCAACGGTTACCAACCCTTCCTTCTATCACCAACGTCTCTCATCAAAGAGACACGTGTTTGACTTCAAACCAGACATAAAGGGAAGTTACTAGACGTTTAAACATCAGTTATCAAGGCAGTTTATCATCCACTAAGCACGTGGCGAAAATTCCACAAGACTGCTAAACTGTTGTTCCCTACAGCACAGTTACTGTTCCCTACATCAGATCTGTAGTTTTCATTGTTCCAAAAGGAACAGCGTAACTTAACCTTTATATATCCCTCTAGACCTCAAGTATACTTACACAAGCGTGTACTCCACACCCCCAAACTCGTGATATAGCTAAGTGAGATCCCATAGCGTCGTATGAACCCCGATCACACTAAAAGGCACTGAATTCCCATATAGGGACAGTCACTTGATGACACTAAAATCACCAACAATCCTCCCCCATTTTAGTGTAATCCTTGATTCATAAAATAAACAAGCTTTCATCCCAAACTCATGCATAAACACAAATATCGAAATGATTGAATTTATGTCTTAGTGTAATTACACATTTCAAACATCCCAGAATCATGGTGTCTTAAAGATTGAACCAATCAACCACTTTGGATGCATGAAGATAACACACACATAAGTTACTTTACAATTCTATAGTCTAACATGACCCCATTTATGGCCTTGAGTCCTTATCCATTCTTGAGCGTTTTGAAGCCAACCCAAACTTCATGGAGCGACCAAACCCCACGCCCATATAGGTAGAACCTTTAGTCGTACACCTACAATTGCACTTTTTCAAAGGAACTATTAAAAAGAGTAGATCTTTAACCTTCAACTTGTAGGAACAGAGCACATATTCGGGGACTGTTATTGTTCCTTTGTGCTCACAGTTTCTAGGTGTGGGCTTTCCACATTGAATTCTGTCCCTAATTTTCATTAGGTAGGAATTGGGTATCCCACCACTAGAAAGCTTATACGGGTCTTAATCCCATCCCCTTAGCAGACTTGGAGACCATTTCCCTAGCCAACCCCTTCGTCAAGTGATCAGCCAAATTTTGTTGTGACCTAACAAAATCCACCGAAATCACCACATGCGTAATGAGCTCTCTTACCGCACTATGCCTCACGCCCAAATGACGTGATTTCCCATTGTATACATGGCTATATGCCTTAGCCAAAGTTGCAGCGCTGTCACAATGGATCGATATGGGTGAAATTGGTTTTTCCCACAAGGGAACATCATAAACCAAGTTCCTCAACCATTCGGCCTCTTTTCCAGCCGCAGCCAAAGCAATAAACTCTGATTCCATGGTAGAACTTGAAATGCAAGTTTGTTTCTTGGATGCCCAAGAAATAGCTCCTCCACCAAGAAGGAACACCCATCCACTAGTAGAAGAATGATCTTCTTCATTCGTGATCTAACTTGCATCTGAATACCCCTCTAATACCGAGGGTGATCCAACATATGTAAGACCCAGGTCTACTGTTCCCTTCAAGTATTGGAGTACTCGTCGAACAGCTTGCCAATGATATGCACTAGGGTTACTAGTGTAACGGCTAAGTTTCCCTACTGCAAATGCAATATCTGGTCTTGTACTTGTCATAGCATACATTAAGCACCCAATTATCCTTGAATACTCAAGTTGCAACACTGCTGTTCCCTCGTTAGGGAACAGTTTGACACTTGGATCATATGGAGTTTTCAAAGAAGCATAATTGCCACAATTAAACTTATTCAACACTTTCTCAATGTAATGAGATTGTGATAATGACAATCCTCCTTCAATCCGTTTTATCTTAATCCCTAAGATAACATCGGCCTCCCCCATGTCCTTCATGGAGAATTGTGATGACAAAAATTCCTTAACAAGATTTACTTGTTCTTGATCAGTTCCAAAGATCAACATGTCATCTACATATAAACAAATTATGACTCCATTCATAGAATCGTCAAATTTGCTATATACACACTTGTCCGCTTGGTTCAATTTGAATCCATGGGACAACACAACCTCATCAAACTTTCGATGCCATTGCTTTGGTGCTTGCTTCAGCCCATACAAGGATTTGATCAATTTGCACACCTTATGCTCTTGTCCTTGCATAATAAATCCTTCAGGTTGTTTCATATAAACTTCCTCCTCAAGATCCCCATTAAGGAACGCAGTTTTTACGTCCATTTGGTGGATAACCAGGTTGTGTATCGCCGCCAAAGCAATTAACAACCTAATGGTGGTGATACGTGCAACTGGTGCATAGGTATCAAAGTAGTCGGTTCCATACCTTTGTCTAAAGCCTTGGACAACCAATCGGGCCTTAAACTTGTCAATAGTACCATCCACTTTCATCTTCCTCTTGAAGATCCATTTACTTCCCAATGGTTTACATCCAGGTGGAAGATCAGCCAGAACCCATGTATTGTTCCCCATGATGGAATCCATCTCATCATTAATGGCCTCCTTCCAAAAGGATACATCTTGAGACTTCATTGCCTCATCAAAAGTTCTTGGTTCATCCTCAATATTGTAACAATATAAATATTAGGATCCAATCTCGTCCCTAGTTCCCTCTACCAAGTAAACTTGGAAATCAGGACCAAAGGACGTTTTCTTCCTTACTCTTTTACTCTTTCGAATCTCTGGTTCATTGTTCCCTAGTGAGACGTTACAGTCACTGTTCCCACTAGAACAGTGAATCGTGTTATTGTCTCCACTTGAACTGGGAATAAGGTCTTTTGGTATAGGTGTCGATGAAAATCTATTTTCATCAAATATGGCATCTCTTGACTCTATAACGGAGTGAACCGAAATAGATTTGTTTGGTTCAATAACATAGAACCTATATGCCTTGGAATGCTCAGCATATCCAATAAAAAATGCACTCTACACCTCTTTCACCCAAGGTTTTCCTCTTGGGATCGGGTAGTCTTACAACAGCCCTACAACCCCAAACTCGAAGGTAATTCAAGTTGGGTTTCCTTTTGAACCAAAGCTCATATGGAGTAGTCTTGTTCCTCTTGTTTGGAACTCTATTCAATAGGTAACAAGCCGTTAACGTGGCTTCTTCCCAAAATCCATCATTTAATCCCGAGTAGGAAAGCATGGAATTAACCATTTCTTTAAGAACTCGATTCTTTCTCTCCGACACACCATTTTGTTGTGGTGTATAGGGAGCCGTAGTTTCATGAATGATACCTACGGATTGGAAGTATTCTGGGTCAAAATATTCACCACCTCTATCGGTGCGCAACCTTTTGATCACTGTTCCCAACTGTAGTTCTACTTCAGTTTTATAAAGTTTAAATTTATCTAGGGCCTCATTCTTAGCATGCAACAAAAATACATAGCAATAACGAGAATAATCATCAATGTACGTGACCACATATTTCTTATTTCCCAAAGAAGGGAAAGCATGAAAATCACACAAATCACTATGTATTAAATCAAGCACGTCACTATTCCTTTGAACACTAGGAAAAGGTTGTCTAGTTATCTTAGTAAGCATGCATGTTCTACACTTTTCTATATTCATGTCAAAAGGTGGAATTAAACCAGTCCTAGACATATCAAACATGCGTTTATAATGTACATGTCCCACCCGAGCATGCCATAAAGAAGATACTGTTCCCGAGGGAACAGACTCATGTGTACAAGTCATGTAAATAGAACTTATAACTTTATTGATATTCAACTTAAACATTCCATTACATAGGTAACCACGACCAACAAATACACCGCCTTTCGACAATATAAATTTGTCGGCTTCAAACACCAAACGAAAGCCTAATTTATTAAGGATACTTCCTGAGACTAAGTTTTTCCTTATTCTGGGTACATACAACACATTACTAAGAATTAAAGTCTTCCCAGATGAGAACTCTAACTCCACTTGGCCTTTGCCTAGTACAGGGATTGTTGACTCATTTCCCACATGAAGGACACGTCCATCATCCACAAGAGTTAATGACTTGAACATAGACTTGTCCCTACACACGTGAGTGGTCGCACCTGAGTCAACCCACCATGATATCTCATCATCCTGCATAAAGAAAGCCTCAGAAATCATAGAAACAAAATCCAAACTAGGAGATGTAACTATACTGGGAACAGTTACTGTTCCTTCCTGACCTTGATGAGATTTCTGCCCCTGTTCCTTAGAACCGTGAGCAGTCTGGTTAGAACCATTGTCCTTCTTCCCCTTTGGAGCCGTACAATCCCTTCTAAAATGTCCCGGCTTACCACAATTCCAACATCCAACTCCTTTTGGGGAGCGTCTCTTGTTGGGACCGTTACTTGTGTTGTTACGTGGCCTTTTCTTGCCTTTGTTCTTATTCCCTTTATGGGAACCATCTTCCACCATATTAATGGATGAAGATCCTGGAGTAACTTTCTCCTTTCCTTTCTCTTGCGTACGAAGGCCCTCCTCGATACGCAAATGGCTTCCAAGTTCCACAAGAGCAATATCTTCCTTCTTGTGCTTCAACATGTGTTTAAAGTCTTTCCATGATGGAGGTAACTTATCAATTACACTTGAAACAGAGATGGACTCGTCCATCTTCAACTTGTGTTGAGCAAATTGCCCCAAGATACGAAGTATCTCATTGAATTGTTCCATCACCGGTCTTGAATCGACCATCTTGTAACTATTGAAGTTACTCACGAGGAACTTCACACTTGAAGCGTCCTCAGCCATGTATTTGGACTCTAATGAATCCCAAAGTTCCTTAGCGGATTCAACATTTTGGTACACATCAAAGAGAGAATCAGACATACCATTTAAGATGTGGCCTCTACAAATGTAGTCATCGTTCTCCCACTTGCTCCTCTTCCTTAGGGCTTCAACCAACACTTCATCATCGGACACCTCGGGCATTGGAGTGGACAACACATACACCACCTTGAGCGTGGTCAAGAGGAAATGCATCTTCTTTTGCCAACGGCGAAAATCCATCCCCTCAAACTTCTCCAACTTTTGGAACTTTGTCGTCATCTCTCGTACAGACGTCATTGATTAAAATTCTGATTTCGATTGTAAGATCTGGGCGTCTTGATAGGAACAGTCAGCGAACTCCCTTGTCCAGTCTTGAATCCTGCTTGCAGTCTGCGAGGGAACAATCAATGATACCTGTACTCGGATAGATTTGAATCGTGTGAACACTTTCCGAAATCCGAATTTAGCCCCTTACAAGCCTTAGGGAATCCACGAAATCTGAAGTGAGATAAGACAAATCTTCTAGTTCTCTCCAAGGCTTTTAGAAAGAACTAAACTATAGAATAATGTAATAATAGATTGTGGCTTCGGTTTTGATTTGATCTAGAGAGAGATCTTGTTCAACAACCACGACTCTATTCTCATTTGCCTTTAAATAGGACGTGAGAAATAATAGGGATTCATTTCTGGCCGTTCAACAGAAGTTACATGGTGGTTACATGGCCGTTACCAACGGTTACCAACCCTTCCTTCTATCACCAACGTCTCTCATCAAAGAGACACGTGTTTGACTTCAAACCAGACATAAAGGGAAGTTACTAGACGTTTAAACATCAGTTATCAAGGCAGTTTATCATCCACTAAGCACGTGGCGAAAATTCCACAAGACTGCTAAACTGTTGTTCCCTACAACACAGTTACTGTTCCCTACAGCAGATTTGTAGTTTTCATTGTTCCAAAAGGAACAGCGTAACTTAACCTTTATATATCCCTCTAGACCTCAAGTATACTTACACAAGCGTGTACTCCACACCCCCAAACTCGTGATATAGCTAAGTGAGATCCCATAGCGTCGTATGAACCCCGATCACACTAAAAGGCACTGTTCCCATATAGGGACAGTCACTTGATGACACTAAAATCACCAACATATAATGCATGACATCCAAACAGAACCCTTAAAGTATATAAAGCTCAACATCTGTTATACAAGGTTAAGCTGAGTAACTACTTGCCCTTTTCAGGTTCAAAAGACAAAATCTGTAGGGCGGTCAATTGATGTTATAGAAACTATGATGAGCTACGGTCAGTAATCGAGCGCATGTTTAGGCTAGATGGGGTGCCAATGATTCTAGAGGATCAGGGTAGAAGTTGGTTTTTGTTAATATGATAATGATTTCTTGATTGTTGGAGATGACCCATGGGAGTAATTAAGTCTATCTTAATCTTCCTCCTCTTCATTCCCCAAAACCCACACAGGATTACTGTTGGGCCACTACATTTTGGGCCAATGGAAGTAACGAGGAAAGTCCGCTTGAAGTATGAAGATGAGAGCCCACTACTCGCTAATATCGGAAGAGGAAGGTAGCGACTCGCGGGAAAGTAGCTATGTAACGGTTGTGGAGTATTTACTTAAAAACGCTGGAGAGATTTCCGGGATCCCTAGCCGGTAGAGCCGTCGAGGGGCAATGACAAAATGATAAGATCGACTATAAAAGAGCATGAAGACGAAGGGAAAAACACAATCTCATAGTTTCTATCTACTGATTTATAAACTCTCATGCTTTGTTGTTAATTCCCAAAATACAAGAGCATCTGTTCAACTGATCCCTTAGTGTAAACTCGCAACGATATAACCCAGTTCGATTCCTTTAATTCAAATTCTAATCTCTTTCATTATTCATATTCTGAATTGTTTACTGTATTTTTTGCTAATTACTCTTTATTCTGTCCAAAACAATTGGCTTCATTCTTCTCTTAACTCATTCCTTGATACTCCATTTCCAGTGCTATGATGCGATCCTTCTCCACATTATCATTTCCTTGATGAAGTCGTTTGGGAGCATCCCATATTTGTTTGGACGTCTTGTATTGAACAACTTTTTTCAAGTCTCTGGGGGCTAAAGCATGGTGGATAACTTTCTTAGCACGAGCATTCTTATCCAATTTCTTGAATTGAGCATTACTATAATCATCCTTCTTTCACTTCCTTTCCATTAGTGGTGAAAAAGGTTTCAGGACCCATCTCGATAACCTTCTAGAGTTGTCCATTGAGAGAGCATTTATAGGTCTCCATTTGCTCGACCCACCAATCATACTCACTAGCCTTGGGCACTGGTGGCTTGCAGAATGAATCATTGATGGCTGTGTTTGTTGAAGTCATCTTTCTTGTAAATATAAAGTACTAAAATAGATCTAGAGCCAAGGCTCTAGAAAGGTGGTTGTAGGATTAGAACTGTATCAATGGAAACATTCCTTCCCTGTTTGTCTACTTGTCTGATGTCTTATAGATCTCCCTAATAATTAAAAAAATATTTATTAATTATGTAACTGATTTAGAAAGATAATGTTGGGCCCTAAAATATTGGACTAAATTTCGAGGTGGGGCCACAAAGATATGAAGAGACCGAAATAAATTAAAGACATTATTGACCATTAATGGAGCATTAAACTACATGGAGAAAATCAAGGAGCATAAAAGAGCTGTTGGAACGCATTTACTACAGGGCGAAAATCACGAACGCATCATGTAGTATATGTAATCCAATAGTTTCTCAGTACACATCCCTACATACATCTAGGGTAACTGACACACACTGAAAACTTGTAACTTTATTTTGTAATACACATCCCAACTGGAATACCCATTCCCTAAACAACACACAAACAACAAATTGTGTAATACAAGAAAGCATTAATTTGTAATTTCAAAAACTAGACACACAAATTCAGAGTAATCACATTGTGTGACCATTAGCGATAAAAAATATAATTTTCGGTAATATTTAAGCTAGTAATTGCAACTCACCCCTTAATTAGAGCTTTTTACTGCAACGTTAAAAATTTAAATTATTCTATGCAATAGCCCCAAAAGTTGGGATATTTCCCTCTTCTTATTAGTCAATTTTAACTCTCAAAATACTTATACCTCATTGATTCACGAGTTGAAATTGTAAATAGGCCGGCCCGTTAAGGATTAACAAAAAATTGGGCTAATGCTTCATAAAGACTGCTTGAGAGGTTTTCTAGTTTCAAAACCTTAGCTCCTCCTCATGTCTGCTTAGTCTTAGATTAATAGTTGAGTTTAAGTCTCAAAATACTTATAGCTCATTGATTCATGAGTTGAAGTGATAAATAAGCCGACTCAATAAGAATTAATAGAAAATTGGGCTAATGCTTTATAAACGATGCGTGAGGGGTTTCTGGTTTCACAACCCTAGCACCTCCTCACGTCTGCTTTATAAATGTCGCGTGAGATAGATTTTCTGGTTTCAAAACCATAACTTCTTCTCACTTTCTCACTTCATTTCTTTCTCTATATGTTTGTTCGCTTCTTTCTTTCTCTGTTTTTTCTTCTTTTGCTTCTTTCTTTCTCTGTATGTTCATTCACTTCTTTCGCTTCTTTCTTTCTCTCAGATCTAGGGTTTCTAGTCCTGGATTTAGTCCTAAGAATGATCTGAGTGTTTTACATCATTACAAATATTTTAAATATGCTTCTCAGATCAAGGGTTTCTAGTCTTGGATTTAGGGTTGAGAATGATCTAAGTGTTTTAAATCATTACAAATGTTTGTGCTTGAGAGCATTTACTCGGCTTTGGCCTAAGAATCTAAGATTGACGCCAACGATTCCCTGAGCTCCCTCGATAATCCAAACTAGGAAGAGAGATGGACATTGCACCTTGGAGACCTTCGTGGTTGGTCGATTAGTTCGATCTGTGCACTTCTCGTTTGAATCTCTCTCCCAATTACATACTAATTTGTCTATTCTCTTTGCCCTCTTTGATTCCCCTTGTGATCTTGGCATTTCGATTGAGGCTCAAAGCCAAATACATCTTATTTGTTTGTCTTTGTTCTTTTCTTGTGAATGCTTGTATCTCTGTTGTTATTCCGTATTTCAAATTGGTTTCTAGTCTTGGATTAGGGCTTAGAATTATCTGAGTGTTTTAAATTAATCATTACAAATGTTTAAAATATGCTTCTCAGATCAAGGGTTTCTAGTCTTGGATTTAGAGCTGAGAATGATATAAGTGTTTTAAATCATTACAAATGTTTCAAATATGCTTTCTAGGGTTTGAGCTAGAGAGCGTTTACTCGGCTTTGGCCTGAGATTGACGTCGGCGATTCCCTAAGCTCCCTCGATAATCCTAACATGGAAGAGAGATTGAGATTGCACCTTGGAGACCTTCGTGGTTGGTGGATTAGTTCGATCTATGCACTTCTCATTTGAATCTTTCTCCCGATTACATACTGTTTTGTCTGTTCTATTTGCTCTCTTTGATTCCCCTTGTGATATTGGCATTTCGATTGAGGCTCAAAGCCGAATACATCTTGTTTGTTTATCTTTGTTCTTCGGTTGTGTTTGCTTGTATCTCTGTTGTTATTCCGCATTTCAAATTGGTTTCTAGTCATGGATTTAGGACTGAGAATGATTTGATTGTTTTAAATCATTACAAATGTTTTAAATATACTTCTAAGACCAAGGGTTTCTAGTCCTGGATTTAAGGCTGAGAATGATCTGAATGTTTTCAATTATTACAAATGTTTTAAGTATGCATCTTGGACCAAGGGTTTCAAGTCCTAGATTTACGGCTAAGAATAATCTGAGTGTTTTAAATCATTACAAATGTTTTAAATGTGCTTCTCAAACCAAAGGTTTTTTGTCCTACATTTAGGGCTAAGAATGATCTGAGTGTTATAAATCATTCCAAATGGTTTCTGGTTCAAAACCCTAGCTCCTCCTCACCGTCTTCTTAGTCTCAAATTAATAGTTGAGTTTAACTCTCAGAATACTTATAGCTCATTGATACATGAGTTGAAATGGTAAATGGGCCGTTCTAGTAAAGAATAATAGAAAATTGGGCTAATGCTTTAAAAACGCTGCGTGAGGGGTTTTTGGTTTCAAAACCCTAGCTCCTCCTCACGTCTGCTTTATAAACGCTACGTGAGATAGATTTTCTGATTTCAAAACCATAAGTCTTTCTCACGTTCTCACTTCATTTCTCTCTGGATGTTCGTTCTCTTTTTTCGTTTATTTCATTCTCTGTATATTCTTCTTTCGCTTCTTTCTTTCTCTGTATGTTCGTTCGCTTCTTTCACTTCTTTCTTTCTCTCAAATCTAGGGTTTCTATTCCTTGATTTAGTCCTAAGAATGATAAGAGTGTTTTAAATCATTGCAAATGTTTTAAATATGCTTCTCAAATCAAGGGTTCCTAGTCTTGGATTTAGGGCTGAGAATGATCTGAGTGTTTTAAATCATTACAAATGTTTTAAATATGCTTCCTAGGGTTTGAGCTTGAGAGCGTTTACTCGGCTTTAGCCTGAGATTGACGTCGACGATTTTCGGAGCTCCCTCGATTATCCAAAATATAATGAGAGATTGACATTGCACCTTGGAGACCTTCGTGGTTGGCGATTAATTCGATCTGTGTACTTCTCATTTGAATCTCTCTCCCGGTTACATACTATTTGTCTATTCTCTTTGCCCTCTTTGATTCCCCTTGTGATCTTGGCATTCTGATTGAGGATCAAGCCAAATACATCTTTTTTATTTGTCTTTGTCATTCGTTTGTGTTTGCTTGTATCTTTTTTGTTATTCCACATTTCAAATTGGTTTATAGTCTTGGATTTAGGACTGAGAATAATCTGAGTGTTTTAAATCATTACAAATGTTTTAAATATGCTTTTTAGATCAAGAGTTTCTAGTCCTGGATTTAGGGCTGAGAATAATCCGAGTGTTTTAAATCATTACAAATGTTTTAAATATGCTTCCTAGGGTTTTAGCTAGAACGCGTTTAGTCGGTTTTGGCCTGAGATTGACCTTGGCGATTCCCTGAACTCCCTTGACAATCCAAACTAGGAAGAGAGATAGAGATTGCACCATGGAGACTTTCGTGGTTGGTTGATGAGTTCGATCTGTGCACTTCTCATTTGAATCTCTCTCGCAATTACATACTGTTTTGTCTGTTCTCTTTGCCCTCTTTGATTCCTTTTGTGATCTTGGCATTCCGACTGAGGCTCAAAGCCAAATACATCTTGTTTGTTTATCTTTGTTCTTCGCTTGTGTTTGCTTGTATCTATGTTGTTATTAAGCATTTCAAATTGGTTTCTAGTCCTGGATTTAGGCATGAGAATGATCTGAGTGTTTTAAATCGTTACAAATGTTTTAAATATACTACTAAGACCAAGGGCTTCTAGTCTTGGATTTATGGCTAACAATGATCCGAGTATTTTAAATCATTACAAATGTTTTAAATATGCTTCTCAGACCAAGGGTTTCAAGTCATAAATTTAGGGATGAGAATGATCTGAGTGTTTTAAATCATTACAAATGTCTTAAATATGCTTCTCAAACCAAGGGTATCTAGTCCTGGATTTAGGGTTGAGAATGATGCGAGTGTTTTAAATCATTCCAAATGTTTTCTGGTTTTAAAACCCTAGTTCCTCCTCACGTCTGCTTAGTCTCAAATTAATAGTTAAGTTTAACTCTCAAAATACTTATAGCTCATTGATTCATGAGCTGAAATGGTAAATGGGCCATTCCATTAAGGATTAATAGAAAATTGGGCTAATGCTTTATAAGCGCTGCGTGAGGGGTTTTTGCTTTCAAAACCCTAGCTCCTCCTCACGTCTGCTTTATAAACGCTGCGTGAGATAGATTTTCTAATTTCAAAACCCTAACTCCTTCTCATGTTCTCACTTCATTTCTTTCTCTTTATGTTCGTTCGCTTTTTTCGTTTCTTTTTTTCTCTGTATATTCTTCTTTCGCTTCTTTCTTTCTCTGTATGTTCGTTCGCTTCTTTCGCTTCTTTCTTTCTCTCAGATCTAGAGTTTCTAGTCGTGGATTTAGTCCTAAAATTGATCTGAGTGTTTTAAATCATTACAAATATTTTAAATATGCTTCTCAGATCAAAGGTTTATAGTCCTTGATTTAGGACTGAGAATGATCTGAGTGTTTTAAATCATTACAAATGTTTTAAATATGCTTCCTATGGTTTGAGCTTGAGGAGTTTACTTGGCTTTGACCTGATATTGACGCATTGCGATTCCTTGAGCTCCCTCGTTAATCCAAACTAGGAAGAGAGATTGACATTGCACCTTGGAGACCTTCGTGGTTGGTCGATTAGTTCAATCTTTGCACTTCTCATTTGAATCTCTCTCCAGGTTACATACTGTTTTTTATTTTCTGCCCTCTTTGATTCCCCTTGTGATCTTGGCATTCTGATTGAGGACCAAGCCAAATACATCTTGTTTGTTTGTCTTTGTTCTTCGCTTGTGTTTGCTTGTATATGTGTTGTTATTCGTCATTTTAAATTGGTTTCTAGTCTTGGATTTAGGACTGAGAATGATTTGAGTGTTTTAAATCATTGCAAATGTGTTAAATATGCTTCTCAAATAAAGGGTTTCTAGTCCTAGATTTAGGGCTGAGAATAATCTGAGTGTTTTAAATCATTGCAAATGTTTTAAATATGCTTCCTAGGGTTTGAGCTTGAGAGCGTTTATTCGGCTTTGGCCTGAGATTGACGTCGGCGATTCCCTGAGCTCCCTCGATAATCCAAACTAGGAAGAGATTGACATTGCACCTTGGAGACCTTCGTGGTTGGTCGATTAGTTCGATCTATGCACTTCTCATTTGAATCTCTCTCCAGTTTACATACTGTTTTGTCTGTTCTCTTTGTCCTCATTGATTCCCCTTATGATCTTGGCATTCTGATTGAGGCTCAAAGCCAAATACATCTTCTTCTTTTGTCTTTGTTCTTCGCTTCTGTTTTCTTGTATCTCTGTTGTTATTCAAAATTTCAAATTGGTTTCTAGTCTTGGATTTAAGGATGAGAATGATCTGAGTGTTTTAAATCATTACAAATATTTTAAATATGCTTCTCAGATCAAGGGTTTCTAGTCCTGGATTTAGGAATGAGAATAATTTGAGTGTTTTAAATCATTACAAATGTTTTAAATATGCTTCATAGGGTATGAGATTGAATGCGTTTACTCGGTTTTGGCCTGAGATTGACGTCGGCGATTTCTTGAGCTCCTTCGATAATCCAAACTTGGAAGAGAGATTGAGATTGCACCTTGGAGACCTTCATGATTGGTCGATTAGTTTGATCTATGCACTTCTCATTTGAATCTCTCTCCCGCTTATATATTGTTTTGTCTGTTCTCTTTGCCCTCTTTGATTCCCCTTGTGATCTTGGCATTCTGATTGGGGCTGAAAGCCAAATACATCTTGTTTGTTTGTCTTTATTTTTCGTTTGTCTTTGCTTCTAACTCTGTTGTTATTTTGCATTTCAAATTGGTTTCTAGTTCTGGATTTCGAGCTGAGAATGATCTGAGTGTTTTAAATCAATTTTGGATTTAGGGTTTCGCTTCATATTGTGGCGGTCCGGGGTGGACCAGATCGGACCGTACCACCCCGGACCGTACCGAGGGGTTTCCGAACCGGTTCTCGATCAACATAGAATTAGAAATCGGTTTGGTCCGATCTCGGTCCCGGTCTAGTCCACTCCAAAACCGATCAAAACCTGTAATAGACAGGTCAAGTTCGGTCCAAACCCGTACCGGACCGTGCTCGGTCGAATTTTTTGGGGAAATTCGGGCCCAATTAGACTACATTTTTCGGTTCCTTTGTTTTGATTTTTGTTAGTTTTTTTCTCTGTAATGATCCCTATATAACTTATTGATTTTTCAATAATGCAGATGGAACTTATACCTACAGGTATGGAGTTGAACTGGGCAACTGTATTACGCAATCGTCTGTCATGGAATCTCAGGATTTGGAATCAAGGACGATCGAGATTTTGCTATGTGTATGCCCCTCTAGTTACTTTAGAGGGTACTACTTGTGCTCTTCAGAAGAGAAAACTTGATCTGTCTGAACAATAGGCCATAGATGCTATGATTATATCAAAATATGGCCAACATGAACCCTCAATGCAGCAGGAACCCCTGAAGAAGAGGTAGCAAGAACCTCTGAAGAAGAGGCATCATGAACCCCCGACGAAGAGGCAACATGAACCCCCCAAGAAGAGGCAGCAGAACCCCCCCAGAAGAGGCAGCAGGAACCAGAACCCCCGAAGAAGAGGTAGTAGGAACCCCCCAAGAAGAGGCAATTGGAACCCAGAAGAAGAGGAAGAATGATAATGAGGGTTGGTCGAAGTCGATAAAGAGAAAGATGCTTTAGAGGAGTGCATCTTTGGCCAATTGGGTTAGATTGAGTTAACTTAATGAACTTGGTAGACTTTTGATTGACTGACTGTAGGACTTTTTGTGAAGTTGGTGGTGGAATTTTTTGTTTTCAGAGAGTATTGATGGATAGTATTTATGTTAAGTAGTGACTGGTTTGTGAGCCTCAATGTCGACATGTTTAATCCCTAGAACATTCTTCTTTATCTCATTTCCCAGACTCTCAATCTCACTTCTTAAAGCAGTTACTACTTCCTCAAAAGTGCATACCGTAGCTTGATATGACCATCAAAAGTGTAGCATTGTCTTTCTTCTTTATAGCCTTTCGAAATTGTACAAATTCTACATAAAATTGGGTAAAGAGGCTATTTTGTAGAAGTTTTTCACCTTAATTATAAACTATGCTATAATTTACACTCCCTTAAAACTGATTCATGTGCCCTTTTCATTGACTATATAGAGTAGGGATTTAAGAATTATCTATCTTGCCCAAGCTTTGCAACCAGCCCTATCTATGTAGTTTTGAACCGGCACTACATCTTTGAAACCTAAACCTAACATGTTCTTACAAATCAGATTTAGTCACTGGATCATCACTTTAAATGTAATGGACAAAAGGTAACTGTAATTTTATCCCATTTGAAGCTCATGTCATCATGTGTTGGACTTGACATGTAGTATGTATGAGCTTAACACTTGGAACAGAACTTCAAATTGAAAGACAAATAGGTCAGAAAAATACATATTTCTGCCTTGAATCCGAAAAATCCAAGCCCAATCACCTTACTCTTGCAATCATATATAGCAAACTCTCAAAGGAGGACAACCCCCTCTAGTGATCCCAAGGCCAATGCCCGATTCTCTCTTTCTTTCTAGATGCCTCTAAATGGGAATAATTCTCTTATTTATACTAGGTGACATCTGACACAAGCTTACCAAAATGGCCTAATGGTCTCCCTATTACAAAAGACTCTTCTACCTTGCTTAACCGCCATTAGGCTTTGTTTGGATTATTTCTATTCTTCCTCCTTGTATAAACGATATAGACTCCGTGTCTAACAATACCACCCTATTTTGAACAAACTTGTCCACAAGGTTAGAATTGGTGAATTGTTGCTTGAAATCATTGCAAGACATCCATGTTGCATTCTCTTTTGCCTTGTTTTTCCAAGAGACCAGCACCTTGTGATAAGTGACATTTGACCGAGGTAGCTTTATCTTTTTCAAAATTTCGGATGACTGAAATTCTTCTTCAGCTAACACCAGTCCAGTCGGAAGCTCAATGATGGCTTTATGCTCTCCGATCACTCTCTTGAGGAGTGAAACATGAAAAACGTGGTGTATCTTCGAGCTGGCTGGTAAGTCGAGTTTGTAAGACACAATCCCGATTTTCTAAAGGAGCTTGAAGGGCCCAAAAAACCTGGATGTAAGCTTCTGGTTTACCCGCTTCAATAAGGAGGTCTGCTAGTGAGGTCGAAACTTATGAAAGACCAATTCACCCTCCTGAAATTCCAAATCCCTTCTTTTTTTTTTGTTAGCCGCTGACACCATCTATTTTTGAGCCCTGGTAAATTGAATTTCAGCTGCTTGAGCATCTCGTCCCGATTCCAAAACTCTTCAGCAACCGCAACAACTATGAATTTCCCGGGCAAGTGTTGCTCGAGGACTAGTGGAGGGCGCCCATAGACTCCTTCTCCCGTTGCTCGTTGGTAGTTTGTGTTATACCAACATTCTGCCCAATCCAACCATTTAGACCATTGCTTGGGTTGTTCCGATGAATAGCATCTCAAATACGTCTCTAGGCAACAGTTTAGCACTTTCAGGGTGATAGGAGCTACTCATCCTACGCTTGGTGCCCTGTTTCTCAAAAGTTACTTCCAAAATGACGTCATGAAGACCTGGTCTCGGTCACTCACGATGGATCTTGGGACACCATGTAAGCGCACTACTTCTCTCACAAAAATTTCAGCTACTGTTCTAGCAGTATATGGATGTTTCAGCAACATAAAATGCCCATATTTCGTAAGGTGGTCCACCTACCATTATGTAATCAAACCCGTTGTATTTTGGTAGCCCACCAATGAAATCTATAGACACATCCTCCTAGATTTGTTGTGGAATAGGCAGGGGCTGGAGCAAACCCGCTGGAGAGAGAGTATCATTTTTATTTTTTTTGGCAAACCAACCATCCCGCCACGAAGCTCTGTATGGTTTTAATCATACTTGGTCAATACACATTCATAGCTAGGCTTTTATAAGTTCGGAGTGCTTCGGAATGACCACTAGTTGGGGTGGTGTGAAACTCCTCAAGTAATTTGGGAATCTAAGAGCATGAGGATATATGGAAGGCATATTCTTACCCCTAAAAAACAATCTCCCACCGATCAAAGTATAAGGCTGTTGGAGTTTCTCACCTCTTTCTAGCTTCGTCTTGGTGCTATTCAATTTCGGGTCAACCTCCACTTCTTTTTGAATCTCCTCCCAACCATCATGTAGGGAGCTGAAATTGACCCAAAATCCTTGTCTTCATCTCTACAAGATGGGGACAATGGGTCACCCTGTCTTAGACCCCTTTTGAAAAAGAACTGGTCAGTTGGTCCATTGTTAACAAGGACAGAGAACGACACAGTTTCTACGCATTCTCGAATAGTACAATACTAAAGTAGAAACCATCTATGTAGAAAATTTTGTGCCACTTACCATCATTTGAAAATATTAGAATTAATTTTTTTTATAAATTTTGTCAAAAAACTACCCACTTTCTCACTTCCTCCACTTTCTATGTAACCACTACAATTTATTTTTTAATGAAATTTTGATTCAAAAATATTTTATTATTCTAAATTTTTTATATTAATAATTATTTTAAAGGTGTCTAAAAAATATTTTTGATGAACATTTAATAAAAAAATCTTAGTATTCTAATGATCTAGCAGTATGTTGTGCTTTTTCGACATTTCAGGTCTAAATCGAAGAAAACTGAGTCATTTTGGGAGTTCGAAGAAGTCAAGGAGCTTGAAGGGAAGTCCAAACCGAGAAATCCAAGGTCAAACGAGAAGTCGAGATGAACTCGAGTCGCAAACTAGGTCCATGCTCGAGTAGTGATCCCATCTCGGGTGAAGTCGACTAAGGGCTACTCGGTTGGGTAGTAAACCGGGTCTTTATCCAAGTGATGTTTCCTGAGAAGAACCCGATCGGGTTGTTTCCGGATCCCTGCTCGTTACGAGGGCGTGATTTTCGAGAATTACCTGACCAATTCTTTGGTCGGGTAGTTGGTCGAGTAATCCAACATCGAGCCGCACATCCTATTTAGGATATTTATCTTATATTTTTTGAGAAACTAAAAAAAAAACCTTTATACGATTACTTTGAGGAGTTCTAGGTTGTATTATTACTTGGAAGACAAATTTTGAGGTCTAGTTGGAGATTGAAGGAATTCTCTTGACTTTGGAGTTTGAATTGTTGTATCTTTATCAAGTTTGTTTGTTTATTTAATCTGGTATGTTTAATCCCTCTAATAATTTGATTTCCTCTTTCCTCATTCCATACTAACTTGTGTGAATGAGAACTTATTAAGATTTGAGACTAAAAGGCAATAACTTTGATAACTAGTCAGATAAGAAATTGAGACTAAAATGTACTATTTTTTATAAGAACTGTAGGATTTGAACCTGAGTTTTCATTATTGCAAAAGTTTCTTCATTCTTTTGTGGAACAACACTTGTCATACAAATCTTAAGAATAAATTAGGTTTGCAAGTCGCCAAAACCAATGTTGAGTCAAGTTGGTCTTAAATTCTAAGTGTTCAAAGGATCTAGATTTTAATTTGCTAAGTCAAGAAAATGGAGGAAAATTACTCTGATTATTTCTTAGCCCTCCTTGAAAGCGTCTGTATTCCTCCAATTATAACTTCTACTGCCTCATCTCCCATATCCTCCGTGAGCCCACCATTACCCTTCAAGTACGTGTGTAATGAATCATCACATTAGGTGGCCACAAAATTAGGTTGTATTACTCTTATGAACCATAGAATTAGATTCGGCCTCCAAGATTTCTCAAATATTCTTATGAACACTAGAACTAAAAACATCCCTTTTTGAATCCTAGATTTGCTAAAATTCGAAAGAAAATATTCTCTCAAGTATCTTCTATCGAACTAGATGTGGATGATCCTTGCTTATCATCTGCCATGGAACTAGTTTGTGATTGAAATTGAATGTTGGTGAAAGAGGGAGAATGAATGAATCAGCGAACGATGAAATAAGTGTTGTCTAAACTGCGTCCAAGTTTGAGTGTCGTCAGAACAATGGAACAATTGATGACGAAAAAGACATTTTTGTGTTTGCATTTCATGAAAATTACCAAATTACCGCCACATCTATTTTATTTCCAATTTTTAGATGGGGGCCTACTTTTAATTTGGGTCGTGGATCTATTCAATCTAGCAAACCCTATTCGTTTTTAGTTTTCATTTTAAGATACATTTTCAGTGGAATCAACCTCTTAAAATACGATTTTTCTTACCTATGCCCTAAGGGCATAGGATAAGAAATTTTCTTTTAGAAACTAAAACCCTAAAAGAAAAGTCATAAATCTTTAAAAAAATAAAATAAAACCCCTACATAAATAAAACTAGTAAAGTATTTTCATAACAAGGTTCTTATCTTATGTCCTAAGGACATAAGATAGAAAAATCCTTTAAAATATATGGCCATAAAGATGAAATAGTAATACTCCTATTAAATAAGAATCTCATGTACTAATACATTGAGCATAATTATTATATTTTTAAGGATACGTACGCTTTTCAAATTTTAACATAAAATGTGTACAATTGTTAGTAATTTTAAGATCTTTAAATATAATTGTATATTAGTAATATTAGTATATTATTATAATATATATTTTTAAGGATTGTAAACACCGAAAAAAATCAAGGAAAAGATATAATTGGAAAAGTTAAACGCCTATGTAAGATAGTTAAAGTGATGACACGTAGAATAGAAGAATTTAATATTAACTAGTTTAGTTTCCCGCGCCTTGCGCGGATTTTTTCAAAATTTTTAATTAGAGTTTATATGAAAAATAAATAATTTACATACAGATTTAATACACTCATCTTCCACAAATATATATCCAGTATTATACACAAATTCTTTTTATATATAGAAAAAGAGGTGACTAAATAGCTAAATCTCTTATATAATAAAAAAATAGTTTGGAAAATTGATTGAAAAGGTTTGATCAATAAAAAGATTGGTTCAAATTACATATTTTTATACATAAATTATCGCTATTGGTAATTCTAGTATAAATTATCGTTATTGGTAAAAATATTTTTTGATATATATTATATAATTTTGTATAATTCTAATAATTGTTTAGGAATAAAATATTTCTATAATTTATCTCCAAAGATAAAAATATTTCCATAGCAAAAGATTTTATAGTTTGAACCAAAATCTTCATTTTTGCTTAAAAAATCATTAAAATATGGAAGGAAACAATTTTATAGTTTTAACCATATCTTCACTTTTATAAAAATACCTTTGCTAAAAAAATTATTAAAATATCCCAAATTTTCAATTTTTCAAGAATTTCATAAAAATATATAAGGAAATGATTTTATATCTTTAACCATATTTTCAAGAATTAAGAAGGTAGGATATTTTGTAAATTAAGGTAACTAAATATTCTATCTTAATTAATTAAATATATATTAACAACTAATCTATAAAGTACATTAAAAAAATTAAATAAATCACAATGATAAAACATATTAAAGTATAAATATTGCTATTGGAAGATTGAACCAAGTCTTCATTTTTTAAGTAGTTTGAACAAATTATCTCAAAATAGAATCTTGATATAAATATCTATATTGATAAAAAATATTTCCATAAAAATATGAAAAGATTTTATCAATTTGAACAAAATCTTCATTTTTCAAAAATACCCTTACGAAAAAAATCTTATACCCCAAATCTTCAATTTTAAAGAAAGTTCATAATATCTATGACTATAAGTAGTACTTATGAAAAGTCTATGGAGAACAATTTTTCTCAAAATTAAGGTAGAAAATGGTAGAATACTTTATAAATTAAGGTAATTTTGAGTTGACATAAGCAAAAAAAGATAATTGTAGGCTATTATGAATTAATTTAAAAATCAAACCCATATACTCAGAAATCCTCTACAATTATATGTCTTTTTTAAATGGAATCAAATTTGAATTTTGAAATTTCTATTAAAATTTAATAGTAAAATTGCACTAAAATCAATATGTTTGTGAAATGTTATATTCTAAATAAAATAATAAATATGAATATCCAATGGGCAACGACTTAACAAATTGATAAAGTATAAGTTTGAAACAAACTTTAATAATAAAAGTTATCAAGCTTCTTTTTTCATTCATAAAAATTAAACAACAAAATCTTTAAACAATTTTTATGCATCAATAAAATTAATTGGAAAAGAAAGCTTCTTTTTTATTTATAAAATTTCCAATTGAATCAAACGAATCAAAACTTTCTATTTTATACGTAAATTTGAAAAAAATGTAGTAAAAAGATATTTCACATATAAAATCAAATAACTGTTATTATATCAATTCAATCAAATAAATATTACTCTTTCATATTATCCAATTCGTACATTAATTAAAAATTTAGCAAAAAATATTTTATTGATATGGCTTGATATGGTGGTCATACCTAAATTGCCTAAAATTCTTCTTGATTTGAAGGTAAATTACCATACATAAGGTAAAAGATCTAGTAAAAATGTAATTCATTTATATCTAAATGATATCTGCTAATCAAACTTAACCATCAATGAATAAACTAAAAATAAAAAATAAAAAACTAATTAAAAAAATAAAGAAGGAAAATTAAATATATATAAAAGGATATCCCCCGCTTGCCCCGCCAGAGGGGATGAATTTATTGCTTAATAACGATGTAAGGGGTCGGGCTATCCCCCGCTTGCTGACTACTTAGCCCATTTTTTTATTATTAATAAAATGCCTCCTTGAGAGGCCGGAGAGTACCGCCTCTCCTTCTACCAAAAAATATATATAAAAGGATAAAAATGATCAAATCTTGTAGTTCATGATCTTTGGATATACGTACTTATCCAATTTTGATCTGATAAAAGATAGCAAAATTAAATACTTCGTAACTACTAATAAAGATTTTTTTAAGGAAACAATTAATTATGTTTCCTTAATTCCTAAAATAAATTTTATAATTGATGTCATATTTAAAAAAATGTAGAAAAATGATTTTTTCCTTATCAAATCTTATTTCATGATCTTTGAATATCCTTATCCAATTTTGATATGATAAAAGATAGGATCATAGGAGTATCAAAACTAAATAACTACTGTGGAGTAATAAAGTTCTTTTTAAGGAAATATATAATTAATTATATTTCCTTAATTCCAAGAATGGTTGAAAATCCAAGAGTATCTTTTTAAAAATGTAAATTTGCCATCTTTGCCTATGAGATAAAAAAAATACGAAAAAAGTCTATAATTAAACATTATGAAATTATATTTTATGTAATTTTTTTGGTAGTAAAATCTATTATTTTGTTAACTAAAAAAATACGATATGGATTTTGTTCGTAGTATTTACTTATCTCAATTTTCAGTAGTATTTCTTCCTTACTTTGATAGTTCGATCTTCTTTTTGTGCTCTTTGTCTCTTGTGTGTGCTTCCTTGTGTTCGGATTGTCTTTTAGGCGATTGAATTTTATGAATTGATCATTGTGTATATGAGTTTATCCTATGTGATTGTGTATAAATTTGTCAAATTTTGACCAGATGTCGGGATCGTGGGGAGGTGGAGGAAGAGGGGAATACGGGTGGTGTGGAGGTGGTTGCATTAGTCGGGGACGATAGAGAGGACAACAGAGTGGTAGTGGAAGCCTCTATTGAATTCGATTGAAGTAAGTTGATGGAGAGGAAGATCAAATCTTGTCAAGAAATATTTGAATTGGATGATTGTAATTGATTTTCTCCTCTTTTTAATATGAATAAATTATCTAAGTTATTTCAATTTTATGATATGTAAAGGCTAAATCATTAGTGTTGTTTAAATTTTAAGTTAAAATTTATATGACATGTAAATAATTAAGTTTATATAGGCATGTGGTAAGAGATAATGTGTTATATGACGTGTTAAAAAATGTATGACATGTAAAATAATTCGAGTAAGGAAATTGCGACATGTGTCAAAATTATATGTGGCTTAATGTGGGATCGCCATGTGGTAAAATATGACGTGGCGTAATGTGGAGGCTCCAAACCTTATTGCTTTTATATATATAGTAGATTATATAATAATGATATTGATATTGATAATGTTCTGCCTAGTTTGATTAGTTCTTTCGTTTTGATTGATTATGTAGGTCCTAATTACCAACTCTCATCAAGTAATAAAATACAAGCTGCTTCCCTTTCATCCAAAAAAAAGTTATGTTCAACCAACTTTCACAAATGTTGGAAGCACGTACCTTTTAGCATCACGTTCATACGCGTTGACTAATACTTCGACCATCTTCTAGGAAATTTCAAAAAACTCGTTTATACTTAATTTTACAAAAGTCAACCATTTGTTGAAGAGTAAGCATAAACTAGATCGATCTGCAAATTCACTTCTATAGGCGCCCTCTTCTAACGTCGTTTCATCATACGAAATTCCGAAGCTCCTATCTCACTGTTTTGCAAAACAGGTGCAATTTATAATCCTCTTTCCTTGTTGATTTTTCATTTGTATGCTCTTTTTCTTTCAATCCTATTTTCTTTACGTAGCTAGCAGTCACGAATTTTGACCCATAATAAGTTAATAACCCATTAGTTCTTTGTGCGTGTTTCATTGTTGAAAATAACACAACAAGGGCTTCATAACTCGTAAGTACTAAAAGAACAAAACAAGCCCAAAAATAGTACTTGCGTCCTATTTTCTTTATGTAGCTAGTCAAGAACCGTGACCTATTTTCTCATAAGTTGAAAAAGAGCCGGGAGAAAAAATCATTTTTAACAAATAATTAGTTGTTGTAGTGGTAAAGTGATGTTAGATTTTTTAAGTATTATCCAAGAGATTCGAGTTCGAATTACTCTGGGACATGTATTGAAAAATTGATATTGGGAGGATCTCCCTTAAAATTAGGTCATGAAGTACCCAATCTGAAACAATGTTGACCGATCGAACCAAGCAAGCGGCAATTCCAAAAAAAATCATTTGTCATCTTAAGAAATTATATATAATGCTTGCAGGCACTCTCATGGGAAGGCCTAAAAACAAATTCTGCTGGGATAACGTAGAAAAAGTAAGCAATGGTAGATGGAAATGCAAACATTGCAACGATGAGTTTACAGGGCTCGCTTCTACTATTCGAAATCACTTATCTGGTCAAGGAAATGATATTGGATCCTGTAAATCAGTGCCTTCTCACATTCGAGAGGAAGCTAATTCAAAGAGAACCTTGAGGAAAAGAGCACGATCCTCGCCCATAGAAGAAGAAGACGACGATGACTTTAATGTTGTCGAGAGAGGGGAGCCAAGTAATACCGGCTTAAGCACAGACGACGACAAGGACGAGGGTAGTGAACAAGAAGAACTAGTTGATGCATTTGTCAAGTTCTTGATGAGTAGAAACATTCCGATTGATACAATACAAGATCCACACTTTAGGAGCCTTTTGACAAGGGTAGCTCAACATGGTCTTCCGCCGAGCTTTGTCCTAGGGAATTCTCTCATCATAAAAAATTCGCTATCGATATTTGAGCATGAGGTGACTTCACATATGAAGATAGTTAAGGAGTCATGGAAAACAACTGGCTGCACCATGATGTTCTATGATTTTGATCAAGGGAAAAGCCACGAACTTGTCGTTGGATTCTATTGTCCGAAAGGATTCATCTTTGTGGAAGTTGATAGCTTCTCTAGCCACTACGGATTTACTCTTGCGCTAAAGAACCACGTATTGGACTTATCCATGGACGACGTCACCAAATTTCCCGAACATGTAGAATCTCATGTATCCAAGTGTCTCTATCATGCCTCTAAAGTAACAGACAACTGTACTTGGATCGATTTTCCTGATATTGTGTCGGACTTTTGTGTCCGACAACAAATCGAACGGTTTTACGGTTCAATCTGTGAGGAATCGAAGTGGGTCAAGAGCTTGATCGACAAATCAGAGGAAATATACAAATATATAGTTGGTTCTGACTTGTACGGGAAATATGGCAAGAGATTGGATCAGGAAAGAGGTGAAGAGCTCGTAGATGGAAAACACGCAAAGTCCTTGTCTCGCCTTGGTTCAATAATGTTGCTCGAACACGAACTAAGATCGTGGCTATCGAATCTTAAAGATTATGAGCGATTTAGCTTGGATAACGAGACTCATTTATCAGCAATCATTAACAACTACGAGTTTTGGTACGATGGGAATGAGCTACTAAGAGCTCTTGCTCCAATTTCGGAGATTCCCCGTGTTATGGACACCTTGATTCCAAGTGCTGGATACTTATACATGGCAATAGATAAAGCGAAACGTGTTCTCGAAGAGTACAAGAATCGCAAGTACATGAAATTTTGGACGATTTGGATTTTGTTTACGAGATGGGTAGAAAATGACATCTCCATTGACCCAATGTACGATGCAACTGTTTATTTGAGCCCTTCTTGTATGTTGGATGTGGTAAAATGGGACCTTAAGCCATCTGATCTTCTGAAGTCGGGATTGAAGGATGTTGGCGGAGAGAGCGTCGAAGAAGAAGAACTTTATGCAGAAATGGAAGACTACAATATCAAATCCAGCAACCCATTCGCAAACATTTCGATTTCTGAGTGCAAAGCAAATCATCCTGGTGAGTGTACTAAACTCTAATTTTTGGAAGATTTTTTTGGTTTTTTTTTTGGTCTAACTAGTGAGTGAATTGTTTACAGTTAAATTGTGGTACAATCATGGAAGTGGGTTTCCTATATTACAAAAGTGTGCCATTAAGCTCCTGAGTCAACCGGTGTTCTGCCTTTGTAATCCAATTAAGAAGCATGTCTCAACTTCGAGGAACAGCCAACTATTTGTTGAGATTGAACTACAAGATGATGGAAGAATTCAGGAATTTGGGAGATGATATTTACCAGCCGATTGAATTTTAGTCATCTGCAACATTTGAGCTTGTTAGTATATAAGGGTAAAATGGGAAACTGTTGTGTTTACACTCCTTACTATAAATAGGAGTCACAGTTGTAATGTGCTAGACACAAAAAATAGATTCAATGAAACAGGAACTCTAGCTCCTTCTTTCCCGCTTTCTTCCTTCTCAAAACTTCTTCTTCTTCCGCATTATTCTGTATTACATCATGGTATCAGAGCTCTAGGCTTATCGATTCCACGAAGCTCTTGTGATCTTCTTTTGCTCTTGGATTCACGATTCGGCTTTCTCTAGATTTTCCGATTCGATTGCTCACCTTGAAGCACAGAAGAGATGACAGGAATTGATGCAATTGATGTCAATGATCCACTTCATTTGACGTCAAGTGATAATCCAGGACTTAATCTAGTTACTATTACGTTCGATGGAGCTGGATTCGGTGAATGGAAGATCTCGATGCGACTCGCATTGTCAGCTAAGAACAAAAGCTGCTTCATCGACGGAACCCTAGCTAAACCGCCAATCACAGATCCGAAGTTTCATCGATGGATAAGATGTAACGACATGGTAAAATCATGGATTCTGAATAGCTTAAGTGCAGAAATCCGACGGAGTGTTCTGTATATCGAGACAACAAAACAGATCTGGCAGGAATTGGAAAGCCGATTTGGTCAGTACAATGGAGCTCAGCTTTATACGATTCGGAGGGAGCTTCATAAACTAAATCAAGGTGCTGGCTCGATCTCAACCTATTTTACAAAATTAAGAGCTCTATGGGATGAAATTGATAGCTGTCAAACTTTTCATACTTGTATCTGTGGTTCTGCAAAGGAAATGCTTAAACATAATGAAGATCAACGTTTAATTGATTTTCTTATGGGACTGAATGAGCAATTCACATCAGTGAGAGGGACGATTTTGATGATGAAGCCTTTGCCTGATATAAGCTATGCTTATTCATTGTTGCTTCAAGAAGAAAAGCAGAGAGAGATCCAGAATTCTCCTCAGGTTTATGAAGAATCAGCATCAATGAATGTTCATTCAAAAAATGCTCAGAATCAGACCAAAGGGAGCAACGAAAAGAAGTAATGCACTAACTACAAGAAGAACAATCATTATGTTGATCGTTGTTATTTCCTTATAGGATTCCCTCCTAACTATAAGGATAAGAAAAAGAAGCAGAATCAGGATGAGAAATTTGCAGGGAATGTCCAGACTTCTAATGGTAGTGCAGATCTCACACCGGAGCAAGTTGCTAAGTTGCTCAGTTTGCTAGGCACTGGTTCTACTAAAGGCAAAGAGGTTCAACAAGATGATTTTGCTGGCTTCGCAGGTACAACATTCACCTCTAAGCTTTTTAATCCTGCAACCTGGATAATAGACAGTGGGGCCAGTTGTCATATGTGTTGTGATGCATCAATATTTGATAATTTTTACAAGCTATCCAAACCATTCATCATATCCTTACCCAATGAGGCAATAGCTAGAGTCGAGACAGCAGGTTCTGTGCAGGTTTTGCCTCATTTGGTGCTTAAGGATGTGTTGTTGGTGCCCTCTTTCAAGTGCAATCTGATTTCAGTTGCTAAGCTCATTAAGGATCAGAATTGTCAACTAATTTTCATTTCTTCTGGATGCTTGTTGCAGGCTCCTTCGATGAAGGTGCTTGTGGAGGTTGGTAAACCATATCATGATCTATACTTCTTAGTTCCTGCTGCTCAGAGGGAACGACAACAATCTGAGGACAATAAAGAAGCAAATGAACAGTTTTCTAGCCATGTTGATTATGATATATTTTGCATGGTCGGCTTGGACATTTGCCATATTATAAGCTACATCAATTACCTTTACCTAGGTCTTTACTTTCCAATAAAGAAGATGCTCCTTGTCATGTTTGTGCACAGTCTAGACAGACAAGGCTGCCCTTCCCACATAGTAGTATTACCTCTACTTATCCTTTTCAGTTGATGCATGTAGATGTCTGGGGACCCTATCACACGAGTACCTACAATGGTTTTAGGTTCTTTCTTACTATAGTAGATGATTACACAAGGATGACTTGGGTTCATTTGCTAGCTACTAAGGGGAATGCTTTCTGTATGCTGAAAGGTTTTATAGCTTTGGTTGAGAGACAGTTTGGTCAGACAGTGCAAAAGATCCGCAGTGATAATGCCTTGGAACTTGGTTCTAGTAAAGAAGGAATGGATTTCTTGAGATCCAAAGGCATTGAGCATCAAACTTCGTGTGTGGCCACACCCCAACAGAATGGGGTTGTGGAAAGAAAGCATCGACATATTTTAGAAGTAGCACGGGCATTGATGTTTCAGTCCAATTTACCAAAGAAATTTTGGGGTGAGAGTGTGTTAACAGCCATGCACATTCTCAACAGACTACCTTCCCCTGTCCTTCAACACAAAACTCCTTTTGAGCTATTATACCACAAAGAACCCTCATATAACCATCTTAGAAACTTTGGATGTCTTTGTTTTGTTTCTACTTTGAAACAAGGGCGTGATAAATTTCAAGCTAGAGCTATGTCTTGTCTTTTCGTAGGATATCCCTTTGGGAAGAAGGCATATAAAGCCTTTAGCTTAGAAACTCAATCTGTTCTCATTTCTCGAGACATCATTTCCATGAAAAAATCTTCCCATACAAAAATCCTTCCCTTGTTCAAACTCAAACACCTTCTGTTTTGTTTCCTTCCAAGCCTTTAATACCAGATGATGATGTGACAACTTCAGTTGTGGATGAACATGTTATTCCTCCAGTTGGGGATGTACACTTAAGGAGGTCTACAAGGAACACCAGGCCTCCTACTTATTTGTCAGATTATGTATGTGGTGCAGTGTTTGATACAGATGCTTTATGTGCACATACATTGACCTCTACGATTCAGTTTCCACATCACACAGTAGATTCTGATTTTCTTCCAGATTCAGAACCTCTGTCCTATGAACAAGCTTGTGAATATGGTGTTTGGCAAGAAGCAATGAAATCAGAATTTGGAGCATTGGAATTGAATCAGACATGGGATATAGTAGATTTGCCTAAGGGAAAGAAGACCATTAGTTGCAAATGGGTGTATAAAGTGAAGAGAAAAGCAGATGGAACAATAGATCGATATAAGGCTCGTTTGGTGGTCAGAGCCTTCACTCAAAAGGAGGGAATTGACTACACATAAACTTTTTCTCCTGTGATTAAGCTAACCACTGTACGAGCACTTGTTTCAGTTGCCTTGAAGAATTCATGGCATATTTCACAATTGGATGTGAATAATGCTTTTTTGCATGGAGAGCTCAATGAAGAGGTTTACATGAAGATACCTCAAGGTTTGCATGTTCCTAATACATCTTCAGTGTGCAAACTGAAGAAATCTTTCTATGGTTTGAAGCAAGCTTCACGACAATGGTATGCTAAGCTTTCTACCTCATTAAGATCTAAAGGGTACACACAATCCTTGAATGATTACTCCCTTTTTCATAAAAAATCATCAACATCAGTTGTGTTTATTGCTGTGTACGTCGATGACATTCTGATCACTGGTGACAATATCCAAGAAATCGAGGAGATCAAATCATTTTTGAATGATACTTTCAGGATTAAAGACTTGGGCACTCTCCATTATTTTCTGGGTATTGAATTTATTCCAGTGCCTCAGGGATTGTTGCTCAGTCAAAGAAAATTTATCTCTGAATTATTGGAAGAGTTTGGTCCGATTACTTCAGTCCGAGCTTGTCCTCTAGATCCTCGAACAAAAATATTGCCAACATATGGAGAATTGTTGCCAGATTCTTTGATCTACAGGAAATTGATTGGCAAGCTTAATTTCCTGGTCCATAATCGGCCTGATTTGGCCTATTCAGTGCAATATCTGAGCCAGTTCAATCATGCTCCACGCCAGCCTCACTTTGCTGCAGCATTACATGTTCTGGCTTATTTGAAAGGAACACATACAAAGGCTTTGTTGCTCAACAATTCAGCAAATACAACTCTCCAAGCATACTGTGATGCTGACTGGGCAACCTGTCCACACTCCAGACGCTCGGATAGTAGATTTGTGGTATTCTTTGGTGGGAATCTGATTTCATGGAAATCGAAAAAACAACAAAGTGTTTCCTTATCCTCTGCTAAAGCAGAATACAGGTCATTACGCAGGGTATGTGCTGAATTGGCTTGGTTGAGTCGACTACTTGTTGAGCTTGGTGTTGCTAATGTCACTCCTATACCGGTGAAAAGTGAATCAGTCTGCCATCTATATAGCTCGTAATCCTGTCTTCCATGAGAGGACAAAGCATATAGAGTTGGATTGTCATTTTGTACGCGAAAAACTCTTAGAAGGTCTTATTACTTTGATACATTGTGCTTCGCATACTCAATTAGCTGATTTTCTTACTAAAACTCTACCTGGTTCCCATTTACATTCCTTATTCCCCAAGATGGGGATGTTAGATCCTCCATCTTGAGAGGGGGTGTTAGTATATAAGGGTAAAATGGGAAACTGTTGTGTTTACACTCCTTACTATAAATAGGAGTCACGGTTGTAATGTGCTAGACACAAAAAATAGATTCAATGAAACAGGAACTCTAGCTCCTTCTTTCCCGCTTTCTTCCTTCTCAAAACTTCTTCTTCTTCCGCATTATTCTGTATTACATCAGAGCTGGATACCCTAATTACTGTCAATCCGGATTTTTACCTACTACTCACTAGCAATAAACATGAAAGTTTATCTTGTCTTTTCTGTGAATTTATTTTTCCCTTATGAAGTTGTTCGACTACATGTCTCATGTGTGATGAAACTGAAATTGACAGGTTGAAGATAAATCAAGGTTGATGACTTCAGAACAATCGTAACTTGTAAGTTCTTAATCCAATAATATAATTATATGTAATTTTTTGGTATTAGTTCTAAGAAATTACAAATGGAGAACATTTTTTTATAACAAGAGGGTTGAATAAACAAAAAAATATACCACTTTCTTTAAATTACAAATATTGATTATTTTTATCCATAGACTGACAAAACCTTAAGAAATTATAGCCCATAATAAATCTTAAGTTTTGAGTTTAACCTTTTTAAAAAAAAAAAAATGAGCCCTTATTTTATTTTTATGTTTTTCCATATTTTATTTTATTTTATAGGTAAACAATAACTCATAGACCTTATTAGGGCATAGGTTAGAAAAACCAATATAAGGTTAGAAAAACCAATATATTCTCTTCTTCTTTCAATCTCTAAATAAAAATCGCAAACCCGCTCGACTTCTTGTTTTGAGTTCCTTGTGATCCCATCTTTTCTTATCGAAAGTACACCGATTCGGAGAGAGATGTGCTAACCTTTGGGGAAAACGTCATTTTTAACTTGCACCAATGCGGCAATGCCAATGCAATTTTATTTCTAAGGCAACGGTCTTCTCTTTCGCAAAAGTTCTCTTTCAACCCACATTTTAATCTTTTCTTAAATTCTTATTACCCTTTGTCCTGATACTTTTACTTACATTTTTTATATTTATTTTGTTTTTTAAAATGTTTTATTGTTACGAATTACAACCATAACTTATTTTTAGTCCGGTTTCGCATGAATGAAACTCTACTCTATATTTATTTATTAATGATCGATATTGTTCAAACTCTTTTTTTTTTTTGCTCTCGCGCCTGGTTCACCCGTACGGGCTACGTCCAGACCGGGGTACTGAATGAGATTACGGCAGACCCCTCCCAACGACATTGCGGGAAATCGAACACACGGTTCGTCCTACCAAGCGTAGCCCCAACGCCACTACGCCAATGCACCGTTGGTGATATTGTTCAAACTCTGCCTAGCTAGAGTAACTCAATCTTAAATAAATGGAATACTATAGGGGATGCCAATAGGGGATGTAGTCGACGCCTACCTTTAAGAAAGAGTTGTATCATGAAATGCGATTATTGGTATAAATGGGCCGGTTCTGCGTTTCTTTCGTGTTTTTTTAAGGTCAGCTGAGTACAGTTTGTTAAGGTGTATTTTTCAAAAGTTGGTTTACTAAAGATTCTGTCGACAAGTTGTGCCAAAATAATACGTGAAATGTGTTGTAAAGATACAATATTCACATTCAACAACAACAAAAAAAAATATTCACATTGACTAATACAGTAATACATCGATCATCTTCCAGGAAACTTCCAAAACCCTATATAAGTATTCATCCAAGAGTAAGCGTAACACTAAACCCATCCGCCAATTCCCTTTTGCAAACTCTTCTAATTAATGTTTCATCTTAGATTCTGAAGATTACTACGTATTTGTTCTGCAATTTCAGGTATTATCTTCTTTCAATTTATGTGGATCTTTTTTTATTTTTTAAATTATTCTTTCGTTTTCTTTTCCCAAGATTTAATCCCCTGCCATTAGAGATGCTCTAACCTCTCTAAGGGCCCGTTTAAGCTTTTATCAGAGACACATACATATTGTCCCCTACAATTTGCAACGGTCTAATTTGACACAGTTACTGTTTCTTTAACTGGTAGTGTTAAAATGCTTAGTTGGGAAAACCTGGCCTAGTGGAGTAAAACAGGAGTTGGATCTGAAAGGTTGCAGGTTAGATTCGTCACTAGTTTTTTTGAAGTAAGGCAAATGTAAATACACTTGTAAGAGTCTCTGACCCCTTGGTCTTCCTTGTTTTTGGACTTAGGGGTGTTCAACGGGTCGGGTCGCCAGTGACCCGCACTGACCCTACCCGCAATTCGCGGGTTGCGGGTAGACCCGCGACCTGTGTGGGTCGGGTCACGAGTCGAAGTTTTTTATTTTGCGGGTTGCGGGTCTGGTCGGGTTGAACCCGCGCGGGTTGCGGGTCGACCCGCGACCCGCAATATTTTTAAATATATATTTATAATTCTATTAATATATTAACTATTTTTTATAAAAAAAATCGGGTCGTCCCGCAATGACCCGACCCACAATTTGCGGGTTGCGGGTCGACTAGCAACCCGCAAGTCGGTTGCGGGTCGGGTCGTGGGTCAATTTCGGGTCGCAGGTCGACCCGACCAGACCCGTGAACATCCCTACTTGGACTGGGGCACCATCTCCTCATCCTAAATTTTCTTTGCCAAAAAAAAAATGCTAGTTGGGAACAACACTATGGCTGTTCCCAAGGCAACAAAATAAAATCAAAATACAAGTAAATAGAGTAGAAATAAATAGACTCGGTTCCTTATAGAGGTATCCCACAACAACTAACTAGTTGTGTTAGAGATGGCCAAAGGTGCGGGCCGGCCCGGCCCGCCCATCTGGGCCAGATTGGCACGGCCCGGCCAGCCCGCGGGCCAACCGGGCCAAACCCGCCCGGGCCATGGGCCGGGCCTGGGTTTGGGAATTGCGGCCCGGCCCGGCCGGGCCAGGACCAGCCCGGCCCGGCCGGGCCAGGACCAGCCCGGCCCGGCCCGGATAATTTATTTATTAAAAAAAAAAAAATAAAGGACCGGGCTGATATATATCAGCCCGACCCGGTGGTGGCCCGGCCCGGCCCCGGCCCAGCCCGGCCCATGTCCATCTCTAAGTTGTGTGAGTAAGTCTCTACCTTCACTTAAATGATTTTGAATGAACTTTTTCTTTTATTGATTGTTCCATTAGTTATAACAGGCAAAATTCAATTTTCTCTTTTCCTAGCAGTCTCCGAACTCTAAAAATACGCAACTAAGATGTACTTTTTAATTGTTTTGGATACACACGAGTCGTTTTGATGCCCAAATACAGATTAAGTCACATTTGACCAAATATGATGCAAACACGATCAATTTTGATGCACAAAAAGTCAATTTTAATGCATATCTCGCGCACGTCTACTGTATCCATAAAATAAACGAATAAATCGTCAAAAAATCATTTATGTCTTACTTTTCTTATTTTTACTGAAATGATTCACGTCTTTTATTTATTTTTATCCAACACAACACGCTTATTATTATTTCACACCTGAATGCCCCTTTCACACCTCGCTGATTATTTTTTGGCCTCTCGTGGTCTGTTTGAAGGCCCATAAGTTGTAATAGGGTTTCCTTAGTCACTATATAAACTCTCGAAATACCTAATATTCTATACTTTGTAATCTCTGCCTCCAAAATAATATGTTGTTTTTCTGTTCGTGGACGTAGATAACACACTGTTACCGAATCACATAAATCTCTGTGTCGTCGATTTTATTTATTGTTCTCGTTCGATCTCTGGTTACACCAAGTTCTTTGCGCGTGTTTCATCATAGTGTGTATATTTGGGCTTCATATGCTGAAATAAGTAGGGAGAAAAAATTATTTTTCTTCTTAAGAAATATATTTAATGGATGCAGGTACTCTCATGGGAAGACCTAAGAACAAATTCTGCTGGGATAACGTAGAAAAACTAAGTAATAGTAGATGGAAATGCAAACATTGTAACGAGGAGTTTGCAGGGTCCGCTTCTAGGATTAGAAATCACTTATCCGGTCAAGGAAATGATATTGGAACCTGTAAATCGGCGCCTTCTCACATTCGAGAGGAAGCATTAACGAGAACCTCGAATAAAAGTGCCCGATCCTCGCCCATAGGAGATGATAATGACACTGGTGTTGACGTCGACATGACACCATTTCAATATTCTCCGTTCTCTTGGACTCTCGACAACGTTGTTGAGAGAGGGGAGCCGAGTAATAACGGCTTAAGCACAAACGAGGGTACTGAACAAGAACTAGTTGATGCATTTGTCAAGTTCTCGATGAGTAGAAACATATCCATTGATACGATAAATGACCCGCTCTTTAGGACCTTTTTGGCAAGGGTAGCTCAACATGGTCTTCCACCGAGCTACGTCCAAGGGAATCCGCTCATCATACAAAATTCACTATTGAATTTTGAGCATGAGGTGACTCTACATATGAAGATGGTTAAGGCATCATGGAAAACAACTGGTTGTACCATGATGTTCTATGACTTTGATCAATCTGGGAAAAGCCACAAACTTGTCGTTGGCTTTTATTGTCCGAAAGGGTTCATCTTTGCGGAAGTAGATGGGTTATCTAGCCGATATGAACTTATTAAAGCCCTAAGGAACCACGTATTGGATTTATCCATGGATGACATCACAAACTTTCACCAACACGAATTTTATCATGTATCCGAGTGTCTTTACCAAGCTTGTAAAGTAACAGACGATCCCTATTCTCTAAACTGGATCGAGTGTCCTGGTGTAGTGTCGGACTTCTGTGTCCGACAACAAATCGAACGGTTTTACGGTACAATCTGTGAGAAATCGAAGTGGGTCAAGAGCCTGATCAACAAATCAGAGGAAATATACCATTATATAGTTGGTTCTGATCTGTACGGGAAATATGGCAAGACTTTGGATAAGGAAACAACTGAAGAGCTCGTAGATGGAAAACACGCAAAGTCCTTGTCTCGCCTTCGTTCAATCATGTTGCTTGAACACGAACTAAGATGGTGGCTATCACACCTTACAAATTATGAACGGTTTGAGTTGGATAATGAGACTCATTTATCAGCAATCATTAACAACTACGAGTTTTGGTATGATGGGAACGAACTACTAAGAGCTCTTACTCCACTTTCCGAGATCGCTCGTGTTATGGACACCTTGATTCCAAGTGCTGGATACTTACACATGGCAATAAATAAAGCAAAATGTGTTCTCGAAACTTATAAGGATCGGAAGTACATGAAATTTTGGACGATTTGGCTTCATTTCAAGACATGGGTGGATGACGATATCTTCATTGACCCAATGTACAATGCAACTGCTTATTTGAGCCCTTCTTGTATGTTGGATGTGGTAAAATGGGACCTTGAGCCAACTGGTCTTGTGAAATCGAGCTTGAAGGGTGTTGGTGGAGAGAGCGTCAAAGAAGAAGAACTTTATGCAGAAATGGGACGCTACAATATCAAATCCAGCAACCCATTTGTAGACATTATTTCAGTATCTGATTGCAAATCATATCATCCTGGTGAGGTTATTATACTAATTTTTGGAATATTTTATGGATTTTATTTGTTGTCTAACTAGTGAATGATTTCCTTGCAGTTAAATTGTGGTACAATCATGGAAGTGGGTTTCCTATATTACAAAAGTGTGCCATTAAGCTCCTGAGTCAACCGGTATTCTGCCTTTGTAATCCAATTAAGAAGCATATCTCTCAACTTCGAGGAACAGATTTGTTGAGATTGAACTACATGATGATGGAAGAATTCAGGAATTTGGGAGATGATATTTACCAGCCGATTGAATTTTAGTCATCTGCAACATGTGAGCTGGATACCCTAATTACTGGCAATCAGGATTTTCACTCACTATTCACAAGCAATAAACATGAAGGTTTATCATGTCCTTTCAGTCATTTTTTATTCCTTATGAAGTTGATCGACTACAAGTCTCATGTGTGAATTGTGATGAAACTGAAATTGACATGTTGAAGATAAATCAAATTGATGACTTCGGAACAATTGTAACTTGTAAGGTTCTTAATCTAATAATTTAATTATATGTGATTTTTTGGTATTAGTTCTTAGAAATTACAAATGGAGAATATTTTCTTACACCAAGAGGGTTGACTAAACAAAAAAAATATACTACTTTTTTAAAACTACAATAATTGATTATTTTTATCCATAGACTCACAAAACCTTAAGAAATTATAGCCCATAACAATCTTAAGTTTTGAGTTTATCCTTTTTAAAAAAAAACTTTTGAGACCTTATTTTATTTTTATTTTTTGCCATATTTTATTTTATTTTATAGACAAACTATAACTCATAGCCCTTATTAGGGCATAGGTTAGAAAAACCAATATAAATTTTGTGTTTATCACATTCTACATATAGCTTCAACCAATATATTCTCTTCTTCTTTCAATCTCTAAATAAAAATTGCAAACCCGCTCGATTTCTTGTTTTGAGTTCCTTGTAATCCCATCTTTTCTTATCGAAAGTACACCGATTTGGAGAGAGATGTGCTAACCTTTGGGGGAAATGCCATTTTTGACTTGCACCAATGCCAATGCAATTTTGTTTCTAAGGCATCGGTCTTCTCTTTCGCAAAAATTTCCTTTCAGCCCACATTTTAATCTTTTCTTAAATTCTTTTTACCCTTTGTCGTGATACTTTTACTTACATTTTTCATATTTATTTTGTGTTTTAAATATTTTATTATTACGAATTACAACCATAACTTATTTTTAGTCCGGTCTCTCATGAATGATTAATCTCTACTCTATATTTATTGATTAATGATCAATATTGTTCAAACTCTGCCTAGCTAGAGTAACTCAATCTTAGATAAATGGAATACTATAGGGATGCCAATATCATGAGGGGCGATTATTCGTATAAATGGACCGGGTGTGCGTTTCTTTCGTGTTTTTTTAAGGTCAGCTGACTGAGTACAGTTTGTTAAGGTGCATGCATTTTGCAAAAGTTTGTTTACTAAAGATTCCGTATAATACGTGTAATGTGTTGTAAAGATACAATATGTGACTGTGCATGCCATGATGCTAGAATCTCTGACGATGACCAGCATAAACGCATAAAAAAAGTATCCTTGTTATGCAATTAAACAACTGATCGTTAGTTATAGATAAATTAAGATACATAGATCATCTTGACTGGAGTCTGCTTTACGTACATTCACATTGACTAATACAGTAATACATCGATCATCTTCCAAGAAACTTCCAAAACTCTATATAATATTCATCCGACAGTAAGCGTAAAACTAGACACATCTGCCAATTCCCTTCTGCACACTCTTCTAATTAATGTTTCATCTCAGATTCTGAAGCTTACTACGTATTTGTTTTGCAATTTCAGGTACTATCTTCTTTCAATTCCCTGTGGATTTTTTTTATTTTTAAATTATTGTTTCGTTTTCTTTTCCCTAGATTTAATCCCCCGCCATTTTACTCTAGCTATTTGCTTTATGACTAACGACCCGTTTAAACTTTTATGAGACATACAAACATTTTGTCCCCTATAATTTGCAACGGTCTAATTTGCCACAGTTACTGTTTCTTTAACTGGTAGTGTTAATATGCTACAAATTTTGTTAGATCGTATAGGTAAGAGTTGGGAACATTCATGGATGGAGTTGTTCCCAAGACAACGGAATAAAAGCAAAACATAAGTAAACAAAACAGAAATAAAGAGACTCAGTTCCAAATATAGAAACCCTATAACAACCAACTAGTTTTGTGGGTAAATCTTTACCTCCACTTGAAAGATTTTGAATGACCTTTTTCTTTTATTGATTGTTCAAACTTCTCTATTCCTAATAATCTCCGAACTCTAAAAACACTAATAAACTTTCTCGACTTAAGTACTAAGACGATACTTCAACTAAAATAAGAAACTCAAACCTTACACCTTCGTTCTATCACTACTGAGTTCCCTTTCTCTTGGGAAATAGCTCTTCACCATTGGCGAGATCAAACACTCGCCGTCGGGGACTTCTCTGGATTATTCTTCTTTCTTGCTTCGCTCCATTAGGGTTTTCTTGAGGCTTTGTGAGAAATCGTTTTCAAGATGACTGTTCATGGGGTTTATATAGGCGCATCATGCTTGGGGCTCAATCTTTATCCCTTGGTCATATGTCTAAAATGCCCTTATCTTGCTCCCCAAGTCTTTGTACTTTCTTCACATGTGACTGATGAGCTATTGGATCAATCGGCTCAGTTTGAGGAATAGACTGCGCCTCTGCTTTGTCTAGAACAGGCTTCCGTATTTCACCCTGAGTTGTCTTTTGTACTGGTATGGAACTCCCTTGAGTAGGGAACTTGAAGCACTCGAGTTCCCTCCCTTGATGGAAACATCTTCCTATTGCTTTGCAATTTTTGTTTAACCTGTAGTTCCCTTGAAATAATTGGACATAGAAAATTAGTTGTCAAACAGTATTTTTCATTATCAAAACTTGAGAGATTGACCGTTGTTATACTGTTTGTGGAACGTGAGTTCCCAACACGTAATGTTCCAACATATTTAATTTCTTGCAATAATATAATGGATACCACCTTAGTCGATCTCGATCTAAGGGCTAGATTTAGCAATTATTTATCCCATGCCATTTCTCAATATTGATATTGTATATATAGAGTATGTCGATCTTCTGCCACAATTTAGGGTTCATAATGATAATTATACGATATTGAATAATATATTATATTATATCACACCCCACAGTCGAAATGTGAGGTTTTCTAACTGTGAGGTTGTTTCTAAAATCTAAAAACAATTGTCTTGGTAAACCGTTTGTAAAATTATCAACATGCTTATAACTTGAGGCAATATGTAAACCCAAATCTGGTCAAAAGAAACTTTCTCCCTGACAAAGTGAATGTCCAACTCAATGTGCTTTGTCTATTGGTGCTGAACCGGATTACTGATATATGGAGGAAACATTATCTGTGTAACAAAGTGATGCTTTTGAAATTGGACAATTGAGCTCAAAAAGTATGTTCCATAGCCATGCACACTCAACGACCACATTAGCTACCCCAGATATTCTTCCTAATCATTAGACATGGAAGCAACAAACTAACATTTTGCCAAACACGACACAATAACCAGACATGGAGTGGCGAATATCAAGACAACCAACACAATCGACATTAGTGTAAGCAACAATAGAGGGAGTAACTGAAGGGAAGATAAACATCCCAGAAGAAGATATATCATGCACATATCGAATTATTTGCATAAGGTGGTCATGGAACCAGAACCCATTTATTATTTCTCATAAGAGTCCGGTATCCACCATGCATGGTAGCGGACCAATTCGGATCAAGGAGTGCTTATTTATTAGATTTGTGAGTGGGAGATAAGGTAGTGGAATTAAAGGTCAAAAAGGCATTTGGTTTTGACAATGATAACTCGAGATCGAGTGGTCATAGGGTGAAAAATGGGAGGGGGGCATTAGGGAAGGGTCATGGATTTGACATTTGAGTAGGGTTGGGAATGACTAGTTGGGGTGTCACAAGTTGTGACACAAGAGAAGGGAGGGTCACGGGTTGTGAGCTGAGGGATGGAGTGGCCAAGTGATGTGTCACGACTCTACAAGGAAGGTCACGGGTCGTGACAATCACTTTAGATGGAATTTCACAACTCATGATGGTGGTGTCATGGGTCATGATAGGTTGACCGAGGGGTTTGGGCGAGACGTCATGAGTCATCATAGGGGTTCACGACCATGACCAACCAATTGATGATTTTTTGGGTTTTTTTGTGCATGAGATGAGGTCTCTGGCGAGCCTATTAGGTGGTGTGTGACAAAGGGGTAACACAAGATCATCATTTGAGAAAATCGTATGAACCAGTTTAAAGGAATTGCTTGTAAACAAAGGAAAAGATATGTTCATCAAAGGTGACATGACAAAAGATGGTGATTTTATTTGTGGAATGATCAAGACATAGATAACCCCAATAATCGAATGTGTATCCTAAAAAACACAATGAGTAGTGCAAGCTTGAACCTTGTTGAGCGTGGTGGCACTTAAATTGAAAAAACAAAGACATTCAAAAACCCGAAGGTGAGAGTAGGAGGGAATTTTGTTATATAGAACTTGGGTTGCACTTCTATTTTGAAGAGTTTTGGTGGGTAGAATATTGAGTAAGTAGCTAGGCTGAAGTGTTTAAGGTGTATACCCAAAACTGAGGTGGAACCGAGGAGTGGAGAAGCAGGGTATTGACCATACGATGGTACAAATGATGCGTTGTGTTGTTCCATTTTGAGAAGAAGTGTGTGGACAAGAGAAACGAAAAGTAAGGCCATTTGTTTTAGAACATTTTTGGAACTCAGAATTGTCAAATTCCCTACCCATGTCGCATTGAAAGATTTGATGTGACATTGGAATTGTGTTTTGACAAATTTATAGTTATTGAAAAAAAATTAAGAACTTCAGGCTTGATTTTGATTGAAAAGACGCGTATAAAATGAGTGAAGTCATCAAGCAAAACTAAATAACGTCGAGAACCATAAGTTCTAGAAATAGGAGATGTCCACAAATTACTATGTATTATATCAAAAGGAGCAATAGTAGAAGTCTGAGAAGAATAAAAGGTATTGTAGAGTGTTTTTCCAATTGACAAGCATGAAAAGGGAGAAAACCACTATATATGTTTATTACAACTAGAAAGGAAATTCCTACTTGGAAAATAAAAAAGGGAGCGCCTGGATAGCCGAAGCGGTAATGCTAAGTTTGAGAAGACACATCGAAATAGACGGGAGGACACTTTGAGGACATCGAGTAGGACGACAAGGATGTAACAGGGTAGAGCTTGCCAAAGCTATTGTATCTCATGTTAGCATGGCCTGTTTGAAGATCTTTCACACAAAAATCAAATGGGTAAAATTCAATTGAAATGGTGTTATCTTCAGTAAATTTTTGAACAAACACAAGGTTTTTGATTATGTGAGGAGCAATGAAGACGTCATTAAGGGCTGATGGGCGGCTTTTGAGGGATATTGGGTAAATTTGAGACTTGTAGTTGGTATTCGCTTGTCATTGCCAACAATAAACGGATTGAAACTCTTAGAAGTAATAGAAGAGAGTATACATAATTTGTTGGTCATGTGTGATGATGCACCAATGTCCATATACCAAGATTAATCAAGACTCAGGAGGGCATAGCGATATGGTGTTGAAATTCTGAGAAAGGTCACTAGATGACGAAATGCCATAAGTGAAATCAAAGAACATGGCCTGAGATTGCTGATTGTTAGGTGGACGTGGGCCACACCAAGGATTCCAGCGCCACCAGGATTGGAGGGTTACGAATATGTATGGGGGTTGATTCTAGTTGGAGAATGGCCAAGTTAATTGCTATTTTGGATTGGGAACCAACTATACAGAGCACGTTGAAAGAGAACCAGGCCATTTTCGTGCCCATGACTATGGCGTTGACCCCGGACATGGCCAAATGTCGAGCCGCATCCACCCTTGGAATCATAACGTTCTTTCGAGGGTGTCAACCTCTCAAAATTGGTGTTAGAGGATTCGGAAGAGGATGCATTGGGGTTTTTGGCATCGTTGGCTACAGATTGTGAGCGTGTTATTGTGGGGGTAGGGGTCACGTGACATGCACATGAGCCGAATGGAGGGGTATTTTTTGTGGGGGTTGGCTACAGATTGACTCCAAAACCTAGCACATGAAATTCGATTGACCCCAAATTCGATTGACTCAAGAAAGCCCGAGAATTCTTGTGAGCGTGTTATTGTGGGGGTTGGGGTCACGTGACATGCACATGAGCCAAATGGAGGGGTATTTTTTTTTTTGGTTATTTGGGAGCAATTTTGTCATTTCAGATAGCTTTTTTGCAATTCAGCTATTAATTGCTAAACACTTTTTTATCCATTCCGCTCATAAATTCAGTTTCAGCTTCTACTAATAATCCAGCTACCAGCTCCAGCTTCAGCAAGATTCCAACTCCAGTTAGCTGTGCCAAACGGAACCTTAATACCATGTAAGAGTTGAGATAGATTAGGTAAATTTTCCTTGAAATTGCCAATTATAATAGATATGTACATATAGAGTACATGTCTTAGGCTAAGTTAGAGCCCATAAAATTATTTACTAGATATTAAATAATATTTTCTATCAGATATAACCTATCAAATGCCATATATACCATCTTTTCTTTTAAAGTGGTTAATCAGAACTATCAATTTTTGTTAGAATATGTCTTCTCACATAAAAAATTGGGTGACAAAATACATAGGATATAAATATATAGGATATAAGTTTATTAAACTACTTATATTGCCAATTATTTTTAGAATAGAATCTGCACTTATAATTGTAGGGCCATTACTAATATTATCGTTGGATTTCTTCTTACTTTGGTTTTGTCATGGCATGATTGTGCTAGCTAGTTTGACACAACTTATGGGAAGACCTCGAGATGAATTTTGTTGGGACAACGTTGAGAAATTATCGGGTGGTAGATGGAAATGCAAAAACTGTATGGAGGAGTTTTCAGGGGCAGCTTCAAGGATTAGGAACCACTTATCCGGTCAAGGAAATGACATCCGTTCTTGTCAGTTAGTACCTTCTCATATTAGAGAGGAAGCATTAAAGAGGATCCCCAACAAAAGAGGGCGATAAAATGATGATGGTTTGGATGTGAGCATTATAGCTGAGAGAGGTGGGGCAAATGATCTGCCTGTTGTTGCACCTATGCCTACCATATACAATTATAATAGCTTAGAGGGAGCATCACATGATCAAGTTTCTTGGTTCAATAACATCAATGTTGGTGTTGGTGAGAGAGTAATGAATGACCACTTAGTCGTCATTGGCTCACACTTTCAAGTCCCTCCAATATGCAATAACAACGGCTTTAGTGGAAACGAGGTAAGTGAAGATGATGATGTTGATGCTGTTGTCAACTTCGTGATGAGAAGCGATGTTCCGTCTTCATTGATTGGAGACTCGCAATTTAGGAACTTTTTGACCAAGGTATCTCAGTATAGTCATCATCCGTCGAGCCAACTACTCTTGGAGAATTCAAGCATCATACAAAAGTCGTGGTGCAAATTTGAGCACGAGGTGGATCAATATATGCAGATGGTTAAGGAATCATGGAACACAATTGGATGTACGTTGATGTTCTATGAGTTTGATGATGAATGGAAAAAGGACATTTTTGTTGGTATTTATTGTCCAAAAGGATTCATCTTTGTGGGAGTAGATGAGTTTATCAGCTACTACAAACTAAGTAAATATATAATGGACCATGTTCAATTGAGTTTGTCCATGGATGATGTTATACAATTTATGGACCATTATAGTTCTCGTCACATGAAGTGTCACTACCAAGCACGCACGGTAACAGATGATCATTGTGACATTGACGAGATATCATGCGGTGTACATGATTTGATGGACAAGGAGAAAATGTGTATCCGACATCGAATTCATTTTAAGTTCTGCCAGGAAATCTGTGAGAATTCAAAGTGGGTACAGAGTCTGATCAATAAATCAGAGAAAATTTACCAGTACATAGTTAGTTCGAATTTGTACGACAAGTACTCTGGAACTTTAAGGCAAAGGGTCGCATATGGAAAGCATTTACGTTCTCTGTATCGCCTTTATTCAATCATGGTCCTTGAACAAAAGCTAAGATATTGATTGTCACATCTTAAAGAGTATGAGCGGATTGATTTGGAGTGTGAGACTGACATATCAGCAATCATTAACAACTTTGAGTTTTGGTATGATGGGAAAGAGCTACTAGATGCGATAGACCCACTTTTGAAGATCCCGGATCTCATGGACACCTTAGTTCCAACCACCGACTACTTGTACATGGCAATAGATAAAGAAGAGCGTGTCCTCAAAACTTACTATGATCGGAAGTCTTTGAAATTTGATACACTTTGGCATACTTTTGAAAGGTTGGTAGCCTATCTTTTTCACCCAATGGAAAATGCAGCTACTTATTTGAGCCCTTACTATGTTTTGAATGAAGTAAACTGGGAACTCAACCCAACTGAGACTGTGATGCACAATTTGCAACGTGTTTTGGGAAAAAGAGTAGACGAAAAAGCACTTGTTGTTGAAATGAAGGACTACAACATCAAGTCCAACAACCCATTTATAAGTCTTTCAGCTACTGAATGTAGAGCAAATCATCCTGGTGAGTGTACCTCTCGCAAATTTTTCACTAGTTTTCGAAATTCATTTAAGTGCTATGTGTTAAATTTTGACGGAAGTTTCAAATGACTTTACAGTTAAATTATGGTACAAATATGGTGGTCGATTTCCTCTAATGCAAGAGTGTGTTGTCAAGCTCTTGAGCCAACCGGTAACTTGTTTATGTAATCAAGTTAGGAAGCATATGTCTCATCGTCACAGAGTGGACAAGCGCATTCTAAGGATGAACTACAAAATGATGGAAGAATTTAGAAGATTGGGAGATGATATTTATCAGCAGATTGAGTTTTAGTCATCTGCAATGACACTTTGAGTGATTAAAATTTCGATATGTATTTTTCCTACCTTGGAGTAGTTGTTCTTGTGTGAGTAAAAGGGAACTAGTAATTTCTTGTTGGATTTTTCATTTTACCATAATTTTTTTCTATTTCTCTTCTCTGTACTTCTCACCTTCAATGACACACATGGTCGTGCAACTTGATATTTAGCAACCATGTAGTCATTAGATTTGAACCGGATTTAGCAACCACTTGTTCATCATTTAGCAACCTCCTATTCGCCATTAGCGACCACTTGGTCACTAAATTAGAGTTCAGACCTAGTGACCACATGGTCACAAAATCTAGGTTCATATCTAGCAACCACGTGGTCGTCAAATCTGGGTTCGAATTTGGTCAACATGTGGTCGCTCTTTTGAATGGTCGCTTAATTTAACGACCACATGATCACTCACTTTGTCAACGACCAATGATTTAGGGACCACCTGTAGGGACTAAATTATAGTCGCTAAACCATTTAGCGACAAAATTTGGGTATTTTTTTTTGATAAGGAAAGAAGTTAGGGTGGCCACTAACAAGCTAGTGGTCGCCCTAGAGCATCCTGGAGGATGAGGGTAAGGAGGCCCGAATCAACTGCAAGTGGGATGGAGGAGACACATCTGAAAGATCCCGCGATGAAGTCCGCCACAGAATTGCACTCCCGAACAACGTGAGAGATACTCCAATCCTGGAACCGGGCAAGAAAGTAATGGATATCCGCACGCAACAACTCAATCTCCCACGGGCAGCGCCAGTCACCGAGCACGGCATTGACCAGCTGCAAATTATCTCCTTCAATCTGGATCCGGGGAATGCCACGTTTGATGGCCTCGAGAAGTTCCTGGCGTAAGGCGATGGTCTCGGATATCAAAACAGACTGTCGACCAATCAGTCCTCCGTCAAAATGGATGGGGGAGCCACCAGAGTCCCTGAGGATGAACCCGAATGAAGCCACGCCATCTGCACTTACTGCACCATCAAAATTCAATTTAATATAGTCTCTTTTGGGTTTTACCCACTTCGTTCGCTTTCTTCCATCCCGACCCCGCACACTTAGATTATAGGGGTCGGGGGATGCGGAAGTTTCTGCAAGTTTCCAGTCTTTAATCTGGTTTCGGATGAATTCAGTAATATGATCGGGATTGGTCAAGTTTATTCTGGTGTTGCTATCAAAGATTCTCTTGTTTCTCGAGAAGCAAAGGCTCCACCAAATGATGATGAGGAGTTCCAATTCCTCTTTTGTTGTCATTTCCTTAATTTCCTCCAGGATCTCATGTGGTTTTTTTTCGTCAGGGGATATCTGGTTAGTGATTCCCCGTAGTTTTGGGTCAATGGAATTAAGGGTTGCCTTAGTGAGGGGGCATGATAGTAACACATGGTTTGTGTCCTCCACCTGGTTGTTACACGCTTCGCATCCTTGGGGTACCGGGATATGGTTTGCCGCAAGCCTAGTTTTAGTAGGTAGGCCATTTCGGGCTACTTTCCAAATGAAGTTCTTCATTTTAGGAGGGATATTTAGCCGGTTAATCCATTCTAAGTTAATTTTGGGTTCACCTTTGGATTGGTGGAACCACTGCATGGTGGAGTGGGTGGAATACCATCCATTTTTGCTTGGTTGCCAGTACAATCTATCCGGTAATTTATTAATGGGATTGATAATTTTGGAAATTCTTTCGAGATCATCAAGCGAGACGACCTCATTCAATTTCTCAATGTTCCATGAGTTATCCTCCCGGAGGTACGCCTCAACATGTTCCTCCCAATCAATGAGGGTTCCAACCTCAGATTTCGGGTTGAGGGGACCATTGCCGGTCCAGTTATCTTTCCAAAATCTGACGGTTTTGCCGTCCCCCACTTGACAGATGAGCCCCTTAATGAACAGGTCTCTTAGGCCTACAAGTTTGGACCATTGCCAATATGTGCTTTGCTTTTTCTTATAATTTAGAATACTTTCCGATTTGAGGTATTTTTCAGTCACTATTTTGACCCAGAGATTACTTGGTTCCGCTAGGATTTTCCATAGCAGTTTCATTTGGAGTGCTTGGTTCATTTCAGCCGCCTTGGCTATTCCCAACCCTCCATGAGCGGGAGGGCGGCAAATGGAATTCCAGCTGATGATGGTTTGTAGTTGTTTTCCTTATTCCAAAAGAAGTTTTTGTTAATCTGGTCAAGTTCTTTCAAAGTTGACTGTGGTAGCAGAAACGATTGCATAATATAGTTTGGTTGTGTTGAGAGCTTTGCTTTTATTAGTGTTTTCCGCCCTTCTTGGGATAGGGCGTTAGCTTTCCATTTTGATAGTTGGGATCTGGTACGCAAAACAAGAGGTTTGAATGTGTTTTGGGTAACCCTCCCATTAATTATCGGGCATCCCAGATATTTGTCTAGTGCAACTGTGTTTGCTATTTGTAATATTTGTTTTATCTGATCCTTTGTGTTGTTATTAGTGTTTTTGGTCACTTGAAAAGCGGATTTGTGGAAATTGACTTTCTGTCCGGAGATCTGACAGTAGTCATCAATAGTGTCCTTAATGCTTTTGCAGGCTTGGCCGTTGGCTTTTGCAAATATTATGATATCATCTGCAAAGGCCAGGAAAGGGATTTTTGTTCCATTCCTCGAAATTTGGATCCCGATGCCTCTTTTTGGGTTAGTGCTTCACAGGTAGAGGACAAAATTTGGGTATTTAGTAACCACTTTTGTGGTACCTAAATATCCTCTTTTGGTGTCATAGATAAATGTATCTCAAGTCCGGACAAAGATACATCTTCATAGAAAAGGTAAAAACACTAGATAGGAAATAAACAAAATAGGAAATTTATTCTTATTTAAAAGAGAAGAAAAAATGCACTTGCAACAAAAAAAAAGTAGGTTGAAGGAGAGATACATACTAGTCACACTTCAACGCATAGCTTGTGACACGATGGAAGAAATGCACTTGCAACAATAAGAGAGTATTTATAATTCATTATCCCAATTATCCTAATATGATCTACCCGGTTTCTTGCAACGTCTTACAACAAGTGTTTTCCGTCTTCGGAATTATAGAAGATCTTGAGAGAATACGCCCGGACTCAGATTTTCGACTTCGTTTCAAGAACGTAGAATCCGCCATAGATGCTTTCAACTCTTATAACGGAAGATGCATCTATGATGGATGCTGTCGTATGGAATTGTTCCCTGACGAACGGATCAGCATCGTACTAGAAGAGATGGCAACTCCTATCGAAGATACGAGTGAACCCTCGCCCAACCCTCACACCACGGCCGCAGCCACGACACCCGCACCCACCCCGACAGCGCCCGCACTCGTGGCCACTACGCCTGCGCCACCGGCACCTTCGGACTTGGAAATTGTTGAGCAAGAATGGTGGAATTCGACCTTGGGGTATTCGCGAAGCACACCATTTCAGGGTGCCTTTACAGATTGCCAAGATTGGGGCACAACTCGTTAAACCATAGGTTCACCATTGAAGGAATTTCTAAGCGGAATTTTTAGTTTTTTGAGTTTTGATCTGGGTGGATGCTTGATCTCTACTGCTTTTTGGGCTCAAAAGATTCTTCGTTATCAGTTGTATAGCGATTTCAACATGGTGATGACTATTAGTCGGAAATTTAAGCTGGCGTATGGGTCTGCAGATGTGGATGGAGATGGATCGACTTTTGTTTTTGACCCTGGCGGATTAAGCTCCACGATCCGTTTCATGCGTCTCCTCCTGATTTTCGACTTGAGGACAAGTCGATTCTCAACGGGGGAGAATTGATACGCTAAATCATATTAGGATAATTGGGATAATGAATTATATTTAAGAATTTTATTATTTCCTTTTATTTAGGATTTAGTTTTATATTTTAGTAGATATAATTTCAGCGTTATCTTTTCCGATTTAGCTAGATTTGGGAGTTATTATAAATACTCTCCTATTGTTATGTTTTTAATTAATCAATGAATCAGAATTATCTTATCCCAAAACCCTAGTCTCCTTCTTTCTCGTCTGCGTCTTTCTTTTCCCCTAGCCAATTGCCCATTCTTCCCTTCACCCGGTTACAATCTATTGATTTGGTACAGGATTACTTCAATCTTGTATCATGCTCTCACAATCAAAGAACCACATACCAAATCAATAGAAACAAATTCAAAACTTAAAAGTAATAGAACAAATCATAGTAAATCACCAAATCAAGTAATAGAACAAATTATAGGCTCTATAATTAAAAAAAAAAGAAATGGAGACCTTTGCATATCATTCCAAAGACATCAATGAATCTTCAATCAAACCGAAGCAAAAAAGACAAGGACGTGCCAAATTCATCTATTAACAAATCGTTGAGTTGGAGAACTCTGAAAATACAGACTAAAATATACACAGAGAAAAAAAGCCCAGGCCACGTACAAATACCAAGATGGAGAATAGAAAGGAAAAAGAAAATATATAAGGTGGCCAAAACCAAAAGAAAATTGGACCAAACTCAATTTTGATGGAGCCAAAAACAATGAAGGGCTCTCATGCTTTGTTTATGTTCTTAAAAATCATAGAGTTTAGATGATTTGTTTTGATTATGGTTGTGCAAGAAAGAATTCAGTAATTATTACTGAAGCTCTCGTGCTTAGGAGATGGATTTAGGAAGTTGTTAGAAGAGGCTTAAAGTCGCTGGAAATTAAAGGCGGCGATTTTTGTTTGGTGAACGATATCAATGGCAAATGGAGTTATTCGTGAGAGATCAAGATTCTGATCTCGGGTATTCTCAAATGCCTCAACCAGGTAAAGGAGTGGAGTATTGCTCATGATTTTGAGGAATTTAACCGAGTTGTTGACTGTGTGGCAAAGTTGGCATTAAAGACGGGGAGAAACAACCCTGAAGCAGTTTGAGATTTTTATAATTTTATCCGTGATGATGCTCTAGGATGAAAAACATCTAGATGACGTAGTAGGGTGGCCACAAATTTTCCTACATGTTTTACTTGCAAGACACAATCTAGAGGGAATATTGGCCCCAACTTCATGATTTATGGCTCCCTTGCACTAATAATTTGGGCAATAGCGGAAGTAAAGGTTAATTGGGCCTGGTACATTCTCCTTTGGGCTTCTAACTAATCTATCAGATGGGCCTCGGTCAATAATCAACACCGTATGGTTGGAAATCTTGTAACCAATTTTTGTTTGTAAGAGCACACAAAATTGTTCATCAACGCAAAAGGTGCTTTTACTTTGTCCACACAAATCAATACTACTCATTTCACGAGTAGAAATCTGTATATAAAATATGAATAAATAAATAAGTCATATCATATTATCATGTACCTACGGGACTCCCGGATTTGATCACGGGTAGACCCGTTAATCCGCAAATAATTTTAAAAAATAAAAATCAATTATGTTCGAAAGTTCTTATCATTAATGTGGTATCAGTGGATGGTTCGACTTATGGAATGGGTGGGTCTACCGATCAGGCTTGTTTATAAAATAAATTAGAAGACAAACAAGCGAATAATAAGATATTGTCAATTAATTTTGAGATCGAATTCAATTAAACTATTATAGTAGGCTTGGAAAGTAGATTTATCTCGCCGCTACAGTGTGAAAATGGAAAGATGAGATTGGTAGAAGTGCATGTGTTGAGTTAGCTAGAGCTCCTCTTGCGGATTTGAACTACGTACTCGATCTGAAATGTCACGTATATATTTAATATAAGCAATTAAAAAGTCTTGACCACGACGGTAATAAAATAAATAACAATCTACTAAGCAAATTGATTTCATTATATATGCATGCACTTTAATTATTTTGTTTTCTTCATTTCTTGGCTTAGTCATTTTTGGCCCCGGGACCAGGAGAGTTTAATTGATTCAACCTTCTCATTATTGTTTTTATATTGGATGGTTGGACAAGGCCAATTTTAATAGGTTATCCCAATTAAACAAATCTCCCTCTCTGCTCTAGTTTTTTTTTTATATATCAGTTGTTTTTGTATTGATTAAGATAGATGCTATGACCCTTTTTTATATTATTATGATGATGAATTAGATGGGGCCTTCTTAGCGATGTTGAATAGTAGATCGATCGATATGGATTCTAGCATAACATGACATGATGTAGCCTTTACTGCATTGAGTCACTAGCTTGGCGTAATAGAAATGGCCAAATGAGAAGTCTATTATTTAGGTTAAACATCACCTTTTTAATTATTCATGGAGAATTATATAATATATATATTTGGGTGTAATAAAATTTGATGGAACTTCACCTTAATGCTACGAGGTTTTAGGTATTTCATGCATCTTGATAACATATTGTATGAACTTTTGTGTCGCCTAAGTCATAACGGCACTGATGTGAGAATTAGTTATATATGGTAAAAATAAAGGTAAATTATATAAAACCATCCCTTATCAGTATCACAGAGCATTTACAAAAACTCACTACTTATTTCACTTTTTACAGAAAATCACTCCTTATTTCTATCCCATTTTCATTAAACCACATCATCTTATATCTATCTATTAATTATACCATCAAATTAGGATTAAAATACATAATTGCCTCTAGGTAAAAGTACCAAATTGATAAATTTCGGTATAATTACCCTTGCTCGACTACTACCGTTGCTCGAGAGAGGAATGGTGGGTCACGGCCTCGATCACAGGTGCTTAAAAATCAGTGATTTTGCTGAGCTAGCCTTTCCTCTCTTGACCCTCTCTCGATCCCTAGCAGGCACCTGTCACGCCAAGTCGAGCCCTCCCTAGTCCCTAGTAATATGGGAAAGTTTCAGCCTTGAAAGCAAAAACATTTTTTTTGAAACACAGGTTTCCGGATCTTACGATCTGACTATTCTTGCGCGCACCTCCCTGGACCCCGCCCTAGACCCAGAAGAGGAGGTAAGTCGCGGGTGGGAATGGTGGCGAACCTCCGACTCAAATGTGACGTACACAGGGGGGGTTGTCTTGCCAGGACATGTGAAACTCTCACATCTACAACTGGTAAGGCTCGAAGCCCTGAAGTGGTGCACCCTGAAAAGCTTCTAAACCACCGCGCCAGATGCCCGGGGACAAAAGCGGAAGCATTAGCACTTAAGGATGCCATATGGCCGAGAAGCAAGGAAGAGAAACCTTAAGAAAATTGAACTGGAAGGTGACAACCTAATTGTCATTAAAGCATCTCTAGGTGGCCGGAATTGCCCTTGGGATATTGAAATGATTATCTCAGATATCCTTGCTTCCATGCAAGGATTTGAGATAATTCGGTTATCTCACATTAGGAGGCTCTGTAACACTGTGGTTGATGAACTTGTCAAAATAGGCCACGATCTCCCTTTTAGTGATTCGAAATTTTCCAAAACTTTTAGTTCTCACCTGCAATAATGCTCTAAGGCACCCTTCTGACTAAAAAGAGCCTCCTAATATATACAAATAATTAAAAAAAAAGTGTCAGAATTCATAAGTGAAATATTTTCGATATTAGTCATGACTCATGACTGATATTATTGTCTTCCGTGTATATCCTTTCCACGATCCATTTTATAAAATAATGTGATTTACGGATTAATCGATCATTTCTTCTTTTTAATATCTGAAAAATATTTTTTAGTGATGCTAATTTTTTAGCACCATAACTTGTTTTTGTTAATCAAGACAATAATATCCCTATAATTGTAGATTGATAGACTTCATAATTAATGTTTAAAAAAACTAACAGAAATACGTACGTATATTATTTGGTTTGAAAATTGGTTGAAAACTTGAAATTGATGTATTAAAAAATATTATTTCAATCAGTGGCAATGATCGAATCTCTATCTAACTATTATGAATCGCAAAAAAATAACGAAACAAGTCCAATATACATAATAAATGTTAGCAAACGAAATGATTTGAAATCTATGTAGCTGGTGGGGATTCTCTTGCAGTTTGAGTTCATGGCATGTGGTTCGATAATGGCAGCATCTCAATGCAACCACCACCCTAATGTTTTGAACTCATCACCTTAACAAATTCTCCCTTTTTAATTTTGTATATGTTTTCTTTTCCTTGAATATTGTAAAAACCAGTCTCTCTTCTACCATTATTATATGGAGTATAGTGTGTATATATACAATATCAATTGTGTTGGATCGTAATGCGTTAGTAATAAATCAGGGAATTAGTAATATTTTTTGGACAGTGGAAATAAACAATAAGAACACAGAATTTAGAAGAAAATTTTCTGTCCAACCAACAAGTCGTAAAAAGAAAAACTTCTACCTCTGATACTCCTTCTCAGAGGATTTTCAATAGAATACTTTTATTAAGTTTCAACAATTACAAGGCAAGTCAAGTTCTCTGATAACTAAGGCACCAACCAAAGTTCAACCAACTAGACTTCTACAACCCTAAGGGTAAACCTAAATGGAAGTAACCTACTGACTTACTTGTGGATTCTTCACCGAAAAAGCAATACACTCGTACACTTGAAAAGCTCTCTCTCCAAGTTCGCCGTCTACAACCACTCCTTAAACCCTAGCTAACCTAGCTATTTATAAGATATATCAAGTCTGATCTCATACGTAATTCTTGCCTAATTACGCAAATATTCCACTTAACAAATCCCACACAATAAGGAGAAAGTATTGTTTGTGATTTCGGATCCTCAACCATGTCGATTCTTGCCAAAAACGAATGATATCGGATCTCTCTAGATAAGATCATGTGAAGTTGATCTTATCCTTCCTTTGATCTCCTCAAGCAACCGCCTACAGCTGTCGTATCTTCTCAGAAGATTGCTCGCAAAAGATTTGGTAACTTGCCATTAATAGAAAGCCGCGTTCCGTCTGAGATGCGCTTTCTAAATCTGTCACTCGTTCTCACCATCGTTCCTCACAATGTTCCATCACTCGTGACCATATACCTGTTTTCATGAAACACTTACATGTAGAAGCAATTTATATTAACTAAGTTTGTTATCATCAAAACGAAGAGAAACCATGGAACAACCAATGTTCCAACAATTTCCCCCTTTTTGATGATGACAAACCTATGCAAAAATGCATGTCTTAGAAACCAGTAGAAATATAGATCAGAAAAAAAAAATTGTATAGTTCCCCCTTAACAGATGCACAGTTGTTCCTACTCATCAAAGTTAACAACATATTCCCCCTTAGCCAAAGTTCCCTCTGTATTTCCTGGATAGAACGCATCTCTGCATTTTCCTAAGTTCCCCCTTATGACATCATCAAAAGGTTAACAATCATCACACAAAAACGTAGTGCAAATGAACAAATTCAATTGAAACTTAACTCATTCATAAGAAAAAGAAAGTTATTATTATAGATAATTATTGTGGGGATCACAACACGAGAAAACATAAAAACATAAAAAGTCTTAACATTCAAGAGAAAAAACTTTAAAAGTGAGGATAGATAATCTAGGGAACTAGAGAGGGTCCACATCATGGTTCGGAGGAGGTGGAATCAGCATCAGCAGTATCAGTGTCTTTCTTAGCCAAGTAACCAATAATGGTACTCAGCTGAGAGGAAATCTTTTGAAGCTTAGACAACATCTTGGCATTAACACCTTCACTCATCGAAGAATTCCAACGTCCATCTGGGCAGTCTTCTTTGTAGCTGTTCCCTTTGAATCACCCGGGAAATTCATCCTCGAGATATTACACATATCCAGCGGTAACCCAAAGAACTGCTCATTTGAAGGCTTGTACACCTTCCTCTCCTTCAGGATTGCCTTCACAAACTGTGGATAAGGCAAACCATGTTTCTTTCCTACACACTTGGCCATTTACCTCATGACAATCGCCATCAAACTGATACGTTCCCTCCTTAGAAACTTGTCCAACAGAATCATGTCATTGATGGTGAGTGTAGTCCTTTTCTCCAGCCTAGGAACAACAACCTTAATCAGAAACTGAGGCGCAATCCTTACAGTGTAGCTCAAATCATTTGTTGAATAAGGACCAGCATCAGACGCCTTTCCCATGACACGCTTAATCAGTTGAGCTATGTTCCTTGGCCAGTTGCTTGAAGTATTCACCAGGAACCTTCAAAATCTTGGCAACAGACCTTAGAGAGAAAGAAATTTCCGAGCCACCAATAGTAGAGAATCCCATAGGACCAGTCACAAGATCAGCTAGTTGGTAGGTTGAGAAGAATTGGGCAAGAATAGACACTTCTACCTTGACACCAGAAGCACAGATTTTCTCCCATCCTTGAAACTTGAGAAGTTCCCAAACCTCCTCCAAGTCATGCCCTTTTAGAAACTCTTCATCGATCACTAGAGGAGCGACGACATTCTTTGAAACCTTCTTGGATCTAGCCTCATGTTCAATCGGTACTTTCCATTTTCGCCTTGGCAGACTTGAGGTCCGTCTCAACCTCTTCTTCTAACTCCTCCTCTTCTTCAACACCATCATCACCAGACTCCTTCTTTTCTTCATCCTCGACCTCTTCAGACTCAACCTCCTCATCGTCTTGTTCGGGATCTTCTTCCTCAGAGGGCTCCTGAATCACCGGTTTCTTTGAAGCGGTGGATCGAAGACTGTACTTGGTTCATGTAGGAGCAAGCTTTGCCTTTTTGGAGGCGGGAGAAGGAGTCCTTTCCTTATCTGAGACATGAAAAATCTCAGTTGGAGTTTTAGGGACTCTCTTCCTGGCCAATGTCTTGCCTCGACATTTCGGCTTGACCCATCCAAGACGCAAGTGAAACGACAAATCTTCCACCTTTTCTAGTTCGTTGGTTGTTTCCTTTGGAGGAGATTTCACCTCTTCCATCTCAGACTCATCCTTGCCCTCCTTTCCTTTCCCTGTTTCGGCAGGCTTGTCGGAGGGGTTTTCGGAAGGGACCATAGATTGATCCTTCTCAGACTCCTCAGCCAAAGTCTCCTTCTCATGCGAGACCTTAGCAGCGGCCTCTACTCCGATGTCGGCAACAACATCAAACTGAGTTTCGAGCTTGGAGACGAGAGAGGGAGAGGAAAGCTTAGCCTTTTGAGGGATTCGAGTCGTGCTTGAAGAGCTTCGATCTCGGAGGTGTCAAGGCCGTCAAAGTTGAGGACAGGGGTGTTTGAAGACGCCGCCATTGAAGCAAGAGAGAAGAACGTTTGAAGCATGAAGAAGATTAAGGTTTTGGGAGGTAAGAACAGAGAGGCGATGGAAAAAAATTGACCGAGAGAAGAGATTATAAAGCACACCTCTTTCCTTGTTGATGAAGATCACAATCTTCACAAGATTTTCTATCAAAATCTTAACGGCTAAGAGTTTCCATAATGATGATTTTACACCGCCATTAATTCTCGAATGCGCCAAACGTCCTATCGCTCCATGAAAAAGCACTGTGCAACGGCTGGATTTTTCAAACTAGCAGACACAACGGCTATAACTCTGTTGCATTCTCTGAACTGATTGACGTATGTTCCTTTCCATAAAAATCTTCAAATGTAATCAAAGACATTCCTTTAATTTACACTATTCTCAAACCACTAGTTCCATACCTCGTTACCATGAGTGGATAAAAGGCTATGTTTGAACAGACAAGGGACAAGAGACGTTTCGTTCAAACTTTTTGTGGGCTTGGAATATTTTGACATCTAAACAATTATTCCCCATTTAAATGTAATCAAGCGGGTTCATAGGGAATGTTTGTTTGGACCAGGCTAAGGGACAACTTATAACCAACCATCATTTCAGCTTGAAGTGAGGGATAGAATAGATCAAGTTGGTTATTTTGGGCTAAAAGAAAATCTTGGATGTAAACAATTCAGTTTCAGTTTCTTTTAGCATGGAAAAGTTAAAAATCTCTAATATATACAACATCAATGCATAGAGGAAGGACATAAGCCATTAGAAAACTTGTTAAATGATACGTAGTTCCCTGAGAAGTTACCTCTTTAGTCAGGCATTGAGGGAATAGAGGATCGTGACTTGTTTACTCCAAGGAAATCATTCCTAGCAACATCCTCAGATGCTCATAGGGTTATTTGTCCAAAGCCTTGGTGAAAATATCTACCACTTGATTTACAGTCCTACAATGATCCATCTTGATAAAACCTTTTTCAACATTATCTCTCAAGAAATGATGTCGAATATCTATATGTTTGGTTATAGAGTGAAGCACATGATTTTTGGAGATATTGATTGCACTTGTATTATCACATAAAATAGGGATAGTGCTCAGAGACATACCAAAATCTAGAAGTTGTTGTTTTAACCACAAAACCTGGGAACAACAGGCGGTTGCTACGACATACTCCGCTTCAGCTGTTGCAAGAGAAATCGAATTTTGCTTTTTCGATCCCCAAGACACCAAGTAAGGGCCAAGAAATTGGGCCATGACTAATGTGCTCTTCCTATCTACCAAGTGACCAGCAAAATCTGCATCCGAGAATCCGATAAGATGGAACGAGTTGTGTCTTGGATACCATAGACACAACCCATCGTTTCCTTTCAAGTAGCGCAGGATTCTCTTCACTTCTTTCAGATGTGTTTCTTTAGGATTAGCCTGGAATCTTGCACATAGACACACACTGAACATAATATCAGGCCGATTGGCCGTTAGGTATAATAGGGAACCAATCATGCCTCGGTACATCGTTTGATCAACATCAACACCATTAGGATCAGCATCAAGACGAGTATTAGGAGAAATAGGAGTATCAAAAGATTTTGTAAAATCCATACCATACTTCTTCAATAGCTCCTTGATGTACCTTCGTTTCCTCATTACTTTGTACCACTTGTAGACAAAGAAAGAAAGTGAGTTCACCGATCATGCTCACCTCAAACTCACTGCTCATTAGATTCTTGAAACTTTCTACAAGTTTAGGGTTAGTAGAACCAAATATAATATCATCAACCTAAACTTGAACTACTAAAACATCAGCGTCTTGTTCCCTTAGGAACAACGTCTTGTCGATCACACCACGTCTATATCCATTGGCCAATAGAAACTGAGCGAATCTATCATACCAAGCACGAGGAGCCTGTTTAAGACCATAAGAGCCTTGTCCAGTATGTAGACATGGTCAGGGTGATCATCATCTTCAAACTCCAGAGGTTGCAACACATAAACCTCCTTTTGTAGGTACCCATTCAGGAATGTTGTCTTCACGTCCATTTGATATAATTTGAATCCCTTGTGAGCAGCATAGGCGATTAGAAGAGGGGTGACCTCTATTCTTGCAACAGGAGCGTATGTTTCATCGTAGTCAATTCTTTCTTGTTGATTGTACCCTTTTGCTACAAGCCTCGCCTTATTCCTTGTGATAGCTACGGTGTCATCAAGTTTGTTTCTGAATACCCACTTTGTTCTTATAGCCATTTTGTGTTTTGGCTTGAGAACTAATCTCCATACTTTGTTTCTCTCAAACTGATGTAGTTCCTCTTGCATAGCAACTATCCAATCATGATCTTTTAATGCTTTCTTCACATTTTGTCAATAGGATGATCCCTCTTTTGATGATAGTTTCTGACTTCGATCTGAGTGGGATCTGTTCTTGACTCCTCTTTTTCCTGTTGATGTGTCGTTCCAGGAGATGTTCCTTCTGCTTGATATTCCACATGATCTTCATTATGTGGAGTATCATCTTCAGGAAACAAGGCACCTTTTGTGTCATATCCATCCAGATAAGGACTGGGAGGGGTGAATTCTTCATCTGGAGCTTGAGTACTTGAATCTGGATCGACTTTAACATTTGAGTTTGTATTTAGAACCTTCATTACTTCCTCGTTACTTGACAAGTTCCCTCCATTTTTTGACTCGTCAAATACAACATGAATGCTTTCTTCAGACTTCTTAGTCCTTTTATTGAACACCTTGTAAGCCTTACTATTGGATGCATATCCTAGAAAGATGTCTTCATCACTTCTTAGATCAAACTTGCCTAGCTCATCTTTTCCGTTGTTGTGAATAAAGCACCTGCATCCAAAGACTTTCAAGTGGGAAATATTTGGTTTTCTTCCCTTGATTAGTTCATATGGAGTTTTAGAAAAGTTGGAACATACAGTGACTCAGTTAATGATGTAGCAAGCGGTACCGACTGCCTCAGCCCAAAAGGACCGAGGCAAGTTACTTGCCAACATCATAGTACGAGCCATATTTTGCAATGTTCCATTCTTTCTTTCTGCTACGTCGTTTTGTTGAGGAGTCCTTGGTGTAGAAAAGTTCTGAGACACTCCATGTTCATCACAAAAACTACAAAACATGGAAGTTTTGAACTCTTTCCGTTGTCCGACCTGATAGCCTTCAATTTTTGTCCTATTGATGCTTCTACCTTCTTGCTCCAGCTTTTGAATGCCATGTACGTCTCATTTTTTGAACCTAGAAAGAGAGTCCATGTATATCTAGTAAAATCATCAACAATAACAAAAATGTACCTACTACCTCCATGACTTTTCACCCACATGGGACCACACAAATCCATGTGTACCATCTCAAGGGGATGAGAAGTGCTGATCGACAACTTTGGTTGAAAAGACGATTTGCTTTGTTTCCCTTTCACACACTCTTCACACAGGTTTTCCTTTTCTGCAAGAACTTTGGGAAGTCCTATCACCAGATTTTGTGAGTAGAGTTTGTTAATTCCTCGATGATTTGCGTGACCAAACCTCCTATGCCAGAGATCGGACTTATCAACAACCGTAACAAAGCATAACTCTTCTGTGGTTGGAAACTTGAGTCAATAAAATACAAATTGTTGCGACTCTTTCCCTTCAGGACCACAAGGTTTGAATTTTTGTTCTTGATCGTACAACCATCTGAGGTAAAAGATATCTTGTTGTTCCCTTGGTCACAAAGCTGAGCAATACTCAACAGATTGTAACCAAGACCCTTCACCAAGCTTACGTCTTTAACGCTGATTTTATCATTTAGCTTGACTTCACCTATTCCAGTGATTTCTCCTTGATTGTTGTTGCCAAAAGAAATGTTTCCTCCAGCATTGATCTGAAGTGAGGACAAAATACTCTCGTTCCCTGTCATGTGACATGAACAGCTGCTATCAAGGATCCAGCGGATGTACCCCCTCACTTTAACCTGCAAGAAAGAAATCTGGTTTTAACGACCCAGACCTACTTAGCCTTCCCGGGTCGGTTAGCAGAGCTCACAAAATGATAAATTTGAGTTTGAACTAAAGTAGCTTCTATGGACTCTTGGAACTAGAAGCAATATTGGAGAGATCAACATGGTTTTTCCCTTTTTCAGTTTTAAGATCTTGCTTCTTTTGTGGTTGATGAGCTGGTTTTCTTTTGTTCTGATGAGATTTGTCATACCCTTGATTTTTCTTATCAGACCACTGTTTCTTATTGTTCCCTGTATTCTCGTTTTGAACCTGTTTGTTAGACACTTCTAATCTAACCTTACAGTCCTTTTGAACATGACCTCCCTCACCACAATGATAGACACCCTATAATATTCACCGAAATAGCGTTCAGGATGTAGTTTCTAGAGGGTACGTTCCTTTGCACGTTCCTTGGAAGGAACTCTGTGCTGGTTCGCTTGAGACTGTTTTAGATATATCTTATGAGCCGTTTTTCCAGAATACCACTCTGAGTTATCATTTAAATTACTCTCAAAAATCTTGACCCTTCCAGAATACCACTCTGAGTTATCTCTAGCGGATTGAAGTTCCCTAGCTTTTCTTTCCATCTTCTCTTTAAAGCTAAGGTCATCAGGAGGATATTCAAATTTATCTTTACCATAACCAATACCACACCTAGCCGAATTAAACACAATCTGAGTTCGTTTATTAATCTCATTCTCTAATTCCTCTCCTTTGAGTTTATAGATAAGCAAATTCGTCCTAAGTTCGTTATTGGTTTCAGTGAGAGTCTTAATATCTTTCTTTAGATCTCCACACTCTGAACACGGAACAAAACTAGTTCTAGTAGACTCTGATAATTTTTCTTCAAGATTAAGACATTTCTCATCAACAACTTCTATTTCATCTTGCATTTTCAAGTTATCTTCAAAAAGCTTTTTAACAAGAATGACAAGGTCAGATTGTTTAGCATTTTCTAAACTAGCAAGGAATTGTTCAAGAGTTACCTCTTGGTTGACATCTTCAGTCTTCATAGTCATGACACAGATCTTTGATTCAGATTCATCATCTGAGTCAAGATCCCATGCAACAATGTAGGCCTTCTTCTTCTCGTTCTCAAACTCGTTACCTTTGGGACAACTCTTAGCATACTGACCCTTTTCTTGACAGCTGTAGCAGCTAACGTCCTTGATCTCCTTCTTCTCAAAATTGACCTTTTCTTTTTCCTTCAAGGATCCTTGCTTCTTGCCTCTCTTGTAGAATGCCCTCATTGTTTTTGTTATGAGAGCCACAACAGAGTCTTCCTCTGAGGTATACACTCCTCTTTCGGCAGTAATGTTCTCAATGGCCTTCTCCACTTTGAGAGCAATACCCTTGTCAGAACTTGAGGTACTACTTTTGATTGTCTCATATCGCTCGTAGTCCGTCAGCTTCCCAAAGATTTCATGAAGAGTGCATGTCTTCGTGATTGGATTTTCTCTTAGCAAACTTCTGGTCACAACATACTTGGGACCAAGACCATCAACAATCGTAGAGATTTTCTCCGACAGAGTGATGTCCTTTCCGATATCAAGATGGTTGATGCGATTCACCAATGCCTCGAACCGAGATTGGTAGGTGACAATGGTTTCACCATCCTTCATTTGGAAATTATAGAACTCCTTCTCGGCTTCCTTTTGATGGCTTTCCTTCAGATCTGTACTGCCGATGTGCATATGCTCAATAGCCGCCCATGCCTCTTTTGCGGTTTTGCAGTTCACCACCCTCAGTAGATCTTCAACACCCAAGGCACTATTTAGCAACATTTGTGCCTTGTAGTTCTTCTCCGTTCCTGACCACTCAGTTTGTCCCCATTCGGACTTTTTGTTCTTCTTGTCCGCAGGAATGACATAGTCTCCATCCTCAATGACTGTTCATGCTTGGTAGTCATTGCTTTTGAGCCAAGTAGCGAAGAGGATCCTCCAATGGTCATACTCTCCAGCAACAAGAAGTGGAGGCTTGTTGTTTTCAATCCTGACGTTGTGAGTGTTGTTTGAATTCATTATGTATTCCTGCACTAACACACAATCTAGAGCAAACCTGCTCTGATACCCATTGTTGGATTGTGACGCGTTAGTAACAAGTCAGAGAACTAGTAATGTTCCCTGGGCAGCGGAAATAAACAATAAGAACACATAATTTAGAGAGGAAAATTTTATGTCCGACCAACAAGGTGTAGAAAGAAAAACCTCTACCTTTGAGACTCCTTCTCAGAGGATTTTCAATAGAATAATTTTATTAAGTTTCAACAATTACAAGGCAAGTCAAGTTCCCTGGTAACTAAGGCACCAACCAAAGTTCAACCAACTAGACTTCTACAACCCTAAGTGTAAACCTAAATGGAAGTAACCCACTGACTGTGGATTCTTCACCGAAAACTGTAACACCCCTTCCTTTACTGTACTTGAGGTGTTACCGCCAGTAACCCTAATTAGTCCTAATTCAAGGTTACCCAAGGCTTTAAAACTTACAAACACAACAAGTATTATAGCTCTTTATTACAAACTATAGTATCACCTCCTTCAATACACAAAAACATAACCTACAACTTGAACAAAAGTAAAATGTCTAACAACAAACTTGTTCTTCTTCAAGCGACCACTTTCAAAACCTTTTGACTTCCAAAACTCCTTGGCTAGCTTTCTCTTCGCTGCTTAACTTCTTTAGTAGCTGATACGTCGTATACAAACGGTGGGCACCAGCCGGCCATGCAATTGAATAAGGTGGTCGGGTTAGTCTAATGAAAGACTAAGCAAGTGGAGAAAATGATTGGTTCCTATGGTAGTGACTAAACATATTGGCATCGTAATTCGAATAACAACCGGTCGATGATCCAACAGTTAGCAGTCCCATAGAGGATAAGAAATGAGGCATGCATAATCAAAAGATAGGACACCACAACTTGCGGTTCCATTACGAATCATGAACAATTGTTGGGAACTCTTATTAATCACACAACATTTTTAAAAGCCTCCATCGACTAATCAGATTGACTTGATCAAAGTTTGATTAAGAATCATTCATAACCGGGAGAAAGAATGGTTATCGAATAGACTAACCATTCGGGTACATCAATGTGCCTAACTCAGTTATCTTATATTACTTTCAAAAAAATCACAAATATGTTGGTAACTTTTAATCGGCTAAAACTGCCGAGAATCCACATGTACATGGAGACGTCAAGATGAGAGGGATGAAATCCATGATCATTGACGAACACCTAGTACCAATTTGCACTTAGCTAGAGTGCATGAACACCTCCTCCAGCGTTGAGTGAGGTATGAGTCATGAACCGAATATTGGGATATGATAGTGAACTAAACCTCCTAATATAGACTGTGTTAAAAAGAGGTCATTGGAGACTCGGCTCCTACCCCGGAAACTAACTTACTTCACAACAATGTCTCAGCATGAGACAACATACAAGGTCACACACAACGAACCTAAATCCAGTTCTAGCGCAAAACTGAATAAACAACATGGTCATTATTTCTAACAAATATAACAACCTATCATATTTTATTAAGCACACAAGTTGTTCCTAACACAAATACTAAATGGGATTCAATTCCTCATTTAATAATATTGAGGCAAGAGAGAACCGTCCACTTGCCTTATAAGGCGTGCTCAACGTTCTCAGCAATTCCAACAGAAATCTTTATCACCCTTCTGCCCATATAACAAAAGATTTCTCAACAACGAGCTCATGGATACACATCTTAGCTGTATTCTCAACTCCTACAACTTTCTAATCGATAAACGATTTGATTTCCGAATATCGATTCATAAATAATCCTTAGTTATCATGCTTTAAGGAGCCATGTTGGCGTAATTATAACTAATTATCCGCTTCACTTTTGAAACAATTTTCTAAATAAAAATTGTTCATTAGCAACAGTTCTTAAAGGTGACCAAATCTCGGATCAAACGGATTAACAACAAATCCTGAGTAATTACCTGCCAATCGATGTCCAAACTTGTATTCGATATAGGTAAAGATCCAGACGTCCGTTTCTCGAGCGGTTTGAACCTGTGGAACCGTATCAACATCAAGATTATAAAAACCATAAATTTAATTAGCAAAGAGGAACCTAAAGGTTCTTACGGTGGCTCCGTAGCCAACTCGCTAATTAATTTCGATCGTATATACCTTCACTTGAGCCTATGGCTCGTTCAGCTCGATAGTGGCTCGATCCCCGAGCTCGAGGGTGGTTGAGTATTGCCCAGTGGTGGCCCCTGTGGTGGGTGGTGGTCGGAGGAGCTAGCGAACACCGACGACGTCGCAGCGAGGCAAGAAGATATTACCGGTGGTGATGATTCGAATCCTTTCTTCCCGAGTCTTGGTCGTCCCGCTTTGATTCTTTCTCCGGTTCATTTCAACAGTAAGAACCCAGAGAGAGGATGAAGGAGATGATGTGGAGGAGATAGAGGAGGTGGCTGGCAAGGAGAAGGTAGGGGAAGAAGATAGCCGGCGGTGAAGGTGCTCCCAAGTCCGTCGTTTCGTCCAAGCACTCTTTCGGTCTCGCTTTTCCTTTGTTTGCTTTGAAGCGAATAGGTGGACTTTGACAAGGCAAAAAGATAGGTCGTGGATAAGTTCTATCTCAAATTCCTTCCGTATTAAGAAGGAGAAAGGCGGTTAAAACGGAATTTCCCGTCTCGGAATGTGACTCGCGTTAAAGCGCTAAAATTATGTACCTCGGGTTGAAAAACTCACTAAACGAAAAATGTCCCGTAAATTATGTAGACCAATAAAACCAATTTTTTATGATTTTATCTTGCTACCTTCAATTTTTGAGGCTTTTGTTTCGTATTTTAAATTCCTTCCGGTACATAATTAAAAAGAGGGCTTATCCAATAAATATTATTTTTCCACCGAAAAATCCTAGAATTCATATCGTTCCATAAAATCATTTTGTTATGATTTTAGGATATCACCAAGAATTTTCTAGGATTTAAATTCCAATAAAAATATTGGATTAAGCGTTAAAAAGAACAAAAAGGTTAAAAGGATATCCGAGAAAAATTCAAAAAATATCCTTAAAAACCACAGTTATTACAAAAACGCCACACACTCGTACACTTGAAAAGCTCTCTCTCCAAGTTCGCCCTCGACAACCACTCCTTAAACCCTAGCTAACCTAGCTATTTATAAGATATGTGAAGTCTGGTCTTTTACGTAATTCTTACCTAATTATGCAGATATTCCACTTAACAAATCCCACACAATAAGGAGAAAATATTATTTGTGATTTCGGATCCTCAACCATGCCAATTCTTGCCAAAACCGAATGATATCGGATCTCTTTAGATAAGATCGATGTGAAGTTGATCTTAGCCTTCCTTTGATCTCCTCAAGCAACCGCCTACAGCTGTTGTATCTTCTCAGAAGATTGCTCGCAAAAGATCTAGTAACTTGGAATTAGTAGAAAGTCGCGTTCCGTTTGAGACGCGCTTCCTAAATCTGTCACTCGTTCCCACCATCGTTTCTCACAATGTTTTGTCACTCGTGACCATGTACCTGTTTTCCTTAAACACTTACATATAGAAGCAGTTATATTAACTAAGTGTATTAAGAAACCATGGAACAATCAATGTTCCAACAAATTGGCACATTTTTCTCCTAAATTTGTACGTTAGAAACTTTAGAATAAGGGTAACGCCATATTGCAAGTCAAATCAAAATACAACCAAGCAAGCTTTTGTAATTCAAATTTGAAAGTTTGATTTCCTTCATTGTTGTTTAGTGGAATATATTCTTCCAACCATAAAATAATAAATGTGAGTTCATATATATACAACCTCATGTCATTTCGAGCTTCGACCAAAATAAAACTAACGTAGTATAAGCTACCTAGTGACATTTATTGATTGATTGAATTGACATACTTTTGTCCATAATACCATCGTTTCGTGGAAAATGCGGATCATGAATTAATCATGATACATCTACATTAGGTATAAGAGTATATTCTACACTTTAGGATACATGTAGTAATTAATACTCCCTCCGTTCCATTTTATTTGTCTAAAAGGACAATTTACACACAAATTAAGAAAATGAGATAAGAGTAAAAGAAACCAATAGGAAGAGGAGAGAGTGTGTGATGTTGATGGGAAGAAAGAGAATAAAAACGGAAAAGACTAAAAAGTAGATTGGGGGTAGGTTTTTTATTGGGTAATGTGGGTAAAAAGTAAGATTGAAAAGGGGTAATATTGTAAAAAAAGTTTGATATAAAAGGAAAGAAAAAAAGTTGGACAAATTTTTTGACACAACTAAAATGGAAATTGGACAAACAAAATGGGACGGAGGGAGTATTATTGGACAACAAAAAGAATTAGTTTGCGATTTTGCGACACGTGTAGTAAATTGAAATGAAATTGTCAGATATACAATTTCGTCATTTTTTATTCCTTTATCATATTTCATTATTTTTCTTTTCTGCTAGAAAGCCATCAAACTTCAGTCACCTTTGCTGCTAGGGCTGAGTATAGGTCAGTCGAAAGCGAAATTTTAGACCGAACCGAAACCTGTATTTTTTGGTTCGATTATCGGTTCAATAAGTTTTAGAATTTAAGTTTCGGTTTGGTTTTATATCGGTTCGGTTCGGTTGAACCGACCGATATTAAAAAAAAACAAATTGCAAAAATATATAGTTTGCTTATCTTCCCTGAAACCGAAACCGCACACGACTCATTCACAAACCTTAGCCACCTACGTCACTCATCGCCGTCAAAACTCCATCCACTCCGTTTTTGCGCTGAACAAATCGCCGGTCGACGAATCACCGCAGTCACTTATCGGACCTCCCTTCCTCCACTCCTCGACTCGCCAGTTGTCACCGAACGCCTTCACTCGTCGGTCTCCCACTTAGCGCTTTGACGCCGTCGAACCTCCTTCTACTTGCTAAATCCCGTTTCTTGTTCATCAGACCTCATCCTGCTTGTTTGCTGAATCCCGTTTCTTGTTCGTGGGCCCCGCTTCTACTTGCCGAAACCCGCTTCATAATTGTCGAACCTCGTCGCCACCTAGTCGGGTGGCCTTGAGCGCTCATGGTAACTTAAACCGAGAATTTAAGAAGGTTTTGGTGAAATGTGTGTTTGAATTTTGCTTTGTTTTGGTTCAAATTCTGGTTCGTGTTCTTCGGTTTCTGCAATGGTTCTCGCTCTCGTTCTCTGGTTCCTGTTAAGTGATGCTAGCTCTATGGTCATAAGGTGTTCGATGGTCTTACTGATGGTTGTAATTAGTTTAGTTTCAACTCTGAGTAATGAAATGGAATGCATATTTATCTCATAAAAAAGCACTGCAGTTTTGGATACACGGACACACACTCCACACTTCGCAGTTCTATTCTATCGATTTCAAGCTAAACCAAACCGATTTTTTTCTGTTCGGTTTTCAATTCACCAAAATCCCAATATCGGTTTTCAGTTCGGTTTTGGTTGATTTCGTTCGGTTTTGAACCGATGCAACTTCTATTGTTAATACTCTCACGGGACCTCTTCCAAATCCCAATATCGGTTTTTGGTTAGGTTCGGTTCGGCTCATCAAAACTCAAATGGAGTCACATGTGAAGAAATTAGAAAGCTTTGGGGAGCAAAATAAGGGCGTTTCAGACATATGACTAAAGGATAAGGATTGAGCCCCAAACATATATAATGCGCCTATATAAACCAATGAATAATCACTTTGCAAAGCACTTCTCACAAAGCATTAAGAAAACCCTAAAGAGAGCCAAGTCTGAAAGAAGAAGAACCTTGAGAAGTCCCTGACGTCAAGTGTGCGATCTCAGCGACGGCAAAGAAAGTGTTCCCAAGAGCAAGGGAACTGAGTAGTGAAGAACGAAGGTGTAAGGTTTGAGTTTCTTGTATTGATTGAGTTGTTGTCTCAGTAATTAGGTTGAGAATGTTCATTAGTGTTTCTAGATTTTGGAGACTGTTAGGAACAGAGAAGTTAGAAACTTGCAAGTTGTAGCTAAGGGAATAATAAATAAAAAAAGAAATTCATTCAAAATCTTCCAACGGATGTAGAGGTTTACCCACATAGCTAATTGATTATTGTAGGATTCCTCTATAGGAAACTAAGTCTCCTTATTTCTATTATGTTTATTTGTGATTGTCTTTTATTTTGCTGCCTTGGGAACGGCTTGACCATTGTTCCCAACTCTTTGCTAATGCATACGATCCAACATATTTGGTCTTGTTTATCATCATCTTTTCCAAAGTTGTCAATTTTGTTCATCCCGTAAAAGTTGCACATGATCTCCAACCATCACATCCCCCTCATTCCTTGATTGTAACCACTTTTGCCGCCCTCACCGACCACCGCATCCACTTCCACCATTAGATTTGTTCTACTTCTAACTCATTATGCATCGAACAACCTTTTTCTATTATGGCTTGTTTTATGCTTTAATTTGTGATTTTGTGCTTTTTCACAATTAAATTTGATGATTTATGATCGATTTTATACTTTACCATTGCAGACATTCATTTTTTTACCCTACATTTATTAGGATATATTATGTTATATAATATGTAGATATTGTTTATATTATTATCTTGGCCTCCAAGGCTTGTAACCCTATATACACTTTGTAATCTTCTATCAATACAACAAGAATTTATTCTCCGTATGTCTCTCTTTGCCCTAATTTACATGGTATCTAGAGCCACCACAAAAAAATTTCGCCACCGTTGATAATCTACGTCGTTGCCATTCGGCCGCCGTCGTTTCCGATTTCTTCAACATCGTGCTCTCTTCTTTGCCTCGGCCGCTATCATTTGTGATCCTAAGACACCTACTACTAGTTCCGGTTCAGGTTCTACTCGCCCCATTCTCGATAATGCTTCGTCTTGTTACTTACACCCTTCGGATCATCCAAGCCTCACAATTTGTCCGGTTGTTCTTAAGGGCGACAACTATCGAGAATGGCTTACTGCGATTCGTCATTCATTTCATGCAAAACAGAAGATTGGTTTTCTAGACAGTTCTATTACAAAACATGCTTCGGGTCTCGTGGAGATCGAAGATTGGTATAGTTTCAATTCCATGCGTTTTGCTTGGATTGTTCAAACGATCGATCCATCTCTTCGCTCATCTATTACCTACTATGACACGACAAAAGAGCTTTGGGACGATCTAGCTGAACGGTTTTCGGTTGGCAATGGCTCGCGCATTCTACAATTGCGTTCTGATATTGCTACATGTCGTCAGAATGGTCGAGATCTCTCGGCTTATTATGGTACTATCAAACGCCTCTGGGAAGAGCTTGGTACCTATGTGCATACACCAACTTGTCGATGTGGTCACAGCACTTGCAACCTCTCTGCCACTTTCACCAAAGAAAGAGAAGTAGAGAAAGTTCATCAATTTGTCATTGGGCTTGATGATAAATATGATATTGTTCAGTCCAATCTTCTGGCTCGTGATGCTTTGCCAAATCTCAGTCAAGCTTATTCCTTGGCAATTCAAGAAGAACGAGTCAAATTTGTTGTGCACGGCCGCAAGATTCAATCTGACTTTGTCACCTTCGCTGCACCTCGATTCATGACATCTCAACAGCCTTCTCAAATCGCCTCTGATGGCTTTGTGGATCGCTTGTTATTGCACTATAATCATTATGGTCTTGATAGCCATGACAAGGAAAGTTGTTTTCAAATTATCGGGTTCCTTGATTGGTTCTGAAATCGAAAGGGTCGTGGTCGGGGTCATTCCAACTCTTCTGGTCGCACCAATTCTACACCAATTGATCGACAAGATTCCACTCCTGCTGGCCGTGGTTTGGACGGCACAAGTAACCCCGCGAGTTGTGGAAAACGTTGTGGTGCCTCGGGTGTGGATGTTGCAGCACACGCCTCTTCCGTTCCTGGTTTTTCGAACTTAGCTCTCAGCACTTCTGATGGAACAACCTTTTCTCGGAACTTGACTGATGATTAGTGGAATTCAGTTTAGAAATTCTATCAGACTCTTCACCATCCTTCTGCACAATTGGGTATGTTATCCTCTCCTTTGATTCTTGATTCAGGTGCATCGTTTCATATGACAGGAGACAAAAGTATCCTACGTAATGTTCAGTCAATTGGTTCTGTTTCTATTCTTCTCCCTGATGGTACGATTTCTTGTTCTGTACAAGAAGGGTCTGTTTATTTTGGATCAATTCAGATTACACATGTACTGTTTGTACCGAATTTGAGTTGCAATTTGCTTTCTCTAGCCCGTCTGACTCATGAGATGTGTTGTTTGATTCTGCTTATTGATAGATGGTGTCTGTTACAGGCCATCGATTCCAAGACAGTGATCGGTCTGGGTGAACCTCATAATGGTTTAGGGTGGCTTCGACCATTGGGTCTCGAAGGTCGTGTTTCATCTATGGTGTCACTAGATTTGCTTGCTCAACGATGGCATTCACGTTTTGGCCATCCTTCGGCATCGATTTTATCTAGTATTCCTAGTAATGATGTTGCTTCTAGTACTTTGAATTCATTGAAACCATGTGATGTTTGTCATTTGTCCAAACAAACGAGATCTTAGCTTCCTATAAGTTCTAATAAAGCAGACGAATTGTTTGATTTGATTCACTGTTCATATTTTTTTATTGTTGATGATGATTTCTCTCGTATGGTTTGGGTACATCTTATGTCTTTTAAATCTGAAGTTCCGAATTTGATATGACAATTTTTTTCCATGGCTGCCAATCAATTCGGTCTTCAAGTTCGCCGTGTGCGCACGGACAATGGGTCTGAATTTTTACCCTTGAAATCTTAATTTGCTAATTGTGATATTTTATTTGAGACATCTTGTTTTTATACGCCTCAACAAAACGGTCGGGTTGTACGCAAGCATCGCCATCTTCTTGATGTTGCCCGTGCCTTGCGGTTTCATGCTCACTTTCCCCTTAAGTTTTGGGGTGATTTTGTTCTCACTGCGGCTTATTTAATTAACCGCACTCCGACACCGGTTCTTGACGGGCGCACACCTTATGAGTGCCTTTATGGTCGTGCTCATACTTATAATTATTTTCGAGTTTTTGGATGCCTTTTTTACGCTTTCCAATTTCTCCGGAAACGAGATAAATTTGTCACTCGTAATCGCAAGTGTGTTTTTATCCGGTATCCTATTGGCAAGAGGGGTTGGCGTCCCCTAGATCTTGACATCGGTGAGATATTTGTTAGTCGTGATGTTGTTTTCTATGAATATGATTTCCCTTTTAATAAATCTGTTCCTTAGCAACCAGCCCTAGCTGGTTTGCTCGGAACCACACCCGGTCGTGTTTGGCCTCTCATTGTCTCCTATGATCGATGAAAGGGAGAGCCCTTCTCCACCGGCACCTCTAGTTGACGACATTCATCTCGCCTTGCTCATCGTTTAGGATAGTTCTAATGATAGCGATAAGGGCGCTGACGCTCCGCCTTTGATTCGCCATAGTACTCGTGCTCAAACGCCATCTACTCGGTTGAAAGACTTTATATGTCATACCATTCGGCCCGTTGATATTGGTCAGGCTCTTGAGTTTCCAATTGCTAATTTTGTCTCTTGTCATCATTTTTCACCTCCTAATATTGGTTTTCTAGTTGCCATACAAGCTAATGATGAACCGGTTCTTTATGCCGAAGTTGTTAAATCTCCTCTAGCGTACAACAACGACAGCTGAGATTGAGGCATTAGAGCGCAATCACACTTGGGACATCACTGATCTTCCTTCTCATAAGCGTCCCATCGGATGCAAATGGGTCTTTCGTATTAAATATCATTCTGATGGCACTATTGAACGGTATAAAGCTCGATTAGTTATATTGGGCAATCGTCAAGTTGAAGGGGTAGACTATTCTGAGACGTTTGCTCCAGTTGCTAAGATGGTTTCCGTTCGGGTTTTCCTATCAGTTGCACATGTTAGGGGTTGGGAGCTTCATCAGATGGACGTTCATAATGCCTTTCTTCATGGTGATTTAAATGAAGAGGTGTATATGAAACTCCCACCCGGGTATTCCAACGCCCTCCCTGGGCAAGTTTGGTTGTGAAAGTCTTTGTATGGACTTCGTCAAGCCCACGTAACTGGTTTGCTAAGTTATTTGTTGCCTTGCTTGCTTTCGGCTTTCGTCAGAGTCGAGCCAATTACTCTCTGTTCTGTTTTGTTCGAGGTGATGTTACTCTTCATGTTCTTGTTTATGTTGACGATCTCATTATTGTCGGAAATGACTCTTCCACTATTTGTCGCTTTAAGGATTACTTGTCATCCTATTTTTACATGAAGGATCTTGGGATTCTCAAATATTTTCTTGTCATCGAAATTGCATCGGGTCTCTTTCTATCCCAACGAAAATATACCCTTGATATCCTTTCTAAGACCGGTTTATTAGCTGGCAAACCGAGTCCATTCCCTATGGAGCAGCAACATCATCTCGCTCAGCCCTCTGGTGATTTGTATGAGCATCCTAAGCAGTATCGTCGGCTAGTGGGCCGTCTTATATATCTCACTATTACTCGTCCCGACATTTGTTATGTTGTACATACCCTTGCTCAGTTTATACAATCCCCACATGTTGATCACTGGCAGGCTACTTTGCAGGTCCTTCATTATCTCAAAAGTCATCCTGGTCAGGGCCTTCTTTTGTCTTCCTAAAGTGATCTTCAACTGAACAACTATTGTGACTTTGACTGAGCGTCATGTCCTATTACACGACATTCTGTTACTGGTTATTTTATTACTTTTGGTTGCTCTCCTATCTCTTGGAAAACCAAGAAACAAGATACTGTTTCTCGGTCTTCTTCTAAGGTCGAGTATCGGGCCATGGCAGTAGCTTGTTGTGAGCTGGTTTGGCTTCGATCATTACTTTTCTCGCTTGGTGTTAGGCACTCCTCTCCTATGCGTCTTATGTATGACAATCAGGCTACATTGTTGTGAATCCAATTTTTCATGAGCATACTAAGCATATTGAGATCGATTGTCATTTTGTTCGAGATTTGGTTCATGTTGGTCGTGTTGATACTCATTATATCCGTACTTCTGATCAGTCGGCTAATTTGCTTACTAAAGCACTTGGTAAACAACAGTTTAGTTATCTACTTGGCAAGTTGGACATTCTTGATTTGCATGCTCCAACTTGAGGGGGTATTAGGATATATTATGTTATATAATATGTAGATATTGTTTATATTAATATCTTGGCCTTCAAGGCTTGTAACCCCTATATATACTGTGTAAACATCTATCAATACAACAAGAATGTATTGTCTGTATGTATCTCACTGCCCTAATTTACAACATTCAAAAGTTGTGTTGTTTTGATTCAAATCTTGCTTGGCTATTGGTTTTGATAAAAATCTATGAAAAATCCAATCTAATATGTTGTTTGTAACGTTTGGTGTACGTTTTTAATTTAGGTTTGATGAGCTATCCCTTGCATATTAAAAAAATCCAAAATTTATAATTCTAGTTTGTACTTTCGTGTGTTGGGTCGACGATGGTGGTGGCAACATCCACCACCGATGGTGGTGGATGTTGCTGGTCGGCAAATATGGGGTGGTTGTATGGTGAAGCATGATCCATTGCTACACTATCCGTCCGATTAAGGAAGAAGATGGTAATTTGGAAAACCATCCAAAGCCGAAATGGTCATTTCACTCATTCTAACAACTTGGAGAATGGAAAACTCTCGTGGGTGGCTTTTGTCAACGAAAGGTTTTGTTATGCTTAATGATAAATCCAAGTATTAGCTTCTAGGTGACATAGGATATGGTATAGCACTATGTAAATATTCTAGGTAGACCAATAAATCAAGAACCGGATTCAAGGCTATTTTATAAGCTGGTTTGATAGGTGAACCGGGCTTGTGTGCCACCCCGGGTCGTTCCGGTTTGGAGGCAACAAACCGGATTCTCCTTAACGAGCTGGCTTGTATTGTTTAGCTTGATTGGGCCCAACATCGAGTCTGGCCCAAAACTAGAAGGTCGGCCCGTTTCTCCAGTCTGGAGCTCGCCTTTAGCTGGAACGACGCGTTTTGTGCTCGAGTTTGAGAAGCTTCGAGATCTCACTATATAAGCTCTCTATTAGCTCTCGAGAGCTCATTCGCCGCTTGCACAAACCCTAGATCTCAGAGTGAAAGTTAGAGAGAAAGAGAGGAGAAGAGAGAGCTCGTTGCCGGAGGTTAAAGACGGTGATCGGAGAGGCGATCCCTGTTCCGGAGAAGACATTGAAGACTCTCGTCGAAGCTTCTACTTGAAGCTTTGCCAGCCTCTGGGGGGCCGAAACCCTAGATCTTCTTCCTTTGCTTTTCTTCTTGTTGTCTCTGTTGTATCTGTGTTTGGAACTACTTGATCTTTGGTTTGCCGTTTGTTTGCATCTGTGTAACCATCCTTGAAAGCCTTGATAGTGGATTGGGAAGGGTCTCCCCACTGAGACTCCGCGGACGTAGGCCTTTAAGCCGAACCGCGTAACCATTCTCTGGTGTTCATCTGTCTTTAAGCTTTCTTGGTTCAATCTTGTGTGTTTGCTTGCGATTCATTACTATATCATATAGATCTAGTTTTACAACGTGGTATCAGAGCTTGTCTCTGTAGATCCGTGTTCTTGTGTCTGTGCTTCCGCTATTTCTGTGTCTAAGTCACTGTAGTAGGCATGTGGGTCGAGGTAGGGGAATCTTGACAGAAGGGTAACGACTTGTGTCGGTCCAATCCCACTGTCGGTTCCTACATCGTCTTTTCTTTTGTTTTTTGAGTACTTTAGTCACTGTAGTAGGCCTTTGGGTCGAGGAAGGGGAATCTTGATAGAAGGGTAACAACTTATGTTGGTTCAATCCCACTGTCGGTTCCTACACTATCGTTTCTGAGTTTTTTCCTTTGTTTTGATACCTCTTAAGTTCAGTCTAGAGGTCTTCTTGTATTAATTAGGTTGTGTCTTGCTCTTTTCTGTTTTTCTTCACCTTAATTCCATCATCACTGACTAAGGTTTGCCTATATTGATAGGTACCAAAAATGTCAGAACAATACAGGGTGAAGCCCTATGATGGGCACATGGATTATGCCATGTGGAAGGTGAAAATGAGGGCCATATTAACCAAGGAAAAGTGTTATGTGGCTGTAACAGAAAACTGCCCAGTTGAATTCTCTGCAGCACGAAGGCAAGAATTAAAAGACCAGGTTCATGCTGAGATCATGTTTCGCTTAACTGATGAAGTTGCAAGACAAGTGGTAAATCATACTGAACCTAAACCTCTGTGGGAAGCTCTTGACACCATTTTCCAGACAAAATCCTTGCCTAGCCTTATTTCTACTATCTGTAAGTTTTTTAATTTTAGGATGGATACTAATCTCACCTTGAATGAAAATCTTGATAAATTCTTGAAAATGACTCAAGACCTTGAAAGGTGTGATGAAAAAGTAAAAGAAAGCTACAAAGTAGGTATCCTGTTAAATGCAATCCCTAGTCAGTTTGATGTCCTTAAAGATGTTGTACAGTTTGCTAGGGACGACCTTACAGTTGAGAGAATAGTAGAATACTTAACCCAGAAAAATGACTCCCTGAAAGTTTTCAAGAGTAAAAATGGGTCAAAAAATGAGCAGAAAACTGAGTCTAAAAATGAGGTTATGTTTACTAAGGGAAAAGGCAAAAGTAATAGGCAGAAAAAGAAGAAAAATAAGTCTAATGATAGCAATTCTTCTAACAAAAAGGATATATCTACAGTAAAGTGTTATTACTGTGGTGTCATAGGCCATTATTCAACAGATTGTAACAAGAAGAAAAAGGATGACAAAAATAAAGAAAAAGACAATAATGGTTCTTCTAATGTGTTTGAATATTGTCCTCAATATTCTTTTGAACTGTTAATGTGCACTCATCATGATGATAATGTGATTAATATGCATGAGTCTACTGTTAGTGATGACTGGATTCTAGACTCAGGATGTACTTTGCATGCTACACCTCATAAACATTATTTTAGTGAATTAATTGGATCTGATGGTGGTGTAGTTATGCTAGGAGATCATACATCTCTTAAAATCAAAGGCACGGGTACATGTCCCTTAAGAATGTTTGATGGTAAGGTAAGGGTCCTCCAAAAGGTCAGGTGGGTCCCTGATCTTAGGAGAAATTTACTATCTGAGTCTGTCTTAGATGATTTAGGTTGTCAGATTGTTACCTCAGGAGGGATAAGAGATGTTATTAGAAATAAAAATATTCTTATTAAGAGCATCAAAAAGGAAGGGTTGTACTATGTTATAGCTACTCCTGAATTGAATGTCTCCAAAGGTAAAATGCAATCTGAAAATCAAAATACTTCTAAGATATGGCATGATAGGATGGGGCATACAGGCAATAAAGGGTTACATCACTTGTTCAAACTGGGCATGATATCCATAAAACCTGACTTAATTGACTTCTGTGAGGATTGTATCTTAGGTAAAAAGGTTGCTCACAGTTTTAGTAGGTCAACCTACACTACAAGCAAGCCCCTGGAGTATGTTCATTCAAATCTCTGGGGGCCTGCACAGGTAGAGACAATTGGAGGTAGAAAATATTTTCTATCCTTGATTGATCACTACTCAAGAAAAGTGTGGGTTTACCTTCTAAAAACCAAAGATGAAGCTTTTGAAAATTTCAAAAGCTGGAAAATAATGGTAGAAAGTCAATCAGAATTTAAATTGAAATGCCTTAAGACTGATAATGGGTTAGAATTCTGTAACCATGCCTTTAATGATTTTTGTAAAACACATGGTGTTAAAAGACACCTGACTGTCCCTGGCACACCTCAGCAGAATGGTACTGCTGAGAGAATGAACAGAACCTTACTTGAAAAAGTTAGGTGTATGCTCTTCAGTGTTGGAATGAAGATTTCCCTATGGGGAGAGGCTGTCATGACTGCCTCTTACCTTATAAACAGATCACCTTGTTCTGCAATAGGGTTTAAAACACCCCAGGAAATGTGCACCGGTAAGATTCCTGATATTTCACACTTAAGGCCTTTTGGTTGTACAGCATATGCCCAGATATCTCAGGGTAAGTTACAGTCTAGGGCCCTAAAGTGTGCAATGCTGGGATATCCTGAGGGAACTAAAGGTTATAAGTTGTTACTTATTCAACCAAGAGGTTATAAGGTAATAACTTCCAGGTGTCACTTTTAATGAAAAAGACTTTCATTTCAAGTCAATTCTAACACCAGTGGTTGAGCAGACAGGTACCCCATCAGACCCTAAAGATAATAATGGCACATTCTTTGAAGACCATGACAATCTGGAGGAAGATGAAGAGTTTGATATTGGACATTCCTCCAGAGCTTTCCAAGAAGAAAGTGAAAGCAATAACAACCAAACTAAAGAGCATTCAGATAATGCAGTTCTGCAACCTCACCAATTAGGTGGGGCAGTAAGTAATTCTGATCCATCTAGCTCAAGTTCTAGCAATAACTTACCTGACTTGCCTGACTTGCATGATGTTGAAGTTGATATGCCAAATGATGTTGTCATACCTGATGAATATGAACAAAATATACCTGTAGGACATGAATTGGCAGATTATCAACTTGCTAGAGATAGGGAACCTAGGATTAGAGTCCCTAATACCAGATTTGCAGATTTTGTGAACTTGCATGAATATACTCAACTACACCAGAATTACTCTAAAATTGTTGAGTTTGCTTTTCTAGTTGTTGAAGTTGTTAGAAATAGTGTTCCTGACTCTTATGAACAAGCAAAAAAATGTGCTAATGCTAATGATTGGCTCAAGGTAATGCATGAAGAAATTCAATCCATGTATGTTAACAACACTTGGATACTTGTTCCTAAACCTGATAAAGTAAAACTCATAGACTGCAAATGGATTTACAAACTTAAAGAAGGAGCAAATAGAAATGATCCTCCTAGGTATAAGGCTAGGCTAGTGGCTAAGGGCTTTACACAAAAGGAAGGAATAGACTATAATGACATCTTCTCACCTGTAGTCAAATACAAAACTATGAGACTCCTTCTTGCTATGACTGCAGTTTATGATTGGGAACTTGAACAAATGGATGTTAAGACTGCATTTTTGCATGGTGATTTGATTGAAACTATTTACATGCGCCAGCCTAAGGGTTTTGTTGATAAAAATAAACCTGAGCATGCTTGTTTACTTAAGAAGTCCATATATGGGTTGAAACAATCACCCAGGCAATGGAACAAGAAATTTGACTCTTGCATGCTTAAAATGAACTTCACTAGGAGTAAGTATGACTCATGTCTGTACTTTAAAAATGTGAAGACTAAGACACCCTTGTATGTGCTTCTTTATGTTGATGATATACTACTAATCAGTAGTTCTAAGGCTGCTATTACTGGGGTTAAGCATGATCTTAAAAATAACTTTGATATGAAAGACTTGGGTCCTGCACAAAAGATTCTAGGAGTCAAAATCATTAGGAATAGACCTAAGAGAACCATATACTTGTCTCAGTCTGACTATTTGTATAAGGTGCTAGACAGGTTTGCCATGAAAGGATCCAAGCCATCTCCAATACCATTAGGAGGGCACTTAGAGCTCTCCAAGAAGGATTGCCCTGTTTCTGAAGCTGACAAGAAGAAGATGGAGAATGTTCCCTATGATGTAGCAGTTGGTTCCATTATGTATTCCATGTTATGTACTAGGCCTGATCTAGCTTTTGATATTTATGTATTAAGTAGATACATGTCTAACCCAGGAGAAAAACACTGGGCAGCCATAAAATATCTTTTGAAGTATATAACAGGGACTGTAAATATTGGACTAGTATATGTTGAGCATAAGCCGAGGACTGACCTACAAGGTTATGTTGACTCGGATTATGCTAGCAATAAGGACAACAGGAAATCAACCACTGCCTACTTTTATACTTGGGCAGGGAACTGTATTTCCTGGAAGTCCCAACAGCAGCCTATTGTAGCTCTGTCTTCAACTGAAGCAGAATACATTGTTGCAACTGAGGCTTCAAAAGAAGCTACATGGATGAAGGGAATATTATTTGAGATTGAAGGCAAGAAATACTTGCCTATACTGAACATGGATAGTCAAAGTGCTTTGTACTTGTGTAAGGACCCAGTCCTGCATGAGAGAACAAAGCATATAGATGTCCGATTCCATTACATTCGACAGCAAGTTGAGGAACAAGAAATCTCTGTGAAGAAAATCCTCGGAGATGTGAACCCTGCTGATTTTGGAACAAAAATTGTTCCTTCTAACAAGTTTCTGTTTTGCAGGGCAGCACTCCACATCAATGATGTTACTTGAGATGTGGGGATGAGTCAATGATGGAGGGAAACCTTTACTAATCCACTGTTAAAGAACTTTCTTCATAAGAAACTAAAACTTGGTTTAGGAGGGCATTTGTTATGCTTAATGATAAATCCAAGTATTAGCTTCTAGGTGACATAGGATATGGTATAGCACTATATAAATATTCTAGGTAGACCAATAAATCAAGAACCGGGTTCAAGGCTATTTTATAAGCTGGTTTGATAGGTGAACCGGGCTTGTGTGCCACCCCGGGTCGTTCCGATTTGGAGGCAACAAACCGGATTCTCCTTAACGAGTTGGCTTGTATTGTTTAGCTTGATTGGGCCCAACATCGAGTCTGGCCCAAAACTAGAAGGTCGGCCCATTTCTCCAGTCTGGAGCTCGCCTTTAGCTGGAACGACGCGTTTTGTGCTCGAGTTTGAGAAGCTTCGAGATCTCACTATATAAGCTCTCTATTAGCTCTCGAGAGCTCATTCGCCGCTTGCACAAACCCTAGATCTCAGAGTGAAAGTTAGAGAGAAGAGAGAGTAGAAGAGAGAGCTCGTTGCCGGAGGTTAAAGATGGTGATCGGAGAGGCGATCCCTGTTCCAGAGAAGACATTGAAGACTCTCGTCGAAGCTTCTACTTGAAGCTTTGCTAGCCTCTGGGGGGGCCGAAATCCTAGATCTTCTTCCTTTGCTTTTCTTCTTGTTGTCTCTGTTGTATCTGTGTTTGGAACTACTTGATCTTTGGTTTGCCGTTTGTTTGCATCTGTGTAACCATCCTTGAAAGCCTTGATAGTGGATTGGGAAGGGTCTCCCCACTGAGACTCCGCGGACGTAGGCCTTTAAGCCGAACCGCGTAACCATTCTCTGGTGTTCATCTGTCTTTAAACTTTCTTGGTTCGATCTTGTGTGTTTGCTTGCGATTCATTACTATATCATATAGATCTAGTTTTACAGGTTTCATGTGATAATTTTGTGCAAAGAAAAAATTAATGGGAGGTTCTGTATAAAATCTTGGAGTATTTAACAAGCGCCTTTCTCAAAATACAAGCGCCTTTCTCAATCCGGTCCTTGGGACATCAAAGAAAAAAACACCTTCTAACACTTTTTTTTTCCACCTAGCTCATAAGACAAATGTGATTTTTTTTCCCCTAGTAGTAGGTTATTTAGACTGAAAAAGTTGCTAGTCTTTGTTAAATAATTAATTAGCAATCCAAACTTATACTTGGACATATGCATTCCACGTATATGATACCAAGATTAGAGCGATCATATTAGTGTTTTAAATTCTCATTAAATATGTAAATTGTAATAATCGAGGTAGATTAGAGAAGATCTGATCAACATGTGACCATCGAATATGCAATTTTAACAATTATAATTACTCCGCATCGTTCAATTATTTTTTAATAGAGATAATTATGTTTAATCTCACTTTTTCCTGTGCATAAAAAATTCTCCGTTTTAGATCATGCCTTGACCCTAAACGAAAGTACATTGGTAATACTCCGTATAAAGCATTAATATAATGCTTACATAAACAAAAGCAAACAAAATTAAACACTTCATTAATCTGCAAAGATTGAGTGCGTTGTACGAGAAGAAAAACGATTGCATATTCTCCTTCTATCAGATGATTCAAATCACACAAGTTCAATTTGGTGGATATTTTGATGCAAATATTAGACGTTTAGAATATAGAAATTAAAGGTAACCCTACTTGCAAGGTTTTTATAAATGTTTTTAACTCCGTCTTTTAGCTAAAAATTGTAGATGGACTATGTTTAATAAATAATGAATTCTTACAATAATAATAAATTAATAATGATGATGGTATTATTAATAACACTGTAGTACGTTAGGCCGGGTATCAAGCAAATGGACACATTCAAATCAAAACCCGGACACGAGGTGGAGTCTCAAGGGTGCAAGTTGATCACGTGCTAGGTTTGTGGGCATTTCATAAGTTTGCTTAGAAAACTAATTGTGCATTAATTGCGATTTTGCCAATAAACCTTGCTCTGACAGGGCCTGCAAATTCATGATTATGAGAAGATATACAATAGTTAGTAGCCAAAAAGAAAAGGCTTATTTACACAATGCTGACAGTGTACGTACTAATTTAGATAGTACCGTAGGTAGGCGCTATTTATGGGAGATTGAGTTGCTGTGTTTGAATATCCATTGTTTGCTGGTCCGATTTAAGGATTGAAGTATCTCTCATATCATGCGTGAGTGCAATTCTGTGGCGGAGTTCGCTACTGGATGTGTCTCTTCGATTCCACTTGCAGTTGACTCGGGTTTGCTTACCCTCATCCATCAGGATGCTCTAGGGTGACCACTTGTTTATTAGTAGTCACCTTAATTCCTTTCCTTAAAAAAAAGATAGTACCGTGAGGACTGATGATGATAAAATTTCCAAAATAAAATAGTTGGGTAGTTTGTCATGTATATGTTGTTTATTTTGATGCACATGTAAAATAAGATTATTTTATATTAGTTTTGATGTTTATATAATTAGTTTTGATGCACATATATAAATAAGATATATTTTTGTATATCAATTTCGCTTTATATTTCATCAAAACTAGTTATTTGTGCATCAATTTCAAACTTTTTTTATGCACATTTTACGTACAAATTTTGATACAAATTCAACCGGTTTTGATCGATACAATTACAAACAAGATGTATTTTTTAGTTATTTTGATGCGGATAAGGTTCATTTTGATGAACAAACACAATGCACAAAGGTTTGATGCACATTCAGCCAGTTTTAATACACACACAAATATGATACGTACACTTTTTAGTTCCCCATCGTTCCTTTGCAATCTATGGCTGCCCACATTTCCTTTGCAATCTCTAGGTTCTCCACCTTTGTTGCATCCATCTCGTTCATGGAATTGTTGGGATACATCTTGGCTTTATAGTTCACCTCCATACACTTCCACTCGTGTGGACCCCATTTTGACAAGTCGTCCTTGATGGCCTCGTTGATGGTGAATTTCCATTTCTCGATGACCATCGAAGCCTGGTAATTGTGACTGCATATCCAGTCCTTCATCAATCCCTGCCATAGTGCGATGCGTCCTTCGACCAACCTGAGTGGTTTATTGTTCTCGTGTCTAATAGCGTTCAATTCCGTTGACATCATGCAACTCACATTCAATCTAGAGCACCATGCTCTAATACCAATTGTAGGTTCCAATGACAATTCTCTTACACAGCGAAATAATAAAATAAAACATGTAAGAAACTAAAACATTAGAGACACAATTCCGTATAGAGGAACCTCACTTCAGCCAACAAGTTGAATGAATAAACATCTACCTCCCATGAAGGATTTCGAAAAGAGACTTATATTAATTTGATAGATCCTTAGTTACAAGATACAAAATTGAACTTCTCTATTGTTTGCAATCATCAAATTCAACTAATACTATCGAATTAAGCTATCTTGTTCCTAAATCTACTGAACACAATTAAAGTTCTTGAACCTTCCTTGTGCAATTCCCTTTAGCATAGGAACAACCTTCCAAGTCGATGTTGAACTCACGTACTCTCCATCGATTGGATCTGAAACTTCCTTCTTTGGAAATAGATTTTTGATTGCTCTTGTATTACTCTTGGCTCTCTTAGAAATGTTTGCTTCCTTATAGAGAATATTGTTCATTCGGATCAGAGAGTTACTTGACCTAGCTCAATCGCTTTCCTCTTATAGTTGTGGATGCTTCCTGGAATGACGTACGCATATGTCCTTCTCTTCTTGGGGAGCAAGACATTGATGCAATGACCAACATACCCATGAAGGGCTTTTCTTTAGTATGACACTTTTATCCTTTTGTACTTGCCGCCAAAGTTTGAAACAAACAAACCCTTTTGTCCTTCATTAACTTGCCACGTACTCTGTTAGATATAAGAAATAATTCCCTTGTTTTCTTGTGAAGTTATGTCTTTCCTGGAATCACTTGAATAGGGACTTTGTTCCAATTATTTGTTATTAACAAAACTTCAAAGACTCGAATGGATGAAACCATTGTTCTAATATTAGGAACTAACACTTATCCAACATATTGTATATAGTATATTGTATTTGTTATTCACCTTAAAATGTGTGAAAAATGGTAGAATAATGCCAATTATTATTGAATATATAGAGCATTCTGTTGTTTTTATTACATAAACATAATTTTCTCAAATTAATACTCATTGTGTTTCGTAAAACATGTTTTTATAGCCTATTTTTCTTGTTTTTATAAAACTTGTCCTTTTTGCATTTTTTGCATTACTTTTCAATTTTGCCCTTACTTTATAGGAGTAATATAATTCTTTATGATTTTCTAGAAGGGGTTATGACTATACACTTTTCTAATTGGATATTTTGGATAAAAAAAATCATTCGTTAGTAACTTAATAGGTGTGGATTGTGTTAAAAAGACATGTTTTTATTAAAAAGATGGAGCATGTAAGTATATCAAGCTATAAGCTTAAACCAAAATTCTACGCCTCTCTTCTATAATACTCCATCCGTTACATAATATTTGTCATTTTAGCCTTGTTTATTTGTTACAAAATATTTGTCATTTTAAATTTTTTTCATCGGTCTACTTTACAATTATGTCCTTGTATTTATTGTTACTTTTTAATTATTGAGTAAAGATTTCTTAGTAGTAGCATTGGAAAATAAAACAAAATCGAATAATAAATAGGATCCTATATATCAATTTACTACTTTTCTTAATAAGTGTGAAATGATCTAACATACAAATATTTTGTTACGGAGGAAGTATTATCAAATCAAATTTATAAATGCGTGCTATAGCCTATAGATACAATTATACAATAAACCCTAAAATACATGATTCGTTTTATTCTCGAATAGGTAATCAACTTTGGTATTATAATTCAGACATCCCTAAAAAAATAGGGTTACGACATAACCTAAGCTAAGAGGACGTAGATGTATTTGATTGGGAAATTTTGTAGTTCATGGAATTGAGAGATGATAGAGTAAACACATGAGCTTCCTTTGTGTTGTCAATTTACCTTTCTCCTCTTTTTGTTGCTTCCAATTTCCATTTTGCATCATGTGATTACAATTCTAAAGCATGTGATGTCACCAAAAAAAGAGAGATTGAAACATAAAAGTTTATGAGATCCCATTTGCTCCCTCGGGAAATCAGATCACAGAGGAGAGAGCCCGTAACATGGGTGTGTAAGCGTTGACCTAATTTAATTTTTACTCGAACAATTAAAACATAAAATAATCTCGGATTACAAAATCAGTTTTGCAGAAGAAATACGATTTTTCATTGCGGGAGGGCGATATCTTTCCTATGAAAATCTGATTGGTAAGAATACAGAAGGTGCTTGTTAGAATGCATTATTGCAGACATAAGAGATCATCATTTATGTGTGATTCAATTTAATATTAGAGGGATAATGATTTTCTGTATGATATAGGAAAATGGCATGATTTATGCACTATAAAATTTCTCTGTGGTATGGAATTCGACAATGATTCGCGTTACCGTACCCTAATTACATCTATGAAATATTTATGTTACATATCTTACATATTGCCATTAATCCCATTATACATAAGTTTTGATTTTTGAAGAACTAACCAATTCTGATTTCATCTTACATATTGTCCTTGCTATATATAATATCCGGATTTCTAAGAGCACATTTAAAAAATGCTAATTTTAAAGACTAAATTCTAAAATGTTAATTCTATTCTAAAAGACCGGTTTGGTTAATGTGTGCCCATGGCACATATTAAAAATGTTAATTTAGGAAATTATTTCAAAACTATTCCCTAAATTGGAATTAATTAACCCTTTTAAAAAATCAAAATTAACAAACAATATCCAAATTTACCAAGATTAAAATTCTAAATGTGTATCCATGGGCACACATTTAGAATTCTAATCATGGGCACACATTAGAAAAATCCCTAAATCAATATTGTCTTTAACGAGATGAATGTAGGAGTTCAACTATCAAGCCTCACTAGCATAACTGGTAGGAGATATGTTCGATCGCGACGATTAAGTTACGAGTTTGAATTTGCCTCCCACATTGCAATAGGGCAATAGTCAAAGTGTCTCTCCTATGGATGGGTCATTTAGCGTCTAAGCTGATATGAACTGAAGTTGATCGAAGCTAGAGTTGATGCGAGCTGAATTTGATGTTAAATTTTTTATAGTAGCTGAATTTTATACTAAATGCAAGATTTATTTTTGTAGAGAAATTTTTTGGGTGTTTGATGCAAAAAACTAATCAAAATTGATTTCTATAGGTGTAGAAATTGCGAAAATAAATTAAATAAAAAAATTATTTATATTTTAAGGGTAACATATGAAAATGTTTTTCATAAGGTTCCATAAACTAATACTCCGTTAAGATCGTCAAATATAACTTATATTTTTGATAAAATTTCTAACTACCTTCGACTTTGTTACCTTCAACTTTATTAAACTTCAGTAAGTTTTTATTAACTTTTTTTTTTGTTGAAAAAGTTTCTATTGATTACGCACCCAACACTTGCGTAGAAGTGTTACTTTAGTCTTAGTGCTTAAAAGCTTTTTATTAGTTTAATTCAAACTGCGTAGAATGAACCCAAAAAATTCAATTGAAATCATATGAAATTAGAGTTTAAGATCTTCAGATATTTAGCTAAGCGGTTAAGTCCCTAAAAATAATACACATGAGTCTCTGATTCAACTCTCACTAGAGGTGGGTTCGGTTTCAAGAAACCGAGGAGTCGAACCGAAAAAAACCAACGGATCCGTTCCCGGTTCCACATTCCTTGGAACCAAAGAAAACCATCCCAAAAACCAGGAAAAAACGGAACCGGGAGAGGAACCGAGAGGTCGGTCCTGGTTCCAAGGTTCGGAGGAACTCGAACCGCACTCATCACTAGCTCTCAAGTACAGGATGAAATAAATTTTATACCCTGCTGCAGAGAAGAAGTGTGTAAATGTGTAATTCTTACTTTCTTTCCAATTTACTAACCAAATTTCACAGCATTTGTCTTTTTCTTTATGTCATCCTCTCATTGCATTGCTCTTTTTAATCAAACTCTCTCATTAGATCCCATGTAAATGTAAGCAACTCTTTTTCTCCCTCTGGCCTCCCTCAGTAGCGCAGATCCCAGTCTTTTGTCCTCCTCCGACCTGTATCAGATCCGCTCCCTTTTCATCATTTTGCACTCCAACCTTAAACGACGCCGTTTACCTACAACTCTTCCTCTTCTTATACCGCCTATACCTCTGTTCTCCTCCCCCTCTGTTCTACGGCCACAGAATGGGGACTGGGTGGAGAAGAGCCTTCTGTAAATCAATCCCAAGAAACAAAGAGCCCGAGCAGAATCACAACATCAACCAACAAGAAGAGACTCAGACTCCTAGAACTTCAAGCTCAGGCCAGCTCAAAACCGGCGGAAAGCTACGGTTATTCACCAGCATTAGCAATCCTTCAACGCCGCGTCTCAGTTCACAGCCGGCGACGACTCCAACGCTCCGGTGTCGCACTGCCGCCGCCGCCGCGGAGCCTCAGTCTGCCGACAACACGCCCAAGCTCCAATGCAGAACCTTCGAGAAGAAATCGCTGAGCCCTAGGAAGAAACTCGCATCCAATCCTTCTTCCCCTCGCTCCCCGTTCTCCATCTTGAAGAACACACTTCGCCTTTCCAAGGTCAGATAAACTAATCAATCCTCGTTTCCATTACCAATTTCTTATATGATCTTGATTTTTGACAGTTTTTCAATGTGAATTTTGCTTTGGTAGAATGGATGCGGAGTGTGTTTGCAGAACGTCAAAACCGGGAGAGGGATGGCGATCTACACGGCCGAGTGCTCACACTGCTTCCATTTCCCCTGTATAGCTCAACACGTTCGAAAACAAGGCAATTTGGTTTGTCCTGTTTGCAAGGTCACATGGAAAGACGTTCCTCTTCTCTCAGCTCACAAAGCGGCCCACTCGGTGATTCCAGAACAAGACGACGTCGTTGAGAAAACAATCACCACATCTACCAGCCCCTCAATCTCAGCCGTTAAGACCAAGTACCGCGACGTATCTGAGCCGTCCGTTGACGGTATCGGAAAGCAGGCTTTTAATGACGACGAGCCTCTTGCTTCCCCCGCCGGCGTCGGCCGCTTCAAGCCGATCCCGGAGGCGGAGGACGAGGACAATGAAGATACAAACGAGGAAGAATTTGAAGAGTTCAAGGGCTTTTTCGTAAATTCCACTCCTTCGACCCCTACAAAGAAGGTCAACAGCTCCAGTAGGCTCTTCCACGACCGGCGAACTCAGCGGAACGTGGAGTTTAAGATCCTTCCAGAAGCTGCCGTCATCTCCGTCGGACGCTCTCACGAGACCTTTGCGATTGCGCTCCGAGTCAAAGCTCCGCTTCCGCCGCCTCCATCGGCCGACGGCGGAGGCACAGCGGCGCCCGTCCTCTCCCCCTCCAACCGCGCTCCGATCGATCTCGTCACCGTGCTAGACGTCGGCGGGAGTATGACCAGTGCGAAGCTCCACATGCTTAAGCGCGCCATGAGGCTCGTGATTTCGTCCCTCGGATCCTCCGATCGGCTCTCCATCGTGGCTTTCTCCTCCAATCCGCAGCGCCTCCTCCCGCTCCGCCGTATGACTCCCCAGGGCCACCGCCTCGCCCGCCGGATTATCGATAAGCTCTCGGTCGGACAAGGAAAATCACTCAGCACCGCCATGAAAATCGCTGCGAAGGTTCTGGAAGATCGGCGGGAGAAAAACACAGTCGCAAGCATTATCCTCTTGTCCGATGGGAAGGACGAATCCTCACAAACTACCAACGTAAATCAACGTCGGTCAACAAGCCACGTGTCGGCGGGCCGGTATGGTCACATAGAGATCCCGGTCCATTCCTACGGGTTCGGCGGTTACAACCATTCTTCGATTGCCGACGCGCTTGCGAATCGCGTGGGAGGGCTATTAAGCGTGGTGGTCCAAGATCTAACTGTCCAGCTGGGCTTCTCATCGGGATCCGCTCCGTGTGAGATCACGGCCGTTTATTCCTGCAACGGACGGCCCAGCTTGCTCAGTTGTGACTCTATCCGATTAGGTGACCTCTACGCGGAGGAGGAGCGTGAGATGCTCGTTGAGCTTCGGGTGCCCACGTCAGCAATCGGGGCCCACCACGTGATGTGTGTTCGGTGCACTTACCGGGACCCAGCGACTGGGGAAGTCATGTATGGGAGAGAGCGGGCCCTACTTGTGCCTCGCCCACACGCCGTCCGATCTTCGGACCCACGGATCGAACGGCTGAGGAACGTGTTTGTGGCGACGAGGGCGGTGGCGGAGACGCGGAGGCTGGTGGAGTACGGGGAGTTCGGGAGTGCTCAGCGGTTGCTGGTGTCGGCTCGGGCGCTGGTGGCGCAATCCGGCTCGGCTTCGGCTGAGGAGTACGTGAGGTGGCTTGAAGGGGAGTTGAGTGAGCTGAATTGGAGGAGGCAGTATCAAGTGCAGATGCGGGAGCAGGAGCTTATGGTGCTCCAGCAGCAGAGGCGGGAGCAGCAGCTGCAACAACACCAACACGTGGCGTTTGTTGATGAGAACGGTGAGCCGCTGACGCCTACGTCGGCTTGGGGTGCGGCTGAGCGGCTGGCGAAGGTGGCATTGATGAAGAAGTCGCTAAACAGTGGCGGCGACTTACATGGCTTTGAAAATGCTAGATTTTAATATTTTTTTTAATTTGTTGATTAGCCTAAAATCATGGATAGCCATTGGGCGGTTGGCCCATTAGCCACACTAGTAGGACAAGATAAAAGGACAAAAAAATGTTTTTAAAAAGAGAGGGAATTATATGATGAGGGAGGGGCCATCCTCCGGCCATTGAGTCTCTCAGCTGGTGGGTCTTGGAGAGCGACAAAAGAGACTACCCGACGGCGCGGAGTATTCAAAGGGAGTAAACAGCTCTGCCCTACCCGTACCGGCCACAGAAAAGATTGAATACATATGGGGTTTAATTTGTAAAAATTGTACTGCGTATTTAAGGATTGAGATTTGAGATTGCTGTTATGATGGAGTTTGGGATTGGAATAATTTTTTTCATCACACAATTTCTTTATAATTATTTTGTTAGCGATATCAGTAGTACACTAGTACATGCTAATTATCTGATCCCATTATCTAATTTTGCAATCAACTAGTTGTTCCCGCCATAGCACCACTATGACTCGATATTTTTTAAATATACTATAAAAAAGATATTTATAAATAAAAATATAATATAAAATTTAATGTAAGTAATTTGGTAATCGTAATATGTATAAAAATTATTTTTTTTTAAAAATCAAATAAAACAAATTAAATTTAAATTATTAAGTGTAAATAATGAGAATAATCTACTATATATATATATATAAACAATAAGGTTTGGAGACTTCTCATTAGGCATGGACACGGGCCGGGCTGGGCCGGGCCGAGAAAAATGGAATCGGGCCCGCACAGGGGGTATCCGGGCTGGGAACGGGCCGGGCTGCGGGCCGGGCCGGGCCCAAAGTTTGTGGCCCACACGGGTTGGGTTGGGCTGGGGGCGGGCCGGGCCGGGCTGGGGGGGGCTGGATTGGGCCGGGTCGGGCCGGGCTGGGGCCGGGCTGGGGCCGGGCTGGGCCGGGCTGGATACATGTGGGCTGGCGGGCCGATTTGGGCCAGGCGGGCCGGGTTGTATTTGTGGTAGATTTTTAGGTATTTGTGCCTTTTGTGGTCCTTTGATTGAATCAAAACTAGCTTAGTTAAATGATCAAGTTAGAAGACATTAATGCCGACATGCCCTTGCCTCTTCTAACTTATGAAAGTATAATTTTTTTTAAAAAAAGATAGAACAAAGGCGGAGTATTTTAAAATGTATAAATTAAACGAATCTATTAAATTGTACATAATGTGCTAAAAAACAAAAAAAAGGGAATAAGGGAGCGGGCTTGTTCGAAATTATTAAAACTTTGATAAATAATTATCAAAATTAGAATAATTAAGATGCCTACGTATCTCGAAAGAATCAAAGCCCACGTAGTTCTTTACTTACCTTAACTTACCTTGTTGTTGTTGCTCATTCGTCAAAGTCTTCGGGGGTTTCTTCGTCAATTGCATCATTCCCACCACTTCCGGCGTTAGAAGAGTTGTCAGTGGTCATCCCTTCGACATCGTCCTCGGTCTCGAATTTTATTGCACTCATTTCGTACTCTTCTTGCGTCCTTTCCTCGGCACGATCCCAATCCTTCTTGCATATCAATGTCTTGACGGTTTGTGGATCAAGTCGGCATCTTTTTTCCGAAATTACTCTTCGACCTGCGCTAAAAATAGACTCGGACGCAATGGTAGACGCAGGTATAGCTAATACATCCTTAGCTATGTTAGCAAGTACAGGATATTGGTCGCAATGGTTTCTCCACCACTGAAGAACATCACATCCGTCGGGGAATTGATGTTCAGTGGTCAAGAAATCCATAATAATAGATCTTGTAGGTGCAATAGAACCAGAACTAGGTGATGTTCGGGGTTTTTTGAAAATTAAAGATGCAATTTTGCTAGTAGTAGAAGTAGAAGATGAAGAGGGTCGATTAGTAGATGTAGGTGGAATATTTAGTTTTTCTGCATATTTTTCATATAACTTAATTAATGTTGCAATGGCGAAATCAATATCAGCATACCAATTATAATCATTTTTTGAAAGGCCCAAAGTGTCATAATAAAAATCTAACATATTTTCTAAACCTTGCTTCTTCATAGTAGGATCTAATAATGCAGCAATACAATATATAACAGGAAACTTGTTAAAATAAGATAACCATTTTGTTCGCATGTTTTCAATTATGTTACCTAATGATGGTTGCTTTACTTGCATTTCTTGCATGGCATATGTAATATTGCAACATTGAAAAATAACTAAATGGACGTTAGGCGTATAAACTTGTGAAAAAACCAGTGTTGCATCCTTAAAAGTTTTTAGAAGCTCACATATTTGTGTCGCGATCCCCCATTGCTCCTCGGAAATAAATCCGGGAGTACCATTCGGACCTCTATACTGCTCAGCATACAAAGTGGTTATAACATTTTTATAAGTACAAGCAGGTTGTAACATATCAAAAGTGGAGTTCCAACGAGTTGGTGTATCCATACTCCATTTCCTAGGAAATAATCCTTGTTCTTGACACAAGATCTTATAGCGACGTTTTGCGGTACCGGTGAACCTAAGCCATCTAATGCACTCTCTAATCGGTCCAATCAAATCATGAAGATCTTTGCATGCTTCTTGAACAGATAAGTTAACAATATGTGCAGCACATCTAATATGACAAAGATCTCCATTTAACAAAAGAGGTACATGTCTTTTAAATAAATCAATACATCTAGTATTAGCAGAGGCATTATCGAAGGAAAGTGAAAACACTTTTGCAAACAAATTAAATTCCTTAAGAATTCTAACAATATGATCATATATATTAGCTCCGGTGTGACTTTCAAACATAGGTTCAAAACCAATGACACGTTTTTGCAACAACCAATTATCATCATTCCAGTGGGCAGTGACAGAGATATATGAATCGCCTACTCTAGAACTCCAAATATCACTTGTAATACACACACGACCATCATATTTCTCAAAAAATTGTACCAATTTAGATTTAGCCCTTTCATATTGTTGCACGCATCTACGTTTTAAGGTCTTACGACCAACTTGTTGATAAGCCGGTTGCAAAGATAATTTAGCAAATTTTTGAAAGTCATAGTCTTCTCCAAAAGAGAATGGTTTTTCAGATTTTGTAATATATTCAGCCATGCCATCAATCATTTTATCTCTATTGTAACAAAATAAGTTACCTCCAGCTTGAGAAGAGGCAAACCCGCCTATTTGGGTTTGAATTCCGCCGCTTGAACCACCTTGACCTTCGGGGACCATCACTTCGGGATGTAGCCTATTCAAGTGCCTTTTCAACGTTCCCGTTCCGCTATTCTTGGTGAATTTGTAAGAGTGACCCCTTCTAACTCCCCTCGCCTTGCAAATTAGACACGTAGTAATAAAATTGTCGGGGCTTTTTGGATCGTCGACTTTGTCGAAGTATTTCCAAGCAATAGAGCCAGAGGTCGTATCTTTTATCGTAGTCGAGGAGCTTCCCGCCTCTTGTGTAACACTTGCTTGAGATGGGATGAAACCTAAAAAATAAAATTATTTATATCATAAATGAAATAACAAATTATTTATATTATAAACGAAATAACAAATTATTTGTATTATAAATGAAATAAAAAAATTACTTACCGGGTTGATCTTCCATTTGAGCCCTTCCATGCGCCGCCAAATGATCAAATTCCTCTTGGGACAAACCCATATTACCTTGTCCCTCCATTTTTTATAAAAGGGGATTTTTTTTTAAAGATTAAGAATAAGCAAGAGATTATAACTTTTTTTGTTTTTTTTTATAAAAGGAGAAGAAAATTAAATTCGAAATGTAAATAAATAAGGTAAACTTGTTTTTGAAAATTAATACCTTTTTTTTGTTTTGAAAGACTAAATAGAGATTAAAAATAACAAAAGCAAGTAAAATGAGATTAAGACACTTTGTAGATTGTAAGACTTGTAGTAGAATAAGCAAGTATGAGATTGAGAGTTGAGAGATGAGGGATTGAGGAGATTGTGTGGAAAAAAATGTTGAAGATTGGGTGGTATTTATAGAAGATTAGAATAGGAGAGGAATTTAATTTATTTATTTTTAAATCAAAGTAGCCGTTGCCTTTATTTTTTTTTATTTTTTTTTTGTGAACTAGCCGTTGGCCCAACGGCTCTTTAAAAGAGCCGTTGAGGACCGGGCCGGGCCGGGCCGGGCTGGTCCGGGCTGTAGGCCCGTTGACCAGCCCGTTGACTGGCCCGTCCGGGCCGGGCCAATATTCCTCGACCCGGGCCCGGCACTGGACCCGGGTGGGTTGGGCCCGTCTGGCCCGCGGGCTGGACGGGCCGGGCTGGATGCTCAAAAAAACGCGGGCCGGGCCGGGCCGGGCCGGCCCGCACAAATGTCCATGCCTACTTCTCATTACGCCACCTAGGATTTTGCCACATGTCGATCCTATATTAAGTCACCTCATATTTTTACACGCGTCATTTTCTTATAATTTAGACGTCTTTATAAATATTCAATGTCATATTCCACATCAATGTTATCAGAATCCCGATCCGATTCTATGATTCTAGCGATCCTACGATCCATAACACGTGAAACGATCCACGATCCCAAGTAGGATCTTATTGGATTAGGATCTTAAATGATTTAGTATATAATCTCGATCCGATCCTGATTTTACATACGATTTTAGCGATCCTATAAAGGATTCTAACGATCCTACAAATGATTCTAACGATCCTATAAAATGACAATTTTAACTATATATTATTAATAATTTAATGATTAAGGTATAATTTCCATTAAAATAGTTGACTAGTCCATCCTACAATATTTTTTAATAATCAAATTAATAAGATTTATCAATTTCTTACTTCATATATAACAAAAAATACAATCTATTAGGTTATTCTTGCATACTTTTAGTTATAATATAGGATCTTACGATTCAGCGATCCGATCTTACGATCTGATCCAAAAGACCTCCAACGATCCAACCTAGAATCCCGATTTTGATAACCTTTTTCCACATGTCAAATTTTTTCCATATCACTCATATGTTATGTATAGGCTTGGCAATTTCACCCGCACCCGATGGGTACCCGAAAAACCGACCCGAAAAAAACCGAAAAAACCCGATTAAAAACGGGTGAAAAACGGATTTCGGGTGAGCGGGTGATGGAGCGAGTACGGTTTCGGGTATAGCCTCACCCGACCCGACCCAACCACCCGACCCGATCACCCGGTTTTTTGTCCCACATCGGAAAATTGGTAGAAGGAAAGGAGAAGAGGAGCTTATAAAAAAGGAAAGGAGAGGAGGAGAGGATTAAGTATTTGAAGTCTAACCATAGAGATGGGCTTTGAGACTTCTTGAAAAATCTATCTTTTGGCTAATCCAATGGGTAGGCCCTATATAAATAGGTTTAAATTTTAGTTTATTTTGTTTACGGATCATCGGTTGACCCGTTGAACAAATAAACTTAAGGTTAATTTATGATTGAAAATTAAAAAATTTAACTTTTTATAACACCCGAAAAAAACCCGACCCGAAAACCGACGGGTTTTGGGTGGGTCGGTTTCGGGTGGAACCCGTCGGGTGAAAATACCGGGTCGGGTGGGCGGTTTACAACCGCGGGTCGGGTGGTGGAAGTAGTCCACCCGCACCCGACCCGACCCATTGTCATGCCTAGTTATGTACACATCATATTGCCACATAATCTACAAATCTCAATCAATTTTTAAATTTTTTTTATATTGGATTACAATAATGTTTTTTTGGAAATTTTGTTACATATATCTAAAAATTAACATGTAAAAATATTACCATATCTTTATGATCCTAAAAACTCTCCAATATAATCTACCAAAAAAACTCACATTAAATATATACCGAGATCTTATCCTATAATAGTTTTAAACTACAAAATTTAATAATAATTGTTAATGATCCATATATATGATATGATCATATATGTACATATATAACGAATATATTGAACAATAAAATTAACGGTTAACCTATTTTCTAGCAAAATAAAAACTGGTTCTTAAAAATTAATTTCCATGAAATTGACATAAAAATATTTTTTATGTATTTTATAGGATACGATTTTAACATATCTTCATGATCTTAACAACTCTCAAATATAATCTAAAAAACTCACATAAATATAGACAGATATCTTATCCTATAATATTTTTAAATTACAGAATTAATAATAAATAGTTATTGATCCATATGACTATATGTACATAATGAATAAATTGAACAGAAAATTTAAAAATTAACATATTTTCTAAAAAAAAAAGAATTAGAATAGATATGTCTAGAGATAATGTTAACATATTTTCGACAACCTTATGATTGTTTTCACTTTTTCAATATGAGTTACGATATTAAAAAAATAAATCATAATAAATATATAGGAAAAATGAGTTACGGTCTTACAATCTATATACAAATCAAGTCAATTTTTTTTTGTTAATAGATATTTTTTTCCATTATGATATTTAGATAAGATCGAATCTTTTTGTTGACAAATCTTTAAATTTCAATTATGATATATCTTTGAATTTTCAATTTTGATTTTTTTGATAAATTACATACAAATCTAGCCAATTACAATTGTAATTTTCAATTATAATTTTCCGGTAATGTTTTTTGGATAATATACGTACATGTCAAGTCAATTTTAGTTGATAATCCATATTAAATGTCCCATTATTTTCATTTTTGCTATCAAAATCTTTAATTTAGAATTATGCTTCTTCTTTTTTACAATTTATATAAATCACCATTCACAATTATTTTTTATTTTTGATTTTGATTTATTAATATCTTTTTTTATAGTATATGTGAAAATATCGAGTCATAGTCGTACAGGACACGACGGGGACAACTAGTATATACAATGCAAATAAAATGTTATGGTAAATTTTCAAATAATAAGAATAATTTATGCAATGCTCATAAAATATTATGGTAAATTTTCAAATTGTGAGTTCCAATAAAAGGAAAGTATTTTGACCAAATTAACTTCTCATAAGGAAGTATTTTGACAAAAAAGCATAGATTTATCAAAATATATAGGTTTGTAATTATCTATTTATATAAAATGTTTTATAATTGAATAATATATACAATGCTCATAAAATATTATGGTAAATTTTCAAATTGTGAGTTCCAATAAAAGGAAAGTATTTTGACCAAAATTCTCATAAGGAAGTATTTTGATTAAAAAAAGCATAGATTTATCAAAATATATAGCCCTATAATTATCTATTTATATAAAATATTTTTTATAAGGAAAACATTTTTTATCATTATAGTTAAATATGACATGTAAGTGACGGGGTGAAAATAATACGATGTGGCATATGACGTGTTAAAAAATACATGACATGGCTTAAGGAAAAGACGACATGTGGCAAAATCTGATGTGGCGTATTCTAGAAGCGACATGTGGACAAATCTGACGTGGCGCAATGTGGTGACTCCAAACCTTATTGCTTTTATATATATAGTATATTCAACCCAATCGTATACATAAATTATGAGTCGAATAAGTTTCAAAATCTATTTATAGGATCGTGTTCATGGTCGGTTTGGGATTATAAGTCGAATAGTCCTAGTGGAGTTGATAATAAACTTGATGGTAGAGTTGAGAAAATTTTAACCATTTAAAAAAATCAACGCATGGATTGGATTCTTCACTCTCCATGTTAATTTATTATTTCTTCTTTTTATTTTTAATTTTTTTGCGACGGATTAATTAATGCTCTATAAGGTTTTAAAACCCCATAGAGTTTTTAACAAACTCCATAAGAACAAAAAATTATTTGAAATTAAAATTTTAAGGATAATTTGAGTTCAAGTAAATATGTAATTTAGTGTAAATAGTTAGGAGAAATAAGAAGCGTTGGATGCAAGAAGATGAACGGTACAGATTTGATAATATTAATGATGTAAAAGAAAAAGAAAATTGCAATTGCGTATTTGAAAATTTGGAAAGAGAAGATATTGTTCATCGTCGTTAAAAGTAAGATTTAGGGTTTTCGATTTTATGATCGCCGTTAATCTTATTGATAGGTTTAACAGTTGATTGCAGTAAAGTTTAATTGTATTGATAGGGTTAACAGTTGATTGTGTTTAAGACAGTAGGTAAGAACTAGGGCTTTCTAACGTAAATTCACAATTGTCGTAGAGTTTAATGTCGTGTACATTTGCAGCCTATTATAAGTTGTTCACCAATTAATAGAGTTGTTCATTACAATAAATAAATTATTCATTAAAAAAATTCGTACGTAGAACTAATTTCTTAATATAATAAATAAATTGTTCATTAAAAAAAACTTTGTAAGTCTTAGATCTAATTTGTTCCTTCTTCACTATATTAGGGTTATTAATTGCATGCTCATCAATTAATAAAGAATTTTTCAATAGAACAAATAAATTGTTCATTAAAAACAAACTTCGTAAACAGATCTAATTTGTTCATTGTTCACTATTTTAGGGTTATTGCTCATCAATTAATATAAAATTGTTCAATAGAATAATAAATTGTTCATTAAAAACATTAGGTGTACAAATTTTTTAGTCATCGTTCATAGTTTGAGTTAGTGTTCATCAATTAATATATAGTTGTTCAATAGAATAATTAAATTGTTCTTGTTCCTTGTTCACGACATTAGGGTTGAGTAATTGTTCATCAAATATATAGTTGTTCAATAGAAAAAATAAATTGGTAATTAAATAATATTTGTACGTAGATATAATTTATGAGTTATTGTTCATCAATTAACATATAATATGTCATTAGAATAATTAAATTGTTCAATAAAAATAAGCTTTGTACGTTGATCTAATTTGTTATTATTACTATCCATGCATTGAAATTGAATTGTTCATTTCGTACTATATGAAGTTGTTCATCCTGTATGTACAATTGTTCATACAATTGCTCTATCGCTCACGCTCTCTATGGACTTGTGGCATGGGAGTTCGGATTCCGTCGACTGGCGAGCGGCGGCAAGTGAAGTTCTGATTCGGCGACACAACTGCTCTATCGCTCGCGCTCTCTATCCATGAAAGTGTTGAATGCCTTTTTGACGTTTGGTGAACAACTTCTCAGAATAATAAAAAAATCGATCTCGTAGATTATGGTTAGTTGCTAAAATCATATTTTTTATTTTAATTATTTTAAACAATAAAAGTGAGTAAATCAGAACCACTTATCTCCTTGCATCCAATTCTCCTTATTTCTCCTAACTATTTACACTAAATTACCTATTTATTTGAACTCAACCTACTCGTAAAAGAATTAGAGTTGAAAAATTAAACTACTATTTATTTATGTAAATAAATATTAGGGAATTTAGGTAACTAATCAAATTTTTTTTTGAAGGAAGGTAACTAATCAATATAAAAAGCATAATTTGAGTATGTCCATACTATTTTTTTTATTTTTTCATGAAATCATTTATGCCCATCATCATCATCCACCCTCTTCTCCTTGTGAATAAAGTGTGGAGGGGGGGGGGGGGATTGTGAGTCAACTCAGTCAACTCCTAAGTTGACCCAGTTGACCCAGTCGTTACTCGATAGTTAATTGGCATTGACCGTCAGTGACCCATACATTTTGATTATATTTTTTACATTTGATGACATATCTTTACAACTCTAAAATTTGTCCCTCAAGAGTAAAATAAATGCACTAAAATTCCTATTAAAATCATTTATTCAATCAATTATTCTTAGAATAAAAAAATGCACTATTGTACCTATTAAATTATTAAATTCATTTATACAATCAATTATTCTTATAATAAAAAATACACTATCTCTAAAATTATCCTTCGTTATTTAATTTCATCAAATCACACATACAAATACCACTTCTATTCTAATTCAAATAAATACACATTCACCTATGTCCACTTATAAAATAAATAACAATAGACATGAAATCCTATCTCGTCCGTCGGACGGGCCAAACATTCTAATTTGACATTACAATTGTCATCAAAGGTTCTTGATGACATTCGTTTCTCATCAAAGAACCTTGATAAAATTTGTTTGTCATCACAAATGTGTCATTAAAGAGTCTTGATGATCGACATTCGTTTAGCATTATAAATGTCATTCAAACATAAACTTCATCAAATGGTCTTGATGACATTCGTTTATCATTACAAATGTTTTTTATGATAAATTGATTACAACTAAATATTATCAAAAGCTTGATGATATTTCAATCATCATCAAAGACCTAATGACATTCAACGATCATCAAAGACGTTGATGATATTTTATATTTTTGATGACATTTTGCAACCGTCATAAAAAAAATTGTGCCATTCAACCGTCATTAAGATGCCTTTGATGACATTCAACTGTTACTAAAAGCTTGATGGCGTTCATTCATTGCCTCAACTTGACGAGGTTCTTTTGTCATATAAAAATTAACTCTACAATCGAATCATTACAATCTTCAACCAATAATAAGATTCATTTTTATAATTCAATACTCCGTATCACACAAATTTATTATACGATTCATTTCTATTATTCAATAAAAGCTAGAAATAAATGATATATGATAATGCAGTCAATAAGAACTTCGCACAATCTCAATAATTAACAAAGAGGTTTATTGATTTCCATAATTGACTAGTTTCCACAAAGACAACATCTTCTCCTTAGAAATCATTACACTCTCACTATATAATTGGCTAGTTTTGATACATATTCTGACACTTTTGGATGCACTTATATCCAGTTTTAATGCACATTCTCACGCATTTTTATATTCATTTTTTTTAAATACGTGAATAATTCACCAAAAAATCGTTCATGTTATATTTTTCTCATTTTAAGTGAAACATTTCTTTTCCTCCTGCGCCTCAAATACATTATCATTTCACACTATAACGCTCGTTCGCACCTGGACTCTTATCTAAAATTCTAATGTGAAACTTTTTTTAATTAACAAGGAAATGACAATCTTTCTAAACGAAAATAATAGCATATTATTTCAACCACTTTAAAATCTAAAAACTACTACTTTTTTTTTTATCTGAATCTAGAAACTAGTTTAAATTTACATCGAACAAAATAACTACTACACCACCTTAAACTAGTGGGGGTTAGTGAAACTAGTGGAAATTTTTTGGAACTGAAATATTTGTTATCTTGTACATTTCCGTAGAAAGACGTCTTGAATTGGTATACAACATTCCTGTACGAGGCATTGTCAACGTATACTACCCTGGTACAAACAATTCGACACTGGTGTCCCATTTAGAATCACATTTTGGGTAAGTTGACAGATCGTTTTCCTAAGTTAATGTTTGTATTTAGGCTCTTGTGCTTTCTGAATTCAGCTACGCCTGAAAGCGACTCCATAGGGGAAAATTCAAGACGGTTATGCATATAAATACACTGGCCTAAAAAAAAACTGTCAGAAATGTGAGTCAGCTACAACTGGCATGTGCAAGTTAAATTAAAACCAACTTGAAATTATTGGCACAACTTTGTAATCTTTTGCGTACATTTTGGCTTGTTCTAAATGAGACGTTAGTTGCGCATTCATTTGGCCCATAATGACAGAAAAGAGGTGTTGGATGTTACACATCACCACACAATCAGAATGACCACGATTTTATTTTTCAAGGAAATTAAATAAGGGTGTTGGGATTTTATAATGAACAATCCTTTGATATGCTCTACTGATTTGGTTCTTTTAGCTTTGAATAATCAACTAACTTCCATCCAACTTCAGTCTGGCTCACATCCAATCATCCATACCTACAGGATTATGAAAAAGACCTGTACATAAAATCAGTTCACGGATTTTTCAACAAATGTCATCCATTTTCAGTCTCCTTAAATTGATCTTAGTTTCTTCTACGTGTCTTCATTTTTCAATCTAGCCAAACCAGTCTATTACATTGAATCTCTTTTCTTATTAAAAAAACACAGAAAATGATTAAAATTCACAACTTAATAAGTACAGGCATTAGAAATAGAGAAAATATGTAAATCAAAAAGTTGCATCCAAGAACTAATGTACCAACATCCTTTACCAATGATATCCCAATGATTGAAATAAGAGATCGATCGGTTAGTCTATTAATTAGACCAAGAAACAAGATATAGATGTGAGACTAGAATTATGCAAAAAAAAAGGTGTACCTTAAATGTAACTGAAAGAGCCGGATGAGTGCTTGAGTGCTTGGGAATGGGGATGAAGACATCTCAGTATCTCACATCAGTGTTAGATGAAATGTTGATATCACCAATGAATGAATTGATAATCCCATAACAATGGATGCAAGCTGTTGTTTTTTGCAGCTAGAAGCTGCCCATCCTGATACACTGAATTCTTCCATTCTCACGAGTTGCTTGGCAATCAGAAAAAAATAAAATAGAGGCTTGCTATCAAACAAAACAGGCGTAAATCATGTCAATTATTTGCCAAATAGTCATCTGTCCACTTAGAGGAAAACATGGCATGTTCAGAATCTTAATTAACGAGAACCCATCAACATTTGCAGCAGTGGTGAAAACTCTGTCTAGTTACCTAATTAGATACAAATACATAAAATCAAATAGTTCAAGTATTCAACTATAGAGCAGTAGGGATAACAGTAATTTTATATGAAATGAAGAACTGTAGAATGTGTAAGAATGAACTTCATTTTCCTTTTCCTTTATATCATTAAGTAGGTAGAACTTGAAGTGCAAATCAAAGCATCACTCTCAATTGGACAGAAACTAAGAAGGTGTTCAGTTGCATCTTTTCTATATATATATATATGAGATGACCAGCAATTACACATCTCTGATTCTCTGAATCAAAGTCCATCCACATGGGCATAAAAAGGAAACACCATTTAAAATGGTTCACCAATCTTTGAAATTTGGAGAAGCATCTTTCCATCAATTGAGATACAAAAAGAAGAGAAAGCAACTTACAAATGACAGAAGAACTTGATAGCACACAAAAAAAAGGGCAACTGCATTAGGATGGAATTCTCCGTGTACAAATAAGCAATTATCATCATTGACCCAGTGAGGTTCTACTACAACGGAATCTGGGGGGTCAAGATGGGGGTACCCCTGCCCAAGTGAAAGGGGGTACGCCCGATAGAACCAAGAAAAACTGAAATTCAGCTATGTGACAATATTAACTGAATTTAGTTAAATGCACCAAAATTGATATAGGGACTAAATCCATCTCAAAGGGCTCTGTATAAAAGCCAATGAGCATGAGGATGCATCCCAAGAATTCTCACCATAATATACTGAAGAAAAGCATACATTATCTTATATCGGTCTTTCTAGCCTGATAGGATAAGATCTTAGATTTGGGAATTATGAATCCTTATTAAAGAAATCAAGAGAATAGTTTCCAAATCTTTGTATATATGATAAAAACAACAATCATAAATAGCAACTTTTATCACAGAAACATGTAGCCAAGTAAGCCAACTAAATTGGAAAATGAACCACTATACAACACAGGAGGCATTTTCAAGCCAAAAGGATGAAAGAAAACTATAGTGAATACACCAAATTCTTAAAACAAATTACGAAATCGTATTAGTACATTAATTACAAAATCCAGCAGTATGGAATCAACTGATCACTGGCCAGAGATTGATACTGGTGGGCATATAATAAGGTTTGACCTCATCCTCCAATGATCTTATAATGCCACTACAAGGAATGATATTATAGACATACACTCATTGTTAGATTCACTTTAACAACAGTAAGCAAATCAACTGGAGATTGAAGTTTCTCTACAAGAATTCTCACCATAATGTGGAAGCTTTCCTCCTTATTTGAATCTTTGAAGAAATTCTAAATAAGATTTCTGCACAAGATTTTACTTCTGGCTTTGCTCCACCTTAGCTCGGATCTTCTGTTCCAAAACTGCAATCTCAGTCTCAAGGCTAAACATTCTGTTCAAAGCATGCATATTCTCAAGTGTCTCATTCAAAGTACGGCTGTCACTCCCATCACATCTCAGATGCTGCATTGGGCCATGGAGGAGTTTATTGACTATGCCCCTACTAAGATCATCAATTGCTCTTGTTTCCTTTTTAGTAAGATCATCACTAAACTTTGACAAACATTTCTCCAGTTCCGCCAGTCTGATTCTCTCAGCATATGCCCGCAGTTTCTTGATTGTGGGAACTGTCTCCAGTGAATCCCTCCAAGCTTCAAATTGCTTTGTTTCTTCATCAATAATAGCCTTTGCTTCCATTGCTTTCCTAAGGCGGTCCTCCTTGTTAGCCTCCACAACTTCCTTAAGATCATCAACATTGTACACTCTGGATGTTTCAAGGTCAGTGACACACGAATCCACATTCCTAGGAACAGAAATGTCAATGAATAATCTTACACCTCCAACTTCAGGACCCACAGGTGGAAGGGATTCCACATTTTCCTTAAAAAACAATGGGTTTTCTGAAGCAGTACTAGTAAAGATCACATCTGCTTCAGCAGCACAATTTTGCATTTCAGAGAGCGGCTTATAAATTATTTCCACATCCTTCATCTCCTCACGTATAGCTGCAACTCTCTCTTCACTTCGGTTAACAACCACCATTTTCTTACATCCTTTTGCCACCAGATGTTTTATAACCAGTTTACCCATTTTCCCTGCTCCAACTATTACCATTCTTGCCATGTCATGGGAAGGTTCAGGGAGTTTCATCAGGGCCAACTCAACAGCAGCTGAGCTGACAGAGACGGCTCCAGCAGCAATACTTGTCTCAGTTCTAACCCGCTTGCCAACAGAAATTGCATGTTTGAATAATCCACTGATGTTCCTCCCGAATCCAACAACACCTTGTCCAACTTTCACGACTTGCTTAACTTGTGCAAGGATTTGGCCTTCACCCAGCACCAAAGAGTCCAATCCTGATGATACTTCAAAGATGTGCTCTGTAGCATCTCTGTTATATAGCAGAAAACGGTGCTTGCAAAGCTCTGAAACAGGAACTCCGCTTATCTATCATCAAAAGGAAAAACAGCATGGGTAAGTACCTTCACACAAATGAACTAGATCATGAAGAATATAGCTACAAGAAGATAAAGAAGAAAAAGATGATCATAGAAATGAAAGAAACATCATCTACTGTTCAGCCTATCCAGCTAAACATGTGATTGAAAATTTTCCCCCTTGATACATTACATCATAACCAAAGACATTGACACTAAGTTCTGCTGAGTAACAAAATACTGATAAATCATATAGCATAGGCCTGGATCTTGTCTTAAGCTAAAGATTTCAATAATCATAAATAAATTAGCATGTCTGATTTCAGATCAAAGTTTCTAGTCACCACAAGAAAACGTAGATTGCAATACCTTAGACATCCATTCTGTCACTTCTTTTACTCCACGGTGTTGAGAAAGAGCTACGACATATATCTCCATTCTATTGCAGGTGCTTAAAACTGCAGCTTCCTCTATATGATTTAAATTGCACAACTCTTCAATTGCCCGAGGCCATTCTGCTTCTGGAATTGCAAGCTTTTCACGGATTTCTACAGGGGTAGAATGGATACTTAGACCAATCGCAACAATACTGCTCCTTTCTTTTGTGTATCCTGAAGGATGCAAATAACAACAAACAATCAGTCTCTACTCTGTAATTACACAAAAGTCAGCAGAAGGAATTCCTAAATATTAAAAATCGGTCCTGTTCCCATGGAGTTTGTGAGAAACTCTATGGGTGAATTTACTAAAACCCTATAGTAAATTGGTGAACCCGTCGGGAAAAAAGAAAAAAGAAAAAAATAATAACTTGATATGGAGAGAGAAAAATCAAATCTCAACCGTTCAATTTGTATTTAATGATCATGATTTATTCAACTCTATCTATGGAGTTTTTTCACAACTCCACTGGAACTAATTCCATCAACGCTAGTGATTAGAACACGCTCAGTATAAGCCCTATGTATAAAATAAAAAGGAATGTTTTTTACTCACTCAGCGCTATCTTAAGGGACCTTTTTAAAGTATTTTACACTAAATACAAGTATACAACTATTAACTTCGACAAAGCAAAGTTTAATTGCCATAGAACTCCATGACTGTTAGTAAATATATATTAGCCATATCTTGTATTTTAGGATGCTTTGTATACTGTTGAGATACTTTCCAAGATTACAGATTGTAATTTGTATTAATAGAGGATTAATGGAACAGAACCCTTTGATTTCCCAAATTTAGTTTCGGAAACACAATCTTTGATTTCCCAAATTTAGTTTCCATCGATCCTTCCATGGCAATCGACCCACCACCCCCACCCACCGTCCCCACCATCGCCGACGACACAGCCACCACCACTGTCGGCGACTCCACTTCCACTTCCGCTGCAACCACCCAGGCCGTCCCGGCCCCGAGTTTCCACTCGGCTCAATCCGTTACGAACATTCGTAACCAGATCCTGCTCATCCTCGATCTCCAAAAAGTGCAGTACCACACATGGGCTGAGCTCTTTCAGATCACCGCCCGCGCTCACAACGTCGTTGACCATATCGACGGATCCCCTCGTCCGGAAGGTATCTCCGACGCCAAGTGGGCACAATTGGACGCCATCGTCCTTGGTTGGATTTATGGCACTATTAGCGAGGATCTTCTTCTCACCGTCATCAAAATCGGCTCCACCGCTCGCGACGCTTGGCTCCGTGTCAAGGGCATCTTTCACGACAACCATAGTGCTCGGGCCGCTGACCTTGAAAGTCGGTTCATCAACGCCCGGCTTGCCTCGTTTGCCTCCGTCTCCGCTTATTGCCAACATCTCAAGTCTTTGGCAGACCAACTCGGAGATGTCGAGAGTTCCGTTAGCGAGCAGCGCCTTGTCCTACAACTCATCAATGGCCTGTCACCGGCATACGACACCGTTGGGAGTATCATTAGCCAAATGTCACCACTGCCATCCTTTTCCGTTGCCCGAAGCATGCTAACTCGGGAGGAGTCTCGCCGAGCGCGTCAAAGTGAAGGGTCTCAAGCCCTTGTTGCTGCCAGCACATCTTCTCAGCCGCCCAAAACAGCCCCTCCCACCGGAGAATCAAGCCGACGCGGCCCCGGTAACAACCGCAACCGTGACCGTGGCCGACGTGGCAAGAATACAACCGGCGGCAACAATAAGTCGGAGCAACAACCCCAGCCCACAGATCGCACTCGCCAGGGCACCACCGTTCCTCCGCAGTGGTTTCCGTCCCCGCCAGGGTACTATTGGCCGCCAGGCTGGACACCGTCGCCGTGTCCCTACCCCACTGGCCCGACGCAACGCTCATACGCGCCCTCTCGTCCGCCCATGTCTGCCGGTCAGGCGTATTTTACGCCCCAACAGTATGCTGACCCGTCCCATGCCTTTAGTACTATGACGCTCCAACAACCTTCCGATACTTGGTACATGGACACCGGGTCTTCCTCGCACTTGACCGCGGACTCAGGTAACCTTCGTACCTATTTTAATTCGAGTACTATATCACCCATTTATGTCGGTAATGGTAACACAATTCCAGTTGTTGGTAAAGGTTCTGCGACACTAAACACACCCCAGCCATATCACCTAAACAATGTCCTGCACACTCCCAATATTGTCAAAAATCTCGTCTCTGTTCGTCAATTTACCGTTGATAATAATGTTAGTGTGGAATTTGACCCTGTTGGCTTTTCTGTGAAGGACCTCCGGACGGGGAAAACCAAAACCCGATGTAATAGCTTTGGGGACTTGTATCCGGTCACTTCGAACCAACCTTCAACTGCTCTTGTTGCTACGCAACCGCCGCCTTGGCATGATCGTCTTGGTCACCCGGGAAACCACGTTTTGGATGTGTTAAAGCGTCGGGATTCTCGTTTCAATAAAGCCTCTTGCTCAGCTGTTTGTCATTCTTGTCAAATTGCCAAACATAAAAGGCTACCTTTTTCGCATTCTCTTACTTTCACATTTAGACCTTTTGATATTATTCATAGCGATATTTGGACTTCGCCTATTGCTAGCACTAGTGGTTTCAAATACTATTTGGTTTTTTTGGATGATTTTTCTAGCTTTATTTGGGTTTTTCCCCTTAAACACAAATCCGAAGCTTATTCCAAATTAGTGTTATTCCATGCTCGTGTCCAAACTCAATTTAACATCAATATCAAAACTTTTCAATGTGATATGGGAGGCGAATTTGACAATCACCAATTCCGCACTTTTTGTGATCAAAATGGTATGTTAATGCGGTTTGCTTGTCCCCAATCCTCTCCACAAAATGGCAAAGCCGAACGAGCTCTTCGCACCTCAACGATATTACCCGGACCTTGCTCACTCATGCGTCCTTACCTCCTCGGTTTTGGGTTGAAGCTCTCCACATGGCCACCTACCTTCACAACATTTTGCCCTCCAAAGCCATACGGAACAATACCCCAACATTCATGCTTTACCAGCGGGAACCGACATATTCTCATATTCGGGTTTTTGGTTGTCTATGTTACCCCAACACCTCCGCCACTGCCCCACATAAATTGGCTCCTCGCTCAATCCCGTGTTTGTTTCTTGGTCCTTCCCTGGACCATAGGGGTTTTCGTTGCTTGGTCCTTGGCTCAAACCGAGTCATTACCTCTCGACACGTCGTTTTTGACGAAACGACGTTCCCTTTTGCTACCCATAATGGTCACCATTCCCCGTCCAAACCTCTCGTCCCGTCTTCCGACCCTTCACCGCTCTTATTAGAGCTCTTTAACCAGATTGCTCTTCCACAAAGCCCTCGGCCTTCTCCACCACCGTCGCCCAACCCAACCTTACCAGCACCTCTGCCGAGCCCTACACCTTCCCCACCGGCACCTCCGCCGCCACCCCCTCGACATCCCATGCTCACCCGCCGTCAAGTTGGGATCGTCAAACCTAACCCTCGTTACAACATGTTGGTATCCTCTCCCACAATCTCTCCTCTACCTAAATCCCCTATCCGTGCCCTGCAGGACCCTAACTGGCACGCCGCCATGAATGATGAATTTAGTGCTCTTATTAAAAATGGTACTTGGGACTTGGTTCCGAGGCCTCCTAGTGCTAACATTATTCGTTGCATGTGGCTCTTTAAGCATAAGTACAGGTCCGATGGCTCTCTGGAAAGGCACAAGGCCCGTTTAGTAGTTAATGGTCGATCTCAACAGGTGGAAATTGATTGTGATGAGACATTTAGCCCGGTTGTCAAGCCGGCCACTATCCGACTAGTCCTTAGCATTGCCTTGTCCCGTTCATGGCCCATTCATCAGTTTGATGTCAAGAACGCCTTCTTACATGGCCATTTGCAAGAAACGGTGTACATGCACCAGCCACCAGGGTTCGCCGACAAGCAACGACCCGGCCATGTCTGCCTTCTCCGCAAGTCACTTTACGGTTTGAAACAGGCACCCCGTGCTTGGTACCACAGATTTGCTACTTTTCTCTACAAGATTGGCTTCAAGGGAAGTAAGTGTGATCAATCCTTGTTCATCTATAATTCGCGCAACGAGACAGCATTTTTGCTTTTGTATGTCGACGACATTATTCTCACCGCTTCATCAGCCGCTGTCCTTTGCCGACTCACCTCTTTGCTTGGCAAAGAGTTTGCCATGACAGATCTTGGTCCATTGAGCTATTTCCTTGGAGTTTCGGTCACTCAAAATCAATCTGGCTTATTTTTGTCTCAACAGAAGTACGCCCGAGAGATTATTGATCGTGCCAAGATGACCTCTTGCAAGCCTGCTACTACGCCTGTGGACACCAAGTCCAAACTCGTTGCCGACGTAGGTCTTCCATTCTCTGATCCGTCTCTGTATCGTAGCCTTGCCGGCGCCCTACAGTATTTGACTTTCACTAGGCCGGATATCGCTTACGCTGTGCAACAGATTTGTCTTTTTATGCATGATCCGCGAGAGCCTCACTTCCAAGCTCTCAAACGGATTATCAGGTATATCCAGGGTACTATTGGACTCGGTCTACAACTTCAGCCATCCTCTGCATCCTCTCTTACGGCTTACTCCGACGCTGATTGGGCCGGGTGTCCGGACACCCGGCGATCCACTTCTGGTTATTGTGTTTACTTTGGTGACAACTTGATTTCTTGGTCATCGAAACGACAACCTACGATATCTAGATCCAGTGCCGAGGCCGAATATAGAGGTGTCGCCAATGCTGTTGCAGAGTCCTGTTGGTTACGCAACCTTCTTTGTGAGCTTCACGTTCCACTTCAGCGAGCTACTATTGTCTACTGTGACAACGTCTCTGCAGTGTATCTCTCGTCAAATCCGGTGCAACATCAGCGCACTAAACATGTCGAGATCGATCTTCACTTTGTCCGCGAGAAAGTAGCTCTTGGCCAGGTTCGTGTTCTTCATGTCCCATCAGCCCATCAATACGCTGATATCTTCACCAAAGGGCTTCCATCTCCTTTATTCTTGGATTTTCGACATAGTCTCTGCATCCGTGATACTCCCGCTTCGACTACGGGGGAGTGTTAGTAAATATATATTAGCCATATCTTGTATTTTAGGATGCTTTGTATACTGTTGAGATACTTTCCAAGATTACAGATTGTAATTTGTATTAATAGAGGATTAATGGAACAGAACCCTTTGAGGGGACTAATTATCACAAATCCACTTTGCTTACAATGACAAGCTAGCGTATGAGGTTCCCACCGATATGGTGATAACAGAAAAGCGATTCGCCTAATATTAAAACAATGCACATATGCTAAAGTTCATTTTGACAAAAGCAAACAAGATTCCAATTTTCAAGCTCAGTGTTACCACACCAGGAAACCATCAAACAAGAAGATAAGAAGCTCATTGCGAGTGAATGACAATCAAATCTAAGCTTCTGTACATTGAGACCAGGCAATTAGCCACAAGCCGTTAAATTTGCAACCATAAAATGAACAGCAGTAAGCCTCCTTATTATAAAAATCCAAATAGCAGCGGATGTAATGGAAAAAGAGAAACAAAATAGGAAAAAAGAACTCACGATCAGCAGCGGAGGTCTTCAGCTGCTCAAGAGCAGAGATGCTGGACGATCGAACGGATTTAGGCGAAGCAGCATCGTCGGAGCCGACCTCGCATCTAGGGTTAACCAATGGCACGCAAGTCCGCCTCTGGAGTACACACCTCCGGCTATTTTTCCCGGCCGCCGCCCCGCCAAGCAATCCAACCACCGAGGGGGACGACACCGCCGCCACAGACCTCGCCGAAGATGAAGACGAGGCGGCGGCGCCGTGGACGAGTGTATCCAAAGCGAAGGTAGTTGCGAAACCACTTGATACCGCCATTGAAGACCAAGATTTCGCGCGGAGATAAGCCCTAACTCTAGCTAGAGAGGAAGGAGTAGTTGGATTTGACTGTCAATGGAGGAATTTGGGTGGTTTGGATTGCTTGCGGTCTGGTTTGAAGTTGGTTAATTGGGATTTGGGAGTGTGGATGTGGGCCCACGGAGGGAAGGCTTTTCCGATTTCTATGAACTGTGATAGGTGGGAAATTCCACGTTTTATCCACACGCTCACCCTTTCTCTTGGGAGTTTCGACCAAAAAACCCTTCTAATTAATTTTCTATTGGAGTTAACCGGGCAAACCCGGTCAGGTTGTCCAGCCCGGTCCGGTCCACCGACTAAATACGGCCGGTCCGGGTTAGAAATGGACGTTTTAGCATGAATTATTGAATTTAATTAATTGAAATTAGTAAACTCTTGACCATTAATTAAAAAAAACCTGCTAATCACTCATATTCATATATCTAAAAATTTGAATTGAGCTAGACCCAAGCATCTTTCATCTAGGTCTAACTGAATACAGATTATAAGTTTGGAAATATAGTCTCTACTTTATAAGTTTGATCCATTACCCTATCACATAAATATATCCTAATGTAAAATGTCTTGATCAATTTCCTAATAATAATCATTAATTTTCGTGTGATGTCTGTGAAATACTGTCAATTAACAACGACTATCCAAGATGGCACTATATTTCGAGATATCGATGACAACGTACACTATCTTATATGGATTTCAAACGGAGAAGATTGATTGGCTAGAAATGATATTTGATATATTATGATTTGGTAAGATTCAAGTATGTGAAAGGGATAAGGTGGGAGGAGGAGATGCGTTCAAAGTTGTGATGGAGATTGGTCTCTTGGATTTCCATCTCTCTTTATGCCACAAGCTTAGTTGGCCACATCGTGGACACCACAAGAAACTCACGTTTTCCTACCAATCCTTCTTATTATCTCCCGTCGTCTCCCATGTCCCACGTCCAATTTTAAGGCATGGTATAATTGCTTGAACTAGAATAAACATTATGAGGAATATCTTTTTTTGGCGCAAACTTACCAATCATATCATGAACAACTATCATGTAAAATTTCACAATATTTCCATAATAATATTGCAAAGTCCGTCCCATAACAGAATACCACTCAATTAATATTTGATTTGTCTAATAATGAAATGGCACTAAAACTCGCAAGTGTTGGCTGGAAACTTGAGTTTAAATTCTACTAAAAATATATATATACACATACTAATATTGGGTGAGTCTTCTCCAAAATTAAGACAAAATATCTAATCTGAATGTAAAGCGACATTGGTCAATCAAATTAAATAAGTCATAAGACAAGACATAAGAAAAATATCAAAACAAGTGCTTTATTTAAAGTAATTCTAATATGTGCATAGTTTCAATATATATGTGAATATTATAACAAAACCAAAGAATGACACCCGATTGGGAGTGTGTGGAGGTCGAATGAGAACAATAAACAACATCGACACGGAAATTTACGTGGCGATAACAGTGTGTTATCTACGTTCATGTGTAGAGAAACAGTATATTGTTAAGGAGGTAGATAACAACTTATTAGGTATTTCGAGAGTTTATTGCGGAGGCAGATTACAGATTATTAGGCCGAAATAGATCGCGAGAGGCCCTATAACATATAATATTGTATACCGTTTGGGCGCTGCCCCCCAGTCTCCCCTATCAGGGGAGGTCGCCCCCTAGACTCCTGACTCGTTAACCGATCATTGTCCCTTGGACTCCCTGTCAACGCTCCGTTTCCGAACCCTTGATGGATTTTGATCAACAATAGATTCAAGGCATATTAACATAATCCAGCGATTAAAATTTTAAAATGGTACTATAAAATTTCATTTCGATGGACGGTGTCTTTAAAAACCAAAAAAAGTAACAACTTTAAAATATTCCATGGCGAGTTGTAAACCTTAGCAAATTCTCTCAAAAAAAAATCATCAGCGAATGGCATTTGCGGCTTCACAGCCCGTTGGGCTTGCAACAAATCAGATTATAAATGGGTCTACTTGAACCATAAAATATGGCCTACATCACGGCCCAATGATTCTTAAACCGATCATTATTATTTATATGGCAATTTAGAGCATGTTTATCAATGGAAAAAAAAGGGCTTAAAACATATACAACCCCCTGTACTTGTGCGAATTTGTCACTTAGACACCTCACATTTGGTTTGGACTTATTGAACACTTAAACTTAACAATTTGGACCTATTAAACACCTCTTTGCTGATGTGGCGAAGTGCGATGGTGCCGATTACGAGGTTGAGGACGACGAAGAGAACGGCGGGAGTGAACCAACTGTTGACGGAGGTCCAAATTGTTATGTGGAACACATGTGGACAAAAAATTGGACATGTCAGCGCGAGTGTATTACACTCAACGAGATTGTAAGCGACCAGGTGTCTAATAGGTCCAAATTGTTAAGTTTAAGTGCTCAATAGGTCCAAACCAAAGGTGAGGTGTCTAAGTGACAAATTCGTACAAGTACCAGGTGTCTAATAGCATGATCTATTTTTAAATCCAAGTATCTCAAATGGAGAGATGCTTAGAAAAACAAGCATCTCCATTTGAAATATATTATAAAATAAAAAAAGAATAGAGTTTCTAGAGATACTCTTTTTATATTTGATAAACTTGCTCTTAGTTATAAGGTCTTTTTGGTACAATTATTCTAAATATCTTATACTTAATAAATTATGTAAGAGATAATCAATGGAAGTACGTGGGTTGAGTCGGTTGACCACAGGTAAACCTAACACGTCTACCTCTAATCCACATATACTAACTGTACTAAAAGTTATATAATTATTGTAAAACTCTATGCTAACAACCAGCTGCCCGATGCATAAGAAAATATGTATAAATTATTTATGGACATTCGATAAGCTATATAATTATTGTAAAACTACGGAGATTTTAAACCAGTTATCGTAAGTTCGTTGCCGATTCTTCAAATACGTACGGAATGGCTTCTCGACATAAGTATAGACTTTTTAAGTACACTTATTTTACTAAAATTTATGGCAAGTAGCCAAGTATACCGTTTTTAAAACTTGGCATTGGAACATTTAGGTTCAGATATTTTATAGGTCAAAATATTTTGCTCAAGTGAAAAAGATTATGGGCCGCATGAATTACCAAGATGATGATAGTGGGAACCCACTAACTACCACTTTCAATTCATACTGTTCTCATAGAGTCATAGGTAGCCAAACCATGTATGATGCACCCTACAATTAAAAAAAAACTAGTTTAATGAGAAGTGTTTAATAGATTAATTCAATCATTATGTGTTACGTTTGCAAATTACGTTTGACATTAAAACCATATTTTATTTGTGAAAATAAAGTATAATATTAGAAAAAAAAATAACAAGTCTCATATGTAAAGCTGGCTACTATGTAATTTTATGATAAAAATTCCAAAGGAATAACACCCGGCCAATTGGCAAAAACCCCATACAAACGTTTACAAACTTATTTTTGATGGATCAAAATACAATGATTTGCCGGCCACTTTGGAATTTATCATTATAGATCAAGATGGGACTCCTATAAATCTAGAATCTAGAAAATATGGACCAGTTTCAGTCTTACAAGTGGAATCGCTTGCACTCCACAAGGGGATACAAGAAATTACAAATTTATAAATTGAAGGAGATAATCTCACAATCATTAATGCACTTAATGGTAAAGGACATTGTCCTTGAAAAATTGAGATGGTAATTTCGGACATCATGGCCTCCCTACAAGGCCTTCATATATAACTTCTCATTACATCATGTTGGTAGGGATTGCAATGTTGTGGTCAACAAAATTGTGACACAACTTTACTCTCAACAACTTGATAGGTCATACAGAGATCCAAGTTCTCATCCATAAAAATATTGTAGAACATCCCTCCTAGGAACTAGAGAGCCTCCTAATTCTTACCTCACCAAATTGATAAAATTTTACTAGACTTATCATTTATTTGTGTAAATAAGCATGTCATTCATTAATTGATTCACCAAACTTTATCATTATGCATCTTTTGTATCTAACAATCAATATGCTCAATTCTCAATTGAGGCTTTGACCAAAAGTACTTAATTAATTTATTAATTTTATGTCTTAGTGCCGCCTAGTTTATACATGCTATATATATTTCGTTGCAAACCCATCATCCTTCTAGCAATATTTATCAACTAATTGTAAAATATATACCTTCCTTCGTACATTCATATCATTCCAAATTAACTAAGCCGGTTTTCTTGATTTCGACTTTGAATTAGAGGATGAGCCAGCCAGGATGGGCCACGGGGCTCTGCGGATGCTTCTCTGATTGTGGTTCTTGTAAGTAACTACTCATTACTACATCATTCTTCATAATTTTTTGTTGCAAGTCCCTCGTATATAAAATTTCGATTTTGTTCAGGTTGGCTGACGATATGTTGCCCCTGCATCACTTTCGGGCGCATAGCCGAGATTGTCGACAAGGGCGAATCATGTAAATCATCACTTTCAGCATAACATTTAGCAAATAACTCTCAAAATATGGCCCGAGTGACAAATCTCACACCGTCACTACTTCTCGTGTTTATTATATATACAGCTTGTTGTGGAAGCGGGTGTGTGTACGTTTTGCTGTCGTTGGTAGGCTGTGGGTGGTTGTATGCGTGCAACTTTCGTTCTAGGTTAAAAATGCAGTTCGGAATGGAAGCTGGTACATGTGCAGATGGTTGCGTTCATCTCTGTTGTCACGGATTAGCCCTGTGCCAAGAGTACCGAGAGCTTAAGAACCGTGGTTACGATCCGTCGTTAGGTAACGCATTTCACCTATAGTGTTATTGTATTTCTTACTTAATTCAACAGCAAAAAATAAAGAGTGGAAAGGTTGAAATTTCTGAGGTACTTTAATTTGTTTGAAATTTTGATCAGGGTGGGCAGGCAACTTGGAAAGGAGAAATCAAGGCGCTCCAGAGGTGCCTGCTGGAATGATGAGATAGGGGAATAAATGTTTGTATGTTGTTCATAGATGTTTGAAATTAATTGTTTAGGGTAACTAGTGTTGAATTCTAGCATTTGAAGAATTTCCAGGTTCTGTTGCTAAATTAGGGGCATTGTGATAAAATGTTGTTTTCGGTTTAGGTTGATGAGAGTATGAAGATTGTATTCACTTGTATCTGTCATGATCTAAGCAGGACTTTCGCTTCTTTTTTTTCTTCCTTCCTTTTCTTGGACTTCAGGGAGAATCCCAAATTTGAAACATACCAATTTGCATGCATTGTCATCTTTTACAAGAAAATGATGATGGACATTTTCTGTTTGATAAGAATTGGGATTCATATATATAGGGATTAGGGGTCAAAGGGTAGTAAATTAGGAACTACAACTCCATCTACAAGTGAATACCAATCACGAGTTACTCTAGTGGGACGAGGCGTTACATTTTATGTTTGAAAGTTGGCTTCTTCTCGATCAGCTTTGGGCGGACGTTCACCATCCAATGCCTTTCTTTCACCATCACCAACAACAACAACATCTACCCAGATGGAACCCGGTACGAACGGGATTTGGGGTCGAGATGTACGCACTCTTACCCCGACTCGAAGTCGGAAGGGTATCTAAGAAGGGCCCAAAGCAAAAGGGAAAAAGGGACGTAAACGAGAGCAAAGAGGAAAGCTAGAAAATCCCAGGGACCGAAAAACAGAGAAACTAAAAACTAAACATAGAAAACAAAAAACCTAGAGAGAAAAAGAGTTGGGTACTCCCTCCAAGTCTTTCCTACTACCGCTCTATCACTATAACATTCTCACATCATTGGTCCCTACACAAATTCATGTCTGCTGAGACTGCCAGATCATATTAAAAAATGTTATTATTAGTTTTAGTTTTTTTTTTGGTGAAAGGTGCTACGCATAAAAGTCGAATCAGAAATATCTGAGTACTACTCTTAGAAGCTTATCCGCTTGACTAGATGCCCAAAAGCAAACGTTTTTTTTTGAGTAGGTAAGAATTCGGTTTACCAGACAGGCCTAGTAAATCGAGAGGCCGAGTAAACGGCGGTTGGAACACCGACATGAACAAACGCAAATGAACAAGCAAAACAGACAGAAATGAACGCAACACAAAAGCCAGTACAAATAACGAAAAAGCACTAGAACGAAAGGAGTAGTGGGACTCTGTGAGGGGCTAAAGATCGACGTCTTTAGCATTCGGGTCAAAAGCGGACCAATATTGATGAAGTGGACTACTGACGTTGCCTCCACGGGATGAAGGATCTTCAACAGCCTCGGGAGCGTCCAAGTGACCACGCCAATCACATACGAACCACATCCAGGCCCAAAACCAAATCTCGAAAATGTACTAACCGTGTTCAGGTCAACCTCCCAAAACAAACACGAACCATGTAGGCAAAAAGATGGACTATAGCAATTATCAAAGAAAACCAAGCCCAAACGAGCCCACAAAGTCAATCACAAGAGACCACAAAGTCATCAACGTTATCAAAAGATCAACACCAAATAAAGCTTTTAAACTCAACATGGGCTTAAAAGCTAAGAAAAGCCCAAAGAAACCAAGAGCCAATAAAAAAGGGCCAAGCAGCAAATGTTGTTATTAGTTCAAAGTGAATGCTTTTACTATTACAAGCTATTTTTCTAAAATTAAAAATGTTGTACACGATCAATTAAAAATTGGCCCATTGGGCTTCCAATTGGACCGATCATGTTAGGTCAAGGCAGTGGGTACTCTTTACTCTCCGTGGGAAAATGGCGGCTATTTTCCGGCGCTAACGGGAAACAGGACAACGAGAGTAAACGAATAGTGGGATCGCAGAAGAATAGAGAGGGAAGAAAATAGAGATGAGGATTGCGATTGAAGGTTGTATGCATGGCGAACTAGACAAAGTCTATGCGACACTCGCCCAATTGGAAAGAGTAGAGAACACTAAAGTCGATCTGCTTATCTGCTGTGGCGACTTTCAGGTCTGTGATTTTCTTGCACTGCAAATTAAGTGTGCCAGTGGAATGGTGATGAAAGTTTTCAAGATTTTTTTCATTCAGTTCTAATTTTCGATGTAATATAGGGTTCTGGTTTGGTGTCTGTTAATTTCAACGTTCAATTGACATGTCGCTGTGTCTGGAATTCTGTTTCCTGAATCTCACTTCGTTTTAGTATGGTTGATTCCTTTCAGTTTAACGCTTCAGTAGTTCAGTTGTTGCAATTTCTAGGATTTCAATTTGTGCGAAACCATCCTTCATCATCATCATCATTGACCCGGTGAGGCTCCGCTACAGCGAAATCTGGGGGGTCAAGATGCGGTAACCCCTGCCCAAGGGAAGGGGTACTCCCGATAGACCCGAGAAAAACTAAAATTCAGCTATGTGACAATAATAACTGAATTTAGTTAGAATGCACCAAAATTGATATAGGGACTAAATCCATCTCAAAGTTAGTGAATAAAAGCCAATGAGCATGAGGATGCGCCCCAAATACAAAACCATCCTTCATGAACAAATAATCGTATCATTTTATGTTAGGGGATATAGGATCCAGTATACAATTTCTTATCATTTTAATTATGACAAACTGAATGACAGTGATTAATTGCCAACAAAACATGGATCAAGTGATCAAATGCAAGTTTGTTGATGAAGGCTGGTTGTGTGCAAAATGGCCAATATAAGGTTTGGTTAGTTTTGTATAATATTTGTAGGTAGATAGGGTAGGATTTTAAAGGTGGAAGAACATGCAAGGTATTATTTGTGATATCTCCAGATGATGCTATGCTCTCTGGTATTGAATTTGTTGCAATTAGCAAAGTCCCTCTACCACTATCAAGGTTCATGCTTTGCTTTAAATTGTGTAGTTTATATTGTATTAGTAAGTTTTTTCCCTTGATTGGCTCTTGCAGGCTGTACGAAATGAAAAAGATCTGGATAGTTTAAATGTACCTCACAAATTCAAACAGATGAATACTTTCTGGAAGTACTATTCTGGAAAAGCAGTAGCTCCAGTGCCAACAATCTTCATTGGCGGGAACCATGAAGCATCAAATTACCTTTGGGAACTGTGAGTGGTCTTATTCATTTCGAGCCATATGTTTATCTGCATAAACTTATTAGGAGAAAGAATTAAGCATCTCTTCACTGTCAACTTTGGCTCTAACCCCATTTTCAATAGAATGATTAATTCTTGATTCCCAGTGTGCTTGTATTTGCCGCTGGTTTGGTAGAATTATTCGCTGTCAACTTTGGCTCTAACCCCGTTTTTAATAGAATGATTAATTCTTAATTCCCAGTGTGCTTGGATTTGTCTTCGGGTTGGTAGGTTTATTCAGTATGTGCATCAGTGGATGCACTAGGGATGGTTTCTTATGTTTGCAAGTGTTTATTGCACACCTCATATGTTGACTCATGCAAACTTTTTCCCTTCTTTTTCCCTCTAGTTCATTGAAGCCTATATTGCATCCTGCTAAGTGAAAAAAGTTCATGCATACATTTTTCTGATTTTTAACCAATCAAAGATATATGATTATTTGCAACTGTTACCCATGTTGTCTAAATTGTGTATGTTAGCACCTTATATCGCTCCTGGTGGTTCTTTTAGGTATTATGGTGGATGGGCTGCCCCGAACATATACTTCCTTGGGTTTGCTGGAGTGATAAAGTTTGGTGGTATTCGAATCGGTGGACTTTCTGGAATTTACAAGTCCCGTGATTATCATTTAGGTTGTTCATCTTTCGTACATGCGTGATACTGCTAGCTTATACATAGTTAAATACTTAAAATATAGCCTTTTATAATTTGTACATGATTTAAACTTAGGCTTGCTACTTTTGATGTTATATTTTGTCTTTGGCTATCAATCATGTTTTCACTTTTATTGATGCTTATTTGCAGGGCACTTTGAGAGACCTCCATATAATCAGAATGATGTTCGATCTGTCTATCATGTCCGAGAGTATGATGTTCACAAGCTGATGCAAGTTTCGGAACCTATAGATATTTTCATTTCCCATGATTGGCCCGTTGGTATTACTGATTGTGGAAATTGGCAGGAGCTTGTCAAATGGAAACCTCATTTCAAGCAAGAAGTAATGAGCTTCTCTTTTAGTAGTTGCAGCAATTGTGCATAATAAATATTCTTGGAATTGTTCATGTAATGTGTGTATATATATAGATCATTCATTGTTCCTCTTCTGAATTTTTCTAGATTGAGGAAAGAGCTTTGGGCAGTAAAGCTGCTGCTCAGTTGTTGGAGAAATTAAAACCTTCTTATTGGTTTTCTGCTCACCTACACTGCAAATTTGCTGCTGTGGCTCAACATGATGGTGGCTCTGTAACAAAATTTCTTGCACTTGACAAGTGCCTTCCTGGCCGAGGATTTTTGCAGGTACCAATTTATATCACTGTTAGGGTCTTAAGCTTGTGGCCTGTTATGTAGTCTCTCTGAAGTAATCTTCATACTTTATTAGGTTCTTGAAATTCAGTCAGAGCCTGGGCCTTACGAAATCTTGTATGATGAAGAATGGTTAGCAATAACACGGAGGTTTAACTCAGTCCTACCTTTGACTAGAAGGCGGGCTAATTTAGGGTATTCACCGTTCCTTCGTTTTTGTTTAGTAATATCTCGTCTAAGTTTTTAGGAAAGTGCAATGTTCTGTTATTTCATGGCAGGAATGTAGAATTTGATGAAGGTGAGTGTCGTCAATGGGTCAACAGTAAGCTGCAGGCTAGAGGGGCTAAACCTTTTGACTTTACTCCCACTGCTAGTTTCTATGATCCCACACATTCTGGTACCAATGGCCAGAATCATGGTAATCATGCTTTCGTTGAATCAACTTTCTGTTTTCAGTGGCCACTATCAGTCTATGATGGTAACTGGTACTGGTAGTATCCAACATAGAAATGTCCAAATAACAATAAAATGACTAGTCCTAACTAATGTTTACCAATGGTGTTTGCAAATAGTATTTAGTGGATAACTATCTTAATAAAATTTTAAGATCCACATTGTTATTTGCTGTTAAATTTGTTTTACTTGATTCTTGAAGGAAACAAAAGAAATAAATTGATTACTTAAATTCTGAATTGAAGTATCTTTGTCATGTTATCTTGACCCTTATATAATTTTCTTTAATATGCTGAATACTAGCATCTAAGAGCTTTCTGAATTTGACTTAACATATTTTCATTGCAGAACATTACAGGAATCCCCAAACAGAGGCGCTCTTACAACTTCTTGAACTGCCCTACCTTCTTGATAAAACAGAAAATGTACATCAGTTGAGCTCAACATCACCTGTGGCGGGATCTGGAGGGAGTCGAGGTAATACCTGCTGTAACACTCTCGATTGTAACTGTGAATTCTGTTTTTATTTTCCATTTGTATGTATTTTTGCATATTTACCTTCTCCTGAAAAATTAGTGTTTCCACTTCACCATTCATGTTGCTATCATTTTTTAGCATTCAAAGTGTTTTTTTTTAGAAATCTAATGGCATGCTCTTGCAGATTTAAATGCAGGATCAATTTCTGATTATAGTGAAGACATTCCCATTGATGATGAGGATGAACTAGAAAATTTGAGTACACACAGTGATGAATGATTTTTACTGAGCATGCAACAAGGTACAAATGAAATAATTGCTCTGATCAGTTTTTGCACTAGCTTAATCAGTTAATCTCAATTTTTACTTGTTTCTTACTGCTAGTTCATTAGTTTGTTTGAATTGTTTTCTTGACTCTCTCCTGAATCAAATTGTTTGTAGTGCTTGGAGTTTTAGTGATTGGAATTCTTCACAGAGGTCAGTGATGTGCTCGGAGTTTTTTATTCATACACCTACTACATCCAGACAATGTATATTAAGCCCATTGGACCCACCTTAACGTGTACTCAGAAGGGCCCACATGGACCATGGGCTACTGATTTATGGACCCATTAGGAATTTCCTCTACTGATTTATGGAGGGATTTCCATCTCTACGTTGTTTACCCTTATTGATCAAAGGTCTGATCCTATAATATATACTCCGTACTATTGCTAAAAAAAACATTTGTGGATATAAATATATAACTATTAACTAGTTATGTAACAAATTAATTTCTGGATGTAAGGTTAGGCATGTCTATTTGTAGAGTTGGCGACATGTTATAGTTTTTCATCTCAAACGAAAAAAAAATACAATAAAATAATTTATACATCTTGACTAGAAAATTATATGTGTAAAATTGACAAAGAAGCTATCTTAATAGTAAAATCATGTCTTCATACTTACTTTATATGTCAATGTGGGATTGTGGTAAGTGCTCATTTCTTCCCAACATATCCTTTTAAGTGGTAACTAAAACATGTCTTTATACCACACACTCTATTTGAGTGGAGTCCGCATAATCTGTTTGAGTGGAGTCCACACAAACAGAGTGGATAGATGCCCCCTTCTCGCCACTTTTTTAAGTGTTTTATCGATACCCTTTTCGGTTATATATATATATATATATATATATGATTGAGATCAGGTGAGGAGGATTGTTACCGTAGATAATTAGAAGGATCATCTACCGTCAGATCTTGTTTTTAAAGATTAAGATTAAGGGAGAAGTTGTTCATTGGGATATAACAAAAATAAAAAAATAATTAATTTTGGTAACAACGTAAATTACGGGATTTGATTTTTATTATCTTCACCAAATATGATATTCTAATAGTCTAATATTTCCGATTTTTTAGAGTACCATTGACAAAAAGCGCGTTCTTGCTCAGAGGCTCCTACAACATCACATCCTCACATCTAATTTTAATTGAGTTAAATTCAAAAAATAAGTAGTAGACATAAAGGAACATCTATTAAATAGATCATGAACAAATAAATTGGATGTTATGGAATTGTTTCTATGAACAATTATATGATACCAAAAGAACAAATATATAACAAATAATGAATAAGAAAAATATGAACACCTATACTAAAAAAATAACGCCATAGAAGAACCCTAACATATTTAATAAAGGAGTAGTACACATAAATGAACATCTATTTAATAAATCATGAACAAATAAACTGGATATTATGGAATTGTTCAAATGAATAACAATATGACACCAAAAGAACAAATATATAACAAACAATGAACAAAAAAAAATATGAAAGGACATCTATTTAAAAAATAACGGCGCGGAATAACCCTAACCTAAAGTAGTACACATAATGTTGCAAAGAAATAACCCAAAAGAAATAATGTCGGAGAATATGTTGCAAAGAAATAAACCTAACCTACAGTAGTACGAATAAATGAACATCTATTTAATCAATCATCAACAAATACGTTGGATATTATGGAATTGTTCAAATGAACAATTATATGATACGAAAAGAACAAATATATAACAAACAATGAACAACACAAATAAAACGACATAATTGTGCAGAAAAAATCCTAGCCTAGAGCAATACACATAAATGAACATCTATTTAATAAATCATGAACAAATAAATTGGATATTACTCCGTATGAAATTGTTCAAATGAACAATTATATGATACGACAAGAACAAATATATAACAAACAATGAATGCCGCAGAATAACCCTAACCTAAAGTAGTACGCATAATGTTGCAAAGAAATAACCCAAAAGAAATAATGTCGGGGAATATGTTGCAAACAAATAAACCTAACCTACAGTAGTACGAATAAATGAACATCTATTTAATCAATCATGAACAAATACATTGGATATTATGGAATTGTTCAAATGAACAATTATATGATACGAAAAGAACAAATATATAACAAACAATCAACAACACAAATAAAACGGCATAATTGTGCAGAAAAAATCCTAGCCTAGAGCAATACACATAAATGAACATCTATTTAATAAATCATGAACAAATAAATTGGATATTACTCCGTATGAAATTGTTCAAATGAACAATTATATGATACGACAAGAACAAATATATAACAAACAATGAACAACCCAAATAAAACGGCATAATTGAACAAAAAAAACCTAGACTATTTCACGCACATATGATGCAGAAAAAAAAAACGATATATGATACTCACAAGTGAATGAACAAGTTTATCTCAATAATTTTTTCCCTAAATAAAACTGTTAGATCTCTATAATTACATAACATGATTTATCCAAATCTCATCCTTTTAAAAAACCAGATCTAGCGGTAAAGGATCATCCTAATTATCTACGGTAAGAACCCTCCTCACCTGATCTCAATCCTATATATATACATTAACTATTTTATAACATCTAAAACCATACCCTAAAACCCTTTAATCTTCATAAATTCATTTTTTATATAGTAACGTTAATCATTTACTTAAAATTGGAAAAATTACTTAAAATAATCCCAACTTTTACTCATTTATTTAAAATAATACCAACTTTTACTTTTACTAGTTTTGGTACCAACTCTTATCATATTTATAGATATTAGTACGAGATTGTTTCCAACGGAATATCCAATAAAGTTGCTGATGTGGCAATCGGATAAGGTGACATTACAAGGATATCGTGATAGCACTTAGTAATGGATGATTCAGAAATCCCCCTTCTCCTTGAATTGGAAGAACTGAACAACGTTTTCGAACACCTCCCTTCCATCTATGTCAACTCTTGATGTTCCCCCTTCAGAAATCCTCCTCGTTATCGCTCTTGATGTTCACCAATGTCGGCTCAACAATAGATTTGGAGTATGGGGCTTGAAATTTATTCATAGTGGAACTGGAATTTTTTTTTTTTATTTAAATCCTAGTCATCAATAAATTAATAGTCACCCTATTTCATTAATCCAATCATCTTATCCGACTGCCACATCAACAACTTTATTTGATTTACCATCGGAAACAATCTCGTATCAATATTGATAAATATAGTAAAAGTTGGTACCAAAACTAGTAAAAGAGAAATTTTGTATTATTTTGAATAAATGAGTTAAAATTGGGATTATTTTTAAGTAATTTTTCCTTAAAAATTTTAAGATATGTACATTAATTGATTTTTTTTTAAATATGTGATATTATATGAAACAATCTACACATACAATATGGTATCTACCCATTATCTATTAATAGATAAAGATCAAATTAATTGTCGCACTACATATAATGCCAATTGAAACCTTAAACACTTATCCTAACCTTAAACACTAACCCTAAATTCTAATCCCTAAACCCTAAAATCCTAATCAACAACAACAACAACATCTACCCAGTTTGAACCGAAACGAGCGGTATCTAGGGGGTCAAGATGTACATACCCTTGCCTCGAGTAGAAGTCGGGAGGGTATTTCGGGCAGGCCCAAAGGAAGGTGGGGAGTGGGGGGGAGAGGGGGTAAAAGGACAGATGAGAAACTCAAACTAAGAACCAACCGAGTAAGAAAAAGCACTGAACCTTAAAAAGTAAAAGACTAAAAAGACTAAAAAAGGGGAAAGAGCAAGAAAACTCCCTCTACGTCTTCTGTACTACTGCTCTGTCACTGTAATCTTCGCACGCCATTGGTCCCTACACATTGCCAAGTCTGCGGGAATTGCCAGAGCAGTGAGATCTTGCTTTATGACTTCCTTCTAACTCTTTTTTGGTCTGCCCCTTTCCCTGCGAAAATCCCTAGCGGCCAAACTTTCGATCCTCCTTACTGGGGCCTCTGTCGACCTCCTCTGTACGTGCCCGAACCATCTGAGCCTTGATTCTCGGAGCTTTTCACCTAAACTGGCCACTCCTAACTTGCCCCTAATCACCTCATTTCTAATCTTGTCTAATCTGGTATGCCCACACATCCATCTCAGCATTCTCATCTCTGCTACCATTAGCTTCTGCTCTTGCGCCTTTGTGATCGGCCAACACTCTGCCCCATACAACATGGATGGTCTAACCACAATTTTGTAGAACTTGCCTTTCAGCTTGAGTGGGACCTTTCTGTCACATAGCACTCCAGAAGCACCCCTCCATTTCTGTCAGCCCCTCTGTATCCGGTGTCTGATGTCCTCTTCGACATTGCCATCACTCTGCACCATCGAGCCTAAATATCTGAACATCTCCTTTTTTGCTACGACCTCTCCTCCCAGGCGTATTTCTTCCTCTGGTTCCTCCTCTTGATTGAACTTAAACTCCACATATTCTGTCTTGGTCCGACTCAGCTTAAAGCCTTCTGCCTCCAATTTCTCTCTCCAGGATTCCAACTTTCTGCTGACTCCTTCCCTCGATTCATCCACCAACACAATGTCGTCCGCGAAAAGCATACACCAAGGTACATCTTCTTGGATCTCCCTTGTCATAACATCTAGAACTATAGTAAACAGGAACGGGCTCGAAGCCGACCCCTGGTGCAAGCCGACACCCACTTGGAAGAACTCTGTGTTCCCCCCTGGGGTGTATACACTAGTCAACGAGCCCTTATACATGTCCTAATCATAAACCCTAATACTTCTAAAATCTACCCTTACCCTAACCATAAACCTAAACCTCAAATAATAATCTTAAATCCTAAAACTTAAACCCTAACCCTAATAATATACCCTAACCCTAACATTAAACCCTAACCCATAACCCCAAATCATTACTCTAACCCTAAATCCTAGCCTAAATATTAAACTTTAACCATAACCCTAAATACTAACCCTAACCCTAAATTTTACTCCAAAACCCTAAATCCTAACCCTAACCTTAAATCATAATCCTAAATTATAAACCCTAAACCATAAAATCATAATCATAAACCCTAATACTTACCCTATACTCTACCCTTAACCCTAACCATAAACCTAAACCTCAAATCCTAATCTTAAATCATAAATCCTAAATATTAAACCCTAACCCTAATAATAAACCCTAATTCTAATCTTAACACTAAACCCTAACCAATAACCCTAAATCATAACTCTAACCTTAAATCCTAATCGGCACATTAAACCCTAACCTAGAACCCTAAATATATCCTAACCCTAAATTTTACTCTCTAACCTTAAATCATAACCCTAACCTTAAACCCTAACTTAAAATTCTAAACCCTAAACCATAAGATCTTGATTATAAACCCTAATACTTACCTTATACTCTACCCTAAACCCTAATTACAAACCTCAAATCCTAATACTAAATTTAAAACCCTAATAACCCTAATCCTAACCATAAACTCTAACTCTAATATTAAACCCTAACTCATAACCTTAAGGGTATGTTTGGATGGTGGGATTTGATGGGAATTTTAGAGAGGGAAATTGAAGGAATCATTTTCCTATTGTTTGGTTGCAATTTTATATTAAAATTGACAGGATTTCATTAGAAAATTTGGAGTGAAATGATGGGAAATTGAATCCCACCAAATTGGTGGAATTTGATGGGAAACTAGAGATACATGTTTCAAATAAGAAAAAAAAAAAAAATTACCCACATTTTCTCATCAAAATCCAACTCTAGCCAAACAAATAAATCATTAAAATCCCCTATATTCTCACCTTTTATTTTTTTATCATTTCCTTTCTCATATTTCACAATCATTTCTTTTCTCATCAATTCTCAATTGCCAAACAGGCTGTAAATGATAACTCTAACCCTAAATCCTCACCCGAACATTAAACCCTAACACATAACCCTAAATCCTAACCCTAATCTTTAATCCTTTTAAACCCTAACCTATAACCATAAATCCTAAGCCTAAACCCTAATTATAAACTTTTTTTCAAATGCATAAACTTTCGATAAACGAATTGCTAAAAACAAATGTTTTCTCAAATATTATAATCAAATATCTCTCTTAAATATGAAAACTACATGATGTATTCATCAATTTGCAATAAATATGTTTTTATCTATTTATTACATTATGTTATGCACATTATTGGTATTGCCCACAAACCATAAATTCTTAATAATAAGTCAAGTAGAGAACACAACAAATAAAACACAATAGGAAAAAGACTATATTACATATATCAATATCTAACTGAAAAGAACTCATAACAATTCTATTGTAAGAAAATATTCATATATTTCAAGGAGCTACTTACATGATACTTATTTTTAATTAAAGATTTAAGGGAATCACTTCTATTTTACTAAGTAAAAATTTAAAAGGGTTAGGGCTTGAATTTATGATTTGAGTATTGTTTTGTTCAATTTATGATTATAACTTACTCTACAACAATACAACCCTTTAAATCTGAACTTTGTGCACAAATTCATTCTAACTATGGCCATAACTAACTATGCATGGATAATTAAGAATCCATTACCTATACAATACTCAATGTACTAGTATGTATTCTTGTACCTTGTACGAGTTTTTCTTAACCAAAATATTAATTCTAAAATATTTTCAAATATATTTATTATCCAAAAAAATAAGCATGTAAATGCTTAATTAATTATAAATTTTGAATAAATATTTTATATCAATAAACTATAAAATTTGTTTATTTGAAACAATAATATTTTATTAGTATTGCGAATTAAATTAATATCCAAAACATGATACTTTATTTAATTATGAAAATAGATAAGTAACAAGATAAAAAAAACTTATCAATTTATTATATACATGGGACCATTCAAAATAAACTTAATTATAATGATATAAGATTGTACGTACATTATACTATCTTTATATTAAACTTAATTATCTAAACCTAGCATATGCATTCTATCTAAAAATAAAATAAATATCCTAATATTTGTATAATATATAGCATAAAAATATCTTAACAATATTCCTATTTATCATATCCAAAAAAAAAGATTATTTTTTTTAAATTAAGAATGAGATTTTATATCCATTGATTATAGTGATATAAGATTGTATGTACATTACACTATCTTTATATTAAACTTAATTATTTGCCAAAGATTGGTTTTAATAAAAGGGGTGGTGTGGTCCAATCTAAAAACGTCATGTGTCGTTTAAGAATTTTTTTAACCTCCGCTTTAGTAAATAGTTATGATTTTAAAAAATACGTACCTCTAATCAAGGGCTCGGATCAAATGAGAATTGGTTTGTATCATAATATGATGAATCATCCCCGTGATTTGTCATTATAAGTCAAATAATAATGATTTAAGAATGATTTGTAGTTAAAAAAAGAGAAATTTTTAATTATAATTTGTAATAAAAAAAGAGAACTTTTTTACGTAATTAGTGATGGAAAGACGTTTAAATAACCTAAAAGGGGGTCGGCAAAAGCCTAAAAGAAGGGACGCGAGAAGAGGGTATTTCTCCACTCAAACAATTTGTGTGGTGCATTTAGTAAAAAAAAACCGCATGCAAACAACATTGACAAAAAAGAAGATTCACCATCCCTTATATATACTCCTTCCGTTCACAAAAACTTGTTATTTAGCTTACTTTTCTTGTTCAACAAAATCTATCATTTGAGATATTTTAGCCCATTTTTCCAATAATATTCATACTAATTAATAATATTTATAAAAATTTAGAATAAAAAGTTAAAGATTTTAATAAAAGGTTGAGGATATTTTAGTCAAATCAAATCGTTTCTTTATTTTTAAGACAAACTTTAAAACAACAAATTTATTTGAACGGAGAGAGTATTTATTTTTTTACCGGTTTGTTGATGTTAGAAGTGCACATTTATTTTAACATTTCTTAATTTTTAAGAAAAACTCTAAAACGAAAAATTTCGAGTTGAATTAGGTCGTCGAGTCAGGTCAAGAACTTGACGGTGGCAATCTTGGGACATCTGCGCACCATGTTAGTTTGTCCTTAAAAGAACAAAAGATAAATGGGTAACAAATATACCCCGTGGAAAACAGACGATGAGAATGGATAAATTTTTTAACGGTTCGTCTAATGTGTGCCCATGGGCACACAATAAAAGTGCTAAGTTGTGAAACTATTTCAAAACTATTCCCTAAATTGAAATTAATGAACCCTTTTAAAAAATCAAAATTAACAAACAATATTCAGATTTACCAAGATTAGAATCCTAATTGTGTGTCCATGGGCACACATTAGAAAAATCCATTTTTTAAATCTAGGAATATATTATGTTATGAAAATGGATGATTAATAATTGAAATAACAAATAGTGGGTCTGGAACAGTGAAAAATTTAGTTATCTTTCTTCTATTAGAAAGTTGCAATAAGTGAAACTCATGTTAATACATCATTCATCTGCATCTCAAAGTTTTGAACTCAAAAAAAAAATTGCTTCTAACCAATGGTTCTATTCGACCCATATAACTTTTCATCCAATTCGACACCTTTGAATAATTCGGTAGATCAAATGACATTGGATTTTCACTTAAAGTAAATCGTTTAACGAGACTGAGGTTATGCTAGAGAAATCTTGTCAGCAATAATTACAAAGATTACCCAACAAAAGAAATAACAAAGACTGATTACCTAAACCAGTGGATTGATTGTTCGTCCATGATTAATAGCATCGGTTTGGGCTTTGACTCCTATAGTATTTAAATCGAGAAGATAGAAATTCACTATTCATAGAGATATTTCAACATAAAAAAAACAAACCAGAGATAATTTATTATTGGAGTATTAAAATCATATTCCCAATACTACAAAGGGAAAAATGGAAAACAGATGTATCACCATGTAGAATAAACTTCTCTTGAAATAATAAATAGTGCATGCGAAAATAATGTTGCCAAGATTATTTATTGTTCTCCATGAAATGAAAAATCAATTATTATTTTTTTTAATCCCAGCCATCAGTTAGCACTGATGGAAGAACTTTAAGCTTATAATAAAATCAGATTCACCCAAAAAAAACTCTTCTTTAATGCCAGCTTTTCGTTATGCTTCTTCCACTATAATTTGATAATCATCATTAAAACCGTTGAAGGCTTTTCAGTATGATTACTTGAAGCCCTCAGCTCGGATCACACATTCACACTACAAGAGATGCCCATAATGCTTACATTACGAAGCATAATCTAATTGTGATCACTACAAGACCCCTCAAAACAAAGGCTGTTTAATTCCATAATATTAATTAGTAACAATATACACTTAGAAATAATACTGAGACAGAAAGCAGCCTACTACTACGCACATTCGTATTTAATGCATCTAGACTTATTAAGCATCAATTCTCCTACGTAAGAGGGCGTTTTCTATTTTAGTCGTACGAATAACTTTTTCATTCCTCTTGCACAATACGACATCAATCGCAAGATAGCTGAGGGGCTGAAAGTTCATATCTAATATTCTACAGTACAACATAATGCCCTTGATTTTTAAAGCCACTAACTCCGGTCTCGACCAAAATTTACCTTGTTTTTTAAGACATGGGTAACAATCCTAATTTTCATAAACCATTTTTTACTCCATATTTTCGTTATAAGATTTATCTTTTGCCTAAACTCTTTAAACGTTACAACCTTTGTAATATTTACGGGTAACAATCTAACATTTGTAAACCATATTCAACAACGTATTTTGGTCGCGAGAGCCGAGATTTATCTTCCGCCTAACTAGCTATAAAGTGCCACAACCTCTGTAATTTTTGTGGACAAGGATAACAATAATCTTTATAAATCATTTTCAAACGCATCATATATAATTTCACATGAGAATTATCTTTTATCAAACTATATGAGGTGTTACAACCTTTGCGCTTTGTAATTAAGAGGAGATGTTTTTTTTCACATTATGCACAATGCACATATTTTGTTAAATATGGTCGTTTCATTACAAGTTTCAACCCCTAAGAGCGAGCTAAGGCCAATTCTAGGTAGCACTTAGCAGCATACAAACAAATGCAATTGAAAAGCTCCCTAGGAGGCTACGAGGGTTGCCACGTCAGAATGGAACATCACAAGGTGTCGAATTGACGCCCACTTCCTCTTTGCTGAGTGGGCATCTTTTTGCCTTTATTTGCTTTTGATTTCTATTGCACTTGCCCTCTATCATTATTCAGTATTCATTGACTGCCTCTCTTTACAATTTCATTGCTAAAAGGGTGGTCAAAATTCAAATCACTGGGCCCAAAATCTCTCTTGGGCTTTCCCATCAAAGCCCAAACAGTAGAAGGGATAAGGTAGGAAGATGAATCAAAAAATTTTGAAAAGAATAATGGTGTTCTGTGATCCCTGCTAGATAATTACTATATATGGTGGGGAAAAGTAACCACTAATTTGGTTAGAAATATAAACAAATTGTTAATGTAGAATCAAACAGCCTTCTAAAGGCTGTCTGTTGAAAGAATTTTATCAATTAAAGCTCCAAACTGATGCTCTCTGTAAACGAGTGTTAATCCATGCTCAGAATAGTTGAAAAGTTTTGCAATACAACAAGCACAGGATCAGCAAGTATCCATGTAAAAAGCCAAACTTCAGAGCTATGCAAATTTATTTGCATTTGTCTTCTACTTGGACAATACATGTTGGGAAATGACCAAAAGGAAAGCACCAAACTTTAGTGACTAAATTATCTGTTCTTTTTATTGACATGACTTTAATTGCTCAATTACAAAGTAGAAAGTTAAAATCTTTTGGGCAAAACTTTATCTAGTGACCATTATCCTCAGCTTTCCTGTATATTTTTTTTTGTAAGATCTCAGTTGAGCTAATATTAATGTCAAGTGTTGAAGTAATAACGAACACAATAGAAAGAGAGCAACCATTCTAAAGGAACAAACATTGAATACTGGTGAAAAAAGAGGGGGAAAAAATACCACCTCCAAATCAGTGTTACTCATCAGCTCCATGCCCTTGTCCAAATTCTCTGTTAAATCACAGAATATAAGAGAGAGATATATAAGAAAAAGAAGGGAATCAATCAAGCATGATTAAAGAAAAAAAAAAGATTCTGCAGGACTTATTGCATGTTTATGCTTTTTTGTTACATAGACATAAATATTAAGGTTAACGATGTATGACAATTGTCCAATTCTTGCATGGCAGATCCATAAATCAAACAATAACGAGCATATAAGCTGATAATTATGCATCAAAAGGGAAGCAACATAACTCTTTCTATAGCACACAATCTCAGCCCTTGATTGGCAAATAAATTATTAAGAAAAAAAGAGCCATCACCATTAATCATTGTACATGATGTGGGTGAAAGGCAAGAGATCTAATTGCATTGGAGGGTCCAGAATCCAGATCAACAGCACTAAGAAACTGTCATGAGGATCATTACAGTGTATTTGGGCTTTAGAAAAATCAAAGCACACGGAGCATATGTAAAGTTAGTTAATTCCCTCAATATATATATGCTAGCGGATATAGCAAGAAAATTCCCTCTTTATGCAAGAAAATAATGTACTCTTCTTTATTAAGCAACTATAACTGCCTAAAAAAGAACCTCCTCTTCCTCACAAATCCTGTTTCTTCTACTACTCATCCCACTAATTCTAATTCTAACCAAATATGCCATTTATATGTTTCTCCTCTTTCTGATCTCTTCCACTGCATAAACCATTTTAACAGATCAAAAACCTTTCACCTCTAGCCTGCCATGGCTCTTCATTTCACATCTTTTCTCCTTGTATTATTCCTTACACTCCACAACCCTTCCCAGATCACAGCTGATGATAATCAAGCAAAGTTCTTCGGGCTCATGAAGAAGACTCTCTCAGGGGACACTTTATCCAGTTGGTATTCCTTGGGAGAGAAGTCTTACTGTAATTATTCTGGGATTGGCTGCAACAACCAAGGCCACGTCAACAAGATCAATATATCTGGGTGGTCACTCTCTGGCTACTTCCCACCTGACGTGTGCTCTTACCTTCCAAACCTGCAGATTTTGGACATCAGCATCAACAAAATCCAGGGTTCCTTTCCAGAGAGCATCATCAATTGCTCTCAATTACAAGTACTCAACATGAGTGCTTTGCATCTGACAGGGAAACTGCCAAACTTCTCAGGCATGAGATCCCTCAGAGCTCTGGATTTATCTTACAACATGTTTGAAGGAGACTTTCCAATATCCATCTTCAATCTCAGTGGTCTTGAGGTGCTGAATTTCAATGAAAACAGACAATTCAACTTATGGGAGCTTCCACAGAACATCTCCAACTTAACAAGCCTTCAGTCAATGGTTTTGTCAACTTGCAGAATTCATGGGTCTATCCCACCATCGATAGGCAACATGAACTCGCTCACTGATCTTCAATTGAGTGGGAACTTACTAGAAGGTCCTGTGCCTCCGGAGATTGGAAGGCTGAAAAATCTGAGGCAGCTCTTGCTTTATTATAATCACTTCACAGGAGATATTCCTGAAGAGCTGGGAAATTTGACCCAGCTTACTGATCTGGATATATCAGTGAACAATTTAACTGGCAAGATCCCGGAAAAAGTATGCCGTCTCCCCAAACTCCTTGGTCTGCAGCTCTACAACAACAACCTCACAGGAGAAATCCCAGAGGCTCTTGGTGAATCAACAACTCTGAAATATTTGTCACTTTATAGCAACAAACTCAGTGGAGAGGTTCCAAGAACACTTGGAATGCAATCACCTTTGGTTCTCATAGATGTGTCCGAGAATCAGCTTTCTGGTCAGCTCCCACCATACATCTGCACAGCAAGTAAGTTGTTGTACTTCCTTGTCCTTGAAAACATGTTCACAGGAAAGCTACCTGAGAGTTATGTAAACTGCAAATCCCTAATCCGTTTCCGTGTCAGTTATAACCAATTAGAGGGTTTTATGCCTGAGAAACTTTTCAGCCTCCCACATGCATACATCATTGATTTGGCTTTCAATTATTTCACTGGCTCAATACCCAAAACCATTGGAAATGCCAAAAACCTGTCCGAGGTGTTCTTACAAAGCAATAGAATTTCAGGGGTTTTGCCTCCTGAGATTGCTGGAGCAGCCAAGCTGGTCAAAATTGATTTTAGTAACAATCTTTTGTCAGGTCCACTACCTACTGAGTTAGGCACCATGAAAAAGCTAAACTTGCTGCTACTGCAAGGCAACAAGTTTAGTTCTTCCATTCCAGAGTCGCTCTCTTCGCTTAAATCACTAAATGTTTTAGACCTCTCAAACAACCAGTTGACTGGGAAAATCCCTGAAAGTCTATCTGATTTACTTCCTAACTCACTCAACTTCTCATACAATCATCTTTCGGGCGCAATTCCAGTTTTATTTATAGACCAAAGACAGGAGGAAAGCTTTATAGGAAATCCCCAACTCTGTGTCACAGCTTATTTGAATTCAACACATAAATTTTTTCCTCCATGTCCTCAAACACATCCCCATAGCATCAAGAACGTTTGGATAGTGGTAGTTTTGCTGGTAGTTGTGTTCCTTGGTACTATTGTGTCCCTAAAGCGGTGTCTATCTAAGGGAAAAGCCATAAAAGGACAAGATGAGACCTCATCTTCATCATTCTGCTCATATGAAATGAAGAGTTTCCACCGGATAAGTTTTGATCTACGTGAGATCCTAGAAGCAATGGCTGATGAGAACATAGTTGGGCATGGAGGATCAGGAACTGTTTACAGAATTGGTCTAAGCAGTGGAGAAACTGTTGCAGTCAAGAAGCTATGGAGTCAAAAGACAAAAGATTGTGCTTCAGGGGATCAGCATGTCCCAAACAAGGAGCTGGAGACAGAGGTTGAAACTCTGGGTAGTATAAGGCATAAGAACATTGTAAAGCTCTACAGTTACTTCTCAAGTTGGGATTGCCACTTGTTGGTCTATGAGTATATGACAAATGGAAATCTATGGGATGCCCTTCACAAGGGAAAGACTCTTCTTGATTGGCCAACTCGTCGGCAGATTGCATTAGGAATTGCCCAGGGTCTAGCCTACCTCCATCATGATCTTCTACCACCAATCATTCACAGAGACATCAAGTCGTCCAATATCCTGCTCGATGTTGATTACCAGCCCAAGGTGGCAGACTTTGGTGTCGCTAAGGCGCTCCAAGCTATGGGAGGAAAAGATTCTAGCAATACCGTCATTGCCGGGACTTATGGTTACTTAGACCCAGGTAATAATATTGAGATAAATATTACAAAATGTTCCATACATTGTTATTATCTTTTAACACCTCAGTAGTTGATAAATCTATCTCTAATACTGCGCTAGCTAGTATTTATGTATTAAATGACACCAAAATGGCAATTTGCTCGGAATTGCTAGTAGAATGAGAAGTTACTGCATAAGCTTGATTTTTATATAAAAGAAAGTAACACCTGCAAATTATATAGATATTGAATAGGATTATTTGATTTTCAAACAAAGTGATAGTATGATGTATCTTCAAACCGCAGTGCAGCTGTGCTTATAGTCTTTACATAAATCAGAGCACATTTTGCATATATGCGGACATATAGGCAACTATTCATAGCATTTCCCAAATGTCATAGTGAGTCCCAAGCATATGCCAAATGTTCTTGTTTAAAATATTTGCTTTGTGTAAATTAAAAAGACATGGTACTACAAATTTTGACAGATTATGTGAACTCGACCAAGGCAACAACCAGGTGTGATGTTTACAGTTTTGGGGTGGTGCTGATGGAATTGGTGACAGGAAAGAAACCAGTCGAGGCAGAGTTTGGAGAAAACAAGAATATCATAAACTGGATAGCAAGCAAGATAGAGACAAGGGAAGGAGCCATAGAGGTCTTGGACAAACGTTTGTCCGGGTTGTTCAGAGATGAAATGCTTCCTCTACTTCGGATTGCCATGCGCTGCACAGCTAGGGTGTCAGCTTGCCGCCCAACTATGAATGAAGTGGTCCAGTTAATACTGGAGGCAGACCCACGCAGATTAAATTCTTTCAAGTTCAGAGAAAAGAATGAAAATGCAACAAATGAAACCAGGAACAAATAAAGACATGTCAATTATGACAGTAGACTTTTGTAATGTATATTGATGTTTCAGGTGAAACAATGCTGTATCTGTAAGACCTTATTATCTCTCAGGAATCATTACTAGGAAGGTCCAGAAGGGGAGGAATTTAGGCTTTCACATGTAAAGATAGTTGATAGAATCCTGTGCCTTATCCTTTTTCTTAAAGCCTTCATACGTGTGAGCTTTTGTAATATATAGAGGAATGTATCCTTTATGGCTGCTTTTAGTAAAGCAATTAGCAATAATCTCTGTAGCACATGCCAATATAGAAAAAATATATAGCTATAAGCTGTATGTTTTCCTTCCCCTCTATCTTTTATTAATTGTATGATAGTGTGTAAAGGGAAGAGGACGGCTTTTCAAAAAGGGGAAAAAGAACATAGATTTCACTGGAGGTGGATGATATGAATTGCATCCACTTCTTTCTAATCATAGTGGGTTTATTATTCTAAATTTCCGGGCTTCTTTTATATATGATCTAGCCCAAATTAGGTGTGGGTTTGCCTTGCAAAAAGTAGCTGTATCAAAGTGATGATTACATTTGTCTCCATTCAAACTGTACAGGGCAGGAAGTACTACTGGAGAGCAATTTACGATTTCCTTATCTTTTATATAATGCAACTTTCGCAACATTTGTTGTAATAATTATGCTTAAAACATTTTTCACCATAGATAGTGTGCCATGAATCTCACAGTTCTTCAACTTGCTTTACTTCAGAAGACCCAAAAAATTATACCTCAGAAGACATTTAATAGAAAATTGTAGGCCATATAAGAGATTATTATTCCATGAATTTCAGAAATACCTCAGAAGACATTTCGCAACATTTGTTGTAATAATTATGCTTAAAACATTTTGCAACATATGGTGTAATAATTACGCTTAATTTTGCAATGGATCAACTGTAGGCCATATAAGATATTATTATTCCATGAATTTCAGAAATATCTCAGAAGACCCAAGAATTATATAGAAATTTTATATAACATTTGTTAAAACTTAAATTTTCGATAAACGCTTCAAGCAAATCTTCTTAACAACCAAGATCAAACACATGGTAAAGAACCCCTATCATATAGTCATGTCATGTGTTTAACTTTTCTTTTCTTTTTCCTTTTTTTTTGAGGTGACACATCCAACTAATATCAAAAGCAACAAGCCAACAATAATTACTTTGGTAAAGATGGGATTCCATGATCAACATTCAACAGTCCTCTGTTAATCAAACATTCAATCATCCTTGTGAAGGAAAAGGGAAAAATACATCAAGACACTAGCAAAAGCCACATTCCACAACAATAAAATAACCAAATGAACAAGAAGCACAACCAGATTTTACACGGTTATGAAACTAAACTATTCACAATATGGAATCAATCATTACCATGTTAAACCAGCAAGGAAAACAACCTCTGTTCGACAATTTGAAGCTCCAACAAGAGGGCAAAGATCAACACAAATATCAATTTAGTATTTCACAGGTCAAACATGGTGGTGCACTAAATTAGTGTTGAAGTTATCCCTTCCTAATTGTGAGCCGTTGGTAACGCTCCTCTATGTGTGATGCCAATTAGAAGCTTTTCCAAAAAGCTTAGACTTTGATTAGCTTTGGGATAACGAGGATAAAAAGTGATTACCACTGTACAGCAGTATAAAAAACTTGAGTGAAAGCACTAAGCAGGCAAACAGAAAAGCCAAGCACGAAGAGGCTTTGTATACTAATTCAATCAATCTCACAAACACGTGGTGTGCAATGTGAAGTTTTCTATTATCAACATAAATGCAAATAATAAGCATTTGTGTGATGTCTAATTTTATCAAAATCGCAATTTAAGCAATTTGAATCAGAAACTACTTCACATTATGCATCATCGATCATAGAATTTCGAAATACCTAACAAAATGATCTGCCATCTGAAAGGTTCAGAGTTGTCTACAGCTGCAGCAACCACAATCGATTTCTCTTCACCTGCAACTAAAGCCGTCTGCTCAGAAATCGAACTTTTGAGACGCATTTTAATGGAATAGCTTGATAGAATGGATTCAAGACTTATCGATACTCCCATTCAAACTATAGCATTTCTCCGATGGCGGCAAATTAATTGAGAGTGGTAACTTTCAGGAAAACGACGAACCATGATAAAGTTGGGAAGTGTGATGTGAGCCTTTCAGGAAAACGACGATAAACGTTGCCGTTTAGTACTGAGAAGTGAGAGAAGGCCGCACAAAACCATCTTGCATTTTTTGCAGTAGAAAATTTGTACTTTGCGCCCTTTACTATACGGCCCAGAACTTAAAAGGCATAGACAATCCAGTTTAGACTGTGACTCTAATTTTCAACGGGCTATAAGCCTTTTTGAGGCCCATAATAAAAGATAGACCCATAATTAATGTTAGTCCTACTTCAATTGTCAATGAGTTTTGATTTTTTTACGACGGAAATAATTAGGGGATCGCCTCATCGAGAGGTTGGTCGCCCTAAGATCCACGTGGATGAAGTTTTTAGTTGTTTAACGAGGGATGTGGCTGGGGATGGCCATCTGTGCGATGTGGTTTGTCACCTTGTTGATTTATTTTAAAATGTGGTTCAATTTTTTAATCTCGAATTTTTGAAGGGAAACTAAAATATCTGACATCATCGTCTCAATCTCCTATAGACAACTCCAAATGTCATTCGTGATATTAACAAGGCAATGATTATCGCTCTCAATCTCGGTCTTCTTAAAGCCTAAACAGAGTCCTACATTTAATGTTAGTTGGAGATCTCTATAGATCTGGCAGCATGTAGAGATTAGGGGTGTTCACGGGTCGGGTCGACCCGCGACCCGAAATTGCGGGTTGCGGGTCGACCCGCGACCCGTAAATTTTTTTACCTTTGACCTGCGACCCAACCCGCGGGTCGCGGGTCTAACAGGTCGGGTCCCGGGTCGACCCGTTTGACTAAGTCAATCGGGTCAAAACTAATTTTTTACCTAAAAAAAATAATTTTTAACCTAAAAAAAATAATTTTTAACATACAAACATGTATTTTTTTTAAAAAACCGTCGGGTTTGCGGGTCGACCCGTAAATCCATCGATTTTTTATAAATAAATAGTTTATACATTAATAAAATTATAAAAAAATATATATATATTTTTAAAAATATTGCGGGTCGCGGGTCGACCCGCGACCCGCGCGGGTTTGACCCGACCCGACCCGCGACCCGCAAAATAAAAAAATTCGACCCGCGACCCGACCCGCACGGGTCGTGGGTCGACCCGCAAATTGCGGGTCGGGTCGATGCGGGTCGCGGGCGACCCGACCCGTTGAACACCCCTAGTAGAGATAGTTGGAGGGAGAAGATCCGAGTGGTGGACAAGTAGTCACCAGGAGAAACGGTTTCACGAGGCCTTGGCGTTATACTTTGGTATTTGTCATTTTGTCTCTGTTTCGTTGGTTTCCGTTATATTATGGTTGTGCCCTTTTTGGTTGTGTTGTTTGGTTTGGTTGCCTCTTTAAGTCTTTCCGGCACACCTCCCTTGTGTTAAGCTAGAGGTGCTCTTGACCCCCCCCCCAGATTTTCCGATAGGGAAACTACACTGGGTCAAGTTGTTGTACTAAATGTCAACAAAATTAATCAAAGCAGAGAGAGAGAGAGAGAGAGTATGTACCAAGGGCTCGCCATCGGCACTACATTACCTGCGACCACCATTGTCGTCATTACCAACCTTGAATGCCCTTTAGAATTGTCATGTATACTATACTATAGTTGATATATCTTAAACATATGACCTTATGTTGTTTGATAAATGTATTTTTTTTATAGTGCGCCATTTAGACTTGGAGATCGTTATACTTGTTGGAGATCATTATACTTCCCTTAGTGAAGGTTTAAGGGTTTTATGTGATAATGACAACACACTTGATATGGTTGCATGCAGTATTTTAGAAGGGGTTAGTGTTGAAGTATATATTGATCATGGTGAGCAAGTAGATGATGAAGCAGTAAGAGTTCAAAAAGATAATGTTAGAGCTAGTGGCCTTGTAGACCATCATGAGGGTGAAGAAGATAGTGAGAATTCTGATGGTGGAAGTGATGATGATGAAGATTTGCAAAAAAAAAAATTATATCGGAGAGTTAGATGAGATTGATGAATCTATTTTGTGGGATGATGATGATAAGATTAGGGAGGTTGTTGACAAAGTTAAAGAATTCTATAATCCGTCCACCTTCGTACGTAGAATATGCAAGTAATCAGATTTCTAAGGGGAGATTAGAGCGAATTAAACAAAAGCGAAAGATTGCGAGAAATGAAGATAATTGATGGTGGTCAGATAGCTCAGATTGTGGTGAAGATGATGCTGGATTAGACAACTCAGATATGGGAAGCTTATGTTCGGAAACAGATGAAGACGGTGAAAGAGTGTTGGAAAGGAGGAGAAGTCATTAGACAAGATATCATGAAGGTGCTCGTGATGTTGTTTTTTCTGTGGGGTTGGTATTAAAGATCATCATGAATTCAAAAGAGCATTGAGAAAGTATAGTTTGAATGAAAAAAGAGATTATGACTACATAAGAAATGAGCCAAAAAGGATTATAGTGCAGTGTAAAGCAATTGGATGTCCTTGGATAATGTTTGCTTGTGAAGAAATTTTCAAGGAAAGAAATATTTCATGATCAAGACATATGTTGACAAGCATAAATGCTCAAAGGTTTTCAAACTTTCAAGAGCAAATACACTATGGATTGCTGAAACATACTAAAATGCTAACCCCGTCCTATGGACGGGAAAATTTTATATTTTATGTTTCTTATTATTTCAAATGTCTAGGTTTTTGAAAATTATAACATATGATTAAGTGTATTAAATTGTAGTTTTTTGAATTGCATTATGAAATACCATAGGTCCATAATTAATCATATAACTAGAATAAAATAAAAATATAACAAATCATACATAAATAAACTATTTGATTACATACTCATAGCAATGTAAGATATAATACACATTTTTTCCATCTAAATTTAATTGGTGGTTCAAATATTAATTTTATTTTATTTGCTCAATCTACCACCAATTTTGCAAGTTTATTTTTTTATAATTAATTTTTTAAAATTGTAATTAATATGGTTCTCGTACATATGAAATCGGAAATAACCAACAATGCATGATAATGATATTGTGTCTTTTTTAAGAAAAATAATATTATTATGTTTCATATGTTTTTATATCATACATAGTGTTTATATTTTTTTCTAAAAGAAGAATCTCAAGTTTTTAAAAGGAGATTAATAGTCATTTTGTAAATATATGTGTAATGTCTTTCAAAAAAATCATAAAATACTTATTGTATTTTAATATTATAAAAATAAATACATAAATGTGGAGCATTTGTTTAACTTGAGAGGGACAACTTTTATAGTTGTAGAGATGAGACATTGATTTCTAGCCATCTTGGAATAAAGCCCAACTGCATTCAAGACATGATTTATAATCAAATGGGGATTCATGTGTCTAGAAACCAGTGCAAGAGGGCAAAATTAAGGGTAAAGAAGAAATTAGAGAGAGAGAGAGAGAGAGAGAGAGAGATGTAGGTCTTGAATATGCAAAGTTATATAATTATCGCAAGGCTTTATTGGCTTCAAATCCTGGGAGTCAAGTTAAGATTGAGGTTGAGCATAAAGGATCTAATCAAATTCCTTATTTCAAGAGGTTTTATGCATGCTTTCCTGCCATAAGGATGGGTTTTCTAGAGGGTTGTAGACAATTTATTGGATTAGATGGATGTTTTCTAAAAGGAATAATAAAGGGTCAACTACTCACTACAGTTGGAAAGGATTCAAATAACCAGATGTATTCCTTAACATGGGTTGTTGTTGACGTTGAATGTACAGATTATTGGTCATGGTTCTTGAAACACCTTAAAACTGATATACAAACTGCTCAAGAAAGTGGATGGTGCTTTATGTTTGATCAACAAAAGGTAAATTAATTTTTTGTATATATCATTTAAATTTCAGCTTAACTAAATTGAAGTTTTTGGAATGAATTTAATTTAATTTAATGTGATGTAGGGACATCTAAATGTAGTGGCTGAGTTATTTCCGAGGGCTGAACATAGATATTGTGCTAGGCATGTATATTCAAATTGGTATTCTAAGTTTAGAGGTGAAGCTTGTAAGCTTGCTTTTTATTCTTGTGCAAAGAGTACCAATGAGCCTACACTTAAAAGGAGGTTGGAAGATCTTGAAAAATTAAAAGTGGGGGCTACTGAGGCTTTGATCCATGTCGATCCAAGAAACTGGTGTAAGGCATTCTTTTCACCTGTGTCTCAATGTGACTCAATCGCCAACAACAGTTGTGAGGCATTTAACTTTGTTCTAATTAGTTCTCGAAGCAAACCTATCATTTCCATGTTAGAGGAGATTGGAGAATTTGTCATGGAGAGGAGAAATACGAGGATTATATTTGCAAACAAATGTGGAGATAATTATGGCAAGCTAATTTGTGGTATTCTTGAAGAAAACATCGCATAAAGTTACAAGTGGAGAGTTAAATGGAATGGGGATGATGGTTATGAAGTTAAGTTTGGTAAGGCACAATATGTAATTGATTTATGATTGAAAAGTTGTAATTGTAGAGGATGGTTAATTTCTGGAATACCTTGTGCACATGCCATTAGTGCAATTCATCATAAAGAAGATGACATTAAAAAATACGTAAGTCACTGGTATGAGAAGAAGAAGTTCTTGAGAGCTTATGCTTATGCCTTGGGGCCAATGCCTAGTGAAGAATTTTGGGAAGAAACTGAGTTGGGTCCAATCTTACCTCCTCTATCAAGGGTCGTGCCTGGTAGACCAAGACAAAAAGAAGAAGATCTAAAAATAAACCAAGGAAAGGAAAGTTCAAGTTATCACGACATGGAAGGGTTATGCGTTGCAAGAGATGTGGTGGTGTTGGCCATACATATACTACATGTACCAAGACTGCAAGTGGTATTGGATGTCAACTGGTAAACTTAGATTGTTGTGTTCTTTTAATTAATTACAATAATCTCTCATTAACTAACTATTATATATTTGTATTTCAAGACAATCCTACTCAAATTTCAAGTAATATCAACAAGATGGCAAATAGATCAAGTAGGCAGGGAGCAAACTCAATGAATAAACAACAAAGAAGTTCAACGAACAGAAGTTCAGTTGGCCAACAACCAAGGTGTAGGGATAATGGGTTTGGAATTTACATGGATGATAATACTGGATTACAAATTTTGAACGTATGTTTTTAATTATAGTGCATTTTTTGGTTTCATATTTGCACATGTTATTTAATTTGCCATTTAAACTAATTACTTTTGTCTAATAACTGCAGCCTCGACATCAAAATTCTATTGTGTTCAACTAAAGTATAATTTGTGGAGGTTGGTGAGGTGCTAATTAGGAAAACAGATGTCAAAGCTATTTTGGAGGCACTTGAATTGATAGTTGTGCTGCTCTATTTTGGAAGATGCGTACTTATAAGCCTTTTTTTGTTCTTGATGGTGTTATTTTGGAGTTATAGTAACATCTAATTTTAACTGATTGTTATCACATAATTCTAATTTTAGAGACAATTAAATTGATTCCACTTACTCTTTTATATTATTTTATTGTTGCATTTTTAAAATTAACAATCTTAATTAATTATTATTGTCTTGAACATGGTTGAAATTCAGTATATTGTTGAGTTGAGCTGAGTTTAGGGACTGGATAAACATAAATTATAAATTTATAGGTTTAATGGGTTTAAATGATCCAAATGTAAGAGTTTAGAGGTTGAGTTGAGATGAGTTCAAGTTCAGGCGGTAAAGTGTTCGGGTCATCATAGTTGAAGGGCTATATAGGTATTTAAGCCTTCTCTCTAATGATACAAGCCCATTTCTTTAGGTGTTTATAGTAGTTTATGCCCTAATAAAAGTTTCTAATGACAAAAATAACTTCTTTTTAAAAAAATTGCATCAATGCCCAATTTAATTGCACACATACCCAAATTTTCAAAATTTTCACTTTTTTTAAAACGATAAATTCTTTCTTAAATGTATTTAAATTTTATTCCGCAAGTGGTAAACATGTATTAGAAAATAGGGGAAAGATTATACAAGTCATATATCAAAACTATGATATATGAAAAAAGTACAACACAAACCTACGCAATCCAACACCCTGGCAAGGCTCAAGTTAAGGAACATCCCAATGTAAACCACTAGTCCCTTTCCATGAGCACTAAGCCTAGAAGAAGGGCCACATCCTTTTATATTTTCATCATAGTCTTACATCAGTAAAACTACTCAACAACCAAGTGATGTGGGAAAGCTAATACAAACATACTACCCAAAAACTAACCACAAACCCCACGAAAAAACAGGGAAAAGAGAGAGCGTTCCAAAGCCATGCAAGGACCCCTCATTCCCTTATCCTCATGTATCACACGTAAAGGGAACTCAGGGTCTCGATGCATAGATGAAGGCCATCTTCTCCATGCATCATCATGCTTTTGTTGTTACTCAACAACAAGCATTTAGCAAAAGAGAAAAAAGGAAAAAACTCTCAAAACTATCCAAAACAAACCACCTAAAAACCCAACCTACAAATAGAGAACACCAGCCAGATAAAGGCTAAAAGAAATCTTACAGTTGGAGCCTGGTTCTCATAGCAAGCCCCTTTCTTCCTTCTAACTTCAGCTTAATGATCAAACGGAACTTGCAATCTTCAATGATCGTTCTAGCACACTGAACGGGATTTGGTTGGGCATTTCTGAAATTTAATGCATTCCTCTCCTGCCAAGAATAATATATGATAGCCATGCAAGCCAGCAATTTAGCCTGATAGAGATTATTCTTTTTCCTGGTACAAGCAGCAAACCAATCCCAAATCTCATCCAACCGATTAAATCTTCTGTTGATTCCAACCTAGTCAAAGACAACATCAGTCACTTCTTTTACAAAATTACAGCAAAACCAGATATGTCTCTCATTTTCTTCCTCAATACCACATAAAGCACACAAATTTCCGGGGATAACACCCATCTTCTGCAGTTTACATGTTGTTGGCAATCTCTCTAATGTCGACAACCAGCAGTGAAAGCTCCACTTCCTAGGTTGAATCCCTTTCCAGATTATATTGCACCAGTTAATATTCTCATCGTGCTTTCTAAAGCAATTATAGAATTTTTCACAATCCATCTTGTTATCAGGCTTTGCTAAGGATGCATCACTATCAAATAGATCCAAATTATGGTCCAACAGAACCTGCTTAACATAATCTTTCAGCTTCAAAATTGATCTCCACAACCATGAGTCAAGTTGTGTAACATTAACATCCCAGAAGTTCTGATTTTTTATCAAATTCTTCTTAGCCCATCTTGTCCAAAGATTATCTTTGTCCAAGACTATATCCAGTAGGGGTGCTCACGGGTCGGGTCGGGTCGACCCGCGACCCGCAAGTGCGGGTTGCGGGTCGGGTCGATGACCCGCAATTTTTTCAAACGCGACCCGCGACCCGACCCTGCGGGTTGCGGGTTTTGCGGGTCGGGTCGCGGGTCGACCCGCTGACCCGCATGCAATTAAAAAACTGAAAAAATCTGTTTTTTTGGACTTTTTACGGGTTGGGTCGCGGGTCGACCCGCAACCCGACCCGACCCGCTGACCCGCATGCAATTATAAAAAACTAAAAAAAGTGGTTTTTTTTGGCCTTTTTTGGCCTTTCTGGTATGAAATTATGAATGATTAAGCCGGAAGCAGTGAAGCACAACACTTGTATCTTAATTAAGTCGTGAAGCATTAGTTTTGTTACACAACCTAAATATTTATACACCAAACTCAGCAGCTTTACACACCAAAACATAGTTGCTGAAATAAATAAAAATAATCACGTTTTACACACCAAACTCAGCAGCTTCACTCCGAGCAGGCGAGGTTGGCGAGCGCCGAGCGGTGCGAGTCGAGGGCGAGCAGGCGAGGTTGAGAATTGAGATCGAGGGCGAGTAGGCGAGGTTGGCGAGCGGTGCGAGTCACGAACAACAGCGGAGATATGGAGTCGAGGGCGAGTCACGAGCGGTGCGAGTAGGCGAGGTTGAGAATTGAGATCGAGGGCGAGTAGGCGAGGTCGGAGTCGGGCTTCACCAACGACAGAGAATCGGAGATATGGAGTCAGGCGAGGGCGAGCAAGCGAGGCTGAGATCTTACACGAGCCGGCGGTCACCAACGATCTGGATTGAACGGGCTTCACCAACAGCAGCAGCAGCCAGCAGAGTTTTGGAGAGGGAGGCGGGATCGCCCTAGGGTTTTTGCCTTGGAGAGGGAGGCGCGGGTTACTGGGTTAGAGAAAGACAAGGCAATGAGGCCCAATTTTCACTTTGCACAAATTGCACTTTCAGAACACTATTTTACAATATAGTAATATTTTATTTTTTTTTAAAAAGGGCGCGGGTCAGCGGGTCGACCCGCAACCCGTCGGGTTTGGCCCGACCCGACCCGCGACCCGATTTTTTAAAATTCTTGACCGGCAGCCCGACCCGCAAAATGCGGGTCGGGTCGGGTCGGGGTCGACCCGGACCCGTGAGCACCCCTAATATCCAGGGCCGTCCAATGCTTTTAGAAGGCCCTGTGCAAAATATTTTCGACTATTCAAATTAAATTAAATTTAAATATTTATTTATTTATTTTATTGAGTCAATTTGTAAAGATATATTTATCATCATTTAATTATATATTTAAGTATTACTTAAAAGTAATATAATTTTGGTAAAAATTGCAAAACAAACTATAAAAATGAAGTAACAACCAAATGTTTTCAAAAAATTACAGAATAAATAGTAAAAATAAATTAACCAACAAATGTTTTATCCATATAAGAAAATAAGTGAAAATGAGACACTAAATAATTATAATTATCCAAAATTGACACATTAACAAAGAGAAAAGAAATAAAAAAAGACTTATTTTAACAAAAAAATGGAGAAAAATATAAAGCTTATAAAAAACCCGAAGTGGTGGAGATTTTTTTATATTATAAAAAAAGTTTATGCAGGCGGTAGGCCCCATAAGGGGGTTTACAATTTTTTACTTTTTTAACAAAAAGTAAAGCAAACCTATACTCAAGTGGGGATTCGAACGCTGGTATCCTGCTACCATTAACAGAGGAAAGCCCACTGCACCACATTAATTGATTTCACTTAGCAGAATTTTTTTTAATTTGTATAAAACCTATTGGGCCCGAGGCCCTACCATAAATTGAGGCCTTGTGCGGGTGCACCTCTTGCACCTGCCCAGGGCCTGACTATATCAAAACCAAACTTGAAGATCAAAGTTTTGTTCCAGCCTAGTACTTCTTTTATGCCCAAGCCCCCTTCTTCCAACGGTCTACAAACTCTAGCCTAGGCAACAAGGCTCTTTTTACTATCACTAACACCAACCCAAAGATAGGATCTACAAAGTCTCTCAATTCTTTTAATCACACCCCTAGGTATGACCAAAACTTGCATCCAAAAAGACAAAATCCCTTCAATTGTAAACTTAATAACTTGTAATCTACCAACATAGGAAAGATGTCTTACCATTTTCCTCTGAACAACAGAAACAACCTTATTGATTAAGCCTTGATAATCAGCTATCTTTAGCTTACGAGAATGTAGAGGTGTCCCTAGATATTTGATTGGAAAACTTCCTTGTTCAAACCCTAGGAAACTGCTCAAAATATCCTTTTCTGCAGCTGAGATCCCTCCATAGAAGACTTTACTTTTAGTAGCATTTGCAATCAAACCAGATTGATTCCCAAAATCCACAAGCACCTGTTTCAAAATCTGTAGAGTGGGCTTAGTAGGTTTGCAAAAAATCATTAAATCATCAGCAAAAGCAATATTAACCATTTCCAATTGCTTGCACCTCAGATGAAAGCAAAACCCCTTCTTCTTACTGGCCTCATGAAGCTTTCTAGACAGAATTTCCATAACAAGAACAATCTCCTTGTCTTAAACCCCTTTTACTAGGAAAGTAACCTTTTGCTTCTCCATTTATGATGATAGAATACCAAGGGTTCCTTACACATTCCATGATTCATTGAATCAACTTTCTACGAAAACAGAAGTAGTTCATGACTTCTTCCAAAAAATCCCACCTGACACAATCATAGGCTATCTGTAAGTCTATTTGAAGAAGGTATCTCGGGGATACTCCCTTCCTGTCATACCCTTTGACCAGATCCTGAGCTATAACCACATTATGAGCAATACTTCTTCCTGACACAAAAGCTCCTTGGTTGTCAGAAACAATACAGTCTAGGATTAGCCTGATTCTCTGAACAAGTATTTTCGAGATAATCTTGAGAAAAGCATTACAATAGGAAATAGGTATGAATTCTTTAACACAAAGAGGCATATCCACCTTAGGAATTAAGTTGATAAACGTAGCATTAAACTGTTTCAAAAGCAAACCTGTCATGAAGAACTCAGTTACTGCATTCTTAATATCGGTTTTAACAAAATCCCAGTTGTGCTTGAAAAATATGCTACCAAATCCATCCGGCCCAGGGGATTTATTATTCCCTATATCAAACACAGCTTCCCTTATACTTTCCTCAGAAGGCATCATACAAAGATTATCATGTTCATCTTCATCTAACAGACCCCCAGACAGACTTCTGAAATCAAAATTATCCAAATGAATATCAGTTCCAAATAACCCCACATAGAATTTATTTAAATTATCTAAAATTATCTAAAGGAATGTATTTAAATTTTATTGTATTACAAAAAATAATAATAAATATTATTCAATTTAGGAAGATCACAACAAAATTTTGAAAGGAAAAGATATAACATATTTAAGGCACAACTAAAAACATAAATTTCATATAATTTTATTAAATTCAACAAGCTAAGAAATAAACATATAAGTTTATTCAAATGCATGGATGTACAGGACAATTAAAATCAATAAATCATTAAGCCATTCAGATCGATGATGTACTCTTATCATATATTCAACCAAAAAAAATACTCTTATCATATTTTTGGGAAAAAATTCTAGTGGTATGAACATTTTTGTGATCTAGTTCTATCCATAACCGGCTCCATACTGGTTATGTCGAGTCTTCCTAGATTTGGGTTCAAGATTGTTGGCCTCGGACGAGATGGACATGAAAACAACCCTAGCCAGAAGCCTAAGATTCCCCCTAATAATGGTGTGAAACGCTTCCTCTGTGCTCTCTCCGTAGAACGGTGGCACGCCACCAAGCATTATATACAAAATCACACCGGTGCTCTAAACGTCCACCTTCTCACTATACTCCCTCCCGGCGAACACTTACAGCACCACGTAGTACGGTATGCCGACGACCAGGGGCGGAACCAGAAATTTTCGATTGCAGGGGCCAATTTTTTTTTATAATCTAATTAACGTGTTATCAATTTTTAAAAATATTCCTTCAAATACGTGTCGTTTTATTCTAATTTTTTTGTTCAAAAATATTTTTCATTTGACATATTTTAGCACACTTTTTTTCCAATATTATCTTCAATAATTAAAAATATTTACGTATAAATAATATACAAGTGAAAAGATCTTAACAAGATTCACGGTATTTAAGTCAAATCATATGGTTTTTTAATTTTTGCGACAAATCTTAAAACGACGTGTATTTCCAAACGGATGGACTGCAAAATATTGAAAAATATTTACAGAAACTCTTAAAATTATTAATATATAATTAAAATAAATACTTAAAACAAGCGTATTTGTTTCAAAATAGCAAAATATTATTATATAAGATAGTGTTGAGAAAGATGTAGAAATAAAAATATTTGTACAAAAAAGGAATATTTTTTATTGAGGAGAGACAAAAAATTTTTAGAATAAAACTGCATTAAGAAAATAATAGTTTATAAAGATAACTTATACAATTATGTTTCAGAATACAAACATATTGAATCTATAACAGTAAATGCTCATAACTAAAAACTAAAATCCAAACTGAAACCCTCGTACTAATAATGAATTGTGTGATTCAAGACATCCCAACAATAACTTATTAAAAGCTTTCGGGTTCAATTACACTATGAAAGTAGGAAGTTTACCAAAAGATAAAAACATTTTGAGTAAATCACTTGTTAGAAGTGGTTTTTATGTGTCTAATCTTAAAACGTTTATAACTTTTTGCTCAAATGTCAGATTGGGGCATATAATATATCGAATCGAAGCTATTAACACGAGGAATATATATACCAAAAAAAAATTTGGATTGGGGGGGGGGCATGGCCCACTCCCACCCCCATTAAGTTCCGCCTCTGCCGACGACGCCGCACATCGGCGATCGTTCCCTGTCGGCATCGACGAACCACTCGGTAGAGCCGAAGTCGCAGAGCTTGAGCCGGTCGCACAGATCGGATGTTCTCCAACTTCACGTGGCGGTGCACGACACCTTGGCAGGGGCAGTGAGCGAGGGCGGAGACGAGATGGGAGAAGACAGAGCAGGCAGGGGCCTCGAAGAAGGCAACAGAGGTGGTCGAAGAGATTATCGTAGTCGCAGAGGTCGGTGACGATGAGGAGGCGAGAATGAGACGGCAAAGTCGATGAATGGAATTAATTAAGAAGGGACCAGACTTTGATTTTTTATTGAATTATCACTTTAGAATTTGATCTTTGGAATGCCATTTAAAATATTTTTATATTATATTTAGTTTTATATTAAAAATATCTTTTTTTTTAATTAAAAGAAAGTGAAAAACAATACTACAATTTTTTAGAAGTTTTTATTGTACTACAAACTATCCAAAAGGATACTCATTGCTATTTAATCTAGAAGTGGGTATTTTTCTTTTTATAAACTTTTTTTGGGGCATAAACGCAATTTCGCCTTTTTTTAGTAGAACTAATATAAGATGATTTGATGGGGCAAATCCGCAATTTTGGAAAAACTTAGTCCTTTTTCAATACAATTTAAAATTTAAAATTTCAAATTTGAAGCGGGCCAAACTTAACCACGGTAATATCTGACCGTTTAGGTGTGGCGAAATTAGCTAACCCTGGTTAGATCTAGGTTTAAAGCGGTTGCCCATTTGCCCTCTTCTTCCCATTATATAAACCCCTGAGCGTCAGATCTGAAGCATTGGCTTGCCAGTGTAGAGCGTCTTGATAAACGCTTCTCCTTCATTTCGCCTTCTTCAAATTCTCGCTTCTTCTTTCTCCACTTCCGAAAATGAGAGAGTGCATCTCGATCCACATTGGCCAGGCCGGTATCCAGGTCGGCAATGCCTGCTGGGAGCTTTACTGTCTCGAGCACGGTATCCAGGTATTTTTCTCTCCCTTTCTTTGACACTGCGAAATTAGTTTAGATCTAGGGTGTGTTGTTCAATATTTTTACAGATCTATAGGTTTGCAGAAAAGATCTGTGAATTTGGCGTTGCTCCATATTTTCTTGCATAATTTGTGAATCTTTGTGTTTATTTGATGGAATCTGCGTCTTTTGAACCTGAAAGGGTCAGATCTAGGTATATTCTTATAAGGTTTTTTGCAGATCTGCATGATTCAACTATAGATCTGTGAAACTGTATGTGCATTTTCATAAATTTCTGCGATTACTTCAGATCTAGGGTTTTTTCTTGAAGGAAATTGTAGATCGGTATGATTCCAATATAGATCTATGAATTTGATGTTTTTCAATGTGTTTCGCGCCTTAGATATGTAGTGAGAGTAGTTGTTTGACATTTCTGTTGAAAATACTCGTAATTGCAGTAGATCCAGTTGATTTAGATTCGAAGAACTCGTTATGCCTGATCTTGCTGGTCTCTAAATTGTATTACCTTTGTTTGTATCAGCCTGATGGCCAGATGCCAAGTGACAAAACTGTTGGTGGAGGTGATGATGCCTTCAACACCTTCTTCAGTGAGACTGGTGCTGGGAAGCACGTTCCTCGTGCTGTCTTTGTAGATCTTGAGCCTACTGTCATTGATGAAGTAAGGACTGGAACATACAGACAACTCTTCCACCCTGAGCAACTCATCAGTGGAAAAGAGGATGCTGCTAACAACTTTGCTCGTGGACACTACACAAGTAATTGCTCAATCTTATCAGCATTGCAAAATCTTATATAATTTGTATACTTGAAATCTTTTACAAGTGCAATATTCTGATGTAAATGCTTTACTATTTCAGTTGGAAAGGAGATTGTGGACCTCTGCTTGGACAGAATCAGGAAGCTGGCTGACAACTGCACTGGTCTTCAAGGTTTTCTTGTATTCAATGCTGTTGGTGGTGGAACTGGATCTGGTCTGGGGTCACTTCTCCTTGAGAGGCTCTCAGTTGACTATGGAAAGAAGTCCAAGTTGGGTTTCACTGTGTACCCATCTCCACAAGTGTCAACCTCTGTTGTTGAGCCCTACAACAGTGTTCTGTCCACCCACTCTCTCCTAGAGCACACTGATGTCTCTGTTCTCCTTGACAATGAAGCCATCTATGACATCTGCAGACGCTCCTTGGACATTGAGCGCCCCACATACACCAACCTCAACCGTCTTGTCTCTCAGGTCATTTCTTCTCTGACGGCTTCTCTGAGGTTTGATGGAGCCCTGAATGTGGACGTGAATGAGTTCCAGACCAACCTTGTTCCCTACCCAAGGATCCACTTTATGCTTTCCTCCTATGCTCCAGTCATCTCTGCTGAGAAGGCCTACCATGAGCAGCTCTCAGTGGCTGAGATCACCAACAGTGCCTTTGAACCCTCATCTATGATGGCCAAGTGTGACCCACGTCATGGGAAGTACATGGCTTGTTGTCTGATGTACCGTGGTGATGTTGTGCCCAAGGATGTCAATGCTGCTGTTGCTACCATCAGGACTAAGCGCACCATCCAGTTTGTTGACTGGTGTCCTACTGGTTTCAAGTGTGGTATCAACTACCAGCCACCAACTGTGGTTCCTGGTGGTGACCTTGCCAAGGTTCAGAGGGCTGTGTGCATGATTTCCAACTCCACCAGTGTTGCAGAGGTGTTCTCCCGCATTGACCACAAGTTTGATCTGATGTATGCCAAGCGTGCCTTTGTTCACTGGTATGTGGGTGAGGGTATGGAGGAAGGGGAGTTCTCTGAAGCTCGTGAGGATCTTGCTGCTCTTGAAAAGGATTATGAAGAGGTTGGTGCTGAAGGTGTTGAGGGTGATGATGATGACGGTGAAGAGTACTGATGAATTTCCTAGTACTGTGTGTTTTAAGATCTATAATGTGTTTTGTTTTCCCTAAGTATGGAGCTGTATGATCTCCATGCAGACTTTTGCTATCTGTTGTGTAAGTGTTGAACATGATCTGATGTGTTTTTTCTGCAAGGATTTGGATTGAATTTCTATCTGTTTGCTGTTGCTATATTTGTTAAATGTCCTCTTCTTTGATTGAAGAGGAAACAATTTGAATAACAGTGAAAAGGCAACAATTTGAATATGTGAATTTTGTCCAGATTATTCAAGTATGTTAACCTATCTCGAGTTTTCACTTATTTTTTGGTGCAAATGAGTGACAGCGAGATTCAAATGACTCTTTTCCCCGACTAGAGGAAATTTCAACATTAAACCAGAATTGCAGCAGAAATCCACAGAATATTTTGGCTGCCCTATAAATTTTGTTGCAGCAGGAAACCAGAATTGCCACTAACTAATTTGACGTATAATGTGGAGGCATTAAGTACCAGCAGATTGCAAGCTATAAGAGAATCAAGTGGCCAGATTGCAAGCTATAAGAGAATCAGTGCTCACTTTACAAAAGAATTTCACGTATAATGTGGAAATCAGGATGTACCGTAGCTCGGCATTATGAGAGTTACCTCCAAATGCAGCCCATAAGTATGCCAACAGTTCAGTTCGTAAAATATAGGTGTGGTTGGTGGAAAGATTGAGGCAAATGTAGTCTTAAAGTTAAGAAATATGCTCTCTAGAAAAATACAAGGAGTAGAGTGGAAGGCAAACTTTGTTTGTCGCAAGGCCGAAGATTCGGAGTGTAAAGACAACCGAAGGTTTTTAAGAATTTATAGTCAAGTTTTTTTTCGTTAGAAATTCAAAAGGAGAGCATGGGTGAAGAAGTGGAATGATTTGATGGTTAATGAGGTGAACCGTGTGGTAAGTAAGACTTACTCTTAAAAGGAAAGTGGAAGGGGAGAGTGGGAAGAAACTAGAGCAAAGCTAGAGCAAGACCGATGTCAACAATATGATGGTGCCCATTTCATAACTCCCCATTTCACAACTCACTCATTAATGATTACCTAGAAAACCTAAAATGACATAAAACTGATCAAAATTAAGTTCTAAAACGACTTATAAAGTTAATCTGAGGGAGTATTATTGAAGAAAAACCGAAGCACCACCAGAGTTCGTTATCTCATATAAATTGTTATGAACAGATAAAAAATTATCATCCCACACAAGGGCATTTTAATACAGCCCACCCGGAAGGGGACAAAGGAAGGAAAGAAAAACAACAAAATTAACGATGAACTCGAGTAAGAAAGAAAAATTTGCAATACTAATTCATGACAATTAATTAGGTAGTTGAAAGCTCACTCTCACCAGCAATCAATAACTTCTTCTTAATGAGCAAGATTGTGATGCCCAATCAAAAACATTCTGGTGTATACAAGATTTCTCACACAAGTAACTTAACAAGATTTATACTGATTCAACCGTTGTTTGAAGCTTCATAAGTTACTGGTGTTCTTTCCCAAAAGATTTGAAAGACCCTCTTGTTACAAAAGGCATAACAAAGCTGTGATACCATTTCAATCAATCCAAATCATCAACAACTTCATCATCATCTTTCATGTATTTCTCCTGCACAGCTGCCACTGTAGAACAACTTTCGTCAAGGCTAGCAAAAACATTATTAATTTTGAGCCATTATGAGATTATAGTAGAAACTCAATTATGGATGATAGAAAGCTATTAAGCCAACCGGCTAAAACTAAGAATTTTGAATGTTTAGAGTGTTTTTGTTTTTGTTTTTATCTACAATCCTATACTGTCAAAAGTCGACCAGCCTCTCATACAACTTCACTCTAAAAATTTATAGTTTGCCTTGAACACATTTTGACCCCTAACTCTAAATTAAGTAATTAACTACACTATAAAATGACCCAACTCAACCTATTCAATCCAAATGGCAGGTCTAGCTACAAGAGTTTAAGGTAAAGTTCCTATCCCTATCAGTATAAAGAGATTAAGTTTAATAACAAAGACAAGGATTCAAAAGGATATCTGTAATAATCCCAATCAGCTTGACGAACTGCAATTTTGCTGAATTCCACTGCACTCGCATTGTTGACAATGAGAGCATCAAAGCACTTACATACTTTGCAGCATCGCTGCAAAGATGAGAGTCCACTAAATGCACAGCAGTCAACTGCAAAAAAAAAAGGAACCCAAAATTGACATTGTAATAGTAAGAACATATAAGTACGAAGCAAATAGTGTATGCGAAGAAAATTCCCAGCTGTGGATTGCTATGGGATTTGACATACCCTGAGGTTCAACTTTTTTATGAGCTTCATTATAACTGCCTTGGCATTTGAATGAAGGAAAAATAGTTCAACTTGGCCCGGAAAATCAAACAGAAGATAGTGATCTGCGCAAAATATATCACTAGGTTAAAAACTCCACAATTGTACACACACACAAAAAAAATTCTCTTTTCATGTTGACACAGTACACCCAAAGTATGCTCTTATTTATATATTGAACTTCTGCATCCAGTTAGATATCAGCAAGCAATTTAGTTCTAACTTCCCTAAAAAGAAATGCCAATTGGACAAAAATATTATATGAGTGCCAACTAAAGTAAAATATTTATGAGTTTACAGTAACAAAAGATGTCTACTAAGACATCAGAGAATTGGCTATTCAGCACCAAGTTTTATCTGATTCAATTTTTCCCAAAAGATGGAGTCATCAAAACAAATGAAGAAAAATATTCCAGATTCATGTATGACAAAAATCACCACTCCTAAAAGTGCAGATTGCTAACCTTTAATAAGAGGTTTAAGTTTGGACTCCAACCAGTCAATGTTCTTTTCCAGGTAATCCATACAGTATACAAGACCTGTAAAAGGTTAAAACATGCATTAGCTGTAAGCTATTCATAGTCTTCATACAGCATTTATCCAATCCCAAAAAGATGGCTGATATCAAGCTTCAAACACCTCAAAGTATGGAGCAAATTTCTTGTACCTCTTCAACAAGACAACAAGTCCCCTAATTAAATAAATTTAATAATGTATTGAAAATTTGTCTCAGTGTTCTATTGCAGTATTCAGCTTCACAATGTAACTGACCAATAAAATTAACCACTTTCTAATAGAGTTTTCCAAACTTTACATCCGTTCCCCAAAAAGATCAACAAAGGTAATATTTAGTACCGAAAGGACTGTTACCAATTACTTATGAATACATAATATATATTAAAATTGAAATAGGTGCTTTAATCAAAATAGGAAGGGAGGGGATTCAGGGAGGGATTGGATGAGCAAGTAGCAACTGACCTCCATTAGGGCCAAGGGAATGCTCAATCATGACATCACTCAACTTGATCAAGTCCTCTATATTCACAGCACACTCATAACTATTCTCTCAAGTTAAGGAAAATTAAAAAAGAGACCATATGGATCCTCCGTAAATTAAGAAAATCGAAAGAAAACATTACCAACAGAAAAGGAAAGGATACGGCAATGCTTCATTGGCAGAGTCCAGATTGATGACAGCTACTTTCCTGCATCATTGCCAAGGTATCGTCCATAAACCAATTGAACATTCGGAATAATACAGTGAGATTAGGTTATGAACTTACCGGCCGATAAGGCTGAGAAATTGAGACATTCCATTGCAGTAAGTGGTCTTACCAGACCCAGGTGGCCCAATCACTACTTGGCCGAAGACCATTTCTACACTCCAATCGCTCGCTTCGTGGTTATATTGAATTGGTTGTGCCCCTTTGTTTTCCCAAAAGAAAAGCGGTGCTGCCGTCTGGTTTCAGGGAGAAGAAGGGAATAGACTGGGAAAAAAAGTGTGGTTAGTAGTGCTGAGCATCGGTTGAAAACTGAACCGAAAACTGATATTTGATTTTTAATGAACCAAAAACCGAACCAAGCTTTTTCGTTTCGGTTTAGGATTTGGTCGGTTCGGTTCCATCCAAAACCGAATTAGCCAAATATATTATAAAGTTACTGTTTTATACAAAACCGAATTAAACCGAACCGAACGTTTTAAACAAACCAAACCAAACCTTTAAAAAACTGAAAATCATATAAACCGAACCTGTTTTATACAACTTCTGTTTGCAATTGTGTGATGTGTAAATTTGAATCTAGTAACAAAAATACAAAATTACCTAGAATAAACAATTATAAAATGAGCAAAAAAAAACGAAAATCAGTTCTCTTCTCTAATTCTTCACACCTACTGTATAAAACACTCTACATGTATAATTTGAAGTCATGGCACACCTTCCGGCTGATGTCCAGTCTACATAAAATCACCAAACTTAAATCATAAAAAATGACCATAAAAATGCTGTACATAATGATTTGGGTTGCCATGAAATGGAAGGTTTGAAATTGAATGCATTTTCTGTTTGCAATTGCAACTCCAAACAAAAGATGCAATAAAATGTTCCATACAAAAAAAGGCTTCAGCCATTCAGCAATTCATCAATTAGCCTGCAAGAAAGGTTCATCAAGCAAGCAATAGTGTTCACATGCAAGAAAGGTTCCATATAAAAGAGTCATCAGAATGTTCAACACAAAACATAAAAAAGAGCCATAAAATCGTAGAGAACAGCAACAAATCTACAGCAACAAACGGCCAACAATTCAGCCAGCAGCACCCACTCGGCCAACAACAACAACAATTCTGTAAAACAAAGCAATTTAAGCAACAACACTATGACTTATGAGCTTGTGCAAAGCAAAAAAAAATGAAAAATTCCTGAGTACAAATCTGAGATACAAATTTCACACTCGTCCATCTAGTAAAAAAAGCAAACAGGTTTGTTATTAAATTTTTTTAGATAATGATGCTTAGCAGTCAGCCCTACACTTGTAGCTTAATTACAAATCAATCAAGAGTAACTAACAATATGTCTTAGCTTAATCATAGGAATTTAACAAATGTCTTAGCTTAAGTTAGAGTAAAATCAAATAATGAAAAAGCAAACAGCTTCTGACTACAAAATACAAATTCCACACTTGTCTATCTATTCAAAAAGCAAACAGGTTCTGAATTCTAATAACAATTTCATTATCTAAATTCTAAAATCAAAAAGTACAAACAGCATTCCCACTCATATACTTACAAGAAAGAGATTTTTCCTAACCTACCCATTAAATAATAACATATTCCCTCTACAAAGCATCAAATTGAAGAAATGCATTTTAATTTGCCGAAATAGCCCAAATAATGGGTCATAAGCAAACAGATTGTCATTTTGAACCAAACTTGAGAATATACACTGCTTTTTCAGTCTTCACGAATGTACACTGCTATCTTCAGTCTTCACATTAAAACCAATATATATATGCGCTCGTAACTAAGAACTCGAAACTTAAAGTTGAATAGGTTCTAGTGTTCTACACTTACGGATTTATGAGTAGGTTGAGGCGCTTATAAGTTATAAGAGTCGACTGCCGACAAGACTGAGGCGTTGGTGACCTCCGCGGGGACGGACGACAGGCAAACGATGGCGACGAACAACGGACCTGAGTTCGGCCTGGCCAGGAAGCGGCGCTTGCCCGACTGCGCCTGCGCGAGATTAGGGACCTTCGGGCTTCGTGTCTCCGAAGAGTCTGAGTCAGGACTCAGGATGAAATTAGAATATTTTTTTAGGGAAAATTGGATTTAACAGTTTTTTATTTTATACTTATTGCAATGAAGGAATTCATTGGGGTGTGTTTAGTGGAAAAGGATTTTTGGGTGAAAAATAATTTATAATATTTTAAAAAACGTAAAAAGTGAAAAGAGATACACGAATCTACTATATATCAAAAACCTATAAACGCGCAGATATGCTATCTACAATAACGGCTTGTGAACAGTGAATTTTTTTTTCCACGGCTTTGTATCGGCTCCGATCGGCTGGCTAATTATACCAAAAAAAAAACCATCGTTCGACTCTCCCCTTTCGATATTTTTGGAGCCCCAAAACTATCGTCCCCTTCTTGCCACTTTGTCGCCGCTTGGCCCCCGACCCCCCCGCCTTCAGCTGCCTTCTCCCGACTTCACCACGATACAAGCACCGACTACCCTTCGTTCTTTCGTCGCCCTTCACTCTCAATCACTCAAATCATCTCTCCATATGATTAGGTAATCCCCTATCTTTTACTCTTCTGCATAATTTGTTGCTTCCGAAGTTCGATCTATACTATTTTATCATCGGTGGGTGCGGAGAGGCGCCGCCGGATCTGAGATTGGGAAAATTGAAAATGAAAGTAGGAGTTATAATACATGTAGATGTGAAATTATTATTCGTAGGGAGTTTTACTGGGTGCTGGGTTTCAAATTTGTGTGTCTTTGCAATTTCAGTGCGTATTAATAGAGAAATCTGAGACATTCATTTTTGTGTCTCAACTTTGGAACCAAATTAGGGCTGGCTGCAGAAGGAGATGCAATAAGTCACTAATTAATTAGCATAATTTGAGGATGGCCTAACACAATTTGGATGTATAAATCTATGCTTAATAAAATTTACCATGCTCAGGTATGCCTAGATTGGACACATTTACCATAATCTCTCCACTTTTTTGATAAATTCTTTGATGGCCTAGGAAGAGTAATCGCTTCCAAGACTCCAGTCCACATTGTAGGTCGCCCCATAGACATTGAGTGGAGCAACAAGGAGGACGACGAAGATGAGACCAGCTGAGAAATTGCCTGGAAAATCAGGTAACTCTCTTTTCCTCTCTCTTTACTTGTGTATAGAGAATAGTTGGTGTGTGTAAATTGGTTCTTCTAGAGGCCCTTGTGTTGTAAGTGAAGGGTTTTAATAGTTGCTTTTGTAAGATATGTTTGCATAAAAAAAAAACATTAATTAGATACAATAAGTACACTAATGAATTCACTTATAGGTTTGGTCTTAGCAAATAATGTCCTACAGGACAATGCTTAAACAACATCACTGGTAAGATTCATGATCTGTAGTTAATTTTGCTCAATTCAGATCATCACTTTGAAAAACAAAATTACTGACCTCCAAATTAGCAATTTACTGCTTAATTAGCAACTGAGCTTCAAATTTCAGTTCCCTAGATTTTACAATTTCATGTTTACTTTTGTTAGGTGTTGTCATTCTCTTCTTATAAAATTTCTTCTTACTTTTCCTTACCTTTTATATGCGAATTGTAAATTTCTCTCATATATTAGTAAAATTCAAGCACTTTAAATTTTTTTGCAGGAAATCTGCATAGAGGCGTTTCAGTTGCTGATAGCCATAGGCTGCTCAAAGGAAGTGAACTCACTGATGCTGAATTTTTTCTGTCAAGTTCATTAGGATGATGCATTGAATGGGTATATTATAAATTTGTTTAAACAAAAATTTTGCTTTAGTCTTTGAATTTTTCTGAAATTTTGATGTTGTCTCTTTTTTTGTAGCAATTACAGTTTCAAGACTTTTTTCTTGTTTGTGATGATATAATGGACATCTCTGACACGAGGCAAGGCCAACCTTGTTGGTTTAGGCTTCCTCAGGTGTGCTTTGCATCATCATGTTTTGGATTGAGAAGGATTGTGTTATTTTGTATTTGAGTGATTAAAGTAATTTTAACTTGTGATTATGCTTTAGGTGTGATTGATTTCTGTAAATGACAGTGTGGTTATCCGCAATCAAATCCACATGATTTTCAAAAAGCATTTCAAAGGAAGACCATACTACGCTGATCTGGTTGTGCAAATGACAGTGTGTTTTTTTATTTAAAAAGGAGTTCCTAGCTGAAGAGTTCTTTACTTAATTTCTGAATGTGCATATCGAATTAAGCATAACTGTGTCTGAACAAATTTTGCACCTGAATGTATGGCATGCATAGTCATTTGTGGTGCTATTGTTTTATGTTATTGAAGTGCTGAATTTTGTGAAGCATTTTGACCGGTTTCAGTTTCTAAGTAGTAACTTTGAGCTGGAAGATTCCCTGTTTCTGACTTGGTCTGTTAAGAATGGGTAATTTGCTGATTTTGCACTTGAGTTAGCTTAGTTGGATTGGTTATGCTTAAATTACCTACTAATATTAGTTGGTATCGGGTGAATTTGGATAATCATGTCGGTGTTAAGAACATTCTTGTTATCAATAAGTTTATTAACAAGTTTATTTCGATTGCCATCTTCTCATTTATTTAATAGTGCTTCATACACAGGAGTGGATTATGGAGCAACGGGCGAAGAACTTTTAAATCAGTGTCATAGCAGAATCTACTAATGGGAGCTCATGAGTAGTAATGTCGAAGGGTACGGTAAGAGACTTAAGATATTCAGCATATGCAGTTCCTTTATATTTGCTCACTTTTGTCTACTAATTGGTTCTTAGGTACTCATTATAATTATTTCTTGACATATTAGGTGCTCACTACTTACAACAGTCTTACAAAGTTAGCGATTCATTCCCCTTCAAATGGGTCAATATGAAATGGAGAGGGGTCAATAAGAAATGGAGAGAGGGGTCATATGTGACATCTATATCCATTGATGGAAACGAATAGGCTATTGTAATTTTTTGGGTGCAGGGTTTTCTGATAAGGTTTTGTTTTATTTCCTGCTGTTTGAATCTTTTAAATTTGCACCTGTGAATGATGATTTGATTGATGCTAAACAATTGATTATTGTAAGATATGGTACAACTTTACATAGCCTAAGGCATAGTGAGCTACATATTATATCCAATATAAATGCACTGGCATTATCTTTTGGTATTCACATCATTTCTTCCAAGGACTCTTAAGCTTGAGCCTTTATTGTTATTAACTACTACGAAAACATATTTGTATCCTTTGTTGTTAGATTTCCCAATTTCACTTGTATTTTTTTAAAACACTTTTTGGACTTCTAATACAAACAGTTTAGAATTACAGAAACCAAATAACATCCGCGCGCGTGTCGCGCGCGACACCTCCCTAGTATATAAAAACAATAAGGTTTGGAGCCACCACAATGCGCCACCTAGGATTTTGCCACATGTCGTTCCGATATTACGCCATCTCAGCTTTTGCCACATGTCGTTACCATATTAAATAACATAATTTTACTTTTTTTTCTAAAAATATCATATAAACTTATTTTATTAATAAATTTGCCATGTCATTTACACATCATAATAATATTTTCATAAAAAAAACTAAAATTACCATATAAAAGTTGCCATAATTTTTCTTTTTTCTAAAAATATCATATAAACTTATTCCGAAATTACGCAATTTAACATTATAAAAAAGTCAAGATATTTGACACTACCAAAAGAAAGATTATAAAAATTGATCAATTGAATTAGAATCCACATATGTCGGCAACTCGGCATGCACTTATTGTTATGATTTGCAAAAAAAATAAATATAAATATTGCATTATAAATGGTAGTGTAGATTTAGATTTTTTTACATTGGTAGTTTAGATTTTTATTTTGATTTAAAACAATTTGTTAATTATCACTAATATTCTTATGTTTAGAATTGTAAATTTTGTCAATGTTTAGAATAACTGATTGTAAATTTATATTGAACAAAATTTTGGATTACTATTATCTAAATTTTATTACGTAAGATTTGTCAAATCAAACTACCTTAGTTTGCAAAATCTCATATCTTCTCTATGTTATTTTATTTTTAAAAAGAACTTACAATGTTATTAACGCTTTTCTACATACATTTTTTCAAAAATCAAGAAATTACTCATTTTTATCTACTGATAGCTTTTGTTTTGTAATAATAGTAACCCATACCAAATTTCATTATTATTTTATAAATCACTTTATTTTGGTTAAATTATAATGGATTTTTATATATAGAATTAAAAATTTGAAAAGATTTGGTGAATCTTTTATTTAAGATATACTTAATTTTTTTTTCTAGGATTTATTAGTTGTATTATATGATTTTAGGTTTTTTATTTAACCATAGGAATGTTTTACAAATTATTTTTAGCCCTCAAAACAACTAAATTGTACAAACTAATAACATTAAGTATATGTAAGAAGATATTTTTTCCAAATTATACAAATAAAATCTTAAGTCTTCTAAAAATAGGTCAATATCTAAAATACAATAAAACTAATAAGATTACTCATTTTTTATCTACTCAGAGCTTTTGTTTTTTTAAATAATAGTGACTCATTCCAAATTTCATTTTTATGTTGTAAATCACTTTATTTTGGTTAAATTGTAATGGATTTTTATATATAGAGATCAAAATTTGAAAAGATTTGGTGAATCTTTTATTTAAGATATACTTAATTATTTTTTCTAAGACTTATTAGTTATATTTTCGGATTTTAGCTTTTTTATTTAACCGTATGAATGTTTTACAAATCATTGTTAGTCCTCAAAACAAGTAAATTGTACAAACTAATAAGATAATTTGGTTATAGACTAATTGATGAAAATCACAATTTGAACACGATAAGTTCGATTTTATAAATCAAGAAAAATTGGTATTATTGTAGGTAAGAAATTCTAACCATATTTATAATTATATCTACCTATTTTGTTTGTTATTTGAAAATTAAAATATATTTTGGGTCTTATTTACTAAAATTTTAAAATAAAAAATATACAAATTGACAAATATGTTTTTTTTACTCCATGGTGTGATGTAAATTAATTTCACATAGTTAGGTCTTAACTCATTTAAGTTTTTTAGTTTGCATAATAGTCCATCTGAACCATCTAGGTAGATGATCCTCTCCGCTTAGAATCATAATATTTATCTATTACTAATAACTAAAGCCGGAGCAATTTCTGCCACCACGTTGCACCATATCACTCATTTATTAAAATAATAATTTTAAATAGTTAATTATGTAAAAAACGTTATCTCCAACTAAACACAAAGATAAAATAATATTTGTAAAAATTTATCCACAAATAAACATAAAGATAAAATAATATTAGTTGTTTTGACAAAAAATAGATAAAAAGTACATTATATTTATTATATTTGTAAGAGATAGATCAAAACAAAAAGATAAGAAAAAATATGTACACGTGATAAATATATATATATATATATATATCTTTGAAATAAAAACAACCATATCTATCTATAAGTACGAGTTTGGTTCAAATGAAACAAACTCTTATCTTGAAACGAACTCTTATCCTGAAACGAATGCACTTTTTGTAGTTAGTAGTGCACTTTTCCTACTTCAGAGTGCACTTTTTCGTATTTGCACTTTTCGTACTTTTTAGTGCACTTTTCATATTTTTTGTAGTGCACTTTTTTGTAGTGCACTTTTTGTATTTTTCAATGCACTTGCATTCGTTTCACATTTTAGGATAAGAGTTTGTTTCATTTGAACCAAAGTCCTATAAGTGCTATATATTAAAGTTGTAACTTTTCTAGCCACCACATTAATTTTGGAACCACCTTATATTAAAAAAAGTATTATACTATTTTTTTCCAATTAAATTCCTTTCTATTTATTCATGTAGAAAAAAAATTAATTCGCATTTATTTAAAAATAAAGAAAATTATTTTATCTTTATCTTTTCATATATTTATAAAAAAAAATATTTATCTTAAATTAAATTTTGATAAAAAGGTAAAATTTTCAAACATTTATATAATTACTTGCCTAAATTAAATTTATTTATTTTTATATATTTACTTTATTAATATCATATTTATAATACATCTAAAAATTGATGAGTCGTAGTCGTGCATGGCACGACGGGTTCAACTAGTTTCAAGAGTATAAATTTGGGGTAGAAAGTGGTTTTTGATAGAAAGTGAAACAAGGCCTTGGCCCAAAAGTCCTCCTTAAGCTTATTTATTACAAATAAGTAAGGTTTTATGTTTTTTTATTCCCGTAACTCTCCATTGAACAATTTCTATTTCTCCTCATTTTCCACTCCACTCTCAACTTCCACGTTCTCAACTTCCAAGATTTCGATTTTCCACTTAGAGGCTCAAGACGATTTTGGTGCTCTTCTTCATCGTTTTTGCTATTCGAATCTCTGTTGAAGTGCATTACAAGAGTCGACTGCCGACAAGACTGAGGCGTTGGTGACCTCCGCGGGGACGGACGACAGGCAAACGATGGTGACGAACAACGGACCTGAGTTCGGCCTGGCCAAGAAGCGGCGCTTGCGCGCCTGCGCCTGCGCGAGATTAGGGACCTTCGGGCTTCGTGTCTCCGAAGAGTCTGAGTCAGGACTCAGGATGAAATTAGAATATTTTTTAGGGAAAATTGGATTCAACAGTTTTTTATTTTATACTTATTGCAATGAGGGAATTCATTGGGGTGTGTTTAGTGGAAAAGGATTTTTGGGTGAAAAGTAATTTATAATGTCTTGAAAAACGTAAAAAGTGAAGAGAGATACACAAATTTCAAGAGTATAAATTTTGGGTAGAAAGTGGTTTTTGATAGAAAGTGAAACAAGGCCTTGGCCCAAAAGTCCTCCTTAAGCTTATTTATTACAAATAAGTAAGGTTTTATGTTTTTTTTTATTTCCGTAACTCTCCATTGAACAATTTCTATTTCTCCTCATTTCCACTCCACTCTCAACTTCCACGTTCTCAACTTCCAAGATTTCGATTTTCCACTTAGAGGCTCAATTTCGACGATTTTGGTGCTCTTCTTCATCGTTTTTGCTATTCGAATCTCTGTTGAAGTGCATTACAGTTGTTGTTGACGATTTCATTGCTCTTCTTCGACGATTTCATTACAAGGAGAATATTTGCTTCGTCAACTAGGGGTGTCCATAAAAAACCGAAACCGAAAAACCGATTATTTTTTAGGTTAACCAATCCGACTTTTTTTGAAATTTCGGTTTGGTTAACCGAACCAAAAATATTTTCGGTTTATCGGTTCGGTTTCGGTTTACGACTTTACATATAACGGTTGACCGAAAAACCGAAAATATATTAATATTTTATTCAATTATTAGTTCTCTTTGATTTATTTAGTGGTTAAACTCTATTATCTTCAAGGTGTTAATGTAGTTTGAGTCTTTCTTTCTTCAATTTTAACAATTTAAACACTATTTTTCCACTTCACATTGATATAAGAGTCGCTTGTTAAATTTGATGGGATAAAAATTAATACACACAATGTTTGATTCCACACAATATAGTGTATACTCTCGATATTTGTTTACAACAATCAAAACAATATGATATAAATACATATTTAAAATAAAAGTCTTGGTTGATCACTTTTTTTATTCAAATTTTATTATTTTAGTCTTAATTATTTAAGGTAAAATTACATAAACGGTTATCGGTTAACCGAGAAAACCGAACCGAAAAATTGGTTAACCGAACTACGGTTAGCCGAGATTCACGGTTCAGTTTCAGTTCATGATTTTAACTAACCGAAATCATGGTTAACCGAACTTCGGTTAATCGAAATCTCGGTTAACCGAACTTCGGTTAATCGAAATCTCGGTTAACCGGGTTTGGACACCACTATCGTCAACGGTAATTTGTTTGTCAATTTACTTCATTGTCATCAATTATAGTCCTATTTTGTTGTTGTGTTAGGTTTTTGAGTAGTTGTTTTGATTTTCTGGTTTGCATGTGCTTGTGTTTTGTTTGTTTGTTAGGGTTTTGTTCTCTTTTTTGTTATAGTTGTGAGTTTTGTTGTTTCGATTTTGGTTTTAGGCTTTAATTTATGACAATTTTGCTATTACATTTGTTCGTTTTCACTTTTGGTTGACATTTTAGATTTGTGTTGACAGTTTATATTTGTGTTGACAACTTGTGCAATTGTTACTTTTAGTGTGGGAATTGTGTTGACAATTTTAATTTTAGTATTGGAATTGTGTTGACAATTTTAATTTTAGTGTTATTACATTTGATCGTTTTCTTTTGTTGACAATTGTACTCATTGAGTCATTGTTGACAATATTGCTTGATATACGCTGATTTTAATGACATATGATATAGTTTATATATTTTAAAACATGTTTTAGGAAATTTGAGGTTTATGTTGACAGATGAAAATGCTTTTATGACTAATGTAGTGATTGTTGACATTTTGCTATTCTTTGATGACATATGTAATTTTAGAAGGTTTAGATTTCAATTTTTGTTTAGTTTTCAAGGCATTGTTGACAGTTACTGAGAATGTTGACCGTTGTAATTGATGATGGTATATGTGATTGAATTTGCTAATATTGTTGACAGTTGCTCTTATATTCTGTTGACATATGAGATTTTGATTACAATTGTATTGTGGATGACCATTCTCTATTATTGATTTCAGGTTGAAGTATGTCTCAGAAGGAAATGAAATATGTTCTACCTCCATCCAAACATTATCCGGAGAAAGTTAACCACTACAACAAAGTTGATGTTTTAGAGACCATTAAGAAACATCTCTCAGTTGACAATTGGAACAAACTGTGCAATGGTTGCCTTGGTCCTGTTGTTAAGTTTAGCGATATGCTGCATTTACATTCCCAACTCATTCATCATGTGTTATTGCATGAGTTAGAAACCAAGTACGAGCATGAGATGTGGTTTAAAATAGGTGTGAGTGTTAGTCGGTTTTCTCTTGGTGATTTTGCTGCTGTGACTGGGTTAAATTGTTCGCAAGAAGCGCTTCCTGAGATTGCTCCAGCTGATATGCCGGATGACTTTGGTTGTAGTAGGTGTACATTTGGGGAATTGGTTAAGATTTTCAAAAAAGCTAAAGGTGAAGAAAGAAAGTTGAAACTTGCTCACTGGTTGATTGTTGAGGGGATTTTGTTGCCTCGACGCAAGGACGCGGATGTTAATGCAAAATATCTTGCCCTCTTATCTGATTTTGATGCATTTATTGCATACCCATGGGGGAGGCTTTGTTATGATGAATTGATTTCAAGCGTGATGTAGTTGAATCAAATTGAGCGTGATTATTCGAAATTCAGGGATCCAACATATAGATATGGTTATGCTCTATGTGGATATTCCATAGCGTTTATGGTATTAATTTGATTTTGTGTTGCTTTTGTTTTGTATTTAATTGTTATGAAATTTTTATAACTGATTTATGTTCAATATTGTTTTTGTGCACATGTCTATATTTTGGAGACTTTCCCTGCTTTAATGAAGTTTGTTTGTTTGTAAAAATCCAAAAGAAGTGCCTTATATGCTGCGTTTGAGTGGCGGTTTAGTTCATATTAGGCATTTTGCACTCTCTGAAATAAGGAAAAGAAATTGGTATGTTGACAATATATTCTTGACTTGAAAGTTATTTTTAGTTTTTGCTGACATTTCGTAGTTGACATAACATCATGTGTTGACATTACATTGTTGACACTGCATGGTTGACATTACATTGGATGATATAAAGTTTGGATTTACATTGTTGACACTGCATGGTTGACATTATATTGGATGATATTAAGTTTGGCTTTACATTGTTGACACTGCATGGTTGACATTACATTATATGATATTCAGTTTGGCTTTACATTGTTGACACTACATGGTTGACATTACATTGTTGACACTGCATGGTTGACATTACATTTGGATGACATGTACATTAGGTGACATTGTTGATAGTACATTAGTTAATATATGGTTGACATTGCATTGTTAATAGTTTAATTGTTTTGTGGACAATACATATCAAGACAATAATGTTCTTTATTCTTGTGTGTTTCCAGGTTTGTGTTTACCCTCCATATTCACAGTTTGTAGGGTTTAAGAATTGTGACTATCCAAACGAGGTTGGTGATGATATCTTTGATGATTTGATTGAAAGGATCATGGTGAAATAAGAAAAGAATGTTGAAGCATTGGCGCGCAACATTAATGATGAAGAGTCTGACTCTTCTACAAAATGACTTGGCTGATTTTGTCTTAGCTCCGAATACTTTGGAGTACAAAAAAGCGGATAAACAATTGTTGGTTGATGTGAAACAACAACAAGATAAAGAACAAAAAGTCAGGCTCAAGAGGAAGAGTTCTTGCAATTCTGGTAATGTGGTTGATGGTAAAGTTAGAGCATTGAGGAGTTCTGATGGTGGCAAAGGTAGGAAGAAGGTTGTTTTTGACAGACATAAGGGTAAAAAGCTTAAGGTTGAAGCTAAGAGTCGGGTTAGGGTTGAACATCATCAAGATGATAAAGTTCATCCAGATAAGCTGTCCAAAAGAGTTAAGTTGAGCCAACCTATTTGTAGTATTCCAACCCTCTTGAATAAGTTTAAAAGGCCAATATATGAGGATTAACTTGCTGTAGTGGTGAGGAATGATGATGTTAATGAAGAATTGTTAGATAATTCGAAGGCTGATATTGTTGACAAAGATGTTGTTGATGAAGATTTGGTAGAGAATTTGAAGGTTGATGTTGTTGATGATGTTGCTGTTGATGAAGATTTGATAGAGAATCTGAACAAGGACGATATTGATGAAGAGTTGATGGATAATGTCAACAATGATGTTGTTGATGATGATTCTGTGGGTGTTGAAGATATTGAATTTGCAAAGATTCTGTCCTCTGCCAAGGAACAAGACAATTTGGTTGACATTAATGTTGATGGAGTCCCACTGTCTTCCCAAGAGAAGACGAAGGCTAAAAAATTTAAAGAAATGCATGAGCCTTAATGGGTAAAAGATTTGAAAGAATCCATGTCCTCTATGCATAGGTTGATGAAAGATGTTCAGTTGAAGTTAAATACTTTGGAGATGAAAAATGTTCATGTGTCAAATCAAGTTGATTACATTCATAAGAGTTTAGTTGCTAGAGGTCTGGTCTCTGATGCTTCAGATTCAGAATCTGAAGTTGAAACTTCCATTTGTGATCTTGTATATTGTTTTATTCATGTTGACACATGCTCAGATTTGTTGTAATTGGATATTTTTTATGAGTTTTATGTCGAAGTTTTGCTTTCATTTGTGATCTATTGCACTTAGTATGCTTGTTGACGATTATTATTCTTTAATACAGTTGAAAAAACAGAGGACATAGATAAAGAAGATGTTGTTGGAAAGGAAGATGATGTTGAAAAAGAAGTTGTTGACGATCTTCTTGTTGTTGGTAATGAGGCTTCGTCAAATAATAGAGAAAATATTGTTGTTGATGTTGGGAAGGGGGTTACTGTTGGTGATGAGCCTTTTGTTCTCAATAAGAATTTATGTGATGGTGCAACAGATGTTGTTGTTGATGCTTCTAATAGTGAACCAAATGTCAACGACGATGTTGGTAATCCTAAGACAAACAATATGTCTAGTGTAGTCGAGAAGGAGGATGTTGAGGGTGAAATAGTATGTAAGAAAAAGGGTGTGTCTGGTGAAGTTGACAAGGATGAACTTGTTGGTGATGTAGTAGATGAAAAAAACAGTATGCCTGATGAAGTTGACAAGGAGGTATATGAGGGTGAAGTAGTATGTGTTACTAAGGATGATATGGTTGAAGAACGAAAGGAGAATCCCTTAGAACATGAGGGTGAAGTTGACAAGGAAATTGAAGTTGACAAGGTTGAACCTGAGGGTGAATTAGTAGCGCTTTCAAAGGATGATCTTGGTGAGGAAAGAAAGGATAATTCAAGTGATTTCAACTCTGAAACTTTAGCTGAAATGCTTGCTGAATTAGACTTCGATCTACGACCTATTTTGAAAGAGATCAAGGATAATTGCTCTTAATCTGTTGAGCATGGTCATCTATTTGACTCTTTGATTGGAGAAGATGAAGAGGACAGTGCAAAAGATACCAAAGATCTTGATACTCCACTACATACAAGGAAATTCTCAAGGAATAAGAAACCTAGCGCTGCAGTGTTAACTCCTTTTACCGATGAGAAGAAAAACAAGAAGGCTGAAAAGAAAAATAATAATGAGGGAAAGGAAAAGGAGGGTGAAGATAAGAATAAGAAGACGACGACGACGAAGAAGCAGAAACTACCCGTGCCTAGGAAGCCCAAGCACTCTTTTTATCTAGATGCAGATCGAAAACTACTTCATGATTGATTATATGATAGGTAAGTAATTTTCAAAGGCTTTATATGTTTTAATTGGATGACAGTGTTAAGTGTCATCATGTCGAACAACTGTCAACATTTATCAATCACAATTGTTGACAGTTTTGATTTATTTCCATTTAAAATATGTCATCAAGAAGTATTGGTTGACACTTTATATAAGCTATTAAAATTTGTTGACATTTATTATTTTTCACACATGTAAGTTTTATATTGTGATCAAGTTGACATTTGTTTGACAATAGACAACTGAATATTGTTGACAGATAGAAAACTGAATGTTGTTGACAGTTGACAATTGACATTTAACAGTTGTCAAATGTTGACAGTTAATATTGATTGACAATTAACAACTTTCATCAAGAAGAAGTTGATGACATTTGATGTCAGCTAATTACCCTTGTTTATATATGTTGACACATTGTATTGTACTTATTTTTTAGTTCTAACAACACTACCGTAACTGGTTCCGATCAAATGCTTACAAAAGAGTTTTTCACCATTCTTAGGACCAAGAATGTTTGGCTAGGGACTGAGGTAAGTTGTGTTTTTTTCTTTCAGTGTTGGTTCAATTGATATGTTGTGTTTTATTACTTCTATGTTGACAATTTCTTTTTCTTTTTTAAATCTTTTTAGCACATGTGTGAGGCTTTGTATCACATGAGGAAACTTATCTATGACTATCCAGATGTCTACAAGTGTGGTGTAGTTATTGATTGGATATGGCCTATGATGTTTGATCCCAAGTATGTACCGCTTTATATTTCTGGAGAGAAGGACATCCCATAAGGTTTTTATGATTATCTCGATGGTTGGAAACCACTCTTGTTGGGGAAAGCATGGCACGACCCTGATGTTAAAACGATTTACTCACCTCTTAACATTGAGAAATTACATTGGATTGCCTTAGAGATCGATTTGCCAGGAAAGCACATTATAGTTCTTGACTCTACAAGGTACCTTTATTCTATGAAAGATCTCACCCCTTATTTGAAACCTTTTTTCACATTCATACCCCTTCTGTTGAAGAAAATTGGGAAATTCAACCATCTTGGTGACTTGGATATGGAGTTTAGCATCTCTAGAGATGACAAGTTAATACAAGATACTGATGGGTATACATTACTTCTCTTAATTTCCCATTACTTCCAGTGTAAGTGGAACACTCGATCCAGTGTAAGTGGGCTGAGGAGGTGGTTGGTAGTGATCTTGAGGCTGGAAGTGTTCTTGGAAAATCACCGGGTTATAAGGCATAAGATCATAAGATTGTGGCACGGTAGGCGGTGGCGGGGGGTCGTTACCGAAGCTGTGTGCCTTGGTAGTAGCCTCGAAGTAGTTGTTAACGACCTTGGGTGCGTCGTTAATGAAGTTGTCATTGCTTTCCAGAACCTCGGTACCGAGGTCGTCGTCCTCGATATCGAGCTCTTCCATGGCTGCCTCCGTTTCTGCCTCTGTTGCATCATCATCTTCATCCATAACTTCTCCTTCTTTCTCGAACCGTGTCTCACACGGCCTCAACGACGGCTCATCTTGTGGCTTATGTTCTAACGGGAATGCATGACCTGTCCAAGACTCGTACCAATTTAGTACATAAAGAAGCTCCATCTTCGCCAGGGTAAGAGGGTCATCTGGCCAAGTACTTTGGTGGCATGCCCTCTCTCGGTCCGCACAAAAATGCCAGAAACAAACCAATAGTTCTTGTCGAGTAATTGGGCATGGTTTGGCGTGTAGAGTGAGAGATCAACGCCGAGCTTGTCCGCCAAAAGACTAACCAGATTCCCGCACCACACTTCTTTAGACTTGATCCCGTGCTTCTCAACATATTGCAACCATTCATACCCCAAGTTCATCAGGGCAGGATCCTAAAAAAGTATAGTACGGAGGCATGCAACTTTCGTCCGTGTCGGTCTATTCAGCTCTCTCTTGGGCCAAAATCTGGCAGCTAATACTCGAAGAATGATCCGGAAGATGGGGTCGATGATGCTTGCCCCCGAAAATGTTGCGGCAAAAGGTTCAACTTCCCCCGAAGTATAACTCCAAGTTTTGGTAACCTTGTAGTCCTTGATTTTGTAGTCCTGATAAGGGTTAGGAAGCTCGAGATAGCCATTAAACTCCGCCATTGTGCACTCATGGTTGACATTGCCTAGTCGGAATCTTATCCTTCCCACCGAGGTCTTGGTTTTGAAGCTTGTCTCGAGAGTGGCCAGAATCTCCTATTGTGCTTCCAGCGATAGAGAAACCTTTTGAGATCAAGTCTCAATTTATATCCTTAATCAAACGGGCTCAGTTTGAAGGGAAACTTGTTGAGTGCCCTATGGAGCATATTAGAAACTTCCTTGATTTATGTGACACCATAGCTGCTGAAGGTGTCTCATTAGAATATGTTCTGTTAAAAGCTTTTAGATGGTCTCTTAGTGGAAAGGCCCTGAACTGGTTGGAGAGCCTACCTTCTAAGTCTATCAGGACTTGGAAAGCTTTGTATGATCAATTTCTTACAAAGTTTTTCCCTCCTGCTAAGACAACGGAGTTGAGGAAACGCATCACGTCTTATCACCAATTGCCTAATGAAACATTTGTTGAAACATGGGAAAGATTCAAAGAGATGCTTAGACAGTGCCCTACTCATGGGCAACCTTTATATGTTTTGCAAGAAATCTTTTTCCAGGGTATCAACGCAGAGACCAAGAACCGCATCAACACGCATACTGTGTGCGGTTTTATAGAGTTGAACCCGACAGAGGCGTGGGAACTGTTGGATAAGTTGGCTAATTACGATGCTATGTATGGAACCCAGCAAACTCCACAAACTCAAAAATGTCTCTACATACCCAACCGAGAAGAAGTTGACCCAGATGTTAAAAATCAATTCTTACAAGATGAGGTCAACCGTCTGAGGAAACAGGTAAGTTTTTTGAAATCCTCTCAATCATGTCAAGAATGTGGTTCTTCTACACATAGTACTTCTGCTTGCACTAACATTGAGAAGGTTAGAACCGCTGAGACAATAGCTGAGATGAACTATATGAGAGGACCATACAGAAACCAACCTAATTATAATGACAGGTCGAACAACTATCAACCATGGGGCAATCAGAATACAAGTCAAAACTACGCAGGGCCCCCACCAGATAGACGACCTGCACCATATCGACCTCCAGGCCATCAGGAGACGCCATCATGGGTTCAGGAGATTAAAGAGAGCATCAACGGAGTGAACAACAAGGTTGATGACGTCCAAGCCAAGCTGAACCGACAGGATAAAAGATGGGGAAAGTTCGATATTTGGAAGAGGAGCGTTGATTCCCAACTAGGAGACCTTGCTGCACGGATTCCAAGACCACAAGGGCAACTCCCGGGCCGCCCCGAGGAGAACCCTAGAGGCCAAATAGCAGCGGTACACCTAAGAAGTGGGAAGACACTGCCGGAGAGAATTCAAGCTGAAGAGAAGAAGGAAAAGGACCTCGCCAACCAGCTCGTTAACGAGCCAGCGAGAGCACATACCGAGCCTACAAACCAGGATGACGAGGCTTCAAGGGTTCCTGACGACCCTACCACAGGTAAGTTCTCTAAACCGAGCCTCCCTCTCAATCCTAGGGTAGTTAACGACCCCACCAGGGTCGGTAACGACCCGCCGAGGACATCAATCGACCCCAGTGTCGACCTGATACTCTCACCTCTCGAGCCTAACTTGGTTCCGAGAATGGTGAAATCTCTTCCATTTCCAACTAAGAAATCTATGGACTCTACTGAGAGTAAGTTCAAGCGTTTCGTTAAGATTCTTCAGGGCATTAATATTTCCATCCCATTCGCTGAGGCCCTAAGCGAAATGCCGGCTTACACAAAATTTTTGAAAGATATTCTTAGCAGGAAAAGATCCATTACAGAGCTGCAGGATGAAGTCAGATCGATAGCTCTACCAAAAAAGCTAGGAAATCCAGGAAGGTTTGCAATAACGATCGACATATGCAACCACAAGTTCAAGGCTTTATGCGATCTAGGTGCCAATGCTAGTCTCGTTCCGCTCTCAATCTGGTCTAAAGCCAATATGGGACCACTAGAGCCAGTAGACATGAATCTGTACATGGCAGATGGGTCAAGTGTCAAGGCCACAGGAGTGGTGGACGACTATCCTATCCAAGTCGGGAAATTCTTTATACCGAATGATTTTATCATCCGTGATATGCCTGAAGACCCTCATGTACCCATAATTCTCGGGCGACCATTTTTAGCCACAGCAGGAGCAAGGGTTGATGTGCGGAAGGGACTCCTCACTTTTGATATAGGAGAAGAACGGGTGGAATTCAACTTGGATCAAAAAGCCAACGACCTAGTTGGAGTCGCACAAATCGAGTTGACTCAACCTGAACTTAACACAACAGTCCCTACCGAGCCTCATTTGCCGATCACTGAGTCCCACGTGCAAGAGTTTAGCCAAGGCCCTACTATATGTATTACAGAAAAGTCCAAACCACCCTGGCTTTCGGACTACACTGATAATCCAGGGATATCAAGCGTACTAATGGAAGAAAAGGGTCCTAATTTAGCAACTCAAGCACACAAAGGCTATAAGGCTATGAGAGGGGTACCTTAAGACCCCAACATGGCTACATATGAACCACCATGAGACTAGCAAGGGAGCTCGTCGGGCTAACGACGTTAAAAATAGCGCTTACGGGAGGCAACCCGCTTTTAGAATAGGTTTAGTTTTTCTTTTATTTTCTTTTTTCTTTTTAGATTATTTCTTAGCTTTCTTTTGTTTTTCCTTTTAGTTTTAGTTAGGATAAAAATTAGAATTTTTTGAGCTAACAAGATTTCAGGAGAAAGGGGTCGAAAAATCACTCCAAGAGGGTTTCTTTTACCCCCCTTCCACAAATCTACTACAACTCTCCCAATTTCATACTTCTCTCCCCTCAAGAAGCTCGAAATCCCTCTCCCTTCTCTCCCACCGGTTCGGAATCCTTCACTCCACCGACCAACCGAGAGGCCGTCGTTACCGGAGCCCGGAAACCGATCACCGACGAGACACAAGCTCGTTAACCACCCCGATTCCGACCCTTTGTTCTTCAATTTCTCGATTCTCCGGTATGATTTCTAAACCCTTGCTCGAAATTGCATGATTGATTATCTTTAGGGTCAAAATTTCGTGTCTTGAATCGTGTCCTTAGAAAGGTCGATTTGCATGCTTGGTTTTTGTTCATAAAAATTCTTGATTGTGCTTAGTTGTTTATGTTTTAGGAAGAATTATTCATGTTAGATTATCTATTGCAACACTCTAGTTAGGAAAGCATGAATTTGTTCTAAATCTTAAAGTTCGAACTTTGCATGTCAAAATTTTGGGTAATTTTAGCATATTCGGGATGGGTAATCGAGCAAGTATGGGGTGCTTATACCCGATTGAGGGATCGATGGAAAAATATAGAAGATTGCATGCTTGATTTGTGTTTTAAATTAAGGTAGATTAAAATCGGAAATTCTGGTTTTTGTTCTCGGCGGCTCGTTAACGACCCACCCAGGCACATTAACGACCCTGCAAATCTTCAGAAATCAATACCGAGTCCAGAATCATAAACAACCCAATTGGGTAGTTAACGAATAATTCTGAGGTTAATTCGAGACCAAGTATGGGGTCTCTTACCTATCTATTTTTGAGTGGATCTTATCTTGGAAAAGTCTTGATTATTTTGTAGGATCCATGGCAAGTTCAAGCAGACCCACTACCCGAGCTCAGAAGAAGAGGAGGAACCATAGGTCCCCATCTCCACCTCGAGTGGATGATGTGATTTTGAGCACTCAAGGCCAAGTACGGCGTTACCGTGATTTTCTGGAGAAGGACCACTACACCCGATGGTTCTCAAAGTCCAGCGCTGTCAACACGGGGATCTACACAGATGTCAAGGACGCTTTCATCATCCTTGGAGCCGCCCATCTTTTGAAGCAAGAGAGTTTGCCACACTATCCGGCCCTCACATCCGAGTTCTTGGCCACCTTGGAGACCAACTTCTCGTCGAAGACCTCGGCGGGACGGATCCGGTTTTGGCTCGGTAACGAGGACCGTGAGTTCACAATGGCGGAGTTCAACGCAATCTTAGAGCTCCCAAACCCATTGAGAGACTATAGCTTGAAGGACTACCGAGTGACCCGCACTTGGAACTACATCACTGGGGAGGTTCAATCCTCCACCACGGCACTATCCGGGGCAACCATCATCAACCCCATCTTCAGGATTATTCTTAGAGTCCTCGCCGCGACGTTTTGGCCGAAGAGAGAGTTGAACCGGCCTACAAGGACGGAGGTTGCTTGCTTCCGCACCATCCTTTTTGAGGAGCCCGGCCCCTTGAATTTGGGGTACGAATGGATTTACTACATCGGAAAATCAACCAAGTCCAAGGAGGTTTGGTGTGGCAATTTGGTTAGCCTCTTGGCTAAGAATCTTGGAGTCGATCTCACCCGCTACACACTGGCTCACGCCCAACTCCTCAACAAAAATTATTGGTATAGCTCCGGTGTTAAGCCGAGGGATGATTCAAGGTGAAGGTTCAAGATCGTATCGTTATACCCACCCTCGACAAGTTCGAGCTTCTCTATGTACCGAATTGGTACGAGGCGTGGACGGGACATGCCTACCCATTGGAACCTAAACCGGAGGATGAGCTTTCGCTTAGGCCATGTGAATCCCGGTTTGAGCGAGAAGCCATGGATGAAGATGAAGATGAAGATGAAGAAGAGGACACCGAGGTAGTAGGCAACGACACTGAAGAAGCCGACACCGAGGGCGACACTGAGGAGCTCGATTTCGAGGAAGAAGACATCGACACAGAGGTCTTAGGGAGCAACATCTTCGTTGACGAGCCCACCAGGCTCGTTAACGACCACTTCTAGCCCCATCCCAACACTGTTAACGAGGCACCCAGCTTCGTTAACGAGGTGCCGAGAGCTCCTGTCGACCCACCACCAGCTCCTGTCGACCCTCATGCTTATGGACTCATGCCTTACAACCCGGTGATGTATCAAGACCACTTCCAGCCTCACTACCCGCCACCTCCTCAGCCCGAGTACACAAGATCAAGTATACCACCACCATGGGCCGAGGATCTTTCTGCACGGATGCAACAACTTCACCTCCAGCAGGATCACATTCATAGGAGGATGGATAGATGGGAAACTGTCTATTCAGCTCGCATGTCGATGGAGGATCAGAGGCAGCGTCAGAGAGAGGAGGAGGATGCTGAGCGTTGGAGGACGATGTACGACTTCATGGGGAACTTCGAGCACTACTTTCCTCCACCAAACCGTTGATTTAGCCTGAAGATGAAGTTTTTCCTTGTTTCCACTTTTACAACTTTGTAAGTTTTTATGTCTTTCTTTTTCTTTTTCTTTTCTATTTCTTTTCCTTCTTCTTATTTTTCTTACAGTGGGGACACTGTAATTTTAAGTATGGGGTGGGAGAAAGTAGAAAACTTATGTCCTAGGTGTTTATGTGTTTTATATTACTTTATGTCGAAAAAAATCGAAAAAAAAATGATTTTTTTTGAAAAATCTAAAAAAGAGTTTTAGAATTGATAGATATCCCTTCTTAAGTTCTATGATAGCAATCGCTAACTTAATCATATAATTCCTTGCAAGTATGTCTTTAAAAGTATAGCCAGATTCTCAACTTGAAATTATTGGTTTTAGAAGAAGATAGCATTTGATGAAATTGAGCACATATACTTTATAGCATAGATGATGCAATCCAACAAGTTGCTACCTTGTGAGTATTTTCGGCCTTATAGGGAGAACATTTATAAAATCCCTCTTCTTTTTTGTGTGATTTACTCTCTTTATGCATATTATCTCTTGGAAATGTGATGGTTATCTATTTCTTGAGACCCTTATAAGATTTTTTTAGTTCATTACTTGTGAAGATCATATGATGGAGAACTTATTTTCATATGCTTTATTATTCCCTATCTACCTTTACATTATTCCTTCTTTTTGATAACCAATTCTAGCCTGAAACCTTTTATTTTTAGCTCCCCAAAAATTATTCCCTAGCCGAGATAAGCTTGACCCTATCCGGGAATTAGGACTTAGATTGGAGAGGTAAGTTTTGTGATGTGTTAAAAAGAGAGGAGTTGCTTATATTTTGCTTTAATTTGAAGGGTATTTGGGAAGGGTAGATTGAAAGTCTCTTGTTTTTACATGTAATAAGAAAGATCTCTTGATAAGAAAAAAAAATGCACAAAATAAAGTTTTTAAAGGAAGTGAAAAGAAGAGAAAGAAAGTGTACGGAAGCTCGTTAACGACCCTGATATGGGTTCGTTAACGAGGCAGCAAAATAAAAAAAAAAGAAGAAAGAGAAGGAGAATGATAAAAAGAGGTGAAGAGTTGAAGTGCATTTGTATTTATAGATAATATCAGAGATTCTTTTGATTTGTTATGAGACTTTCTAGGATGAAAAAGGGTGAGTGAAAATGAGTATGTATAATGAGAGTGAGTTTGGTATATTGTTTTTATGAAAGTTTTGGTGAGATGTGAGTTTTTAGGAGTCTTTGATTCCCGGATATTATTAGCACCACATAGCCAAAATATTTCCACGCCTTGTTGTCTTTACCAAGCCCCATTACAACCCGGCCGAATGGAAGCTTCTATGAAGTTTTTCATTGAGCCCCCCTGAGTTCTCTTGATGATTCTTTGCTTGTTTTGACAAATCTTGGGTGGAGAGTATTGGTGATATAAGTTCCAATTTCTATGAGTTTTTGTATATAACATGAGTTGAGAGATTGAATTTATAAGCCTAAACACTTGAGAGTTGAGTGAAACACAATATCCTGTGTAAGGTTGGATTGTATTATCTTATGTCTATTTAAGTGCATATATGTGTGAGGATGTTAATAGTCTTTTGCTATATTTTTCTCATATGTAGATGTTGCTTTTTATAAGATGGCTATGTCTTGATGAGTATGTTTGTTTTGGTTTTGGTTAGTGTCTTGTTTATTGCTTGAGGACAAGCAAGTCTAAGTGTGGGGTATTTTGATGTTCGCATTTTTAGTATAGTTTTTAGTAGGTTTTCTTTGCTTATTAGGTTTAGTTTTGTTAAGTTTAGGATTAGTTTTGAGTGTTTTTAGGTAGTTTTGCATATTTCTATGGAAAGAGTGGAAGCTACGCTATTTTGTGTATTTTGTAGGTTTTAGCAAGGAAAGGAGCTATATGGAGCTAAATTTGGAGCATTACAGTGAAAGACGGAGGAGTACAAGATTGAAGAAGTCAGAGCTTAAGATTACGAGAGGAAGTGTGGAAGAAAACAAAGCCCAGGCTCGTTAACGAGGCTGTGAGGGCTCGTTAACGAGGCCACGAAGAAGAAGAATTGAAGATTTATTTTATAATTCACCGATCCTGAGCGGGAATTTATTTCCGTTTCGGTTGAGTATCTTTTTAGAATCTTTTGGGGTTATTAGAATATGTATTTTAGGTCTTAATATCTTTTTAGATTTTATTTCTATCTTTTAGGGTTTGTTTCTATCTGTTTAGGAAAGTTTTATCTTTTAGCCTTTTTAGTTTTTAGTTTTTTTTAGTATAAATATCCTTCTATCTAGCATAGAAAAGGAGGTTTTTTTTGGAGGAGAAGCTTTTAGAGGAGATTTTCGAAGGGCCGAGAGAGGAGAAGTCGGATCGGAGTCGGATCGAAGAGACTCGGTAGACGACAGTCACCGGGATCGTTAGTTGTGATTTTGATTCAGTATTTTGATGTTTTCGGTTTCTTCTGAATCTCTGTAAGACGATATTTTCTTATTAATTTGAGTTTTGTTTTGTTTTCAATGTTTCCTTTGATTGAAGTTATTAGTTTCTTAGTTATGATTAGTGAGTAGTTTTCTTTTCTAGGATCGGGGTTAAACCCGACATAGTTGAACATGTTTGATGACTAAGATTGTGTGTTGAATGCCTTTTATCTTTTATTGAGGATTGTTTGTTGTGCTTATACCGAAACGAAAGTTGAGGTAATTTAGGTTTTTAACTTGATTGAAAGAGAAAGTTAGTAACTTGAAGGTTGATATTGTTTGAATACGAAAGTTTCAAACTTTAGATCCAAAACAAGCAATTAAGTGAATTAGGATGCGAAAGTTTGTTAATTTACTTGTTAAGTCAACGAAAGTTGATGACTCTATCTGTTTAAAGGCATGATCTTATCTTCTTACGAGTTTTTATGCTTGGCTATGTTGTGGTGTCCCTAAATCCTAGATCTTTGTTTTATTTGAATTATCTCTAGTGAATTTTCGTTGCTGAGTACTTGCCTCGGTACCGAATTTAATTAGATTTTAATTAGGTCGTTATTTGAAGTTGTAATATCCCTCATTTTTTATAAAGGGTAAAAATGTACATTTACATTTTCCTTTAATATAAAAAAATATTTCCATAATCTATTTCTTAAAGTTATAATGTTATAACATTTTAAATGTTATAAGGTTGGTTTATAAGTTTAAGACCATATTAAACGTTACAAAAATTATTGTCTCGTATTATAAATATTAATTATGAACCATAAGAATTATGGTCTTATGGTTATTATAATATGATAAAATATAACTATTAATAATATGTGTCTTATTTATTAGGTAAAATTATAAAAGAATAATTATGAGTAACAAAACATAAGAAGTGTTGTAATAATATTTCTAAAACTTATATAAATGTTTTAAAGATAAAGCTAAAGCGAATAATATAGATTAATGTTTATATGATGTTATTTGAAGTACAAAGGTTAAGATGGAAGGGTATTTTTATCACTTTTATAAAACTAGAGGGGTTGTTTGTGTAATTAAAACAAAAGGGATTAAACCCGTCATACTTCATCTTCAACCTTTGGTTCGAAACTTCAAATGGCCATAACTTCTTCATTTCTCAACGGATTTTCGATCCGAAAGATGTTACGGAAAGCCCATGACATGCTCTATCAAAACCCTTAATCAATTGTTCGATACAATACGATTTTTGGGGGTCGAAATTCTGTTCATGAATGTGACCTAAAATGGCTAAGTGGATCGTTATTGCTTTAATTCAATCAATTGGGGATGTATCTCACATTAATAGGTAGTGGATAAGTCGTGGAAGGATAAGAGCATAATTATTACGCAATTAGTTGGATTTATTCCGCCATTAATCTTGGGAAATTGAAGGGATTGGATAAGAACATCATAAAGAACACCATTGATGTGGAGGTGATCTTTGGGCTGATTCCGGATGCGTTTTAGATCGATTCGAGCCCTATAAAAACCGAAATTGTAGTTCTTATCGTCATCTACAGTTTTCCTTCACAAACCATCTCTTACAAACACCGTTTGAAACCCCACGTTTCGATTGAAACTCGGGTAGTCGAGTTCGAAACAAAACAGAGCAAGCCTCGGTTTTTGGGATCTTTCTCCTTCCACACTCAACGAAAAATAAATCCGAAACTAGATCCATATTCTACACAAAATTCCCTACAAAAACCTATATTTACACGTCCAAATTACTCCTATAATGTGTCCAAAAACTCGATCAAACACTCGAGTTATGCCCAGAAAATCTGAATGACATGGTCATACTTAGTTACGCTAGATGGACTTTAGGGTCGTTGCCTGGTGATATGTGTGCCTAGATTAATAGGCTTATGTTTGCGTACTTTATTGTATATACGTTGAATCATTTGACTTTAATCTTGAGTCGATGCTCTACTTGTAAGACCATGGTCAATACCCGCTCGCTCGATGAGGGGTGATGGCACGTAGCTCGTGTTAGTCTGGGCTTGCAACCCAACCATTGAGTATTTCCGTGGGGCCGTAACCCACATTCTATCTTTTGAGTATTTTCGTGGGGCCATAACCCACATTTTGTCTTACTTAAAAAGTATGCTTAATTCCAAGTGGAACGATATTGTGATCCTTAAAATTAGTAGAGATTAAATAGGCGCCCGTTGGCGACAATTAAAACGATAGGAAGGCTAGTACAAAATGGAATGCCATTCTTACTCTCGGATTCTGTAATTCTCTGGCTCCAGTTTGAATTCGCACAACACGTATGCGGTGAGGTTGGTAGAGGGAAATGTGGATCAACGAGGGGTTTAATCACCCACCTGACTAAATGTGTGAAACCCAAGTTCCCAACATAAGTAAATCTTTCTCTCTAAACCGAGACTCACCCTTGGGTGACGTTCTCACTCTTTTCTTCAAATCATAGTTTTCATAGGAGGTCCGAGGTCCGAGGATGGGACCGGCTTTCATTCGGTGCCCGACATCCCGACTCGTCCCTTCCAAAAATCCGAACCACCTTCCAAAACCCCATTTGCTTAGTCTGTCACAAGACTAACCGACCGTTTATTTTCCTTGCATGGTCGGCTGGTGTCCATCGCATTTCTCGTCGCGACACATCAGGGGTGGAGTTCTACATCGAGGACCAAGAGAAACAAGCCTGAAAAGGAAGAACAAGTTTGAGGAGCAACTGGATCGAAGGTGGTTAGCTTTGATATAAATTTAGAATAAATTTTAAAGGTCGAGGTTCCAACTTGTGGGACCCTTCCCATTTCAACTTTGTATCCATTCAAGTTATTCAACTTTTGTATTTAACTTCCGCATCTTTTATATACATATGTCTTCCGCATTTAAAGTTTTTGGTTAAGTTCTGTAATTACTGTAAGCCTTGGGTGACTTTGAGAGTTTAATCTCGGGGTCACTGGCGGTAATATCCCTATATAAAAAGGGGGTGTTACAGAAGTGTTCTTGTGTTCGGTGGTTCGTTAACGACTCTGACAATGTCGTTAACGAGGCTGCTTGTGAGTGTTTTTATTTGTTTTTTTTGCTTTTTAGTAGATTGATAAACGAACAACCTTGCTTCCTGTGGAACGATCCTGACTCTGCTATACTCAGTGGGGTCTTGACTTATAAATTTATTTGTTGTCAAGAAACCCTCATCAACAAATTGGCGTCGTTGCCGGGGAAGCAACGAGTTTGTTAGTTTATCTTTGGGTTCGGGGCTAGGGTTAAAAAGATAGACTAGGTTAGAATTACGTACCTGCCCCGTATTGTGACGAATCGGGTCTTCCGAACCGGGTCGTTAACGAGCCTGGGTGGGTCGTTAACGAGCCGCCGTGGCCTTCTTGAGTGATTTTTCGACCCCTTTCTCCTGAAATCTTGTTAGCTCTAAAAATCTAATTTCTATCCTAGTTAAAACTAAAGAGAAAAATAAAAGAAAGCTAAGAAATAATCTAAAAAGAAAAAGAAAAGAAAAAATAAACTAAGCTAAACCTATTCTAAAAAGCGGGTTGCCTCCCGTAAGCGCTATGTTTAACGTCGTTAGCCCGACGAGCTTCCTTGCTAGTCTCATGGTGGTTCATGTATGGCCGTGTTGGGGTCTTGAGATACCCTGCTTGTAGCATTACTGCCTCTGTGTGCTTGAATTGCTAAATTAGGGCCTTTATCTTCTATCAGCAAGCTCGATATCCCTGGGTTATTGGTGTAGTCCGAAAGCCAAGGTGGTTTGGACTTTTCTGTAACCTCTGTAGTAGGGCCTTGGTTGAACTTATGCACGTGAGACTCAGTGATCGACAGATATGGCTCGGTAGGGACTGTGGTGTCGAGTTCGGGTTGAGTCAACTCTATTTGTGCCACTCCAATTGGGTCGTTGGCTTTTCGATCTAAATTGAATTCCACCCGTTCTTCTCCTATATCAAAAGTGAGGAGTCCCTTCCGCACATCTACTCTTGCTCCTGCTGTGGCTAAGAATGGTCGCCCGAGAATTATGGGGACATGAGGGTCTTCAGGCATATCAAGGACGATAAAATCATTCGGTATAAAGAATTTCCCGACTTGAATAGGGTAATCGTCCACTACTCCTGTGGCCTTGACACTTGACCCATCTGCCATGTACAGATTCATGTCTACCGGCTCTAGTGGTCCCATATTGGCTTTAGACCAGATTGAGAGTGGAACAAGACTAGCACTGGCACCAAGATCGCATAAAGCTTTGAACTTGTGGTTGCCTATGCCGATTGTGATTGCAAACCTCCCGGGATCTCCAAGCTTTTCTGGTAGAGCTATCGATCTGACTTCATCCTGCAACTCTGTAATGGACCTTTTCCTGCTAAGAATATATTTCAAAAATTTTGTGTAAGCCGACATTTCGCTTAGGGCCTCAGCGAATGGGATGGAAATATTAATGCCCTGAAGAATCTTAACGAAACGCTTGAACTTACTCTCAATAGAGTCCATAGATTTCTTAGTGGGAAATGGAAGAGATTTCACCATTCTCGGAACCAAGTTAGGCTCGAGAGGTGAGAGTACCGGGTCGACACTAGGGTCGATTGATGTCCTCGGCGGGTCGTTACCGACCCTGATGGGGTCGTTAACTACCCTGGGATTGAGAGGAAGGCTCGGATTAGTAGACTTATCTGGGTTAGGGTCGTTAGATACCCTCGGAGCCTCGTCATCTTGGATTGTAGGCTCGGTATGTGCTCTCGCTGGCTCGTTAACGAGCTGGTTGGCGAGGTCCTTTTCCTTCTTCTCTTCAGCTTGAATTCTCTCCGCCAGTGTCTTCCCACTTCTTAGGTGTACCGCTGCTATTTGGCCTCTAGGGTTCTCCTCGGGGCGGCCCGGGAGTTGCCCTTGTGGTCTTGGAATCCGTGCAGCAAGGTCTCCTAGTTGGGAATCAACGCTCCTCTTCCAAATATCGAACTTTCCCCATCTTTTATCCTGTCGGTTCAGCTTGGCTTGGACGTCATCAACCTTGTTGTTCACTCCGTTGATGCTCTCTTTAATCTCCTGAACCCATGATGGCGTCTCCTGATGGCCTGGAGGTCGATATGGTGCAGGTCGTCTATCTTGTGGGGGCCCTGCGTAATTGTGACTTGTATTCTGATTGCCCCATGGTTGATAGTTGTTTGACCTGTCATTATAATTAGGCTGGTTCCTGTAGGGTCCTCTCATGTAATTCATCTCAGCTATTGTCTCAGCGGTTCTAACCTGCTCAATGTTAGTGCAAGCAGAAGTACTATGCGCAGAAGAACCACATTCTTGACATGATTGAGAGTATTTCAGAAAACTTACATGTTTCCTCAAACGGTTGACCTCATCTTGTAAGAATTGATTTTTAACATCGGGGTCAACTTCATCTCGGTTGGGCACATAGAGACGTTTTTGAGTTTGTGGAGCCTGCTGGGTTCCGTACATAGCATCGTAATTCGCCAGCTTGTCCAACAGTTCCCACGTCTCTGTCGGGTTCATCTCTATAAAACCGCACGCAGTATGCGTGTTGATGCGGTTCTTGGTCTCTGCGTTGATACCCTGGAAAAAGATTTCTTGCAATACATATAAAGGTTGCCCATGAGTAGGGCACTGTCTAAGCATCTCTTTGAATCTTTCCCATGTTTCAACAAATGTTTCATTAGGCAACTGGTGATAAGAGGTGATGTGTTTCCTTAACTCCGTTGTCTTAGCAGGAGGGAAAAACTTTGTAAGAAATTGATCATACAAAGCTTTCCAAGTCCTGATAGACTTAGAAGGTAGGCTCTCTAACCAGTTCAGGGCCTTTCCAGTAAGTGACCATCTAAAAGCTTTTAACAAAACATATTCTAACGAGACACCTTCAGCAGCTATGATGTCACATAAATCAAGAAAATTTCTAATATGCTCCATAGAGCACTCAGCAGGTTTCCCTTCAAACTGAGCCCGTTTGATTAAGGATATAAATTGAGACTTGATCTCAAAAGGTTTCTCTTTCGCAGGAAGCACAATAGGAGATTCTGGCACCCTCAGTTCCGGATGCATGTATTGCTTGGCATTCCTTGGATAGGCGTTTAGCTCTTCTTGCAGTCGAGCCTTGTCTGTGTCTGTGCCGTCCTTCTCGGCTTTCAGTGCCTCCATCTGGGTCCGGAGGATCTCTAACTCTCGAGCCATCTCTTCTGCTGTGGCCATGGCTCGGTTTTCTCGGAGTCGACGGTGCAGGGAACGTTCTGGTTCTGAGTAATAACCTGTGTTATCAAACTGAAGCCTTCTTCGTCCTACCGGCATACACTGAGACAACAAACAAAGAAAACAAAAATTAAAAACAAAAACGAGGTCGGGCTATTCCCGATCCCGAAGATAAACTAACAACTCGTTGCTTCCCTGGCAACAGCGCCAATTTGTTGATAGGGTTTCTCGGCCAACAAATAAATTTGTAAGTCAAGACCCCGCTGAGTACAGTGGAGTCAGGATCGTTCCACAGGAAGCAAGGTTGTTTGTCTATCAATCTAACAAAAATCAAACAAAATCAAACAAAACACTCACGAGATGCCTCGTTAACGATGTTTTCAGGATCGTTACCGAGCCACCGAACACAAAATATTAACTAACGACCTAATTAAATTCCAATTAAAATTCGGTACCGAGGCAAGTACTCAGCAACGAAGATTCACCAGAAATAATTCAAATAAAACAAAAATCTAGGACAAGGGACACCACAATATAGCCAAGCATAAGAATTTGTAAGAAGATAAGATCATGCCTTTAAACAGATAGAGTTATCAACTTTCGTTGACTTAACAAGTAAATTAATCTACTTTCGCATCCTAATTCACTCAATTGCTTGTTTTGGATCTAAAGCTTGAAACTTTCGTTTTCAAACAATATCAACCTTCAAGTTACTAACTTTCTCTTTCAATCAAGTTAAAAACCTAAATTACCTCAACTTTCGTTTTGGTTTTAAGCACAACAAACAATCTCAATAAAAGATAAAAGGCATTCAATGCTCAATCTTACTCATCAAACATGCTCGACTATGCCGGGCTTAACCCCGACCCTAGAAAAATAAACTACTCACTAATCATAACTAAGAAACTAAAAACTTCAATAAAAAGAAACATTGAAACAAAACTCAAACTTAAATTAATAAGAAAAATATATTGTCTTACAGATATTTAGAAGAAACCAAAAAAACATATACCGAACCACAATCACGACCAACGAACACTCGGCAACCGTCGTCTACCGAACCTCGTGATCCTCTTCCGATCCGATCTCTCTCCTTCGGTCGTCCTCAAAATCTCCTCTAAAATAACTCTCTAAAAACTTCTCCAAATCAAGCCCACCCTTTCTATGCTAGATAGAAGGGTATTTATACTAAAAAGCTAATAACTAAAAAGGCTAAAAGATATAAAGTTTATAAACTTTCCTAAAAAGATAAAAACAAATCTCTAAAAGATAGAAATAAAATCTAAAAAGATATTAAACCCTAAAATACATATTCTAACAACCCCAAAAGATTCTAAAAAGATACTCAACCGATACGGAAATAAATTCCCGCTCAGGATCGGTGAATAATAAAAATAATACTCGAAATCTCTCTCTTCGTGGCCTCGTTAACGACCCTTCACAGCCTCGTTAACGAGCCTGGGGTTTGTTTTCTTCAACACTTCTTCTTGTACTCTCGAGCTTCGAATTCTTCAATCTTGCACTCCTCCGTTTCTCGCTGTGATGCTCCAAAATCAACTCCATTCAGCTCCTTTCCTCGCTAAAACCTGCAAAATTCAAAAAATAGCGTAGATTCCACTCCTTTTACAAAAATATGCAAAACTAACTAAAAATACTCAAAACTAAACCTAAACTAAACAAAACTAAACCTAATAAGCAAAGAAAACCTATAAAAAACTATACTAAAAATGCGAACATCACTTGGCTAGTTCGACGTTGTAAGAGCCATGGTGACTCTAATCTCTTCGTCCGGGTCGGGTTGCTCATAATACTTTTTCAATTGGTGGCCGTTAACTTTAAAGATAGCGACGTGGTTATCAATCAACTCTACCGCCCTGTGAGGATAGATGTGGTGAACCATAAATGGCCCACTCCATCTTGTTCTTAGCTTACCTGGGAATTAATAAAGTCTAGAATTGAAGAGAAGTACCTTGTCACCAACTTCATAAGTTTTGGGCACTAATTTCTGATCATGCCACCGTTTGGTGCGCTCCTTGTAGTTTCGGCATTTTCGTACGCCTTAAGCCTCAACTCTTCTAGTGCTTGCAAGTCCATGAATCGTTTTGCTCCGGCTGCGTCGAGTTTCATGTTCAGCTCCTTAAGAGCCCATAATGCTTTGTGCTCCATCTCGACTGGCAAATGGCATGCCTTGCCATACACTGGGTTGTAGGGGGTGGTGCGTAGGGGCGTCTTGAATGCCGTCATATAAGCCCATAGAGCGTCATCCAGTTTAGATGACCAATCCTTCCTTGAGCGGGACACCCTCTTTTCCAATATGCTCTTGATTTGTGTGTTTGAAACTTCAACTTGGCCACTAGTTTGGGGATGGTATGGTGTTGCC